>OY735228.1:37239199-37336699 GCA_963457665.1 Thysanoteuthis rhombus | reverse complement strand
AGCATATCAGGAAGAAAACGCGAGTCCGAGACATCATAGAATCCATTAGAAAACTCAAATGGCGATGGGCTGGTTATGTCGCAAGAATGGAAGACAACCAATAGACATCATGACTCATAACGTGGATCCCAAGAGATCATACGTGAAACTGAGGCCGGCATAATATAAGATGCAGTACCAAACAAGTTCAGAAAGTATTGGCTCTGCGACGCCCATGATAGAGAGGTCTGGTGAATTCCGGGGAAGATCAATGTCCAAACGATGGATGCTAAAAGGCTGATGATGATGATGATGATAGTTGATCAATTAGATCATCAAAAGACGGTTGGTTCTGTTTTAGACTAATCCATTTCAGACTTTTAAGAGCTAAAAAATAAAAGGAGTGAAATGGAATGAATAAAATGCAGCATTTGTGTTGAGTCGCTAGAAAGCTTTTACAGATTCTCACATCGAGGAAGATTGGTAATAAAATTGTACAAAAGACGATAATCATGGTGAAAGAATGGGAACCTTGTAGATAAAATAGTAAACTTCGAATCTGCTGAATAGCTGGCAAAATAAAACCGATTCGAGAGAGAGAAAGGTAACCAACTGAGAAACTCAGGACTAATGAACACTGGTCCACGTACATTCTAAGCTTTTATGGACAGTAAGTAAAGGAAATGACATGTTACATATGTTGCAAGATTTAATGTTTCATATCCAAAGTCGATACTTATTGATTTTAGTATTTAATTTTGACTAAAAACAAACGAGTCGCTTCATTGACTTCATTGTTTAAGTTAGTGTTTCCCAAAGTGGATGCAGCAAAAAAAATTCTGGGTTTCCGCAAGATAAGGTGTCATTCTTTAATTAAAAAACATTAATCTGCTTATGGTTATTTTGCAAATTTATAACAATTAATTCATTCTATGTTTTTTTAAATGAATAAATTCTTTTTCAAAAGAAATGTTTGTTTAATTCAATGTCTTATCGAAATTAGGGTGGCAGGGGTTGTTCATGAGATATAGGGCTGGGCAATTTTTTTGAGATTCGATAAGGGTTCTTTGAGAAGATAAGTTTGGTAACCACTGGGCTGAGTCATCACGTGCAAGTAGAGTGATTGCAGAGAAGTGTATATTAGAGATAGTAGGGGCTAGAACACAGACCTGTTCAACACCTATAGATATCTCAAAGAAGTCTGATACAAGGTTACCAGCACTTACTCATGTGGACATTCCATGGTGGAAATTTCTTCCTGCATGACTTTGATCATTCTGTGGAAGCGGTAAGTCATTGCATAACCACTGCACTTGAAAATCTCCCCTGGAATACTGTCAGGACCACCTGCCTATTGTTCCTCAGGGCTTTAGAGGTTTTTCCAGGACTTCAAAATAGGAGGGGGTGGAATCCAAGGGTTCAAGAGGGAAAATTGGTCAGCAAAACTTATAACCACCAGCAAAACACACACACTACAAAAAACCCACAAGACTCTTACCTAATTCCCCAAACAGGAATCTAAAACACATAATCATTCACCTGAAGAGGCCCAAAGAGGGCAGAAACATGAACATGTTTTTATAGCGAATCTACTACTATATATATATATATATACATATATATATATATATATATGTGCACATATTTATACATACATACATACACAGTAACTACCATAAGTATTTGAACTAATCTTGTACTTTTAATTGTATATATATATATATATATATATATGCACATATTTATACATACATACACGGTACCTACCATAATTGTTTGAACAAACAGCCATTTTGTACTTCTAATTGTTTGGGTGTGAGAATTAAAAGCAGGAACATAATGCAAGAATCACCACATTTTTTTGCACACACAACAAGGCATGCATTTAGTCATGTTTTCTGGTTCTGAATCCTAAATTTCTGGAAAATGTTTTTTTCAATCAAATTAATTAAAGAGAAAAAGCAAGTTTTTTGTTTTTATCCTTCTAAAATCTTGTTCAGTATTGATCAAAGATATCGCAAAAGTGAGCTCACCTTACTATATGGAAGAGTTACCGAACAAGTAATTTAATTTTGATGCCCCCATGCCTCATCAAAATCTATAATGGCCTCTACGACCTGACACTTTAAGATTCTTTGGTGATCTTTCATGAGGGTTACACCATCAGCCCTGAGCGGAGATTCTGAGAATTGGGAGGGGGCTTTAGGTGGTCTTAATTGCTTTGTAAAGGTAGTGATGTTTGTTATTACTGAGTCTCTTGGCCTTTCAAACTCCCACATTTGTTTTGCATGCACCAAAAAGTGTGTTGTGTAACAGTTCGCGACAGGAAGTAGTAGTATATCTTCAGAAAGTTTGCCACAGGGTTCGTTGAATTTGATGGAGTTATGGAAGCCAGATCCATTAACCTTTTTCATCTTGGATTAATTCTTTGCTAGCAGTTGTACTGCAAAGCTCACCACTGATCGAATCAACCAAGGATCAGTCCTGCATGCCGCTCCATGGAAGGCCTTGGAAATTTGGTGGTCACATAGAACTTTGTTTGCGAGTGATCTTATCATCGATGAGATGCCAACTTTTGGATCTGGGGTGCAACCAAGAAATAGGTTTTGAGTTGGAGGGAGTTCAGTTTGCAATGTAAGTTTATGCTAAATTGATCACTTAATTTGTGTCTGTTTATTTTTAGAAAATTCAAATGTTTTTGATCATTTATCACTGCCCCCAAAAATGTGGGAGAAATAATCTATTCATTAACCCCAACCCTTTCCAATTCTTTAATTGATCACTTCCAACAAGGCATGCTGTCAAAGAATATTGGTTATATGACAGTTTCTATTGAATGACTAGCCAGACCTGTTTCTTGAGACAGTTAGGTCACAGGCATATAGATTTGGGAGACAATGTTCATTTGAATTTGTATTTCTCATGCTACATCTATCTACAATGTCTTGCCAGAGTTTGGAGTTCGATCCATCTTGGCATTAAGGCTCATCCAACAGGATAATCTTATCATTGTGTGGAGTCACCATCGAGACGTCATTCAGTTGTTTATAAAAGCAATCTTTGACTTTTTCTGGGAGTGAGGGCATAACATCTTATTATAAAATAATCATATCTTATTCGTTGATGCCTACTGGTGCTTCAGAGAGTTTACTTAATATGCTGGACCTAAAACCAAAATCTGCACTATGGATATGATGTTCTGTTTCTGGTAAACCCTTCCTTCCATAAAAATGTGTAACCCTCACTGATTTTGGTGAGAGAGAGTTTTCATTTGCCAAAATGGTCTCATTCAGAATTGCAATATCAATTCAATAACTTTTATATATAAAAAAATTATTTCTCATAAGAATTTGAAAAAGCACTAAAACTATTTTTGTTTCCAGAGATTACAAGAGCTATTATAGATTTTGAGAATTTGGATCAAAATCAACTAGTTAGGCAACTTTCCCATTTAGCAATGTTATTCAACCTTTTTATTCTCCTTGATCAGTTCTGAATAAAATCTTAGAAGGGTACAAACAGAAAACTTGTTCTTTTTTCGTTTAACACTTCAATTCTATTTAAAAAACATTTTCAAGAAATTTTGTGTGCAGAACCACAAAACATGACTAAATGCATGCCTTGTTATGTTGAGTGTGAAAAAAATTGGTTCTGTTTGCATAATGTTCAAACCCGAACAATCAAAAGTAAAATGGCTGTTTCTTCAAAGACTTATGACAAGTACTGTATATTATCCAGCATAATGCTAGCCACTAATTTCAACAATTTTTTCTCTCATTGTACATGATAAGTAAATATAGTTATGATGCAAATATTCCATCTCATAAACTCTGAGATTATAAAACTTCATCATTATATTTTTGTCACTGATTCTGTCTTCACATCATCAAGCTTACAAAAGAATCTTTTAGTTTTGTAGGAAAAAATTGATAATTATAAAATATCTAATTTTTTCATTATAATTTTGAATTCAAGCATTCGACAAAATTTTATGAAAAATATATAAAATATTTCATCACGTTGTCTCAAGTGAAACTCAACGTCAGGTAAGGAGTAGGGGAGGTAATCAAGGTTGATCTTCAAATTGATTACCTCCCTTGGCCTACGCTTTCCTCACAAAATCGTGTACGTCACTAGAAATTAGGAACTTGGCTTTTGGGTGTTTTTTTCAATGTCTTCACGTAGAAACTTCCACTTGTTGAATCTAATTGCTTTGCTTGTGAGTTTATTCCTTTAAAAAAGTTTTATTTGCAGATAAAAGTAAAGAGAAAGTTAAAATACGCTTTACATCGAATACTCGGGATCGTGGCCTCAATCATCAATAGAACGGCGAGCACTCCCCCACAATAAGCGGAATAGTAGCCATCGTATCACAAAATAAATGATCTCAGACAGCGTTTCCACATCAGCGCTTTTTGTGCTACATTCAACGCGTTTCTTCGTTTCGGCAGTGCGAGAAGCCGCTAAATTAGCGCGGGCGCGCCTGAACATTTTGGGGACATTTTGGCGTGTTTTTGACCATTTTTAGCATCTTTTGGGTGTGTATTGTACTTTTGATGTATTTTTTAAAAGAAGAAATAGCGCAGCTAAATTAGCGCGGGCGTGCCTGAAGATTTTGGGACATTTTGACGTGTTTTTGACCATTTTTAGCATCTTTAGGGTGTGTATCGTCCTTTTGATGTATTTTTTTAAAAACATAGCGCAGTCAATCTAGCGCAGAAATATTTTTCGAGTTGGGAACACTGACCTGACCTCAGAACATCAATCTGATTTGTATATACAGCCTGCCTCGCAGAAGAAAATTAATAATACAGGAATACCTTAAATGGTACAGATTTTGCTGTTGTACGGTTGAGTATCTCTGTACAAATCTAAATAATTAAGTATAAAGCCGGAAAGAGAAAAAAAAAAAAAACATTAAATTATAACAAGACTTGAACAGTGCGGTTTGAACGATACAGAAAATCTTGGGACGTATTAACTGCACAAATCCAGGTATTCCTACAAAAGTAACCCCCCTCATGAAGTTATTTGTCGGTACTTGTAGAGTGGGTTCCTTAAATTACGACATGAGCAAAAATTTTCAACATTGATTTATTCAAGTCACGAATTAAGTATATATCTTTTTAAATTATCATATTTTGCATCCTAAAATGAATTTTCGCGAATCCTTTATTTCGTTATGACTTCCTTCAGTAATTGGATATTACCATATAGTGGTCTCGTCGAAATCTTTTTGACAATTATTTCCAGCAACTAACTATAATTAGAGGAATCTCTGTGGGTGTGCAAGCGTTCGTGTGTGTATGCACTGTGATAACTCGACGTTTGGCCATTGGACGAAGTTGATATTCGCTTCCGTCAGCACACGAGACTTTGCAGTCTCGAGTTTTGAAATTGTTCTGATCAACGGTTCTTGAGAAATCTTATAAAAACAAATAAAAAAAAGTCTGATTATAGATCTTTTATCTAAAATTATAAACCCAAGTTTAGATATAAAATATCTGAATTGGCTATAGATCTGACTTTAGACATAAGGTATCTAAATTTGCATCAATGAAGAGAAGTAATTGAAATAATACGAAGCTGTAGTTTCGTACGACGGGCGGATGTTTATTTTACATGACTCTTATGACAAGCTGTTCCATAAAAGCCCCCCCCTCCAAATATGCACCCCTGGAACGGGCTCTGTTGTAGTTACTACAATGTAAGACAAGAAGGGAAATAAAGGCAGTGTTAATAAAATTGTTGAAAACCATATTAAACTATTGACCCACTACTTGGGAAGATCCCGAAAGAAGTGCCTCGGAAAGAGAATAAGTTGGGGATTCGTTGAACATTAATTTCTGATAGTTCAGACGACAGATAACAGCACGACTAGAATTTGCGAGAATGCCCTGAGAGACTGCTTAGGGATTTGTGGAGACTTGCTTTCACTCGATCCTCAGCAATGAGTATCACATCCATGAGGGGTTCTGTATTCTTTGGCGTCGCCGATTTGACACAGGCGTTAACGTTTTGGGGCGTAAAACATATTCTGGTGTCAGCCCGTTCAGCGAATGACGTTCAGACGTTTTGTCGTTAAAAAAAAATGTTGATTGATTCAAAGACGAAACTTGAAAAATCCTCAAAACTTAAGATTTAACTTTATCCAAAAAATATTTTTTTGTGCTGAAAACACTACGTTAAAAAAACAGAATTTAGTTTTACTTAAAAACAGCTTTAGTTTGCAGCAGTGAGCTACAGTTTCTTCGCTCTAAAACTTTTGAAATCAAACTATACTCGCCATCACAGTCAATAATTGAAAAACCGTAGCATCAAAAATTGAAGTCACGTAAAATAAATCCATCGAAGAATAAATATGATCAGAATAAATTCTGTTTATGACATCATTGGCGTTTTCCATTGGAAAACATCTAAATTAGAGTAAAATAGCATCTAATAAATCCGTTAATATAATACCCCCAAAGGCAAAAAAAGCCTCTCCACCAGAAATCATGAAATATTTTTTAGAAGGGATCTGGTGAAGTATTAGTACTGATGCCAATTTTCAAATCTGTAGACAAAACAGTGTAGCCAGGAGCGTTGGAACACGTACACACACTACACTGGCACATACGAAAAAAAGCTGGCATAGAACCCTTAGCCACATTTGGTGGCTACAGTTCAATTATTTTCTTATTACAAAAATTGAATTATTTTGTTTGAGTTCGTAGCTACTAACACAGACTGTATGAAATGGGTATTGCAAATCTCTGAATTTTAAAAATTATATTATGTCTATCAGGATATTATGCAGACACCTCTTGGGAAAATGCCCCAAATAATAAGAGAAATTCTTACCTTTTCTTCCTGTGGGCGCCTACCCTCTTACTCATTCTCCGGGGGCATGACCCCTGGTTAAAAACCACCGGAATACAAAAACCCAAATTAGTCTGAATGAATTGGTATGAAAAGAATCTTTTGCGTACCTATAATTAAACACACCCAATCTTCTTCGACCTGGTCTTATTTACACCCAAACTATCCAACCAAACACTCCAATATATACGAACAGTTCCGTAGAAGTCAAAAAGGTGGAGTCAGGAGATTTGTAAAGATTCAATTTCCAACAGCTATAATTATTTTTAAAGGAAATACATGGATTATACGCTCATATATTTTAGGGAACTTGAAGCACGTTCAAGACAAATTTTAGAGTCTCTGTCCTTTAACTGGGAAATCAATGTGAAGGAGTGTGAGTTTTTAAAAAAAATTTATCTATTAATAAACTGAACCCCCCAATGATTAATGAACTATTCATATCTTCCCATCATCACCACCACCACCACCACCAACACCACCAACACCACCACCATCCTTTTACCGTCCATCGTAGGACAAAGACTTTCCCCAAGATCCGCCACACTTCTCTATCGTGGGCGCTGCGGTGCCAGTATTTTCTGAATTCGTCTAGTTCATCTCTCCATCTTGAATTCTGTCGGCCTCGGTTTCTTATATGATCTCTGGGGATCTATGTTGTGAGTCGTGATGTCTATCGGTTATCTGCCGTTCTTGCAACATAGCCTGCTCATTGCTATTTGAGTTTTTTGTAATAGATTTCATGATATCTCGGTTCCCCGTTATCTTCCTATATCTCATATATAGCAAAAAAACCTTGACCTCTTTGCCACGAGCTATCTCTCCGACTATTGCATTTTACCCCAAAATAACGGTTGCAGGCGTTAGATATTCTACTCTTGATGTTTATAGGCGATAATTTCGTAAAGAGTCTGTGATTTTTCAAGAACAAAGACGCATTTTGAAAGCTTAACAAAAAGTAATGTCCTGAATTTTAAAGTACGGAAGCTGAAAACAGCTATCATTATCGAATCGTAAGGTCTTTGTTTACATCATTAAAACTAAGCAGTTGGAAATTACTATTCAATTATTTTTTTCCCATCCGCTGAATTCATTTCGATAAGGGTTCAATTTTGTTTTTAGCATCAATACCTATAAACACCACTGTATGTGGATTTTAACGCTAAATTGGTCACATTAAATTTATTTTCATATCTACGTGTGTACACCAACTACATATTTCATATTTTGCATATATAGCCCCAGCATATATCCGAATACAATAGTATTTTTTAGAAGTGATGCACGTACTTTAAGCTGATTTTAGACTCTCTTCAGAGTCTCTTTGCATCAAGCGGGGGTTCAATTAAGTCGGGGTCGTTTTTTTATTGGCATGAAGAAATAAACTAACCCCTCCATGACAAATATATCAGCGTAAGATAACCCTGAACATAAAAATGGGGTTGATTTTCTATCGGCATTTAATGATGAACTGTCTCCTCATGATTAATACATCCATATCTATTCCTTCAAATATCAAGTCTGTAGAATCAGATTTACATTTCATGTTGTGTATACAAAAACCCAAATTACGTCTGAATAAATTGGTATGAAAAGGAAAGTCTTTTGCGTACTTGAAATCAAACACGCCCAATATTCTTCCAACAGGTCTTATTCACAGCACACCCACTCATTTCTGGATAATAAAGATTTATTTAACCTCTTCGTCACGAGGTATCTCCCTGGCAATTGCGTTTTACCCCCAAATCAACGGTTGTATGCTTTAAGGTATTTCACTCGGGATGCCTTTAAGACAATAATTTCCAAAGAATTCCTGTACTTTAGAATCATATAAAGGTATTTGAAGGGCTTAACACAAAATAACATTCACAATTTCACATTCCTCAAACGTTCATCATGATCGTACTGTATGTCTTTTTTTAAACTTTTACATAGCAAAAATCGAGTTGGAATTATCGTTCGTTTTGTTTCATATTCAATGCAATTATTTCAATGATGATGATGATGATGATGATAATATTAATAATACGAAATTATTACTACTACTACTGATAATAATAATGATAATAATAATAATGATGTTAATAATAATAATAATAATAAAAAATTCAAATTAGTAGCCAAAATGTGTTCTTAGTGAGCGAATCTCTTCTTGAGGCATTGACTTAACCAAGTTAATTATCGTTATGCCAAATTAGACAAGTTGGCCTTGTAGTGTTGTATATATTTTGCTTTGTATTAAGGAATGAACATACTCAGTCAGAATGAATTATAAATTGCGTTATATTTCATAAAAACTCATTCGAAATGATCTCCTGTCGTTACACGGTTAATATATCACTCAATTTAGACCACGTAAAGAGAATAAACAATTAAAGAAAATGGGGCTGCTGCAGGAATCGAACCTGCCACTAATAGGGGAGCTGCTTCAACGTAACGATGCTCTTACCATTGAACTAAACAGCTGCCAGTAATGCAAAGGCCCAAATAACGTTTTTTTTTATTGTTCATTCCATTTACGTTGTCTAGATTGAATGATATATTAACCGTGTAATGACGGGAGATAATTTCGAATAAGTTTCTATATAATATAATGTATTTTATAATTCATATCTTACTTTGAAATATTCTCCTACATCCATTGAGTATGCAAGCCAAAATTGGTTGGGCGAAACAGATTCCAGTATTTTAGAAACAGATGGAAATTAGATCATTATTATTAGGGTGAGAGCGAATGCAGACCCCATATTTTTGCAAAGGGGGAGATTTGGCATACATATGCAGTTTATTTAGGACCTACTGGGACCGTCTTAGGCGTTGAGTGAAGCCACAAGTGAAAAGAAAAACGTGGTTCAACCGAAAATCAGCCATTGTAAAATAATATAATAGACAAGTCTGGATAATCAGTCAGTTGAAATATGTTTAAATTTTGCAGTCTTCTAGCCCCATTTCTGCGGCCTGCAAGCGTGATACATACATACATATATAGCTAGCCAAACCGACTTGGAAACTGAAGAAAAATTACGTTGAGGCTTTGGTGACAGTTTCTAACAGATTTTAAATAGTTGTGGAAAATCAGAGAAATTTCAACCCTGGAAGACGCCATTTTAAAGTTTACCAGAGGAAATTGACAGATTACCAAAAACGGCTTGTAGAGTGCATCGTTTTCTTTTACAGACACCAAAATATTTTCTTTAATTGTTTATTCTTTCTAAGTTGTCTATGCTCAGAGAACCATTAACCGTTCAATGAGAGGAGATCATTTCAAATAAGAGTTTTTTTTATATAATATAACGCAATTTATCATTTTATTCACACACACACACACACACACATATATATATATATAGCAGTATATTTTCTCACAACTCATCCTGAAATTGAATATGGCAGACGATGCTACCGAAAGCGCTCTATCTTTTATAAAATATCTATATACATTGAAACAAAAGATCTGTTCACAATTCAAGTATTTATTCATTATTATGGCTACAAAAACCTTTTTTTTTGTCTTTTTAAATCCCAATCCCAGTAAGTTTTGGATGGAGGTTCTGTTTGCAATGTAAGTTTATGCTAAATTGGCCCCTAGTCTGAGCCTGCTTGTTTTTTGAAAATTACAGAGTTGAAATATTCCTGTTGACAGACATCAATCACGGCGAATTCAAGTCACTTTTGAATAACAAAAAAATGACATTAAAATAGTCTAAAACCAGCTTTGAATGCACAAAAGTATTTTTTTAATTTATATCATTTCTAAGCTGTCAATAAAGTACGCACTTTGAATCAGGGCCTCTGAATACCCCCAAACACACACTGCTCAAACATCCTCGAGTAACCAGCGTCTGTTGGCAGCATGCTATGTTTGGTGTGATCAATTAAAACATTGGAAGGAGGACTGATCAACGATTAGGTTACTTCTCTCGCTTCTTGTTTGGCAGTAATCACTAAGAAGTCTGAATTTTCTATAAGAAAACAAGTGGGCACAAACTAGGAACCAATTTAGCATAAACTTACATGGGAGTGGGATTTAAAAAGACAAAAAAAGTTTTTTTGTAGACATGATAAAGAATAAAAACTCAAGTTTTCAGCCCTCTAGCTCCATTAGTGCAGCCTGTACGCCTGATACATTCAACCACACATAGCCACACGGACTGACTTGGAAACTATTTTGACAGATTTGACGACAGCTTTGTTTTACGGTTTCTAAAACGTCTGGTTAGTCAATCGATAGAAAACTGTCATGTGACCAACGTCTTTTGGCAGCATGTCGTGTTAGGGTGATCAACTGAAAAAATTGGAAAAAGTAATCAATGAATGAGTTAATTCTGTCGGGTTTTGTCAGGCAGTGATGGCTAAAAAATGAATTAAAAAAAACAAGCGTGAATACTGTCGGAGAGAAACTAAGGGACCAATTTAGCATAAACATATATTGCAAATTGACCCCATCCCCAAAACCTATTTAGGGGGAACTATAGAATAACAAAACAAAACCCCATTTTTCCAGACATAATATAGAGAAAATGTTGAAAGTTTCAGCCCTCTAGCTTCATTGGTGCAGCCTGTACGTGTGATACTTACATATCCAGCCAGACCAGCTCGAAACTGAAGAAACCTATAACAACGGTTTTGGTGATGGTTCTGGTTGTCTGTGTCTAACGCTTTGAAAACAAATACTGGACGAAGTTTTGATAAAATCTTAGTTCATTCACACCCGTTTTCGAATAAATGCAATCCATTTGAAATAGAGATGAATTTTAAAGGCCAAAAATTGCTTTTTAGAGTCGTTCGTTAATTAGTCTAAAAACCGAATGTTAAGAAATGAAGGTTAGATTCATTCAAAACAATCAGAATGCATCACAAAAATATGTTTCTCCACAAAAACATTCTACTTTATTAAACAAATCTTTACCAAGGAAACTTGTATTTACATAATGGCCAATTTTCTACGATAGTATTTGTCAGGACGATGGAATCATTCGAACGCTTGAATTAACTTTCTATATGAAAGAGAAAATACATTTTCAATGTAAGCTTTCGTGTTGAACTTTAAACAATTTAACGCGGGAAACTGTGTAAGCCCTTTGATGCCCGAAGCACTTGCTTGTTTTACTCAATAGTTAATCCCGGCCTGGGTATACATGTCGAAGCTTGCCAACTATTGCTCAACGGTCGGAGGAGAGGTTATCTCTACGAGTGACCCAATCTACATCCTGGACAGAGGATTGTTAGATCTTTGGGAAGTAGCATCGTATTTAGTAAAACATCAAACGTTATTCTGTTGCTGTTTACGTCGGTATTTATCGATGACGTAATACAACGACGCAATTGGTTGTGTTATTGCCTTTCAGTATTTTGGATAAGAAGCAAGAAACTGAACGTCCGGTTCCTGGGGTCACGATGCCGGTTTGTTTGTTTCATTCAAATTTTCGCATTCCCAAATTCTCTTTCTCTCTCCTGATTGATCAAAAACTGATCAATCAGGACTGTAACGGTCGTCCGCCGTGACAAGCAGATTAATGGTATAATAATAATAATAATAATAATAATAATAATAATAATAATAATAATAATAATAATAATAATATCCGAGTGAATTCTTTTTCGTTTCGCAATTATTGGAACTATTTTTCAAGTTTCAAATGATATAATCTTTCTCCCTAGTTTGTCGTCTGCTTCTCTCCATTTATAGTGTTTGGGTTGCACTGACAATTCCATGTTTTCGTTGAGTATTATTTTTTTGAGAGAAAATCATTTGCCTCATTTCTTAGTTGTTCGTTTTCGTTCATAATTGAGAGAAATGAACGCTGAAATACGTGCGCTAATTCTTTTAAATTTGAAGGTAACGTCTTATGTCTTATCGTTCTGACACGGAATACTTTGAAGAATTACTTTGTACTGAGTATTTGTATACGTAGAATTTGAGCATCTCGTGATGTAGTGTGTACGTGACTGTGGACTTGCACGCACTCACAAGTGCTTGACATATTTAAACTAAACTATATGTGATTGAGAATGAATTCGATTTTTTCATCATCACCATCAGCAGTAGCAGCCGCCTTCAGTGTCCATCATTAGACATAGACTATCCCCAAGATCCACCACGCCTCTCTATCATGGGCGTTGCAAGGCCAGTACTTTCTACATTTGTCTAGTTCGTCTCGCCATCTTATTTTGCTGCCAGCCACAGTCGGCAGCCTTAGGTATCTGTGAGATAAATCTCATAGATATGTAAGACTTGCCAATTTGGCTCAGTCGATAAGCGAGCCAACCACCAATAACTTGAATTTGCTCACTTCATCACACCATCTTATATTTTTCCGGTCACAATTTCGCATATGATGTCTGAGAAACGATTTAAAAAAAAGGTATTATTTGTCTCTTTCGTTAATTCGAGTCTTGTTCGAAATAAACACTGACATGTATCAATTCATTTCTAAATTGTTGGATGAAAATACATATGGATGCATATTGCATTTCATAAACGTAGACTAGCATATACCCGTAAAAAAATGACGGGATTATTTTTGTACAGATCGACACTAATCAGCATAAAACTCATTTGATAAGTAATTTATTTTAATGATTCAAGTATTCTAATTTCAAATTTCTTCAAAGTCTCAACTCAACATTAAACATTTCTTCCGGTCAGATGCACTCTTTTTGATTTTCTTCTAGTTTCAAACGTCCAGCAATTCTGCGAGTTGTCACAACAGCCTATCGCACTTTATTACAACCCTATAATTGTTTTTTAAAATTTGCTATGTTAATCTATTTCACATGGATCATTCCATTATAACTTTTAGGTTATTATAGGAATCGAACAGGACATACAACCATATAATTATACAATTAAACATACTAATTTCCATGTATGGCTTTTTATTTTTTGTTTTTATTACTTTTATATTTTTTTTATCATTCTTCCAATTCGGCATTTTTATTACGTCATCAGAACATGGAATTCTATTTTACTACACCAGAAGACAAACTTCCGCCCGGATGGTGTAAGCACGTCTACCATACACGCAGAAAGCCTCAGGTTCAACTTCCGGTACGAGTGAATAGTGTTGAAAACTCTCAATCAGGACAAATTTCCCTGTGCACTCAGCAGCTAATTGAGTACACTCTCAGCAGTGAGATTAGGGTGGAAGTATCCCTTCGATGGACTTGCATCCTGTCAAGGGGTGGTCATAAAATCTCGTAGGTATAAAGTCCTAGTCTCGACCTGACTTGAGACTTGCAAGGATCACTGAACGGATGCAATCCACAGAAACCGGTTGTTCCTCAACAACTGTCATACTCCTTGGGGGTCAGCTCTTGAAAGACGTGACGCTTTACGTTACCTTTGAGTAGACAAACATGCGCCAGTTGCATGAATCAAATTCTATTCTACTACGATATTAGCGTGGCAGAAGACCTACGCACATTGCTAATATTTACATGTGTGGATTATTATTATCGTTGACGGATTTTACTGTCTGTTTATATTCCTGTGATCTGCTACTACTTTTCAGGCTTTAGACTTGTGAGATAGGAGTAATGAATGGATGACAGTCATTGTGAAAATTGAGTCTCTTTTATTCCCATTCACGTATAAACACCTTCTTTCATTATTGTCCTTGTTCGTTAGATCACACGGGTAGGTGGGGAAGGAGAAGAGAAAGAATGAAAGATATGAGAAGAATGAATGACAATCAGAAAGCGTAACGGTCGCACTTACAAATAAGCAGAATGATAGTATCAGTTTTGACTGGTTTCTCTTTTATCTTATTTTGTTGCCTTTCATCGCAACGCTCGAATCGTTATTACATTTATTGTACGATCGTTAAGCAAACAGGATGGATCAGAAATGAGCAGTTGGGGTATTTGTTTGGATAAGGTTCGCAAAGAGAAAAAGGATACGCCGACTATGGACGCTGAACATGATAAAAGCATAAAGTGTAAATTAATTTTTTTGTGCTTTGAATCCATATACCCCTTTCATTAGAGAATTTGTCAGTTTGAAAAAAACAAAACAAAAAAAACCCCAAAACAAAACAAAACATTTAGTTCTCTCGTGTTTCAAAGGGCTTTCTATTTCATTAAATAAAAGTGAAATTCTAGAAAATATGAATCATTGCTCTCTTGAACGCAGTTTTTAAAATTTAGAAAATTGCAAATCGTAATTGTTCGTGCTTTCATTAAGATTATCATGGCAAAAAATGAAAACAAAAATAAAATTAATTCCATTTTAAATAATAAGACCCAAACATTTGAACATATCTGTACATATAGAATTGTCCATAAAATCATTTTTTTCATAAATCTTGCACATAATACTGATAGATATTAAATCTTATCCTAGATTAATAGAATATTTATAAATTTTATAGTAGATGATTTCCCCCAATAAATTGTTAACATGCACCCACTGATTTTAGAAAAGTCAACTGGTGTTTTTGTAAATAATCAAGTATAAAAAGGATGCCTCTGATTGTTTCCCTTTGTTTTTCGGGAGATTCAGAATCAGCAACGTGATTAGTCAGTGAAATGATAAATCGCCCAAATCGGCGTGTGGTAAATCAGGGGTTGGGCAATGAAGTGTCGGGAAAATGATACAAATCCCTACGTAGCATGGGTTTGATTTATTTGCTTATCTTGCAGTGAATATCCGTGTCCATTTCTACCGTGATATATGTTATTTTGTATTTTGTATCAGGTCATTTCTCAACCTTCTGTATTGTAGAGCGAGAAACTGTAGTCTTGTCTTCATATGGTAGGCCTTTTCGTTGTGGTACAAGTTCAGTAGCTTGATTTGTGCCTTAATTGTCAATGAGGCAGACACTCTGAATCAGATCGCTGAGAGAAATTTTATGAGGCAGTACGAAGGGGCCCCCATACGCACACTACACAAACGCCTTCGTCTTTCAGCCAATCTTGTTTTAATTTGCCACAACTCTTTTAAGATGTCATACTCTATTTGATAGAGTCAACATTTTATCAATAGACGTATCCTATCGACTTGGAAATTTAACACTCGAGTCCCTTCAACTCGCTAAACCCCACTTTGGTCTTCTGGGCCCCGGTGGGATGGTCGTACCCCTCCTCTGCTTTGAATTTCCCACCCACTCTCTATATATCCCGACCCTGAAGATACAAACAAATCTAAATGTTTTTCATAGGCTCGAAAAGGAGATGCAATTTGTTAATGATATTTTTGGAATACCTTTTATCATAAAAGATGATGTCACTTTGTTGTCTGTTTATTCGTTGGCTCCTGTCACGCTAAAGATGCAAAAAGAAGTGAAGGGGCTAGAACAAGGATCTATTGTGTCTGTGTGTTCGTATCTACATCTCTGCTGCTACTGCTGATTTTTCGTAATTATATTTCTCACGACAATCTTTCTCAAAAGAAATAGGGTTTTTCCTCAGTTCTTTGGCCTTGAAATCATTTGGGAAAAAACAAAACAGAAAATATGAAGAACAGGTCTGGTTAGTCAACGTTTTTTGGTAGCATGCCGCATTGGGGTTGATCAATTTTTCATTGGAAGAAGGGGTGATCAATGAAAAAGTTACTTATTTTGTCTTTTGTTGGGCTGTAATCACTAAAAAGTCTGAATTTTCAAAAAAAAAAAAAACAAAACAAAAAAAAAAAACGGTCAAGGACCAATTTAGCATCAATTTGCAAACTGAATCCTCCACTAAAAAGCTATTTAGGGACGGAATTAAAAAAAGCACATTTTTGTAGACATGATAAGGAGTAAATGTTTAAATTTTCAGCCCACTAGCTCCTATAGGCATGATATATATATATATATATATATATATATATATATATATATATATATATATATATATATATATAACCCAACGGACTGACTTGAAAACTGGAGAAACCTGTTGACAGTATTGGTTTACAGTTTCTAATTATAGAAAATCGACGGAATAAATTTTGCGTTTTCATGTGTGCGATAACAACCCCATCATTTTTTACGGGCATTACACTAGTTTAATGTAGAATTTTAAAAAAAAGAAAACGGTTATCCGGTATATAGTTGGAGATTTGGAGACTTGGTTGGCTTGGCTCCTTGAGATTTGTTATTTGTCTAATGTTTGTAGAAATGCAGAAGGTGAACTTCTATTCATAAAGCTTTTAGGGGACCCCTCCATTAGGGACCCAGGGAGCGATTTAAAAGTGTCCTCGATCCTTTCTCTCAGCAATGCACCTGTCGGTCGGTTATATTTCTTGTTTCATGACGTTCTCCATGGAAGATTAATACAAATGTGGTCACGTGTCGACCGTGTCAATTTATTCGACTGGTTGACGGAATAGTTACGTACCATTTCTCACTCGCGTCAGATGTTCATTCAGCCGAAGATTAACCATTAAGCGAAATAAGCACGTGCTTAATTCATCAAGAGGGGGGGGGGTCACTTGCAATTTTCAGCGTCAAATTATTCAAAATTGTTTGATTGTTTAAAATGGAAGTTTAAATCTATTTATTTATTTTTTCCTTTTACTCTCATGGATAGAGCTGATTCAAACTTCCACGTTATTCAATCCAGTGGTGGACAGGCCCACAGGGATACTACGAAATCTCCCAGTGAAGCCCTTAAAGTCAGGCCCTTCTTTGGTACTATAATATTTGTTGGTAATCATGCCAAGATTTATTTAGCAACTTTTTCTTGCTTGCTGAAGGGTGTTTTATGATTTAACAATAATAGATAAAATATATAAAGAAGGTAGCATATTGTTTGCCTATTGAAAACCTTTGCTTTTATCGGATTCCCTGGCCAAATTTTAGGATTAGGTACGTCCTTTTAAATCTTTTCCAGTAGAAAATTTAGACCAAGTCCAACGCTGGTACATAAAAATAGTACTGTAGAAAACTGGTTATTATGCAAGCCCCAGTTTCGTTTGTAAATATTTGGTTTCCTGAAGTGGGATATTTGTCAGGGGAAAATTTAATTTACTGACGTGTTTTGATATGTTTTAAATGAATATGAACTTCATTTCTTCAGGAAGATTTCATTTTCGAACATCTCGTCTGTTAAGCAACGGAAGGGCCGTTCTGGGGCGGTGGGCTGTGATTAAGGGCATCAAGCGTCTTTAATCCGACCATGGGTTCATTGCATCAACCATTACCTCTCTCACTTTGAATGTTATGAGTCAAGTTCAAACATTGATATATAATGCACTGAGTTGACGTTCAATTGAGTTTCTTTTTTCTTTAAATACAAAACTTGGAGATTTGAACCGCGATAGATTTTAAAACGCAGAAAAGGTCAGGTTAAATTTAGAATGACTGAAAAATAATAAAATAACTATGTCACCGTCAATGTATGAGAGTCAAGTGAAAAGGAAGAAAGAAAAGAAGAGAACAGGTAGGCAGACAGCAGGCACTATTACACAACCATGCGGTTCAGCTTCAAGGTCAACCACGTGGGCAGAATTGTTTGAAGCAACTTAAATAAGATTACCGACATAAAAGGCGGGAAAAAACATAAAGTCTTTCATGATGTTGCTTCACTGAATAGTCGAGTTAACTAGTAGCAGCTAATGGTTGTAATGACTGTTGCCAATTTAGCCATTTTCACGCTAAATTTAGCGCGTTTCTTTTCTTTGACCATGCGAAAATTCAACGTGTAGTGCTATATTTAGCGATATTTTACTGCAGCTTTAACTAATTTTCAGCTATT
Source organism: Thysanoteuthis rhombus (assembly GCA_963457665.1). Lineage (NCBI taxonomy): Eukaryota > Metazoa > Mollusca > Cephalopoda > Oegopsida > Thysanoteuthidae > Thysanoteuthis > Thysanoteuthis major. Next base: position 37,318,180 of record OY735228.1, on the reverse strand, counting down.
TGTAAGTCATCTTTCTTTAATTAGACAAATCGAGCTATTTCTTGCAATGAAATTGGCTGCAAAATGGCTGACAGTGCTTTTTTTTCAAGCGGGTTTAAGCGTTCTTTGATTCTTTTTCGAGGTCGATTTAGCGCGAATTTTTTTTAGAGCTTGCAGCACTGGCTGTAATACTGTAACCTCCAGGTCGGGTACTCTTGTAACCACACCCTCTAAAAGGATTTATGTATTTGTTTATTTTTTTAACTATTTAAACATTGTGATACAGGTTCAAGTCAAGCAAGATGAACGTAAAATCAACTTACACCACCTTCGCAGATTTCGTTGTATATATATATAGATTAGTGCAGTTAATTCGTTCTAAAATTTTCTGTACTGTTCAAAACTGCCCTGTTCTGGGTATAATTTGATGTATATTTTTTTCAGTGTATACTTACTAGGATAAATTAATTTGTAAAGCAATATCTTGACCGTACTCCATGAAAGCCCAGACTATGAAACCCCACCATTCAATGTATTGTTGTATTTTTAAACTAGTATTTTCAATGTTTGAAAAGTTTCATTATTTTTAGTTTCTTTTTTTTTCCTATTTCGATCTTAAATTCTTAACTAAACATGAAATTAATCTTAACCAAGTGCAATTATCAACCAATTTTAGCTTAGTAGCACAGGATCACAAAACCAGGCGCCCTGTGAGGATCGAAATCATTACAGGAGGAAATAGTCTGCGACACTGAAATGTTTGCCGTGTCTTTATTGGAGGCGCCCAAAGCAAATAGAGCGCACACAATGGTGTATTGATTGAGAAAAGAAGTAATGGAACGCAGGGCTGCATGTTCAAGCGAGGGCTGTAATCTAGTGAACGAACCAAGTCTTTACAGTCGGGTGGTTCGGGGGCCCATTTTATGGACACCTTGATTTAATATATTGGGGTGTTCAGGAAGTAATTAAGTAATTTCGTGTTCAGGAAATGATTACGTGTTTTCATGTTAGGGAAGTAATTAAGTATTTTACTGCTATGAATTATAAGCCACCCAACTAAGGTGATGCCAGGGTTAAATGGTACAAAACGACGTCTGGATTTAATTCATCATCATTTCTATCCAGCGGTGCGTCGTTTATAGTACATAGTTGAGTTTAACTTCATGGAGGATGGAGACTTTAAAGAACAGCATAGTCGTCATTGTTCACTGTATGAATTTCGAAAGGATTAATACTGCTATGCAGACTATGAGAAACATTTGTGAAGTGTATCCCGACGATTGAATAGAACTTCACAAGCATTTGTTTTTTTAATCTCCCCTTTAAAAAATGTTACAACTTTCCGAACACAAAAATACATAATTACTTTCCAAACACGAAAATGCATAATATCTATTTGAACATCCCCATTTGAGTGTATAAACTAATAAGAAGAATGAGAATTTTAGTAGTATATAGAGATGGAACGCCGTTCCCATGCGTTTCCACAGCAATGGGTCCAGTGAGTGTACATCAACTTTAGTCCTTTCCACCCTTAATTTTTGACTTATCCTTTCTTCATGAGAAAGGTTGCGACGAAAAGGAACAATATTAGGTCGAATACTTCCCCCATCCGTTAAAGTAAGTTGCGTGAAATCGAAATTCAAATAACTGGATCCTTTTTTTTACGAAAGAACGCTATAATGAAGATATTTTTACAGCAACGTAATGCCAATGAATTATACTGCATGTTGGATGATGTTTTCCGTTTCATTGTTGATGCTACGATTATTTATTTTTGTTTCGAATGCTGTAATGGGGATTAATCTTATTGCAGAAACAAACGTTGACAAATGCTATCAAAAATTGTATTATATCACTTCACGGGTTTTGAATGGCATCTGTACATTTTTTCTTGTTTTTATGTATCAAACATAATTCTAAAAAGATAGACCTGTAGAAATTACCGGTATATTTTAAACTTTTTGTTGGGTAAAATAGGGAGAGTTGAGACGAAGTCTGTTTATATCCAACAAACTACTCTAACTAGTCAGATGCTGAAGATACAATTATTGCCGTAATCAAAACCATTTTCACGCAGGAACCTTTCAAAAAATTAAAAAGAAAAAAGAAAAGTAACACGTAGGTGTGACGCCGAGAAAAAAAAAGAAGAGAGAAGTCAAAAAGAAAATGATAAAACGTTGGAAAATATGTAAGCTGAAAGAGGTAGCATATAGGTTACTGAAATAATCCCATAAGCAGACCAAGATCAGAAATGAGTACCATATGAAAGCAAGTACTCAGAAAATACATTAGAGCACGATAAGAACAATACAGAGAATGCTGAACACAGAGTACGATGATATAAAGTGGAAAAATATGAAGGAGATAATTTTGTTCACCGACACGCTTCGCCAGACAATGTTCCTTACCTTTCTATTAGAAACAGTCAACCAAAACTGTTTCTGGTCTGGCTGGGTAGTTATGTATATATGTATGTATATATTTATGTCAGTATCATGCGTACAGGTCGCACCAATGGAGTAAGAGGGCTAGAAAAAATATATAGGCTTTTACATTGGTGTTCTATTCACAATGTAAGTTTATGTTAAATTGGTCTCTAGTTTGTGCCCGCTTGTTTTTTTATTTTTTGAAAATTCGAACTTTTTAATGACCCAACAAAAAGTGAGGGAGGTAACTTATTCATTGATCAACCCTTATTCCAATTTCTGATTGATCACCCCCAACACGGCATGCTACCAGAAGACGTTGTTCACGTTTTTATTGTGTACTCAACCAGACCTGTTAATTTGTTATTTTGGTCCCCAAAATTAGAATTCTTTAGGGTCCTGCAACAATGTCTCCTCTAAATGTTCGTTGTCAGCCGGCGCTAAAAATCCAAAGTGCGTGCGGACTTTTGATTCCGACGAAAGGAATCAATGTTTTTTTCAAATGAAAGACTCTGTAAGCTATCATCAGAATTTGAAATCTGCTGAATGCACATTAATTTCCTTTGTGCACTGGTTGTAGAACGTGTGTGCCTTTAGAGGGAACTATGCCCATTACTCACTAATTTCTAAGAGATCATTTACTCTCTAAAACAGGGGTTCTTAACCTAATAAGTTCATTGGTTTTGTATTTTTAAATTTTTTTGTTTTATTGCGTTTTTTTTAAGGAATGATGATGGTCGGTTGAAAGGGATTCGGAGATATGATGGACGATGCACTGGGATTCTGGAACCATCGTCCACTATATCTCCGTATCCCTTTCAATCGACCATCGAAATCATCATCATCCTTACATATATATATATATATATATATATATATGTATATATATATATATATATGTATATATATATATATATATATATATATATATATATATATATATATATATATAACGCAATAAAACAAAACAAAAAAAATGAATACAAAACCAACGAAGTTATTTCTCTCGCCAAGTTTACTTTTAGTTAGTGGGATATTTGATTTTGTTTTCTTGCAGTCAATATATTGGATAACTCTAGAAATACACAGAATCAATACTAACAGTATGCATAATATTTCATTAAAATAATAATTTTTCAATTTTCTTCCATCGCGTCCAATGCCCCAAGAATGCGTTTTCCCCAATACCCAAGAATTCGTGGATACCCCAGGTTAAGAATCCCTGCACTAGACTATGTGTGAAAAAACGTAAAGACTGAACTATGCGGATCGGAAATGTCAAGAAAAGTTTAGCTGTAACCTTCAAACCAGACTCTGGATGGATCGAATGTCCAAAGGTCAGGCGATGCGAGACCGATTTCAGTCAATAGATATTCAATTACCACAAAGAACCATCTCTTAAATGTTTTCTTCTTTATAGAAGAAGAATCCAACCATCTTATCCAAGACCGGCCGGCGCTTAGCATCAAACAGGCAAACCTCGAGTTGTTCTATTTTTTTTTACTGAAAGTATGGGAGCTGTTTCAAGTAATGAAATTGCATTTAGTCAAGTAACTGAATAGTTTAATAAGGCATTACACTTATTTTGATTTTAAATAGAACCAGTTCTTAACGTTCCGTATCTATAATATTGGGTTTGGGCAAAAATAATCACGGTTTTTCATCATAAACTTTACAGTCTGCTTCGAGATGGTCCTCCGTAACCTGTACTGGGAAAGTAGAGAAATAAAAATAGACGACGAATATCTAAGCAACCTCTGATTAGCAGACGACATCGTCCTTTTTGCAGAGAACCTATAGAACCCCCAACTAATTCTAGATCAGTTGAAAGAAGAAAGCAAAAGAGTCGGCCTACACATGAACTTCAGTAAGACAGAAGTCATGTGCTGCAATCATATCAAGAATAAGGACATAACTGTCAAAATCGAAGATGCAAAACTGGGGAAAGTAGACCACTACATCTACTTAGGACAACGAATCTCCATGAAATCCACAAAAGAAGAAGAAATCAAGCGGAGAATCACCCAAGGATGGTAAGCTTTCAGCAAAGCAAGATAAACCTTCAAAAACAAGACTATCCCATTAATCCTAAAAAGAAGAGTATACAACCAATACATCCTCGCGATAGTCACTTATGGAACTGAAACATGGAACCTAAACAAGAGACAAACCTACAAATTGAGAAGCATGTAGCGTGCGCATGAGAGAATCATGTTCAACCTTACATGGAGAGATCACAAGACAGCACAATATATCAGAAAGAAAACGGGAGTCATAGACATTATAGAATCCATTAGAAATCTCAAATGGCAATAGGCTGGTCATGTGAGAATGAAAGACAACCGATGGACATCATGTCTCACAATATGGATCCCCAGAGACCACATGTAAAACTGAGGCCGTCAAAATGCAAGATGATGATAGAGAAATGTGGTGGATCCTGGGAAAGGTCTATGTCCAACGACGGACGTTAAACGACTGATGATAATGATGATAATCTTAGCTTAGAATGAAAGTTATTAATCGAAATAAGAACCTTCAGAATCTATACATTTTTGTCAACTAAAAACAAGTTCATTTATTCCAGAAGCATTGATTTCTAATGTCCTGGAACCAATGAATTCTTCGAAGGCGTTTTGAGCTTCTGCTTGGATGTTGAAGTCCTTCCATTGCAAGAAATGGTTGAAATGCCCGAAAAAGCGGTAGTCGATCGGAGAAAAAGGCCTGATGAGTAAGTTGTGTGAGGTTGAGTTCCGTTGCCTATTTCGCTCAATTTATGCAGGGTCGTTCGTGTGACACGAGGTCAGGCGTTGTCATGGAGAAGAATAGGCCATTTTCGATTGACCAATCTTCAACGTAAACGTTGCCGTTCTTGATGCATTTTGTCGATTTCCTGGCAGTATTTATTTGCTGTGATGATTTCGCCAGTATTCAAGAAGTTGGAATGGATATGATAATTAGTGAAAAGAAAACGTTCAGCTCAAATAAATAGAACGAATTCGTACTTCAAAATGGTATAATCGTTGAACATAGTTAAATTATACTTTATCCCCCGAATAAGTATCAAAGTCTAAAATAATAAAAGCAGCAATTATTTTTGCATTAAGCTAATATTATACCGTTTGTTCCAATCTTCCTGTATTCGAATGTCACGTTCTAATTCTAAATAAGATTGTTGGAAGAGTAAAGGGAAAAATTGTTGGGCAGTTTTCTGAAGGGAGAGAAAGATAGAGGAGAAAGGAAAGTTAGTTTAATGAGGGTATTAAGCTAAGCTTTGTAAATACCGAGAAAAGCATGAAGATAACGACAGACAACCTGAACATTCCAAAGGCTCCTTTTGCCACTAACAATAACTGCTATGATTGTAAAGTCAGAATAGAGAGGTTGCCCGTATCTGGAGAGAGAAAGGTAAACACTATCCTCCCTGGGAAGAAGTTCGGATCATAGACTGGAAACGCCGTTGGAAACCGAAAAAAATCAAGGAGGAAGCTCACATCAACGTGTTGACTGGGTGTGTAGGTCAGACAAATGCCGAGTTCAACCCGATGTGGCCTCTGCTACTAAGCAGGAACGAAGTATTTACAAAGACTGTATAGCACCATCACATTTGAGTAGTATACCTGGAGAAGGCCGTTGAATGAATCGGCCGAAACGTCGTGTCAACAGCACAAACAACAAGGAGTTCAATCAAAACTCTGCAATGATTTCGTTCATAATTCTGAGAAGAGTCATTATTATCAAAGGAGCTTTTCGGACAACTGGACTTCTAGCTGTATTTGTTGTTCCTGCAACATTTCAGCCGATTCCTCCTCCAGCCTCCTATAGGTGTATTATTCATACGAAAAGAAATTGCCTCTTTTTATGGTTGTGCAAAGTAAAAAACGGTAGTAAACAAAATGGTCTCGTCCACTTACTGTAACGATTATAGTATAAGTAGAGGATATTATCAATTCCTTCCTTTGTTAAAGAATCCCACGCCGTTTCCCTGTCGAGCAACAAAGGTTAAACAAGTAGTGAGTGTAATGGACACCTTCCTCCCTCCAGATATGGCCTGCAATACAATATTTTACCATTGGAAATGGCTTTTCTATTTTCTCTATTTGATTTTTAAGGGGACAGCTGGTCTTTCCCATGTATTCGTTCTAATTTGAAACTCTCACACCACTTATGACTATTCAGTGGTCTAAAGTTATCTCAATAGCTTCAGAAAATAGACCAAGAATGAACAGACAACGATTTACACATAGAAATCCACCTAACTCAGCTTAGAGACACAAAAGACAATCGAAATCAATAAAATGATAGGCAAGACTGGCTTCTTGACCAGTACATTCTTTAAAATAGAGTCTATAAACGAAGCTGATCTCACTTTTCCAGAGATGTCACACGCGTAGGATACTAATTGAGAATAGAACTTAGTACAGTAATTATTATTGTCGAGACTTGCTAACTTGCCTTTGGGGTACGACGCGGCACCCTAACTGACAGTATATGATTAATTATTAAAATCATAAATTTTATACCGCTATAAATAAAGTCTCTGATCATGCGTTAAAGATATAAACACAATGGTTCTTATTATATTTTTTTTAGAAAAGGAAATTAAGGTAGCTGTTTTCTTTTGTAAACCTTGTGAGCAAATTTAGATATCAACGTTTTTTGGTTGGTCATTTATTGAAATAAAAGCCATGTTTGCTAATTTGTGTGTTTAATTGAATGTATCTCTGTTTTGTCCGATTCCTGTTATAGCCTAAAATTTATAATGGATCGGTCTATGTGAAATAGATTAACATACCTAAAAACAATTATAGGGTTTTAAAAATATAAAATCGTCTGCCATAATGTTTGACACTAAAATGAAAGAGAAAAAATAGCTTGTAAGCGACTGAAACTAATGTTTAAGGCTGAGTTGATACTACAAAAAAAAACCCTTAAAATTATAAGTGAATTATTAAAAATAAATTTTCTAATAAAATAGCTTTACGCATTTATTGTTTTACTAATCTATGCATAAATAACACTGAACATTTTTGACGATTATATGCTAGTCTTATAATATAAAAGCCTGCGTCACTATTTTGTTTGATGGTTGGTCTCTCTCTCTCTCTCTCTCTGACGCTAAAACAAACAGAAAGAGGAGAAAGGGGTAAAGCAACTGAGCCTGTATGTTCGCGTCTACTACTACAGCTACTACTACCACTACTACAAAAAGCTCTTTAGTGAGGGATTTTTCAAACATGAAAAAAATCTTTTTTTATAGGTATAGCTACGTAGATGAGCTTAAAATGACCCCCCCCCATTTTGACAGTTTTGGTGGCAGTTTTAGCTGACGGTTTCTAATATAATCAATCGATCCAGGAGGAGCTCAACAAGGAAGAGACATAACGCTATAACAAAGTAATCACAGACAAAGTGCCTTTATTCTGTATGTATTACAATATACGGGTATATTCATTACAATATAAGGTATATGTATTTCTCTCAGGCGTAAGTGCCAGAGATGTGTTAGGTTTTATGGTTTTACTATAGTGAAGTGAAACTCAGCCGAGGTCCTAATCAATAAAACACCCGACTCGAAGCACTAGGTAGAATCAATTACAATTTTATATTTTGAAGTTCCTCATTTGTAAGAGTGAAGAAAGGATAATATGAATCGGCTCAATTAGAAGTGACGTGGCTCGGCGATACAGTACTTAGTCGAAAATGTTTATACGAAGGTCTTGGATGTTGTTCCTTTAGCTTTTCTCTCCTCATAGTAGCAGCTAGCAAAAAGTGTAGAAGGCTGGAAGTGATAATCAACTGTTTAAAAACATCAACAAAAAAAAGAAATGCACCCCCAACATTTATTTATCTACTGCTTAGTGGATATGATAGTTGCATATTTCGCAGCGATGCTAACCCTTTCTCTCCGAAAAAAAATATTTCGAAGCTAATTTTCAAGATAAGCAGATCTCTCTGGCTTTGAAAATTGGCGCCACATAATCTTACGATCCATTATATCCCGTCTATTTGACCTTAAGGCTATCTCAGCTGACCTTCTTGTTGTTTCTATAACTTGGATTCTTCCAGTATAAAACTGCTCACCGTGAGATCAGAGGCCTACGGCAATAGAGGTTGATGCTCAGACGCTAAGAAGGTCGTATCAGGGTTACCAGGTGTCATTTCCCACACAAGACAAATTTGTATGATCTTGGAACCAAAGTAAGTAGCTTCGGTATCAAAATAACAGAAGAACTATAAGTTCAACAATGCATCCACCATCCATGGGAGAGGAAGGAGAGCAAGTAGTCTTCCTTTGAGTGAATTGATTCTCATACTTATGAAATATTGCGATACGGAAATATTTCGAAAGAGTTTCATTTTCTTTTCAATAGAAAAGCCAAACGTACATACTATGATGACATCATAGCCGTTGGTTTCTTAATGATGTCATACCTTTAATGACATCACACCTCTTCCATCTTTCCTTCCTATCTCTGTTGTTAAACCTAACTGGGACCGACCGACTGAAAAGCGTCATATTGAGATGTATGGACATTGATAATCATCTAAGTTTGCAGGAAAAAAATGGATTCAAATATGTATTTCTTAAAAAATTATTTATTGTTTATGCATATTTAAGTCGTATATTCGCATCTAAGAAATTACTATCTTCGGTGATATTTGTCGGTACCGAATCTTTATTTTCGGAACTAGATAATTGTGTCCAGTACCAAGTTTTCGTTATTTTGGTATTGAAAGATACTAAATGGCAACCTTGGCTCGAAACCGAATGCCAATTCTATTATCGAGCGAACACCAAGACAAGTTGAGCAATGTACCAAGCCCTTATTACTTGAAGTGTCGCTTACGGAGTGGATAGAAATCTTTCTGTCCGTCTCTGTTTCTGGGCGTTTTCAAGCATCTTTTGTGCTTGCCCGAGGCCGTGTTAAATAGGGATGTATTCTTTGCAGCGACCTTGATTGTCAGTCAGTGAATTTATACGACTGTCGTGTGGGATGTGTGTCTGCATGTGCGCGCGTGCGTGCGCGCGTGCGTACGTACGTACGTACGTGCGCGTGTGTGTGTGTGTGTGTGCAACCTGAAATGACTGGGTTAATATGTGAAGCGTAATGCTCGAAGTTTGAATTTCTTTTCCGTCTATCTTTATTTTACTTCTATAAGGGCTAGGCGTCTTTTTTATTAGTCCGTGTATATATATATATATATATATATATATATATATATATATATATATATATATATACCATCAATTAAAACATTTACAGATAAATAAACTTAACTTCCATACACTTTCACTCCTGAGTCTGTCTCACTCTCTATAGTTCAAATTATATATATATATATATGTGTGTGTGTGTGTGTGTGTGTGTGTGTGTGTGTGTGTGTATCAAGAAACGGATTTATATTATATAGAAACTCTTATTTGAAATGAATGAAATTAAATTCTTGCAACAACCCCATATCTTTAATTGTTTATTCTATTTTCGTTGTTTGCACCGGATGATACATTAATCGTGTAACGACTTGAGATCATTTTAAATAAGAGTTTCTATGTAATGTAACACAATATATATATATATGTGTATATACATCAGTCAATTTCTTGAAAAATCATCTCTCGTGCATGTGTGTACGCGCGCATGTACAATTTGCAATGACTATATTTTTTCTTTCAATTCTTATCTTTATCTAATATATACATGTGGCAAGGCGTATTGTTTTGTCCTTAACGGATACCAAATGCATGTGTCACATGTGGGCATAAAATACTCGTGTGAAAATCTACTGCATGCAACTACAGGTCTGGGTTTTTTTTTTTTTCACGAAAGAAGAAATAGACGATTTCAAAAATTCATCAAAACAAAACTATTCAAGATACTGACACTCACGATGTTTCGTAGAAAAACACTTGAAGTTTATTACGGAAACTCACAGTCGCTTGACGTGTGAATTTTCTATTTGTATAAAGCAATTTATTTTCTAAAACTTGAAAAAAAAACAAACAAAAAAAAAACCCAACCCCAAAAACCTTGTCTCAGCACTACCAGCACGACATTTGGCTTAACATCCAGCAAATTGTGATATGTACTCGTCTCCATCATAAATTATAGGAAGAGAATTTTTTTTTTTGATTTGGGAAATTTTGAAAAAATAATTCTTCTGTTTTTTTTTTAATAACCTTCTAAAAAGTTTGTGTCAGCGCTACAAGACACAAGATTTGCCCAAAAAACGTTGAAAATTCGCAGCAGTACTCCACTAAACATCTAAAAGCAGCTTTTGAAATAATCAGCAATTTCTTAAACGTATTTTTTTGTTTGAAAAAACAAACTTTTTCAAATCTTGTCTCAGAATTGCCGGACACGTCTTTTGGTGTAGAACTTATCTGCAATATATATATATATATATATATATATATATATATATATATATATATATATATATATATATATATATATATATGCTACTACACGATACTAATAAACATGAGCTGTTACGCAAAAGTTCGAGGAATCTGCTGAACTTAATCAATCTCTCTTCATTTGTCAGCATTTGTCACGTCTCGCCCGGCATTACACACATCTTTCGAAATCACCAGACTAGGAAATAAGAAAACCTTATTTTCTAGATTTTTATTTCTTTCGGGAAGCCACTTGACACCTTCAATTCTGGGCGTGTAAGTCATCCTCTGCATGACGGCTTCAGGCCAACAATTAATCCTGTTTTGTAGAAAAAAAATATACGGAAATATTCTCTGTCTAATTCTTCCCACTCTATCATTATGATTACGGTACGAATAAAAAATAAGTTAATTGCAGTAAAACATGATCAATATGAAAACTGAATACATGTATATATATATATATATATATATATATATATATATATATATATATGTTTATTTATATATATATATATATATATATATATATATATATATATATATATATATATATATATATATATGTGTGTGTGTGTGTGTGTGTGTATGTATGTGTGTGCGTTTGCCTGTCTATATACTAGTTATTATCCGTGAAAAATTGAGGGATAAATTTGAATGTAAATAATATTCAATTAGAAATTAACATGATGAAATATATATATATATATATATATATATATATATATATATATATATATATATATATATATATATATATATATATGTATATATACATAAATTGGTAATTATTGAAATACTTCCCCAGAAATTTGTTGGTTCCAACAGTAATATATACGTTGGTACCTAAATAAGTCTGTAATCTAAGAATGTGTTGACAGGAATTGGTGAACACGTGGAGACTGTTTTAAGACATAGTATGAGTTCTGTTTCTCTATCATTTTTTAAGCATTATATATATATATATATATATATATATATATATATATATATATATATATATACTAGTTATTAACCGTGAGAATCATTTTCAAGAAATTGACACACACACACACATATATATAAAAGGACAAACAAAACGCCTCGCCACATGTAAATGAAATGAGGATAAAAATAACAAAATCTTTGCGTATTCCGCTCCTGTATATAAACCCAATCATTTCAAATTGCATACGGTCGCGTTTCCACGCACCCCAACACGTACAACAGTAATCTAATTCACTAACAGACAATCAAGGCCGCTGCAAAGAATACATCCATATTTAACACAGCCTCGGGCAAGTACACACGATGCATAAGAACGTCCAGAAGCAGAAAAGAATATATATATATATATATATATATATATATATATATATATATATATATATATATATATATATATATAATGTGTATTATATATATATTAATATATTATATATATATGTATAAACATATATTACAGTTACAATACGATCACTTTTGAAAAGCGTACAGATACGTGAAACACAGTGCAAAGTCCTCTTTGTCCATTTTATTATTGATTATGCTCTACCTATATTTTACATAGGTATTGAGCACCTTAAATAAATGAAATTAATTTTATTGCTTTTCATTTTTACGTTTTTCAGAAAATAGTATTATTGAAGTTTATATATATATATATATATATATATATATATATATATATATATATATATATATATATATAGAGAGAGAGAGAGAGAGAGAGAGAGAGAGACAGACAGACAGACAGACAGAGACAGACAGACAGACAGACAGAGAGGAGGGAGAGATGGAGATAAAACATCTATCTATCTATCTATTTACACTCTATTTTTTAAATATTCAGCGGTATTACCATAGATAAAGCAGCCCCTAAAACCGTAAAGATATGAATATCATTCTGTAAAAAGTATAAAATCATCATGCTTTCATGATGGTAGCTTTTATACATTGCAGAAAATAAATAAATCACAGATATGACACAAAACAATTTTGTTTCATAACTGAACCTTCCGGATTCACGAAATACATCTCAAACGTACAAGGTAAACTTATTTGAATCGATAGTATATTTTCCAGATCAGATAGAGAAAAAAAAACATGGAATCATTCAATGTTGAGGAACAGAAACTATGAAATCAACAAAAAAATCACGATTAGTTTATATTGCTCGTCCTCGGGTTTTCATGATGGTCTGAATTCTTTGAAGCGTGGACCTCAATAATAAAAAAACAATATTTTCCTTCAAGCTGGTTCCAACTTTCTTGAATAGCGTTTGACTGATCAGCATTGCAGTAGGAAGCCTTGTCAAAGAAATTTTTCCTAAAGAAGCCGTAGTTTCCATTTGGATTAAAATTCGGGACGTTAGCTAGCGATGGCTCTGAGTTGATATGTCTCTCCTAGAGGAAAGTCCCAACATTCTTTGCTCTGTGACTAAATGTATTTTCATCTTGAAAAAATGATTTCATCATTACCGAATCTATTTTGCATGGTTGGGATGAGAAAAGTGTACACCTGTGCATTGACTGTTTAGGTAATTATCGACATCTACTCCTGTCTTTAAACTGACATACGGCCCCATATAAATATGGGGGGAAATTTGCTTGCTCTCCTCAACTAGTTATGTTTCTTCAGCTAGTTGTCGTTCATTGGAAACAGCACCAGACAAAGGTTCCAGCGTCATAGCCTCGACCAATGCAGATTTTCGATTCGAGACTGAATATCACTCTCATCAAATCACCCACACTCCATGATTGCTTCTCTTTAGATCACTATAACCTTGGTTCCTTTTGTTTAGACTGTAATACTGATTTTCGTTTGGATTTTCATCTAGCGGGTTTATTACCGTTCTGTCACAAACACGGACTGTTATTTCTGCACTTTTGTTTCTAATTTGTTGGGTTGTGCATTTTCTATTTCCAAGGCACATTGCTTTGAGCGTTCTAACCTAATGCTTTGACGTCTCTCGTGGTCTACCCATATGTTTTCCTTTTATGAACTTCCCATTTTGTTAATATTTGCACCGAGTTTTAGACACAGCTGACTGGGAACATCTAGCCTCTTTTACTACAGTCTGTGTTAGATTTTCTTCATTGTTTCAATTGTCAGTTCTCTTGTTGGGGTCAACCCTCCCCCAATTAGCTTAGTCCAACAGCTTGTTAAAGTTTACAAGCAATCTTTTCAAACTGTACACTTTTATTTTACTCGATCTGGAAGAAGAAACATGCCATCAATTTAAACAGACTATTCTAGTTTATTTGAGTTGTGTTTCACGAAGCCAGAATGTTCAGTTATCCAACAGAAGTTATTTTGAGTCATATCTGTGATCGGCTCAATTTCAGTATAGTGAAAAAAAGCAACACCCGGTGAGTATAATGATTCCATAATCTTGCCAACGGTAATATATATATATATATATATATATATATATGTATATATATATATATATATATATATATATATGTATATATATATATATATATATATATATATATATATATATATATATATATATATATATATATATATATATATATCGGCCAAACACACATCACATTTGAAAACTTTATCGTGAAGGCCGAAGGGATATTCTGCGTCTTTGTTCGCGAAGTCAATCCATGCATTTATCAATTCATATATATATATATATATATATATATATATATATATGTATATATATATATATCCTCCCAGACTCATACTAACACAAAGACAGACGCACATACACACACGCACATGCACATACATACACATGTATTTATATAATGTATAATTTGGCGAATTATTTTCTTTAATGCATCTTTCATTAAAAATGACAGAGAAGGAGCATCTTTTTAATTTCTCTACTAAATTTTTTCACGTTTTCGTGCAAGTGAACAGATCTCTGGTTTCAATGTAAATAGATACTTCGCCAAACGTGGAGCGCTTCCCACAGCATCTTACGCCATTTTCAATATCAGTGGATTTGTACCGTTCACTCTCATGGAAAAGTTTCTTGTTTGATGTTATTTTGCGATTTAATTTTACCGTTAAATTCAGCATCTGCAATTTGATGTTTGTCGGTTGCTATTAGTGTTCCTTGTCTGTGGCCCGTTGAGGGCTACAGACAAGGAACACGTATTAATGAAGGTTTGCTCTTTAAGAATATATATATCCATCCATAAGCAATTCCAAACACATTCCCATCTCATACACTCACAGCTCCATTTTCTCTTCAATTCTTCATCTCACATTTCATCTATAAAACTTTTCTTCCATTATGGCAGATAAACCTATCTTCCAATATATATATATATATATATATATATATATATATATATATATACAGAGAGTGAGAGAGAGATTAGGTTCTTACTGAAGAGCCACTTTCGCCGACCATTGTTACTGTAGTGATACTGATGGTCACTGGATTGCCATGTATGCAAAGTAGTATGTTTGTTTGTTTTGTCAGAGTCCTGTTATCACCTAAATGTTATAATGGATTGGTCCATGTGAAATAGATTAACAGAGCTAAAAACAATAAAACAACGAAGAAGGCGTACGTCACAGAAATACTGATGTCTGGAACTAAAAAAAAAAGAAAAGAAAAAAGTGTGTGAGTAAAAGAAATGTTTAATGTTTGTTCAATTGTATTTAGTTTAAGGTTTAAGACTTTATGTCCGATCACTCTTCAAAACAGCTTCAGTTGAGTTGAATTGAAAAAAAAACTTTAAAATTCGCATACTTGAAATATTACAATTAATTTATCTCATTAAATACGTTTGTATTCCTCAGTGCTGATCCATGCATAGATATCCCCGTTTTTTGACAGTAATAGGCTAATGTATATTTATGCATTATTACACTGAGAATGTGTCACTTGGTTTAGACAGCGTGAATAGAGTAAACAATCAAAGAAATGTACTGCTGCAGGAATAGAACTTGCGACCGACAGGAAGCTGCTTTAACGTAGTATCGCGCTTACCATTGAGCTAAACAGCCTAACTGGTAAGTTGAAAGTTCAAATTACTGCAACAAGTCCACATCTGCGTGTAATAACGGGGGGTCATTCCAAGTAGAGTTTCAAATAATATAACGCGTTCATAATTATTTATGCATGAATTATGAATAGCGGAATATTGTATAGACACTTATTTGAAATGATCTTCTGTCATTACACGTTTAATATATCATTTAATTTAGACAACGTAAAAAGAATAAACAATTAAAGAAAAAAGGTCTGCTGCCAGGATCGAACCTGCCACCGATAGGATAGCCGCTTCAACGCAGCGATGTCCATTCCTTTGAGCTTAATACATAAATGTTGCATTGAAAAGAACAAATTGACCGGGAATAAACGAGATGAGACCTTGAAGTGAAAGCAATTATTTGGGCCTCTGTTTTACTGGCGGCTTTTCAGCTCGGTAACAGGTTCGATTCCTACAGCAGCCCAATTCTCTTTAATTGTTTAATCTAATCAGTTGTCTAAATTAAGTGATATATTAACCGTATAACGACTGAAGATCATTTCAAATAAGTTTCTGTACAATATATCGCAATTGATGATTCATACGTGAATAATTATGGACGCGTTATATGATTTGAAACTGCATAACGACGGAAGATCATTTCAAATATATATATATATATATAGTGTGTGTACGTATATATATATGTGTGTGTATGTATATATATATATATGTGTGTATATATATATATGTGTATATATATATGTGTGTATATATATATGTATATATATGTGTGTGTATATACATATATGTATGTATATATATATATGTATGTATGTATATGTATATGTATGCATATATATGTATGTATATATATATATGTATATATATATATGTATATATGTATGTATATATATATATATATGTATGTATATATATATGTATATATACATATAGGTATGTATATATATATATATGTATGTATATATGTATATATGTATACATATATATATATATATATATATACATTTATATATATATATATATATATATACATTTATATATATATATATATATATACATATATATATACGTATATATATATATATATATATATACATTTATATATATATATATATATACATATATATATATATATATATATATATATATATATATATATATATATATATATATATATATATATATATTGGAGGAGAGAGAGAAAGACACGCACACACATAAATCGATTAGTTCAAGTATGGTGTTCAAAGATCATCGTAAGTATTGCTCGATTTCCGTTCTGCCTATAATCCAAAAGAGTAAATGAACCTAATATGATATTAAATGCGGCAAGGCTATCTATTATTTGGTTGATTACCCGTCAGTCACCCAATCAACAAGTTTTACTCTTTTCCACTTTTGTGCTGCGGTAACGCCAAAGCGTAAGAAATAAACCGTAGCCTCCTCCTTGCCGATTGTTGTATACAAACAGAATTGTAATGTTCTATATTCTATGACATCATTAATAACACTATATATATATATATATATATATATATATATATATATATATATATATATATATATATATATATATATAATGTTTCATTTTGTTTGAAAAAAAACGGCGTTGACAGTGTCGAAATATTACAAATATAAACAAATTCATATTACTTTCGCCTCAAAGGAAGAAAAAAATACGGAGAAGATTTTTTATTCTTTTTTTCGTTTACTGTCTTTCTTCTCGACTATTTTCTCTCTTTATCCCTGATAATTTCTTCCTTCCTTCGCAGTTAACTTCTTCTTAAATTCTTTTTCTTGTCATTCCTAACGACTCTCTTTCTTTTTTCTTTCATTCATTGCGGTTGCTCTTTCCTTCTGTCTATCTTTTTTCTTTCATCCTTATCGGCCATTTTTCCTTTCTCTCTTTCTTTTTTGCTTCTACTCCTCTTGGTTATTCTTTCCTTCTCTCTTTCTTTTTAATTCCACCCTTCTCGGTTATTCTCTCCTTCTCTCTTTCGTTTTTCATACATCTTCCTCGGTTATTTTTCATTTTCTTTCATAATTTATTCCTTACTCCCACTCTTCTCCGCTATCTCGTTCTTTCTTTCTTTTTTTTCCTCCTTTCCTTTTTCTAAAGTTTGTTACCATTTTTAGCAGGAAGTGAAGGTCTGAATATTGTATCAGTAACAATACAGTGGACAATATAGACAGGGCACTTTAAGAAGCTATGATAACAGAATGTGTGGCAATGTTTTGAAAACGAGGCTTGTATGATGATCGCCGATGTGTTGAATAAGAGAACAAAAAGATGAATTTTATGATCGGAAAAATGGAGACATGCAGTTTGCTTTTAATTTGAATGTATTTTTCATAGAATTCTGATGATAATTTTTTCATCTCTTCCGGTGCAAAATAAGATCAGTGATAACACTTGCTAGTGTCCCCTGCAATAAATATTCCGCTTTTCCTGCCTTGAATATGATTTTAACTTTTACATTTCACAAGGCATGTTCTGAAAATATACAGGTATTTTAAATATCTCGAGAACCAGTTGCACGGCCTTGCTGTAAATTTGCAACCAATCAAATACACTCTCCTCTGTAGTTGCTCAATCGGTAGTGAGACGCCATTGAGTGAACCTGTATACTGTGTGATCGTCGTATTCACAGTGACCGAGCCTGTCTTGTGCAAGTTTTTTTTTGTTTTTTTTTTTTGTAAAACATTGAATCACCCAGATTTGTCAGTTCCTCGACAGTCAATTTTTGCCTCTCTGTACTGGCTATTCGCCGTTAAAAGGTGGGGGTATGGGTATTCAAGACCATGGGCAGATTAAGGAGAGCGCAGCGAGGTAGCTGCTGGTGATCCCAAAAGAGAACTTTGCAAGCTATTTTGGGAAGTGGAAAGGGTGCTGGGATCAGATGAGGTCCTCGGGGGAGTATTCCAAAGGAGTTAAGTTGGTATTGTCCTAAGTTGGCAATTTTTTGTTAATATCAAATCACTGGATTCTTTCCAGATACACTTCGTGCAGTAACCAAACTTGTAACAAAGTTGTGCATGACTAAATATTTCTTATTAATTTTTCACCATTTTTTTTACCTTCATCCCAACTTTCAGCTGTTATTTTCTTTTATCACAACTTTGAATTGGATCGTATTTCTACGGCAATAGCCCAATCAGAAAATAAAGAGCAAGTCTACGGTAGCCAGAAGAATTCCAGTATACGCCTGGCTGCTTTAACTATTCAGCCACTGTTATGATACTTCGTCCGATGATAAATTAGAAAAAATGAAAAAAATATCGTCAAGTCAAATATTTGTTTTGACCCGTATGTTCTAAACATTTTGAAAGTGCGCCGATGGAAAATGCCTCCTCTATTACTTTGTAATCATAGGACGCAAAACATTCTGTGTTGTGTATAAGTTTTCCTTTGACAAAAGTTTGTGAGTTCTTTTGAATTCAATACAGGGAATCAATATTTTCATGCCTACTGCTGGAAAAAGGCCTTCCCAATCCCCTTCGATGATGCCCAGGATTGGGATAACATCTGTCGTGGCTAACAAATAAACTTTTCTATCTCATCCCTTCGTCTTGTGTCTGGTCTTTTTCTACTTCTTTTTTCACTGTTTCATGAGCATCAATCGCTTAGCCTTTTGCTTGATCGGTTTCCTTTCTTCTTGCTCTGTGCCCAGCCCGTCTCGATTTTATCCGCTTAATCACTTGTATGATATCGTTCACCCAAGTCCTCTTACGGACTCATGTGGATCTTTTTCTATCTCGGAGAATTATTCCTAGTATTGCTCCTTCCATTGCTCTGTGAGCAATTCTGAGTTTTTTTTTTTCGAGCAGTTTCCCAGGTTTCACATCTGTTCGCCATGGCTGGTACTATGGGTCAATTGTATGTTTTACTATTCAAGTATATTGGCAATTTATTTTTCAGTATGTATCTAATTACACTAAACGCTTTCCAACCAATCGTTATGCTTCGTTTTATTTCCTTTCCGTGGTCTTTTTCTTGCCTAAGCTTGGTAACTGTATTCCTTAACTCTTTCTATGACTACACCCTCTTGTGGTATTTTCCGGGACTTTATCATAGAACAACACTTTCGTCTTTGTTTGGTTTAACCCTCTTTTATCGGCTTTCTCTATTTAGATCGCTTGGTGTGTTTTGTAAATCATACACTGTTTTTGATATTAATGCAATATCAACAAAAACCTCAAATGGTTCAAATAATCTCTCATTTTACCCACATTTTTTTCTCGGTCTATTTTCCGAAATGTGCTTTCAAGACTCGCTGCAAATACTTCAAATGAAATTGTATCCCCTGCACATCATTTAACTGTTTTCTCTGCTGAATATTGACGGATTTAAGGAGTGGCTTCTTTTTTGGCTGCTTTGCTATAATAACCCATGTGTTGAAGATACCGCATTACTCGGCCTGATTATAATGTTCTGTAACACGGAGTTTTCAATTTCATAACTCATTCTACCAGGGCATCATTTTGATGGCTCAGAATGAACGGAAAGCGACTCAATAGTTAAAATTATTGATGATTTGTCTGATTCCACGATTCGCAGTTGAAAGCGAAGTTTCCAATTGCGATGTTCGTTGACACTGGATGATCCAGCTTGACTCTTCCATTGAATACAAACAAATATCCAAATTTATACATAGATAGACATACTGGAAACCATGAGCCAAAACTGATAGCATAGGTTTCTTCAGTTTTCAAGTCGGTCTGGCTGTCTGACAGCTATATACACATCACGCGTACAGGCCGTACTAATGGAGCCAAAGGGCAGAAAATTTTAACATTCATTCCTTATTATGTCTAAAAAAATGGTTTTATGTTTTGTTATTCTGAAATTCCTCCTAAACAGGCTTTTTGGGGGGTGGGGTCAATTTGCAATGTAAGTTTATGCTAAAATATACCCTTAGTTCGTGTCCTGTAGGATTAACGCTTGTTTTTTGACAATTCGAACTCCTTTTGGTAATCACTACCCAACAGAAGCCGAGAGAAGTAACTAATTCATTGACTGTCTCTTTTCCTGTTTTTAATTGATCATCCCCACTCTGCATTAAAAGACATTAGTCAGGTGATAGTTTCTACCGATTGATTCACTAGAACTATATATATATATATATATATATATATATATATATATATGCGTAACTAGAACTATATATATATATATATACATATATATATATATGCGTAACTAGAACTATATATATATATATATATATATATATATGCGTAACAAGAAATATATATATATATATATATATATACATATATATATGTATGCGTAACAAGAAATATATATATATATATATATATATATACATATATATATATGCGTAACTAGAACTATATATATATATATATATATATATATATATATATATATATATATATATACACAGTATATGTGGTACACATCAGGCTAGCAGTATAACATAATATGATGATATATCAATAATATAAAGTCACTTCTGAAATGTAATGGATTTATTTCATTGAGTGCTCGATACATAGAACTTTTTACTCATGGAGTTATGTTGTTTTAGAGATGAGCTGGATATAAATAGTAGAATGCCCGAAGACGGCAGAAACATGAGCTAGTTTGTGTAGCGAATCTGCATTCTACTATATATATGTATATATATATGTATATATATATATATATATATATATATATATATATATATATATATATATGTACACACACACACACACACACATATATATATATATATATATATACACGTATTTTTTCCATTTTACTGTTTTCCTGTTACAAAATTTACAAAATGTATGAAACTGACTGTTGAGAGAATTAAAAATCCATATTATATAAAGAAAAATTGGGCTTTAGTGGGATACGGGAATGGTAGCAAAAACGGCAAAAGTCCGAATTACACCCAACCTTCGGATAGCACTTCGTACATTTATGACAAATTACCAACGAACAAAAATACACGACTATGTAGTGAACATTTGATTAACATTGGTGGAATTCGGTCGGAAAGATAGACATAAATTGATAATTATTGAAATACTTCCCTAGAAATTTACCGGTTCCAACAGTGATATGTACGTTGATACTTAAATAAGTCTCCATTCAAAGAATATCACAGGAATTGATGAATGGGTGGAGATTGCTTGAAGACAATATTGTCATCCACAGACAGCTGTTTCGATGTATTACATCTCTTCAGTGTGGCTATAGACTTTCCATTATTCCATCCAGTGATATATATATATATATATATATATATATATATATATATATATATATATATATATATATATATATATATACTGGAGCCCGTAATGTATTTGATAAGAATATTTACTCGTGTTTCTGCGGTCTCTTCACATCCTTTTACTTACTTGAAAACTTCCAAGTTGATTTCTTCAAAGCTATTGATAGGGTTAATAAATGTTTCCGTATTATCAATTCAATCAAAGGTTTTATTTAAAAAAATGACTGAAACCATTCTAGTGGGAGAATCCATGGCTTCAAATGGTGATAATTCTAATCAGTAAAATCTATTGTGATTTTCGAGTGGAAGAGTCCATCGATACGGACAAATAAATGAACAGAAGAAGTTACACCGTTCATTATATGAATAGTTAGAGAGCCTCTCGAACTGTTCTCTCTTTTTAATAAGGCAAAGATTTTCGCGACGTGTCTCTCATTATTATAGTCGTAATCTTGCAGTAACTAAACATTGAAACAAATAAAGACTAAAAGATTGTAAAAAAAAACAGCAACATATTGATAATCCACACTTATAATAATTAGCAATATGCTGATATCTTCTGCCATACTAAGGGATGTAACTGACGTATCGAAATTTTTAATTATGTAACTGACATATAAAAAGGGTATCATTCATGTCCTAATGATGTAACTAAAACGCTGAAAGTAAAGAACAATGAGTAACAAGTAACAAAGACAATCTGCTTTTGATAAACATATTCCAAATTCACTGCAATGCAAATCTCTATTATTCACGTATAAAAGAAGCAATCTGTCTGTGGCGGTCCTATAGTTGGTGTCACCCGAGGCGGTAATTCATGATATCATCTCCTTCCAGAACCAGCACCAGAATTTTTGTGATTTTTTTTGTTCTAATACTGTTCATTATTCATCATGATTCTCCCATATTATTGAATGTGATGGCATAAGTGGCAGTCACAACAAGATGGCTGCCTAAAGTTTTTTCATATACACGTTTTGTTTTCTTCTAATGACATTATGCCTGTCCACACACTATCTCCAAAAGTACTCAATGAATTTCAATAACGATTCTATTCATCTTTAGCTTTCAACTTTTCAGTTCTGACTTTGAGAAATCTGAATACCATGAAAAGGTTTTTATTTGGAATCTTAAGTGAAAACAAATAATAAGATTTAACTAGCAAACACTCAGAGAGTGTTCGCCTATGCCAACATCATTGTCAAGGGAAGTAATTGTGAATCCATCCCCAAATTCAAGCACTTCTTCTGTAGATTATTGCCTATCCTTCCACAAGAATTCATTGAGAAATTTTGGAGATATCGTATAGATAGGGTGTACTTTTGATCGTATTATGTGGTTTGGACATATAACTATGGCGTAGGGGAAGTAATTGTGCATGAATCTACCCCCAAATTCTGTTACTTCATTCGTGGCCTATCGTTCACGGAATGTCATAGAAATTTATTCGGAACCTTTGGAGATACGTTGTAGACACAGTAATGAGCAAACAATAACAAAAACAAAACCAAAACAAACTAACAAAACAAACAAACAAAACAAACAAACAAACAAAAACAACAACAACAAAAAAAGGGAAATATTACTCAATCAACATAAATTTCCTTCAACTCAACTCAATCAACTCCTCCTTTCTGCAAAATTTTATTGAAATTCATTGAGTACTTTCGGAGATATTGTATAGATACACTGATGTTTCATGAGAAGAAAACAAACTGTGTATATGAAAGAAAAAAAAACCCAAACTTCAGGCAGTCATCTTGGTGTGACCCCCCCTGTGATGTCATCCAGGGCAGGAGGTCCCCCGTTGGTTCATCACTTCAATGTGTGTCCTTATATTTCATATATGCCAGCATTTTTGACCTCACGGTTAAACTAGTCAATAATAAGTTTTACGGTGATTATTTAAAATACTTCTAAGGAATGAAATACAAAAGCAAAACTGTTGATGAGTATCGAGACATTTTACAATAAGCATCAGAAGGAATACATTTGTGTGAAGAGATGAATAATCTAAGAAATAGTTACATGATTATTCTTTAAAAAATTGTTCAAATATTTCTGCGATCCCCAATAATCTTTACGCGTTCCATCTATGTGTCGGGATCCATCGTTTGAGAAGTCCTGAATTAGATGATGCCACTTGCGTATTGCCGGGTTCAGATAATGACCGGAAGAAAATGAATACAGAAGAGACAGGTCTGGTTAGTCACTGAATAGAAATCGTCACGTCACTTTTGGCAGCATGATTCACTTGAGATGATCAACTAAAAAATTTGAAAAAGCGGTGATCAGTGAACATGTTACTTCTCTCGCCTTTTGTTGCGCGGTAATCACTAAAAAATTGAATAAAAACAAACAAACAAACAAAAGAACGAGAATGCCACCGGATTACAAAATAAGCGGCCAATTTAACATGAACTTACATTGCAAATTGACACCCCCCACTAAAAACCAAGGGGCTGATTTTGCACCCCCCAACCCCCGCCCCGCTCTTTCTAGATATAATAAGCAGTTATTATTTAGATTTGCATTCCTCTAGCTCCATTGGTTCGGGCTGTACATGTGATACATACATACATACATACATACATACATACATACATACATACATACATACATACATACATACATGTATGCATTACATGTTTCGCCTATTCGACTTAATCAAAATTATTGATGAATGTTTTTTTAAACTTTCGTTTTTCAGCATTATTTTTAATGCAACCGAATGGTCGAAATATGTAAAATATTTTTTTACATACATACTTACATACCAAGCCAGTAAGTCAGACCAACTTAAAAATTTGACTAGACCTATGCTGACAGTTTTGGTTGACTTATAATGAAAGGTTTCAAGAGGAAATCTGATTGTCATCACCTGATGTCTTTGGAAGAGAAACGTTATCCGAGAATAGCATACAGATGAAGAGTAAGTCTATTCGAAAAAAAGCTATTGTTACCTTTCCCGTTTCAAAATGGTCACGGCTCAAACTGCAGGGTTAGTGGGTTTTTTTAAGGTTAGTGTTTTTTTAGGTCTAGTTTCTCTATAGTGTTAGTATTTTTAGGGTTAGGGTTATAGTCGTCTGCTTCTTTGACTTTGAATCCGCCATCAACACTTGTCATTCCACAACTGGAGCGGCGGCTATTTCGAAACGGGAAAGGTCACAATCGCCCAGAAAAAATATTTTCAGTAAAATCTCTCTACTGTATTAAAAGCAGTATGTACCATAAAGTATATATTTTTCTTTTTTTTATATATATAGAAAAGGTCTGTTTTTCAAATATTCAAAGTATGACATTCATTTTTGTATCTTATTCAATTTAATCGAAATGAAATAATGTGAAAAAGATTAAAATATTTTTTTTCTTTCCTGATATTTTCTCCTTTCATGTCCATCAGGTTCGGAATACAGGGGGTGCTCAGGGGGTGCCCAGGGGGTTCAGACCCTCCCCTGATCGGACGGAACTCAGTTAAAAAAATTCTTTCAGTATCTAGATGAACGGATTTTATACATTAAAAAAACAAACAAATAATCTAGAGTAATCGTAAATTAAACTTATCAAAAAAACATTATACCCATTGTCTAATCAGATAGATGTAATTATAGAAAAATATGCCCCCCCCCCTGCTCAAAATCATGGATCCTCCCCTGTCCTTGTATCTTTCTTTTGTCTTTCTTTCCCTCCTTGTCCATCTTTCTTTCTCGACTCATTCTTTCTTTCCCCATCTTTTTCTTCTTATTCACCTTTCGTCGTTTTTATATGCGACAGAATGAAACAGAAGCCTTTCCCATTCGCTTCTAGTTCGTTGCATAAACCGTCTTGAAAGGCGCAATCAAGCATTGTCCAAGTTTATTATAGAAAAAAACTACTAATAATAAGGAAAAAATCATAAAAACATTCATAAAAATATTCGCATAAACGAATCATCTTAACCCGCGCGTGTACCAGAACTATCAAGCAAAAAATTATCTAAAATTATCTAAAAGAAAAATTAGATCTTTTATCTAAAAATTACTTAAAAAAAAACAAAACAGTCCTTTATCGAAAATTATATAAAAAATATACGAACACAAGATTAAGGCAGTGTTGGCTTAATATGACTATAGAGGCGCCAAAAAGCACTTTTTTGAAAAAAAAAACGAAAAAATCGTCATTAGATGGTGCTTAGTGGTGTACTTACGCAAATTTTCATGGTTCTAGCCCTAGAAATATGACCAGGTGTGCCCGGGAACACTCACCCACCTACAAAAGCACGGACACCGAAAGAGAGAAGAATCTGTAGCCAACTTGACTGGTTGGTCGGGGAGGCCATTTATGGGGCTACGATGATACGATACCTGAATATATATTCAGTTATAACAATTTTTATCCAATAAACCTGCTTGCTTATTATACAAAATGGATTTTTTTCCTTTTTTCATATTTTTGAAAATACCTCATACTCTTACACAAATACCAAAAAAATCTAGTTTCCAACTCATTTTAGTCATTAGATTCAATTCATTAGATTTGTACTCAAAACGATGAGTGACTAAGAAACAATAAGGCTAAATCAGTACCAAGATCATTTCCATAATAATAGCGCAGCTTCTGTTGCGGGCGTCACTGCTAAAACTACTACACTACATAACTAATCTCCTCTATCCAGGGAGTATCTAAACGCCCCCTCCTAGTATCAGACTACACCAGCTCTTCGATTTAACCATAGTTTCTTACACGAATGACTCGAATCCAGGCCTCCTAAATCGGCACCCTTTTTTCGCACCTTGTTGTCTGCATTGGCCATTTTCTTCGTGTAACAGTAAAATCACCAAGGATGCCGCAGCAGTACAAATACTTTAATGCTATAACTGCTACGTCAATTACGCAACAGACAGATGGTCATGGCTCCCCGTGTAAAACGCAGTTTCCTTTGTCGGCGTTTCCAAATGTTAGGTTTCTTCGAGTGCGCATTTTGATAGAGGGCGCTCTTAACTGTTGTGGCAAACGTACTGAGCTCGCAGGTTATCATTAGTGAAGTTGATATTCCCTGTTTCTTCAACGGATGTCGTAACCTTACGCAAAATTTGGTTTGCATATTAGCATTCTAATACTTGTAAGATCCACGATTCCTTTCGAAATATCTATAATTATAGTTTGCACAACTAAAAATAATCGTAATTTTACTACTAATAGTACTTTTTTCTGATTAGACTAACAGGATCCACTAACCTATCAGACCCAAGAAAAAGTGTAAAGGGGAGATTTATCAATTTCTGGGCCTCCCAATTCAAGTTCTGTCTCTGGTAAATGAGGTGCATATATCTTTAAATTAGTTGTTTATATAACCTGTGATATCACGGGTAGGATTTATTAAAATAACAGATACGTCAAAACTTTAAACTCAATATAATCCTTATATGTATAGTGATACAGAAAATTCTGGTGGTTATGGGGGGGGGGGATGAAACAATAATCCGCTTACTGACTAACAACCGTAGAATGGCGGTCTGAGAGTTGCTATAAAAAGCAACAGGAATTAAGATGAAAGAGACACACTAATGGAAAAATTTATAATTATTGACCGTTACTGCTATGCATTTTCACACTCGTTGGGAGTTATTGTCTTCAAGGCCAGTAGAAGCGTGACCTGCAACATATGTTATAAAGGGGGCCTAAATTTAAAAAAACATATACATAAGTATTAAAACGTATACATATTTTTTCTTCAGTCTCAAATACCTTCATATCTACGTCAAAATAATAACTCCAATTAGAGGTGATAACTTGTTAATTTTCAACAACTAGTCGTTCTTGAAAGTTGAGGGTGGTATAGTACTGCAGTAATATAGCAAGTGCAGAATCATTGAATTGAAATTGATTGCTTGCAAGAATTCTGCAGGAAGCCCTTGAAATCGCAGGGTCATAGCCTATGGTGCTTTTGCTACATAATTAACCTGGCACTGAGATTCTGTAGAGACTTGCAAAGAGGTCCAACTGACAATATCTTCCTTGGTGTTCTTGCTGTTTTTCAGAAGTGTCGTGCACTGAATAATGTCATATTTGCACAGGTATCCATTCCCCTTGTCACTTAGCAAGAATCTCCAGGACCGTTCGAAAGCTCAATTTATTATGCTTTCCTTTCACCGCGTGCTTCTCCGTCGGGCCGTATAAATCAATGGTTAAGAGCGACACAACGTCAAAGCAGCTACCTTATCGGTTGCAGGTTCGATTCCTGCAGCAAACCCTTTTTTCTTTAGTTGTTTATTCTATTTACACAGTATAGGCCGAGTGACCCCTTCTTTTCGTAACAACGGGAGGTCATTTCAAATAACAAAACGCATTCATGAATATTTTGTCGGGTTATATATCCATTTCTTAATAATATAATTGTCCACGTTGAGAAACAACAGAGCACATATAGACAGTGAATGAACAATGTGAGAGGAGTGAGGATTAAATTGTTTTTGGTGGGGATGGGGGCTCATGCCTTTCCCGTCAAGCTATTGAGCTCAATTGTTAAGAGCGAGACTGCGTTAGAGCGGCTACCTTATCGGTCGCAGGTTCGATTCCTGCGGCAACCTTAACGTTATCTGTGCGTAAGTTGGTTGAATTTTTATTTCGAAAGCGACTTTATTTACTTACTACGACAGGTTAGTTAGAGTATAGATTGTAAATTTCCAGATAAGCCTGAAAGCTGCCGGACACAACCCCTTACTACCGTATCTGTAACACTTATAGCAGCCAGAAGCCAAGCCTATTGTTGTATACCTATGATAACCGTCAGCGAAGCGACCGGTCATGTACTAGTAACGATAAGTAAAGAAAATAAAGTTAACAGATAATTATAATTATTTTTATCTACTATGTGATATCATTGTTATCATGATGTTATCTGAAATATTTTCTATCTTTTTCTTCTCCATCTTTTTCTTTCCCTCTTATCTTCTTCTGAAACATTGTCTAAATCAGATATCAGCACCCATAAGCCCTGGAGCCCTATTTGGCTCGCGGCGTCATTTTTTCTTTTCTCAGAAAGTCAATTTTATAATTCGTATCGTAAAATTATTATTGTTTTGGCTTCACAGATCGATAATACAATAATTGTAATTCATATGTTTGTCTAAAATAGAAATCAAGTACACTCTCTGTGGTATAATTGACATTATTGAAGTGAATGTGGGACCTGAAGAGAGATGAAAAATGTCTAATGTGGTCCGCTAGATAAAAAAAAATTGCCAAGCCTGGTTTAAATTATAAAACTTCGTTCGTAGAAAAAAAAAAAAAAGAATCATTGTCAATTGTCATCTTGCGTATAATCCACCAAATGCCTGTCTATCCGTATGTGACAGCCTACGGCAAAAACCATAGAACATGACTCCGTGAAATATTCTGTGTGTACCAATGTGACCCCGGGAAATGTTTTCAGCAAATTAGTTTTTGAAAATCACCCCACACAATATGCATTCATGGGGTCAATTTAAATGTAAATTGATGCTAGAATGAGTCTGCTTCTTCGGCTGAATCCATTGACTGCTGCTGAAACTAGCATGTTTGCAAAGCGAGTGGGGACTTCGTACCGTTCATAGAGAGGGGAGGTGAGTAAGAGGGAGAGCTGTGGGTACTTTGGTATCCTTTGCTGAGAGGGGCTGGGTGTATGAGGGAGAATGACGTCAGCGACATCATAGAATCCATTGAAAAAACCTCAAATGGCAATGGGCTGGCCATGTCGCAAGAATAGCAGACTACCGATGGACATCACGACTCACGACACGGATCCCCAGAAATCACATGTGCAATCGAGGCCGGCAGATTATTAGATAGAGAGACGAGGTAGACAAATTCAGAAAGTACTGGCTCCGCGACGCCCACGATAGAGAAGTGTTGCAAATCCTGGAGAAGATCTATGTCCAACGAGGGACAGTAAATGATGATGAAAATGATGATGATGATGTTGATGATGATGATGCAGTATACTTACACGTAGTGGGGACTTCGTATTGTTCGCGAGGAAGGGAGAGTAAAAGAAAGAATGACGCACCGGACATTGCAGTGTTAAGTTAGAAGTCGTTTGGGTCAGCGGTTCTCGATATGGGCGTGGAAGTGCTCGATTGACAATAAAAAATTTTTTATAGTGAATTGAACACACGTTCTTTAAACGTAAAAGTACAACTCTGATCAATTCGAAGTGGTTTTGAAATAAGAGAGAGCAAGGGAGAGAGAATCAAGTTTTTGTTTTATTTTTCTCAGCCGACTTTTCCTATAGAACGAGATTAGATTAAACTATAGTTAGATGACGTGAAGGCATTTTAGAAACATTCTGTTTTGATTGTTTTTACGTTTAATGACAATATTTCTGCTTTGATTGTTGTTATCAACGACGTCATGACTGAATAAAAACAGCGTCTCGTAATTTCAAGTTTAAACCTGAATATTTTCACGGAATGGGAATCACTTTTCGAACTGGCAAGCATTAGTTTTAGTAATTCTTTTTTTGTTGACAGCAATTTACGGGTGGGTTTTTAGACTAGTTATTTTAATTTCGAAATGCTACCGAGGGTTATGTTTTTTAAAGTATTCTGCCAACACCGATAACACTGAAAATACTACTTGTTTTTACTAGCAAAACCACTATTACTGCTACTATCTCCCCTCTGCTCAACTATAGTCACGTCTCAGTCTCTTGCCTATTATTATTTCTAGTAAAATTAACCATGAATGTTACTTAGTTCAAGACAATCCTCTGTCTTATCTCGCTTGCCTTGTAAACGTGGCATTTAATTCCTCTGATAAGAGTGCTAGAAACGAACATTGAGATGGATTGTATCTACAATTTATTACTAAACCTAGTTTAGATGTGGCACGAGTGTGGGAACTCCGTGAGGTTCGAACCCGCTACTCAGTAGTAAAGATTTGCAAGACCAGCTTGCTAACCAGTAAACTATGATGAAGTGTCTTTACACGGTATTTATACAAAATGATAATGAAACTCGCCATCAAAGTCAATAATCGAACAGCCGTAGTGTCAAAATTTGATATCATGTAAAAAAAAATCCATCCAAGAATATATGTACATATGGCCAGAATGAATTTTATTTATGACATCACTGATGTTTTCCTCCGGAAAATTCTAAAATGGAGCCACCCCCACCCCCAAACAAAAAAATATTCAGTATTTCCACAATCTAAGTATTAATAAACCCCTCAAATTAAGGCCCCTAAAAGCTTTTTTTCCGTTGATAAGAGAATAAAAACTTTTTAGAAGGGTTGTAATGCAGTACTGATGCCCCTTTTCAAGCCTGTAGACAAAACTGTATTGTCAGGAGCCCTGGAACACACAGAGGCACAAACAGATAAACTAACACACACACACACACACACACACACAAGATTGGACCCTTCACCGCCTTTGATAGCTACGGAGGTTCAATTTGATTGAGTATTTTAGTTAGCTCAGAAAGAGTACAATCATGGAACATGATTGGGTAAGAATAGTGATCCACTCAGAATTGTGCAAAGAACTGATTTGCCCATGCAGACCAATAGTATACGCATAAAACAGAAGCTGTACTAAAGAAAACGAAATTAAATTCGGCGAAAATTTTAAATCCAAACGGCTACCCCAATCCAGACTTTTAGATCAGAGTAGAAGACGGTACAGCCACAGATCCAGAGGGGGAGGAAATCCTGAGAGTTCGGACCTCCCTGCCCAGGCAGAGCAGAATTTTAAAAAAAATCTTTATTACCCCATTAACAAATTTGTAAATGGAAACCCCAAATGAACCATAATTATGATAAATTAACCTTGAAAGCAAAAAATATACTCAATGTCAAATTAAAGCTGGAGTAAAAAAAAAATAATAGAAATCCGGAAATCTTGGAGAGGAAAGCTCGAAAAGTAGCAGGCCCTTACCAGACAATTGAAAACATTGCAGAATGTGAAGGTGAGAAAAAAAGATGAAAAGAAGAATTTGAAATTCGGAAAATAATTGAAACCATCCCTGATGACAGTATTACTAAAAATCAACTAGAATCCCAGGAGAAACTATGTATATATATGTATGTGTGTGTGTATGTGTGTGTGTGTGTGTGTGTGGAATTAGTAGAATATTTCATATTTGGATACAATTGAAATATTTTGGAAAACAATTGTTTTGACTTTCAATTCATAATAGTGAATTTACCTCTGGGAATGTGTTAGCTTTGAAAAGAATTGATTCGTTTACTAAAGTTGGGTTGGGGGTGGAGGTTTATATTTACAAACTTATTGTAATCCGAAAATGGGCTTTTACTATGCGACTGTATTGCAGAAGTAAGGTCTTGAAGTATGCGATCAGTTCCAGGATATATTATGTAAAAAAATAAAACAAATGAAAACAGACGAAAAACAGAGGTAATCAATAAAAACACCCAAAGAGCGCATACGTCTGACAACGCTATTGTTAGAAAGAGTAATTGTGCATGGATCCATCCCCAAATTTGATCAGTTCTTTCATAGCCTGTTGTGAACCCTCTCATAGATTATCATTGAATATCACTGAAATTAATTGAGAACCTTTAGAGATATTGTGGACAAATATGAACATTTGGTGATATCACGTCGTTTAGACATATAACTACGACGTAAGGGAGGTAATCGTGCATGGATTCGATTAAATTTCTGTCAGTTCTTCCAGAGTCTATTATACAATCTTCAACGAAATTTCATTGGATTTTATCCATAACTTTTTGAGATGTCATGTGGAGAGTCATGAGCGTATACCTAAATGCAATTGAAAAAAAAGAAAGGAAATATATCTCTCAGTTCAGAAAAAAGTTCTTCGATCCGCCCAATATTCTACTACCTCTTTCTTACCCCATTGCCTATCCTTCCACAAAATTCCATTGAAACACATTCCGTACCTTTGGAGATATCGTGTGGACAGACAGGAACTTTTGGTAAAAAATTATATGTTTTTGACATATAATTACGACTTGAGGAAGGTAATCTTGCATAGATCGGTTCGAAAATCTAATCTGTTCTATCGTAGTCTATCGTCCACCCTACTACAAAATCTGATCGAAATCCATTGATAACTTTTGAGATACCCCACAGACAGTAAAATAATTCGGCAGTATTATTTGGTTTTGACATATAGCTACGACATAGGAGATATGATTGTGCATGGACCAGCTCCAAAATTCTATCGGTTTTCTTTTAACCTATTGTCGAACCCTCAACGGGATTTCGTTGAAATTCATTGATTACTTGTGAAGATATAGTGCGGATAGTCATGAGCGCATGTATAAATGTAATTGGAAAAAACAAAAAACAAAACAAAACAAAATATCTGTAAACCAAAAAAAGATTTCTGGATCCACCTAAAAAAATCGCTGTTTCTTTCATACCCCATTGCCAACTCCTCCCACGAAATTTCATTGAAATTCATCAGAACTTTCGGATATATCGTACAGACAGACAAACGAACCGATACAACCGAATATATATGGTTCTTTTGGACAAAAAGAAAACTTCTAGTGTGAAAAGGATATATTTTTTTACAACACGTGAGACAGGCTGCAGTATCCGTAACCATTAGAGGTATTTGAATGCAAGATGCAGCTTTGATATCTTTTTTTTTGTACACATGCATCTCTATAAACAAAAGTTTGTCGGTCCCTAATAAACTGACGTCATCAAACTCCCATTCATTCTTTTTTGAAAATCAATTATCGTTATAGATATGAGATTATGTCATCAGTGTTCACAATCATGGGATTATGGATTAAAATTGTTTTTAAAGACATGATTTATAGTTTCCCTTCTAGCGGTCCCCTTTATTCCTTTCAGCGACTCCGGTATCCGAGGTTTCCATTTCAGTAGTCCCCCTATCCGCGATTTCCCTTTCAGTGGTGCGTGGACGCATCATTAGAATTCCGTTTTGTTGTAGAAGGAAGAAGTTGACAGATCAGCCTTCACACCGTTATGAATCCGTGGACATTGAGAAAGGAAATTGATTGACCATAGTAAGCGACCGATGCGATAAAGAACGGCTCGATTGGTTACCAAATACGGAATTTCAAAAACTGCATACTTCGAGGCCTTACTTTCGTAAGATGAGCGAGATATAACGGTCCATTATAGCATTACAGTTACACTCACCCGTCCTCTGTGAAAGTTATAAAATTTAATATACGTCAAAACACTGAAATGTTCGTAGTTTAAAAAGTTATAATTGATGTAAAGCAGCGAAAATAGCAAAGAAGATTTTCTGTATTTTTTCCATGTATTAATATTTATAGAAAAAATGCAGGTTTTGAACCCCCTCCTGATGAAATCTGCCCTGACATAATTTAGGTAAATAAAATATAAGAGTGACCAGGACTAGTTTACACATTTTTCACTTGGAAGTCTGTAACTTCCTTTAAAAATAATTCATTGAAACGCAAATATGATCAAAAGTTATTATGGAAAAGAAACTCTCTTTGGATGGGTCGTTTAAACCTGAAACATTTATCAAGTTTATTTTATCTTCATTTAAACATCCAGAGAAAAGTGTACAAACCTACTTTATCAGTAGGGATAGTTGGTGAAATCTGTTTGGGCTCGTTAGTTCTCTTGCTAGTAAGTACAGATGTGATTATCATATTGTTGAAATTGAGAAATATGGAATCTTAAGCCAGACAGATTTTAGTAATGTAATGACCATCTGGTAGAACAAGCAGAATCAATATGTGAGCGGACTTCGATGATGGAATTGTGAAAAGGTGTGAGATGGAAAAAAGAGCAATAAGAAATGACACCAATGACTTATTTGAGTCTTTTTTTAAAATCATTTTAGAAGCTTTTTATTTTCCTCTACCTCAATTATATACAATTACTGGGTACCAAGTTGCCCAACTTACAATGTACCAACCAGCCCCAATCACATGGTTTTCTTTACGTTCAATTCCGAAAAACGGTTTTGAAAGAAACTGCTTGAAATGAGTATATATATATATATATATATATATATATATATATATATATATATATATATAGTATTCATAGCCACTTTTCAAAGACATAAAGTACGCTATCATCGGCTGCACAACACAGCATCAGCTAGGCACTCGTTTGTGAAAATGAAAAAGTTACTCATCAGGGTGAAAAAAAATACTTACAACACAAATGACTGAAAATTTGTAGAATGGCCGAATTCTTTCTGTTCAAAATGAGGCTAAAAGTGGTGCCATCAAGTTGAAGAAAAGAATTGAAGCAAGTGATTCAGCCTGCTTCTGTGCGCAACTACCCCAGCCCCCTAATAAAGAGAAAGACCCAATATTGCCAATAAATAAAAAAAGAACTTTGCAAACAAAAGTATATTAATCTTTTTCCATGTAAGTAAATGGTACCTCCAAACACGTCTGACACCAAGGCAGAATGTGACAGAAGAACGTACAGAAGTTGTTAAAAAATTATGATATTGTGTTTAATCTTAGTTTCATTCGTAAGAAGAATGATTGAATAAAATTCTAACAGAAAAAATAATTGTTTCCAATGTTAAAAAACCGTTTATCAGGTTGGTTCAAAAGTAATTGTAGTTTTTATTATTTTAAACTTTGATGCTTTTTTTAAAAATAAATTACTATTCAACTATATTCACATGGTATACCATTTTGAAGTCTGGAATTTCAAATCAAAGAAGGGGAAAAGGGCCAATTCGAGCAATCTTATAGTATGAATTTAAAATAGGACTGAACATTCGGAAGAAAGGGTGCCAACCAACCCCACCAAGGGGGACAGTTGATTCAACCTGATTGAGCCAGATATTTCTTTTGCTAGTAGGTGAAGATATTACTAGATTCTTAGTACCCGATCTCTGATGCTTACCAGTAGAAAACGTCAGTGATGTTATAAATAGAAATTTGTTCTGACCATTTTATTCAGCGATTTTTACATGACTTCAAATTTTGACGTTACGGTTATTTAATTATTGACTGTGATGGCGGATACGGCTCGTAATATCAACCAAATATTTGGCCAGAGGACTGTAAACGAACTTACAGCCTGAAATTAGTTCCCTAAAATTCGAAATGGAGGCGAGAGCCTTAAAGATGTGGATATCCTTGTGAATGACGACATTCAATTGAGGGCCACTATTGAGGCGAACCCACATGAAACAACTCGAGAGGTTGTTGAGACTATTCAACAGTTGTTCGACATTTGCACTAAATTGGAAAAGCAAAAATGCTCAACATGCTGCCTTAATGACCCTGCAGAAATTTAACGAACTATGCTACGAAACTCTGCCGCACCCAGCTTACTCACCAGACGTCTCTCCGACCGACCATCCTTTTTTTTTCAAGCATTTCGACCACTTCCTGTAAGGAAATATCTTCAAATATCAGACGGCGATGGAAAACGCCTTCGAAGAATCTATTTGTTCCAGAACCCCAGAATGCTTCTTATGCTTCCATAATGAATGGACTTGTTTCTAGTTAGCAAAAATGTGTACATTCTGAGGGTTCTTATTTCAATTAATTGTCTTTATTCT
Organism: Thysanoteuthis rhombus; assembly: GCA_963457665.1. Lineage (NCBI taxonomy): Eukaryota > Metazoa > Mollusca > Cephalopoda > Oegopsida > Thysanoteuthidae > Thysanoteuthis > Thysanoteuthis major. The sequence continues at coordinate 37,281,664 of OY735228.1, read as the reverse complement.
GAGCTCAGATAGACTACCTTAGAATTGATGGTGAAAAATTGCAATTATTTTTTGCACCAATCTAATAATTTTGTTTCTGATGAAGTTGCTTAAAAGTTCTAAGGAATAGGATATGATAGATCTCAGATTGAAAAGTGCGTTGGGGTACCTATCTCTACCGTTTAAATCGTATTAGGATATCATGTTTCCGGGGTAAATGTTTTTGAATAATCACATTTTGTACTTGATTATTTTTCGTCAAATTTTGTGCTAAAAAGTACGACTCCAGTGTAAACGGAAAATTCTGGATCACATATTCTTCTGACGTTCTTTATGCGTGAGATGTGTTTTATTTTTCACATATCTATTTTTGAAAATCAATAAGTCCATTTGGACTTCACCCTGCACAAGATCTAGAATCCGGCTCTTTGAAGGTTAAATTCTGTCCAGTGCAAGTGTTATCGTTGTTCAGTTCTATTAATATAATCTGGTCTATATCAAGATAGCATAAAGACAAGATGGTATTGAATCTTAGACTGAATTGAACAACCGTAGCCATCAAAGACGGCAAATGGTTCAATCCTTTTCCTTATATGTGCATGTGTTCGTGTGTTTGTTAGTGTGTTTCTGTGCTTTTGGCCATAACGTTTGGTCTACAGACTTGAAAATTGGCATCCGTACTCTACTAGCCCCCTTCTAAAATTCTCAAGAGTCTAGATCTTACTGCATTTTTTTTTACTCAGTCTCAGATGCTTATCAGTGGAAAACGTCAGTGATGTCATAAATAGAATTTATTAAGACCATATTTACTCTTGGATGGAATATTTTTTATATGACTTCAAATTTTGACGTTACGGTTGTCCAATTATTTACTGTGATGGCGAGTTATATGAGCATTGATTTACTACCAACTGCAGCCACTGAACCAGACAGAAGTACTCTTTTGAAAAATACCTAGATAAAGAAAGAAAAAAGATTATTTTGTTTTTAATCTAATAAAAGCTTGATGTCTTATTCGTTAAGATGTATTTTTGGTTCTGTGTTGCAATTATTAGCTTTTTTTTTTTTTTACTTGACTTCACTCTTTTGTCAATAAAATCTCCGGCTAAAAAGCTGTGACTCAAATATAAGAGACAAATGCTGGATCACATGTTACTGAATTTTTTTTTTTGATGCTTGTAAATTGTTTTCTTTTCTACATATAAATTCAAAATAAATGACGAATTAAAAACGGAAATATCAACAACCACTCACTTTGGAAGATTCAGGTTCAGTTCGAAATTTTATCTTTTGTATTTTGCTCCTGTTTCTTGTTCTTTAATTAAAATAAAATTGCCTTCCGTGAAAAAAATGGAAGAACAAGGTGGAGCTAAGGTGGTTTATTCTCGATAGTTCACTAATCTAAAGCTATTAATAGTCTAAATGAATATTTACGTCTCAATTTGATCTGAGGTTTCATTAAGAAGTAACTGAACTCGTTCAAGCGTAAGAGTCCAAATGATGGATACGAGATATTTTTTGAGCGAAAATGTTTTTTTTTTCAATTGAATAGTTCATTGTTACGAACAGAGAAACAAAAATAAAATCCCACATTATGTAGATAGAAGAATTATAGAGATTAAAGATAACTCCGAAAAAAAAATCCTGTTCGTAATCAATTTTCTATTGACAAATAAATGTTGTTAGTAGTTCTGTTGTCATTCCGATGTTTAGTCAAATGTAAATAAACCTTTAAGTACATATAGTTATTTACTAAACCTAATTTTGTGTGGTACAAGACCAACGTTAAAGTAGATATATGTACATGAAGTTTTATGGTACATCGATTTCTTTAGTTCTACACAACAAATCAATTGTTTGATTATTATCCACTTTACTCCAACACGAACATTTGCACGTGAAAAGAAATAGACTTTTAAAATAATCATAAAAATGGAACAAAAATTGAGGATTTATTTGAAACTACCTGAAATCCCGCCTACCGGGGGAATTTTCAAAAAGTAACTTGCCAAAAACTTGCTTCGAGGTCCCATTAGTAAACACATAGAATTTAGTGGCCATACCCTTGGTTGTTCTCAAGTTTTGCTCACACATACGGACATACATTCGGTGGATTTAAGGGGGCTTAATATTCAGTATAAAAAGAAAAAGACGTTCCATGTGCAACACACCAATGAAATGAAAAAAAGGCAACATTCCACATTGAAACGGGCTTGTGTTCAACTTATGATGATATACAAGATACGACCAACAATCAATAGTATAAAATAATTGATATGCTCGGTGGTGTTGTGCTGAAAAAAAAAAAAGAAAGAAAAACAAGCGAGGGAATGCAGGACTGTCAGCTCTAGCAAGAATTTTCGTAGTACGCAGAGTGAGGGGATACCATTCCCTCTCCAGAACAAAATAAGGGGACACGGTTCCCACGCTTCCCATAGCATCGCACCACTGGATATACCTGAACTTTAGGTGTACGCAAAAGTTTCCAGAGTTTTTTTTTTCATGAGTGGAAGCCACATAAGGTTGAATTCTAGACCTGTCTGACTTATTGGTGTGAGCTGCTGTCTTGATTTTTCTCAGTTTCCAACGGTCGTGTTAACGACTGAAATAACAAAAAGGAGTTCAATCAGCCGAAAAACTCTTTGAATGTTAATGACCCTTCTCAAAACTATAGACAGATAAGGAATGCAGCATTGATCGAAACAGGAGATAAACCCATGGCGCCAAAATCAGATGAATATGCCGTATGCAAGAGATCTTTTTTATCCGAACCCCATTATTTTTTTTTTCGGTCAACAAAGCAACGTGTGGTCAAGCGTTGCCATGCAACAGTATGACTGACCGGCTTCCTTGCCTCATATTAAGTGGCATTTTTTTCATTTGCAGTGCTCAAACTTCAAAGGTGGCTATTGTAACGCTCTTCAGTAACAGTTTCGCCGGGCTCCAGCGATTCCTTTCATATCACTCCAAATACAGAGCAATTTTTTTCTTCCAAAATGGTTAGGGTTGACTGTTGATTCATTCATGATTTTCGACGCTTTAAATTATCGTAGTGAACCCACTTTCCATCTACAGTGACAATCTTTCACACAAAAAAAGATTCCTTTCTGTATTTGACAACAAGTGGGATGCAAATGGTGAGACGCTGTCCAATACTTCGCTCTAATAATTCACGTGGAATCCATTTTACCGCTTTTTGAAACTGTCCCACAGTTTATTAACATCTTACTGCAGAGTTATCAACACCAAGTTTTTTTTAATTGTAACGTTGATTGATAAGGATGACCACCCAAAAGAAATTGCGAATCACCACTTCCAAATTATTGTGGGCTTATTGCTGCTTCGTGTGTTCTCCAAGTCACATTCACATTTCTTAAACTTCGCAAGATATCACCCAAAGCAGGCACGGGGTACCTTTTTTATCTAACGGGCTACATGACATTTTCATCTTTATTCGGGCCACACATTCACTTGAAAAATGTCGATCATATCACAGAAATCATACTTAATTTCTATTTGGGACAAGCATAGGAATTACACCTGCAATTTTACAATATCAGTAATAAAATTGATTTTCTGGGAAAAAAATTATCATAATCATCATCATCAGCCTTTTATCGTCCGTCGTTAGACATAGACTTTCTCCAGGATTCGCCACATCTCTCTATGATGAGCGTCATGGAGCCAATATTTTCTGAATCTGTCCAGTTCGTCTCGACATCTCATATTCTGCCAGCTTCGGTTCTGCATTTGATCTCTGGGAATCCATGTTGAAGGTCGTGATGTCCATAGGTTGTCTGCCGTTCTTGCAACATAACCAGCCCGTCGCCATTTGAGTTTTCAATGGTTTCTGCGATGTCTTGGACTCCCATTTTCCCCTAATATATTGCACTGTCTTGTGGTCTCTCCATGTGAGGTTGAGCATGATTCTCTCATGTGCACGTTGCATATTTCTCAGTTTGCAGGTCTGTCTCTTGGTTAGGTTCCATGTTTCAGCTCCATAGGTGACTATCGGGGGATGCATTGGTTGTGTACTATTCTTTTCAGGATTAATAGGATTTTCTTTTCTTTTTATCAAAATCTACGGAGCGTTCATCCAACTGGTTGCCGTGGGTATTTCTTATTTCGTTCATATGGCCTTGGCGCCGGGGTTATATATCGAAGAAAAAAGAAAAAAATATATATATAAGATTTCAAATAAATGCTTAGATTGGCCATGAGCCACAGAAAATGTTGCTACAGGCCAAATCTAGGGCCATGGTTACCCATGTGACCCGAAGTTAAACCAGGCCATTAATATAATTATGACGCATCGTGTCTGTCTGTTCATCTGATATCCGTCTATACGTCTACCTTTCTGTTTTTCTGTCCGTCTGATTGTCCATACTGAATATCCAAAGGTTTTTATGACACTTCGTGGAAGGGTGGACCCTGGGGCTAAGGAAGAATTTATCAAATTTGGGGCAGATCCAGGAATTTTTTTTACAGTCACCTCCTTTGCATCTCAGCTATGTATGAACTGATTAGCATTGAGTTTTGGAGATAATGGCATTAGCTGTATATTTCTAGTTCATTCATGTTTTTCGTGAATTCATCGAGGCTCGGCTGGTAAAGGGGTTGATTCTTTCTTTAAATTCTTTGGGTTGATTTTTCTTATAGACAAACAGTTAAACATAGCTTATCCGAGTTTTTTTAGAACTGCTAGAAGCTGTACTGGACAAACCATTAATCAAAATAAGCCCCTGCTTAGGGACATCAAAAGAGTAGGGAGCACCATAGCTATCTAACAGTTGTTTCCATGTTGAAATATCATAAGTTGTTTAAATTGCCTGACATTAAAGTTTAAACCTGAAGTTTAATTTATTCCTTTATATATAGAATTGATTCAAACATTCAAATGATTCAATCGTCCGCACAGTTCGATTAATTTATCTATTTGATGTGCAGGGATGCGTCGTCTGTGATGTTTTCTCTATTCTGTGGTGGAAAAATGGCCATTATGCAAACACAAGTTTCATTGGTACACATTTGGTTTAGTGTAGTTGTAAATTCTCGTGGATTCTTTGATGTCCCTGACTCTTGTCTTTTCCTGGATGTACTGTGTTGTCTTATGGTCTCTCCATGTGAGGCCCAGCATAATTTTTTCATGTGCACGTTTCATGGTTCTCAATTTGCAGATCTATCTCTTGGTTAGGTTCCATGTTTTAGCTCCATATGTGACTATTGAGAGGACGCAATTGTTATATACCCTTCTTTTCAGGATTAATGGGATCTTATTTTTGAAGGTTGAGCTTGCTCTGCCAAAGGCTTTGCCATCCTAGTGTGACCGAAGCCGGCAGAATATTAGATGGAGAGACGAGCTAGACAAATTCAGAAAGTACTGGCTCTGCGACGCCCACGACAGAGAAGTATGGCGAATCCTGGGGAAGGTGTTTGTCCAACGACGGACGTTGAAAGACTGATGATGATATTCTCGTGGGGTAATGAATTTTTTCTAACGTGTTTTCACGTGTTTTAAATGAATATAACCTTCATTTCTTCAGGAATTTTTTCAATTTAGAAAAACTTGACGGTTCAGCAATGGGAAGGCCGAGGTGGGGGCACCACTTTGGGGCTGTGCTTGGGGGTCATGCGGCTTCAATCTGGCCCTGGCTAGAAGACCTACCAAGGGGGATGAGGGCACCCTGGGTGATGTCATCAGAGGGGGTAATACCCAGAGGACAGCGTGAAAATGTTTCATATAGTTTCTTGGTAATTCTATCTTCTAATTAAACATATATCTGACCATATGATATCTCCAAACTCTATCAATGAATTTCGGAAAATTTTAAGGAAGGTTGGATAATGAGGTAAGAGAAGGGTAGCTGAATTTTCTTTGATTAAGAAATATTTCCATTTTATTCACACCTTTTTGTATAAGCTCATGACTGTCCATATTATATCTTCAAAAGTTCTCAACGAAGCACTATGATAATTTGCAGAAAGGTGAACGATAGGTGACATAAGAAGTGATTAAATTTCAAATGGAAACATTGGTACCTATACTCGTTTTCTCCATATTATTTCCAAAAGTCAGAAATGAAAAACTGAAAACTCAACAATAGTTTGTTGGCTTATTCCATCATATTGAATGATATAGAAGGATCATTTTGAATAATATAGAAGGATCATATTGAATGGTATAGAAGGATCATTTTGAATAATATAGAAGGATCATTTTGAAAAATATAGAAGGATCATGTTGAATAATATAGAAGTATCATTTTGAATAATATAGAAGGATCATATTGAATAATATAGAAGGGTCATGTTGAATGGTATAGAAGGATCATTTTGAATAATATAGAAGGATCATTTTGAATGGCATAGAAGGATCATGTTGAATAATATAGAAGGATCATATTGAATAATATAGAAGGATCATGTTGAATGATATAGGAGGGTCATGTTGAATGATATAGAAAGATCATGTTGAATAATATAGAAGGATCATATTGAATAAAATAGAAGGATCATATTGAATAATATAGAAAGATCATGTTGAATTATGTATCAGCACAAAAGGATATCTAATTCTTGATATCCTGGGGAGAGAGCAAGTTCTGAAAGTGGGTGACACTAACCATATGCCGTCACTGCCTTTGATATAGGGCGCTCTCCCAACAAGGGGTCAATTAAAATATATTGGTAGACGATTTGTTAGTTGGGTGTGAAGAGCAAAAAACGTTCGTGGCTCAAAACTGAGTCGTGTTAAGACTCAAATGATTAATTCCTAATCATACAATATTGTTAATTCCTGATTACACAATACTATTAATTAATGATTACACAATGCTATTAATTACTAATTTTTCTATTGATTCCGCAGTAACTAACGCTCAACTCATTAACTTTATGAGGTATAAATGCAATGAGGTAATCACGTCCTTGTTATTTGATTTCACGCAATAAAGAAATAAGAAAAAGTGAAGTTTATGTATCAGTATTTTTTCACAAAGAAGTTGTTTCTCTACAGATATTTTTCTCTTCGATTTAAAACTCTATATTTTGGTAAATTAGTGAATTTGAAAATCATATTGAGACTTTGGTCGTAATTTGGTACTGATATTGAAGATTTTGGGTCTGGCTTATGGACTAAATTGTAATTTTTGTATCATGATTTGACATTATTTAAGTATACTTTTTTTTATCATTTTGTAACGTGGAAAATAGGTTACTAATAATAAAAATGATGCTGGGAGAGTGAAATCATAGCCTATCCAATTTTATCATTTTTCTATATTTTCTTTTTTCTAAGTATTTGTGATTTCAATGAATGAAAACTGTATTGATCTGGGGTTACTAGCTTACATTGTGTTATAATATCTTTTCAACATCAAATTAGATTCATTATATTAAAGGAACGTCAGAATTTTCGAGCAGTCAGATTAAGGACCACTGATCTGTACAAATTCGTCTAGTAGGTTAAAGAAAGCACTGTGGCTTATATCAGATAAGCTAAGTCAAGGACCACTGACCTGTACAGATATGTCTAGTTAGTTAAAGAAAGAAGTAAGGTTTATATCAGATGAGCTACGACATTTAGTTCAAACATGACTACACCAACAAGTCTTTAGTCTAGTTAGTTAAAAACAAAACAAAACATCACGCTATTTCTGTTTTAACTCAACTCCTAGCAGCAGATGCCCGTCTATGTTTGATTCTTTGTGAATAATTGTCAACACCAAAGATGGAAATGGGGGTTGACATATACTTACTCTTTCATTTCCAGATTTTTCATGTAATTTCCTCCCCATAATATGTTTTTAGTGGATGAGGGTGGGGGTCAATTTGCAATTGAAGTTTATTCTAGGTTTTTACCCGTATCACATTGTAAGCATATCTATTAATCCATTTCGGTTTTTCGTAACACTATCTCCGCCAGTTCATTCACCTATCTATCTATCTATCTATCTATCTAAGATCTACGTACAGCTAAAACAACTATTGTTATTTCCTTTCTAGTGATATATTTAAATTCAAATGAATTAATTTGAAAAATAGAACAAAAAAACGAGTGAATTTTTTTCCTCAATAACTATAATTTCATGCGATATGGCTATTCATATATGCAATGGAGGAAATAGGAGATGAGGGTACCCAGGGGTACGGCGTATACCTACTTCTCAATTTCCAGTTTAAAAAAAAAAAAATTCAATGTCTTCTGATTGAGACATTACCGTATACCTAGTTGCCAAAACCAAGCCTCACCGTGTACCCAGTTTCTGAAACCAAGCCTCACCGTAAACTCAGTTCCCTAACCCAAGCCTTACTGTGTAGTTAGCTCCCCAAATCAAGCCTCGTCGTGTACCTAGCTCCCCAAAACCAAACCTTATCGTGTACCTAGTTCCCAAAACTAAGCCTTGCCGTGTACCTAGTTCCCAAAGCCTATCTCTATTACTAGTCAACATATGTATAAAAAATAACATGCGTCTTTTATGACCACCGGCATTCGATGACAACTTTAATTTTTTTTTTCGGGAAAACAGACCTGACATTTGATATACCCCCAACAATAATTATGTTATTACGGCTAAACATTTGCATAAAACTATTGAGTGCTTCCGTAGTACAAGGGCATATGCTTGTATTTTTTAGTAAAGGCATTTCTTTCTGCAGATAGCCAGCATTGTTAGTTTTTATTATTTGCCTTAAATTTACGCAGCGAATTATTTTTAATATTTAATCGTATTCCACCAAGAGGCCTTTCGCATAAATTGTAAAACATTGTAACTACTACCGACCGCTATTATAATGACGATCGTAACTGCTGTTACTACTAGAATGACTACTGTGGGTGTCAGGCGAGGATTTGTTGCAGACACAGTCGAGTTTTCTGAGTTGACTTCTTTCGGGTGTCCTTCATTCATTCATTTTTATTATCTGAAAGGATTAAAATAAATGGAAACGAAGGAAAGAGAAGGGGAGTTGTTTTATTTGATCATGCAAACAATAATTTTTTTAACTTCGTTTTTTTAAGTCAAGTTTTTTTGTAAGTTGAGTTTTTTTTCAATTGAAAGTCTTATCCTCGGCAATCTTTAAATAGCCTTAATTACCCCTTTCTCTCTACTTTTTCTCGATTCCATCTTTTTTCTTCCTTACTTCGAATATTTTTTTCTTTTTTTCCTTCCTCTCTTTTCTCTTTCATTTTCATTCTTGTCTACTTCTTTTCTCCTCCATTTCCCCTTCTTTCTTTCCTCTTTTGCCATTTAACTGGTATCTATTTCGTTTTCCCTTTTCTTTGTACATCTTTCCTTCCACGCTTCTCATCTGCCTCCCTTTCGCCTGCTTTTTTCTCTATTCTTTCTTTTTTTCTTTTAACTACTAACATCGTTTCTTCTCCATTTTTGATCTCCATTTTTTCTCTCCATTTTCGCATTCTTTCTCTCTCTCTTCTGCCTTTAAAAACCCAATCTTTCTTTTTTTTTTTCTTTCACCAACTTTCTCATTCTTTTTTTCTTTCTTCAACTGCTTTTTGCCCAATCTTTCTCTCTTCTTCCATTTTTTCATTCTTTTCTCTTTTTTCTTCTGTCCTTTACGCAAGCTTTCTTCCTTTGCACACGTTTCCCTCCTTGCTTATTCCTGTTTTTTTTTCTCCTATTATTTTTGTTTTCTACTTTATTTTAGTCACTGTTTTCTTCTACAATCTATCCCCCATTCTTTTTCTTTGTTTCTTTCATTTCTTTTCCAACTTCTCTTCTTTTTTTTCTTCTTCTTCTATATTTCTCTAGTCTTTTCCTTTTCTTTTCCTTATAACTTAGTTCTCTATCTCTTTCTCCTACTTTTACTCGGTCTTTTCTTTCATTCTTTCTTTGGAAACCAATTTCAATCATTACATTTCATTATCTTTCAACAATTCTCCACATGTCCGTCCGTATGTGACAGCATAACTCTGAAATCACACAACATACCCTCATGAATTTTGCTGTGTATACTACTGGGATCACCAGGCACGTTTTTAGCAAGTTAGTTTTTGAATCCCTCTCACCAAGAATATATTGTGGGGTCTGCATTCGCGTTCACCCCCCACCCCCATAATCTGATTTCAATCTATCTATCCAACTAAATTTCTGTCTGTATACCATAGCGGATTGGTCGACAATTAAGCGAATCTATACTTTCTGTCAGTTGCTTTGGTTTACGAAGAGGAAGTATTTGTAAAGCAATCATTTCATCAATAATACATACCCGTAAAAAATGACGGTATAATCTAGGAATGGATAGGCACTAAGAAGTCTAAAGCTAATCTATTTGGTAATTTATTTTAAAATCCAAGTATCCTAATTTTGTGTTTATTTTAAAGTTTCGACTCACCTCAAACTGTTTTAACGTGTAAAGTCTCAAGGGTTTCTATTGCGTAATCTTTATTGTTATGTCACAACAGACGATCTCATATTTTTGCAACCTTTTAACTGTTTTATTAGCTATGTTATTCTATTTCACATAGACCAATCACTCATGAGTTTCAGGTTATAACAGGAAGTGGACAGGACAACCATACAACCAATCATACAATCAAACATACTAATTATTAAACTGAATTACAATTTTTTGATTAGTTGAAGTATCATAAATAATTTTTGATCAATTTTTGAATACTATTCATCTTCATCTTGATTTCTAGTTGTTTTAAAATCCTAATTTTACTTGTATTGAATAAAGTAGTGGTATTAGCCAAACAATTATTTTATTATTCATATTTGATAACAGTGAAGAAAAGCAGCATAATTTCTACCTCTTCAATCTCTTGAACCAAGAATTGTAAGCAAGATTTCAAGTCAATGATCGCTAAGTACAAATAGAAATTTAAAATTCTACCCGAAAATTCTCCCAAAATAGAAAAAGAGAAATGTTCGAAAGTACATATTTATACTTTCATTATGCCTGTTGCAGTGGAGTAGAGCAGGTCGTAACCGGTCATGATAAAAAGCAATGTCAAAATTGGAATAGGAAGACGAGGAAATTGTGATTGGACTCATAGAAACACTGCCATGCCGGCTCGAGTAAAATTGTGGTTAAGAAATAACAATAAATCAAGATAAAAATAGATAACAGTAAAAAAAATGATAAGATTGGTTTACAGTACTTCACCTAATAAGAATAAAAAAAATAAAATAATTGCTTTTTTACTAACAGATTGTGTAGATTCGCCCAATCGTCACACACTCATTTGTACCCATGCTTTGTATTCCACCCATTTGTCACGGCTAATTTGTTTAACGCTCATTTGTAACCCCACGATGACAGTGTAACTCAGGAGCCACACAACATGCCGCCATGAAAATTTCTGTACTGATGGGACCAACAGACATCGTTTTAGTAAGTTAGTTTTCGAAAATCTCTCGACAAAATAGCGTGGGGCCTGCGTTGTTTCCGAACCCGATAACAATGATCTGATTTCCATCTATCTATTTGTTTATCTATATAATACTGAAAAAAGTCTTATTTTCTTATCTTTGTAAAACCTATAAGTATCTGAAACGTTGTCTTGTAGCGAGAGGTATTGAATTAACGTATTCCCAAAATGCAGTAACTATAAGAATGAAAAAAGTCGGGTGATTTACAACTGATTAATATTAGTGTGAGGTCTGCTTTCCAGCTCTCTCCCATGATAGTGATCTAATTTGTATCTATCTATCTATCAATCTCTCTAACTAATGCCAATGGTCAGTCACTCCTTTTCTATTAATATCTATCTATCTCAGAATAATCACATCATTCAAGCTATCTATCTATCTATCTATCAAATACAAAACATCTAATTCTGTTTATCTCTGTGTAACCTCAATGTAACTGAAACAATGCCTCGTAGCCAGAAGAGTTGAATTAAGGTACATCTAAGAAATCAACGTTAATCTTTACTGAGATCACAGGTGGGCAGTTTTTAAGCTGGGGGGGGGGGGAGATAAAATACGGAGATATACAGCAATTTAGTATTGATTATAATAATAATCTAAATAGGCACACGAATCAATAAAAATAAAGGAAGTCATTTTAAAATCATGATGAAAAATGATACATTGAACGACCGTAGCCATCAAAGATGGTGAAGAGTGTTCAACCGTAGCGAAATTTTCTTGCCTCTTTTTTAATATATATATTTGCGAGTGTTTATGTGTTTATGTATTTCAGCGCTCCTGGTCATACTGTTTTGTCTACTGACTTTGGCATCAGTACTCCACTGAACCCTCTCTAAAAAGGTTTTGTTTTGATCTTTGAAAAAGAAGTTTTTGATCCTTTTGGGCCTTACTTTGACGGGTTTAATAATAACACACAAACAAAAAAAGAAGCAAGAAACGTTTGTAACCTTTGATGGCCACTGCTGTTCAACCCTTCACCATGTGGTGGCTACGGTACATCAGAGTCTCATTATTCTCCAGAATGTTCATGTTTCCAGATATTTAGATGTTTTCCAGAGTAAAACGTCAGTGGTGTCATAAATAGAATTCATTCTCACCATATTTATTCTCCGATGGATTTTTTTTACTTGATATATTGACGCTACGGTTGTTAAATTATCGACTATGATGACAATTCATTCCTGGTCTTGATCTGCATGACCAATAAGAAGCTTCATTATTCATCCAGACGTTAATTTATTCCTTTTGTTTTCTTGGAAAAAAAAACGATTTTTTTCTGAATGGAATATGATTGACTTATAACCTTGAAAGTTTATCAAACCATCTGAATTTAATTGTAATTTATTCAGCCTCACGCTAGGCAGATTCATTTATTTTACGAGTCAACGTAACCGGCGCCATATTTGAGCAATACTTCCGATTATCTAATAATCACTTTTCTATGAAGTTATCGCATTATCGATAAAAGTGTTTAATAAATTTTATCGCGAGAAATTAGATTTCCAAAACAGAAGTTTAACATACGTTATAATCTCTGTGTGCGTGTGTGTGTGTGTGTTTTGACAGCCGTCCAGAATTAGTCATTTTATAAAAACCGTAGAAAAGAAATATCGAATCACCTTAGCCATACGACTGGGGGCCCCAGATGTCTTGGCTTCCTCGGGCTCCTCCAGCATTCAGTGAGATTCGTTAGTGAAAAATGCAATATGTGAACCATTATTTATAATATTTTTGGACCCCTCACTGGGGGCTCAGGATGACAACCTCTAATACCCCCCTTACCTCACCCAGCTACGTCTGAAAATAGTATCAACTAGAAAGAAATAATGGTAGTTATTATACTGACTATGACAACCAATTCCAGCAACGTATATTAGCCTTGTCGACGAGGGTTCTTCAAAGCACGGATCCTGGCCCCTTTTCAGGGTCGCAAGGATTCTGCTGGCTGGTTGGCTAGCTCACAATAAATATATAAATGTGTAGGTTGGAGAGTATTGATGACCATGAAATAATAGAGATTTGAATTATGAATTTATCTATCTTGTTATTACCAACCAGCCAAGTGGGCTACAGATTCTTCTCTCTTTGTTCGTCTGTGTAGCTACCTGGGTGTCTCTGGGCGCTCCTGGCCACATTGTTTTGAGTTAAAACCTTGAAAATTCGCTCAAGTACACCACTAGGTACTATCTAAAAACTTTTGGTTTTTCAAAAAAAAAAAAATGTGGTTTTTGAGATCTCTATGATCACTTTAGGCCAACAATGCCCAAATCTTGAACTAGTATTTTTTTAAAAAGATAATCTTAGATAGAAAAAAATTTACTTTTTAAAGATAATTAAAAAAAAAAAAAACGATCTATCTTTAAAAGATAATTTTAAATATTTTTTTCTAATAATTAGTCCTGGTTCACGCACTGGCTACGGTGATTTATCTATGCAAATTATGGATATTTAAGAAAAAGTTTAGTCAAGTTTTCTTGTTTAAGTGCATGTCTGAACACAATGAATGTAACAATTGTACCAACCTTTAGGATCTAGTGCTTTCGACCATGCTTCAGGCCATAATTAGGACCAGGAAAAAAATCTATAATGCAAAAGTAAGCTTTGTGAATTGGAAATAAAGATAAAAAGAAACGATTGAGATGAAAAGAAAAAGAAAAAAAAAAAAAAAGAAAAAGAAAGTATAAAATAAGGTCTGGTTAGTCATTCGATAGAAACTGTCACATGACCGAAATCTTTTGGTTGCATGTCATGTTGAAGTGATCAATTAAAATAATGCGAAAAAAGGTGATCAATGAGTGAGTTACTTCTCTCACTTTTTGGGGCGGGGGGAAGTGATTACTAGAAAAGTGAATTTTCAAAAAAACAAGCATGAACACTGTCGGTCACAAAGTAGAGGCCAATTTAGCATAAATTTGCATTTCAAATTGAACCCTCAACTAAAAAAACTATTTAGGAGGGGTTAGAAAAAAAAAATGAAAAAAAAACCGTTTCTCCTGGACATAATGAGTGAATTTTGAAACTTTCAACCCCCGTACTTTGTTGGTGCAACCTGTACTCGTGATACACCCGTAGCCAGACAGTCAGTCAGCCAACAAGCCTATCAGACAAACCAACTCAAGAGCTGAAGAAACCTTTGTTGACAATTTCGGATGACAGTTTCTGAAAATTAATGATAATTAATAAGGGTCGTTCAGATTATTAGTATTTATGTGTTTTATTCGAATGCTAAAAGAGTAGCAGCGTAGCTTGTGATTTAGGGGCTCAGTGAGATTTGTCAGTAACAATACAGCTGGTGAACACAATTAGTAAAGTTGTTGATCCCCTCACTGGGGGTCCAGGGGATGGTTTCAAAGGCGTCCCCTCTGGAAGTGAAAGGATCCCTGATCCAAATCAGAAAACTGTATCAAACAGAAAAAAATAATGGCGGTAAATATTTTTCTTCAAGTACAATTGAACGCATATCTGGATTCAATGAATGTAACTATTGTACAAATGTTTGGTGTTCAGTGTTTTCGATCATGCTTCAAGCAATCATCAACTAATACCAGTCACGTATATTAAGCCTTGTAGACCACGGGTCTTCAAAGTAGGGGTTCCGACCCATTACTGGGTCACAATGTCCTGCTAACTGGGTCACAGGTTGACAATAAATAAATAAATAAAAAGTTAGTGAGAAAATATTGGTGATCATGAAATTATCGAAAATTCAAATTTGAATTTATCTAATAATCTAATTATTACTTTGGTCATCGATAATTCATTAATTAGATTTATTAAATCATAACAGTAATAGTAGCGTTGATGTGTTCGAAAAACGACATGAGAGTTTTACTGAAAAAGAGAAGGGGGTTGGTAGTAGGCAAAACATTATTGATACGTGTGAACAGTATGACGTATACGTTCCACACATCTACGCTTTTGAAACGAACACGAGGTTAGTTGCGTTTGAACTTCGAGAGTGTGAAGTTGTCCTTTTTGTAGTTGTATTAAGTTTATGCTCTTGCTCTGTAATAAAATGGATTTGTTCATCATATGTTTGTAGTTCGAAATAGTTCGAACCATATAGACAAATGTATAAAGCAGGCTTGTGTTGAAATCAATGCGGTAATGATTTCTTTGCTAAGCAAAGGAAGGACTGGAAAACACTCCCGAGTATTAAAAAAAACTATGGAATCGTCTGTTTTACACGAGTTGCTGAGAATAGTATAAGTCATATCACAAGCGATGCTATGAACTGTTTGATTTTTCTGTTTATCATCATTTTCTGATTCGCCCTACCGAGAAAAGATATCCCTCTTTTTCCATGCAGATTGTACACAGGAAGAAAGCTGTTGAATGGATCGGTGGAAACGTTGTGGTAACGAAAGGGGTGATGAAAAGAACAAGTTCAATAATCTGGACAACTCTGGGGACGAATATACATTGCAAATAAAATTACTGCAGAAATGTATAGAAAATCAAGAAAAATGTGATCGTCAGTGGTTAGAAAACAATGCAAGCATTACTAACAGAATAAGGAGAATGTATGGAAAATACATTGGAAATGATGTTGCAATAGAAATGCATCGAAAATTATGTTGTTATAGAAATGCATTGAGATCGATGTTGTTATAGAAAATGATGATGTTATAGAAATGGATTGAAAATGATGTTGCTACAGAAAATACATTGAGAATGATGTTGCTATAAAAATGCATTGAGAATGATGTTGCTATAGAAATGGATTGAAAGTGATGTCGCTATAGAAATGCATTGAAAATGATATTGTAAAAGAAATGCATCGAGAATGATGTTGCTATATAAATGCATTGAAGATAGGGAAAGATCACTTGTCAGTTGCCAGGAATTAAGGCAATTAATTTAAGGAAACTGTGTATGGTAATTGTTCGCACGAGATTCGCCAAGAAAAAAAGGAAGATAATTATTAATTTCGGAAAAAATGAAAGCTGGAAACTTGACGACTTAAAACTGCGCTTTATCAAATTTAGCTACAAAGGATTTAGTTTAGGGTTGGTGTTTAGGGTTTAGGGTTACCATTAGTGTTTAGAGTTAATGTTTATGGTTACGATTACGGTTGAGGTTGCAATTAACAAATAAGATCAAATATCTTTTTCCATATTTGTAACACTAGGATGGCATACAGTAAAAATGATCATCATTAGATCATTAAATACACTTCTTTTCATTTCTAATTGTATTTCTCTACACGAACTCATGTAAATAAAAAGTAAACAGTCTCCTATTTGTTCCAAATGTCTTACGCTTTATTCTTTTATCATATACTGCGTCTATAGTAGTTATCTCCTTTTTTTCTTTGCGAACCTCGTCCGAACAATTACCCCAGTGTATATTGCAAACAAATATATGTCCGTGTGGGTTTCTAGCGGTATGGATTTCTTTGCATAGCAAGGCAAGGGTTGAAGAGCATATACGCGTATAAAAATATGGAACAGCCTGTATTACACGCGTTGCTGAGAATGGAATAGACCTTGTTGCATGCGATGGAGGATTAACATTTTTGATCAAGAGAAAAGGAGGGATTGTTGATTTTGCTGATATTTCTTCACACTATCTCCAGGAAATTGAAACTAGGAATTGATAATGACTCATAGAATGAATATAGATATGCAGAATAAATTCTTCTGAGAATTCCTTCAACAGAATGTTATATTTGCCACACAAATCATTGAAAGGCCAACGGAAGATTGTACACGTTGTGGGAATAAACCCGGTCTATTTTTATACGAAAATTACAAAATTAATTCAGGATGATTATTCCCATGGGTCGTATGAGTATTGATGTTTGAAAACATAAAATAAATTTATATTGACTTATCATTATTTTTTTCGCTGCCAATCGTTATATCAGAGAACCCCAGTCAATTATTGTTGAGACGATACCACGTGAACGTTGTTGACAATAGTCAACTGCCTGCTATTATATTTAAGGTTGGATATCATATCCACGTAGTCAGCTGTTATGTTTCCAGAGTTATACCTTCGGTTGATACAAGTTAATCCTTTGCACCCAAATTATAGCTGTACTATCGGATGTTTTTTTCTGAATATCTTGTATCTGCTTGATACTAAGTTATGTTAGTAACACAATGGGCTGTTATACTCAGTAGTCGGTACATTAGATCGTTGAGATCATCACTTGTAATCGGAACTGTTAATAACTGACTTGCAATTGTCGTATTCCACCTATGATACACTCTACACTATTGGTTCCCAAACCTTTCCGAATCAGGGCGCCCTAAGTATATTACGATTTTTTTCACGGGGCCTCAAGTCAAAAAATGCTGAACAATTGCATTTACGTTCATGTGTCTCCTACTCTGGTTTGAATTGTGCCATCACTTTCACAATGCTCATTAGAATTGAACGAAAAAAAATGTATACGAAAACAAAGACTGCAACACTTGATTCAGATAAACTTTCTCGTTTTTATAATTAACTTTCTAATATTATTTAAAAAAAAATGAATATCCTGCAGAGCCTTGAGAGTTAACTGCAGCTCCCCAAGGCGGTGCAGTGCACTCTTTGGGAATCACAGCTCCTCACGATACACGCTGTTACTCTAGTTATACATTTTATATACTTTGGATTGCTTGATTGTAAAGTAGCAGGAGGATGACGTCAGCATTGGTAGTAGTCATAAAGTAGTAACCCAATTATCCCGTATCTGACAGTTTTATATTTACTACACAATTTATATAGGAGCCAACGGAAGATTTCTCACACAGCAGGAATAAACCGCTTATGAAATATTTTTATGTAATAAATAACAGGTTTTCGCCGCAATCCGGAAGTAGAGCGCTCCTATAAAAAATATTTCGTAAGCCGAAATCGCGTGAAGCGAAGAAGCGATTACAATTAATTTATATAGAAAAATATTTGAGCGTTCAAAAACCACAAAAATTCTTATGATGGTATGTTAGGTGGAGTTGTCGGAGGTTGGAGTGATGGGAGGTGTAGGTGACGAGGATTATGAGAGAGACAGGAAGAGGGTGTGTGCTGCCTCTTTAACGGCTCGCTGTAAAACAAACGTTGGACGCTATTTTTTTTATTTTTGTCTTGTTTTCGTAAAAGCGAGAAAAATGGCCAAAAGTGATCTTTCGTAAAGCGGTTGGAACCTATTTTCACATAGTTTGATTGAATAGCGTTGTTTGAAATAAAAAATGAGAAAAGAATGAATTTATCTAGGCTTATTTGAAAAAAAAAAAAAGAGTAAAATTTTTTTTCGATGATTTGTCATCGAAGAAAAAGATAGGGAATAATGTGGGTATTAAAACTGTTTCTCATTAATTGCTTTTGTCGTTAATGTTGGTTATTCACAGAGATAAGCCGAAATATAATAAAATGCTTTCTCAGTCGTGTTTTTACGATGGTACGTTGTGTGCTAGTTTTTCGAGTTAGTTGGAGACAGTGCGGTCGTCATGACACGTGGCTTCGGAACTGAGTGCACGCAGTTTCATTACACCGAATCTCAACTGTAGCACGCCTTTCTAAAGGTGAATACGTACACAAGCGTTCAGTATTAATGGAAAATAAATAAGATACAGGTCTGGTTGGTCACTCAATAGAAACCATCGTCTTTGGACAGCATGCTGTGCCGTGAGTGATCAATTAAAAAAAGGGGAAAAAAGGCGGCGATCAATGAATAGGATACGTCTAACTTTTTTTTTAGGCAGTGATGATTGAAAAAGTCTAAATTAAAAAAGATAAACAAGTGGACACGAACTGAAGGATCAATTTAGCAGAAACTTACATGGGAAACTGAACACCCTTTAAAGTATTTAGGGAGGATTGTGAGGAAAAAAATAACGTTTATTCTAGACATACCAACTCCATGTACGCTTGATCCATACAGACAGACATACATACATGGCCAGCTACACCAGTTCAAAAACTGAAAGAAACCTGTGTAGACAGTTTTGGTTGACAGTTTCTAGATTACTGTGTCTCTTTAAAGGATTCTGAGCGCTCAAAATATCAAATCATTTAAAAATTAAAACATTTAGTATTATTTTTTCAACACTTAATCTTCACCGTAACAGCCACCCTTCACTATGAAATTGTCGATTTTTTTACATGCTATATTGTTTTTGAAAAAACAAAATATGCACACATTTTGTGGGAAACCGTATTTCCCCATGTATAACTCACATTTTTTTCTTTACTATAGATAAACTGCATCCCACTATTGGGCTTCAATTTTGAATGAAAAATACATTATCCTGTGAATACAATTATGTACACAAATCTGTACAGGTATTATGTTCCCATACATACTACGCACCTGGATTTTTTTTTTGGTCAAAATTTTCAGGAAAAATGTGGGTTATATATAGTGGAATACGGTACTCCATTTATTGAGTGTTAACAAATCTTAGCCTAAATAGCCAAAGGCAAAAAAAAAACAAAAAAAAACCCACCATGTTTGGGGTGCGTAATAAAGATAGAACTCACTACAATAGTAATGGACTTCAAGACTCACTTGCTAATAATTGCTGTATGGCGATTGTTGTTTATTAAGCTTATCTCAGTTTGGAACAGAGTCGCAAGCCGACATAAATCTCATCCAGTCTGCCACGTGGTGCGTTTCTGGATAAATTGATTTGTTTCCTGAGCTTTATTTTTTTTATCCCGGTTTGGTGATTTTCGTGATGGCTGATAAAAAAAGAACAGAGAGTATACTCGAAGTTTCGTTTTCTTTTGAGGAAAACTGCTACTGAAACTTGTAATGCTTCCAGAATCAGGCCAGGGCATGCCCAGACATTGTTCGGGCTTCCATCAGCCGAGCCGAGCCTTGCCCGGACTCGCAAAATCTAATCTCAGCATATTATTACTTTGCCCGGGCTGGTACAAAACGCTGTTGCCGCCACTCTTCGAGAAGCTTCTAAGGGAGAATTTTTTTAAGGGATAAGCTAAGGTGAAAACAAATGTGTACAAATGGTGTTCGCGTTTTAAACATAGTGTACTGTCATGTTAAGACCAACCACGATCTGGCCTACCTTCAACAAGCCGAAATGACAAAAATCTTGGAAAAGGTTCATCACGTAATCAATGAAGATTGTTGTTTGACCATCAATGATAGCGTCGGCCAGAAAACTATAAATTTTTATACGTGTAACAATATGAGTTAGGATCTAATTTTGCGAGCTGGGAGACCAGGTAACGCCTGGGTTTGCCTTGGCGTGGTTCCACCAATGCTGACCATTGATGATATATTTGAGGTGACTGGTTTGTTTTGGAGATGATGTCAACGAATGTTAACAGAGGATTTGAAAATGAAACACGTTTCCGCAAATTTTCTCATAGAGGATAAAAAAAAAGCAGGTCCGTCTAGTCAATGAATAAAAACTGTCAAGTAACCAACATCTTTTGGCAGCATGCTGTGTAGGAGGTGATCAATTAAAAAATTGGACGAAAAGGGGGTTCTATGAGTAAATTCTTCCCCTCGCCTCTTATTGTGCAGTAATCACTAAAAAAAGTCAGAATTTTCAAAAAGCAGGCCTGAATGTTACCCGACACAAACTGAAGGACCCCAACTTATTAAAAAAATAGAAGAGCCGTTTTTTCTAAGAGGTAAATATTTAGATTTTTAGCCATCTGGCTCCATTGGTACTACCTGTACGCGCATTACATACATACATGCATAGAAAGTCAGCTAGCCAGCCCAACTAGCTTAAGAACTGAAGAAACCTATGTTGACAGTTTTAGTCGACATTTTTTTAATGAAAAAAACAACAAAAAGAATGAGAAATCTGTGAATAAAGGAAAACTGAGAGTAAATAAGAAGAAAGCTTGCCAAAGGAAGACTAAGAAAATAAAAAAGATTTAAAAAATCCATGAATCAACAATATCTGTGCTTCGCATAAATGGATCACCGTAGCCTGCACATGTAACAGAACTAATTTTCTAAAACATTATTTAAAATTATCCAAAAAAAATATATTGTTAATCTAAGATTATTCGAAATAAGTAGATTTTTTAACGTAAAATTATCTAAATAATATTAGCACAAGATTATAGTCGATCCAAAATTACCATAAAAGACCCGAGAAAAGCACTTTTTGAGAAAATAAATGAAAAACGTTTTTAGATGGTACCTAATGGTGCAGTCAAGTAAATATTCAAGATTGTATCCCCAAAATGTGGCCAGGAGTCCCTGGACACATACACACACAACAGACTTGCAAAGAGAGAAGAATCTGTAGCCCACTTGTCCGGTTGACCAAGAGGGGGGCATTTGTAGGGCTACAGTGATTCGATAGAAACAGTAAAGAAAGTTGAAGAAAGAAAGGAAAATGGACGGAAATTTAAAAAAAAATCCATGTATCAAAACAGACTGAGAGAAAATACGAAACAAAAAGAAAGTGATCTGAAGATATGCGGGAAAAAAGAATATAAAGTCCTTGAATCAATCTGAGACATTATAGAATCTATTTGAAAATTCAAATGGCAACGGGCTGGTCATGTTGCAAGAATGGCGGACAACCGTTGGACATCACGACTCACAACATGGATCGCCAGAGATCACATGCGTAACCGAAACCGGCAGAATACGAGATGGAGAGACGGGCTAGACAAGTTCAGAAAGTATTGGTTCCACGACGCCCATGATAGGGAGGTCTGGCGAATCCAGGGGAAGGTCTATGTCCAACGATGGACAATAAAAGAATGATGATGATGATGATGATGAAAAATGAGGGTAGGGTAAAGAAGAAAAAGTCTAAGTAAGAAGGAAAAAAAGTACAAATGAATGAAAAATCTGCGAATACTTAGAAACAAAAAAAGGGAAATATAATAGAACAAGCAAAGAAAGAAAGAAAGAAAGAAAAATAGAAAGAAAAGACGCCAAGAACAATGGAACGAAGATACAAAAGAGAAAACAATGGAATAAAAAAAATACTTTTTCAACTCCTGAAATTTCAAGATAACGTCTGAAATTTCAAGTAACTTAATCCTCAAATTAATTCATTCCATCGTTATCGTCGTCTTGACTATGGGAAGTGTTAAGACGGATATTGTTGCCGATAACTTTTGGGGGGCTATTGTGACTTTTCCTGTTTCAAAATGGCTGCTGCTTCAGCTGCAGGATTAGTGTTTTGGGGGTTAGCGTCTATAGAGCTAGTATTTTTGCAGTTCGTGTTAGGGTCAGGAGTATTTTTAGGGTTAGTATTTTTAGGGTTATTGTTAATGCTTATTGTCGTCTGCTTATTTGATTTTGAATTTGACATCAGAGCCTGTCACTTCACAGCCATTTCGAAACAGGAAAGGTCACACTTGCCACTTTAAGAAAAAAATGATGATTTAATGGTTTAAACATAACATCGACTGCTGCGATGCAAACGTCGGGAGTAAATCACGAGAATAACAGGAGCTCCCTCACCAACGTTGCCAGGTTCTTGAAAACAACGACTCAAATTGAGGCAATGTCAAGTGAAAACGATTTTTGACGTAGACAAAATAGAGGCAATATAATTCACTGTAGTGTAGGAATTTTACGGCTAGCTTGTGTGTAGTCAGAAAAATTTCCCAACTCGCAATTCCATCTACAATATTTTAGTGATAGGTCAATTGCATAGGTCCAATGTACAGGACATTTGCGTACCGGTATTTTACGTCCCGGTCATTTGCAAAATTTGCTCATGTCATATTCATAGATAAACCGTTTACAATTATAAACGTTCTCAAATTCTTAAATTCATATTTTTGTGTGATGTCTGGTATTTAGCTGTCCAATACATATATGCCCAAGTACCAATATTTTATATGAGCGTATATATATATATATATATATATATATATATATATATATATATATATATATATATATATATATTTCAATTATAACGAAATGACATTGAATGGAACAACGTTAATCAAGGACTTCTCCGTCCCTGTCTTCGTCACCGACAGTAGAGAGGTTAGGTAGGAAACTCTGATAGAGTCAGTGTTGCCAATTTAGCTCTTTTCGCGCTAAATTCAGTATGCTTCTAGATTTGGCAATGAATAAAACAGAAACAAAATTAGCGCAGGTGTGTTTAAACGTTTTGACCATTTTTAAAGCGTATTTTTGACCATTTTCCAGCATATTTTCGGTGTTGGGGGAGTAACTTTCGGCTTTTACAGAATGATTTCAGCACTTTTTGGCAGTCAAACTAGCGAAATATTGTTTAGAGTTGGCAACACTGTATAGAGTGTAAAACAATACCAATTATCTCATGTGTTGGAAGGCAGAACATATGGTATAAACAGAAGAAAACAAGTGAGATACTTCCACGTGGGAGGTTAGATATAAGATGAAATTCAACTCCTGTATTTCATCAGCTTAGTACAGCATAAGACCAAATTGCAGAGAGGGTGGTTGAAGGGTTGGTAAATCGTGTGTGGCTAATCTTCCTAGAGAGAAGGTACATGGCCTCTGAGAGGGGGTGCAATCGGTACGTCGGGGACCAAAAGGGTCCTGGGAAAATCAGAGAGGGGGGTGGGAGTTAAACTTATCATTCGATACGACATGTCCATTAATAAAACTAGGGCATGCTCATTCGAAAAGTGCATCTAGTTTCACGAAAATCTTCAAGAGATTCAAACTTGAAACGATACTCTCTTCTTTATACATGTATGATGTCGTTGATAGCCACGATCAAAAAAGGAAATGTCGCCTTTTATCGTAATAACAATCAAAACAGATTTTTTAAAAGAAAGACGTTACGACTTCTAACTATAATTTGATTTAATCTCGTTCTATTGAAATATTCAACAGAAAAAAAAAACTGATTCTCTATCTCTCTGTCTCAATTCTATCCCAGAATGATTAGAGACACGCATTACATAGTGTTATAAAAAAAAAACGTCACCTTTTGTGGTCATACAATATGTGTTCATTTCAGTCTACATTTTTTTAAATTGTATATCGAGCCTCCAGTTCCCTCCCACGAGAAACACATAACCAAATGACTACAAATTTGACACTGTATTGCCCTGTGCACGGACCAAAATATCTGGCAAATATCAACTTCGTTCAATGCCTGGGCAAAATAATCTTTCATAATTTTTTTTTACGTGAGATCGATAAACCGTATTTTAACCAAAAGTTTTGATTTGAGAACATTTTTGTAGTCAAATACCAATTCTTTTTAGCAAATCCACCACAAATGTAGTAAGTTTGGTAGAAGTGAATATACAATTTTTATTAGTTCTGGGGTATTTGTATACAGTAATTTTATTTGATAATTTGACTTTAAATGAGTATAAAACATATTTAGCCATAAAGTTAGCCGAAACTGGAAAATATCTAACCAATTATAGCCATTTTACGGAGCAGATTTAGCCAGGAAAATCAAATTTGAGTTGACAATACTGTCCATCAGGCAGATAGACAGATATGTCTGTCTGTTCTTACACACGCACACGCATTCAAACAAATCTACTTATATTATTAACATTTTGACGTTTTTTGCTTCTCTGTCCAGAACAATGGACTCTTCCACTTAAAGGTAAAAATTTTGCTAATAAAAATATCCCCGAACCGCCTTTTTAAACAATATGTGGTCTGAGATTTTGTCAAACACGTGTACCAAGTCCTGAGTTGACTTCGTTCTCCTACCGTAACAAGAACAAGAAGAACAAGAACAATCCTCCCCGAAATGGGGAGTGTATACTGATAAGTAAAAACCCACGTCCTCTTATCGTAATTTGAACACACGATCAACTGATTGCCAGGAAACTGTCATACTGACAGAGCTAGATTGAGAAGTCAAACATACTAACGAAAATTTATCATACAGATATGCACGGGCTTATATTTTGATAAATGTTCATTTTTTCTTTGTGGCGATTATCTATAATAATAGTCACGAATACTGACCAATGGACTCTGAATTTAAATGTTTCAATATTGTTCGTGTAAGGCTGTTAACCCAATTTTATTTTGCATCTCATTCGACGTACAAGAGTACTATGTACTTAGAAGACGTATTTAAATGCAATAACATTCAATGAAAAAGACCGCACTGTTCGTTTAGTCATTCGATTGAATATGATTTTTTCCCTTTCTTTGTGCACACTATTCGTTTGTTTTTATTTGTAATATTTTGACATGGTTTGTCAACGCCGTTTTCAAACTGAATGAAACGTTGAAAAATTTCTTCTTATGAATTTGTCATCTCCGTGAAGTGATGTTTACGACATCTTCGTGAACTGGAGTCGTGTTTATTCAGGTTTCTCGTCACCTCGATTCACCAGTATAGTAGTATGTTTCTTAATTTTTACCAGTTGTATCTCGAGTACCCCTCTGACTTTTCTCTTCCTGTAATTTGGTTGTATTATATGCTTGGCGTTTTTAATAAAAGAGAACCAAAACATTACGTCACGAAGATGGTGATACACTCAAAACAATAAATTTGTAACGTTTCATTCAGTTTGAAAACGAGGTTGATTAACAATCTTATGATATTACAAATAAAAACAAATAGAGTACGTTTGCAGCAAAAGAAAAAAAAATATTGTAAAACTATAGAGTTGACTTTGTTTAAGAATCATTACAAGTTCACCTCACCAAAAACCGATGAGTCATACACTTAAAACCATAACGTACACAAAAACTGATGACAGGTCAAACAACAGCAAAAATGTCGGTATCAGATTTCTTCGGTACGATGAAGAGAATAGACTGTATTTTATTTTTCCAAACAAGCAATAACAAATTGATTTTTGCATATCTATCCCTAGGTAAGAAAACTGATAGATTTGGGGATAAAAATTTTTTTTTGCAAACATATAATTTCTAAAAAAAGGAAGGAGTAGAAACGGGATACATGCTTTTGGAATTATATGGTACGGAGAAATGAATTCTGTTTTGTTTATCTTTTAGATTTTAATGAAGCTAGGGAGTTTGACCCTAGCACAGCCAAGCTTGTATATCCGTCATTACCGTATTATTATTGATGCTAACACTAAGACATCTTAATGAATAAATACATTTTTACCGAAAGAATTATGATATCTTATTTATTATATATGCAATAGAAAGGTTGCAATAATCATCTTCAGTCGGAATGGATGCACGAGTTGAGTTTGACCCTGCAGCAGGCAGGCTTATTTGGATCGTAGCTTTTTAGTACAAGAATTGACAAGATAAGTATTAAAAAAAATAATGAAAGAAATCTACCATCGAACCAATAAATATATTTTTTTTTAATAAAGAACAGGGCAGAGGGCATCTTTCTTAGATGAGAAATGAAATGATAAATTTTTATTTTTAAGGTTAATTTATGATCACTTGGGGTTATTCGAGTATTTTTTATTTATGAAA
Source organism: Thysanoteuthis rhombus (assembly GCA_963457665.1). NCBI lineage: Eukaryota > Metazoa > Mollusca > Cephalopoda > Oegopsida > Thysanoteuthidae > Thysanoteuthis > Thysanoteuthis major. Next base: position 37,254,961 of record OY735228.1, on the reverse strand, counting down.
TTTCTTTATTTGAATATTTAAAAAAGGGCTCCATAAAGGCCTCTGTCAAGAACTAACTAAAAAAACCTTCTTATAAGGCAGTTTTTTCAGCATTGGTGTACACAGCTTCCAACTCAAAAATATTTTCACGTCAGTCTGGCTGTCAGAAAAAAAAGCCCCAAAATGGCCAAACACACACCAAAAAGATACTAAAAATGGTCAAAAACACAAAATGCGTAAGCACGACCCCGCTAATTGAGTGTTTTTCGCACTTCCGAAACTTGAAACGCGTTGAATTTAGCGCGGAAAAGGCTAAATTGGCATCACTGTAATGTACATAAATATTCGCACCAGAAAAAATAATCGTCTCTGAAAATTGTCAGAATTAAAAAATAAAATACAAACACACACACACACACACACACATATATATATATATATTCGTGCACATACGCATGCATACGCTCACACATCAATAAACGCACACACAGAGAGGCACGCACGCACACATACACACTCCTAAAGGATACACGCGCACTTAGAGACAGAGGCACACACAGAGACTATCTCGTTAGATATAGATATACCCACCCCTTGGCTGATGTAATCGTGAATTTCCTGCAGGCGCCAGACATCGGTGTTCGATCCCAGCCCAAAAAGAAGAAAAAAAGACCGGGATTTCGAAAACAGCTTCACTAGAAACCGTCAACCAAAACTGTCAACATGATTATCTTCGGTTTTCAAGTTTGACTGGCTTTGTATGTATCAGGTGTGCATGCCACACCAGAGAAAGCTGAAGGGTGGAAAATTCAAAGATTTACTCCCTGTTATGTCTAGAAAAAAACTTTTTTTTCCTAAAAATCTACTGAAGAGATTTTAATGGGTGGGGGTTCAACTTGTTTTTGCTAAACTGATCCCTTTGTCTGTGTCTCTCAGCGTTCACGCTTGTTTAGAGGAAATTCGCACTTATTACTGATGCAACGAAAGGTGATAGAAGTAATTTATTCATCAATAACTCCTTTTTCCAATTTTTTTTATTCGATCACCCCCAACACTGCATGCAAAAGAGGTTGGTCGCGTGACGGTTTCTATCCAGTGACTAACCAGTTACGTTTCGTTTTATTTTCTTTCTCGTTTATTTCATGTTTCTCATCTCCCCCCTCCATTCTTCTTCTTTTTCTTCTCCATTATTTAATACCTCCTCTCTTTCCTTTTTCTTCTCTTTCTTTTTTTATTCTTTCTTCCACCGTCATTCCCCTCCTTCTCTCCACCTGCAACACCCATTAAATTATCGTCTGCCATCTTCGTTTCACTTCTTCCTGTCCATGTCAAATAAGAATGATAACCATTTTTTTTTTATTAAACTCACATGAATTTTATTATCCGTCTTTTCTTGTAAACATCGTGGTATCTATCCATTTTCATTAATTCTCATTTATAATAATTAATCCCCCGATTTGCACGATTCCGATAAACACTGTCAAAGAAGAATGATAGCCATTATTAGTAAACGTCAATCAAAACTGTCAGCATAGATTTTTTTCTGATTCCAGGTTGATCTGTCTGTCTGGTTATGTATGAACGCATCACGCGTACAAGACGCAATAACGGAGCTAGAGGGCTGAAAACTAAACATTAGATCCTTATCATATCTGTGTCATATAAGAATGGGAGCCATTGTTTCTTTTATTTAACTCTAATGAATTTTATTATTCGTCTTTTCCTGTAAACATCGTAATGTCTAGCCATTTTCTTGGATTCTCGTTTATAATACTAAGAAAGTGCCCGTTCCAGGGGTGCATGCTTGGAAAGAGCTGGACCTTCTGGTGTGTGTGGGAGCCTGCCATAATTGACATGTAAATGATTTCCCGTCCGTCTTACGGAAGTTCGACTTGGAATTATTTCGGATTTAGATATTCTACATCTAAATTTAGATCTATAATTTTAGATGAAAGATCTTTAATCTGTAGTTTTTTCGAAATGTATTTTTAATACATTTCTCAAAAACTGTCGGTCGAAACAACTTCAGACTCGACACTACAATACCTGACGTAAGGACTAGTATATGTGGCGAGTATCACCTTCGTATAATGGCCAGTTGTCGAGTTATTTCGGTGCATACACGTACGCACGCACACATGCATATCCGCAGATATTTCTCATATTATAGTCAAATTTCAAACATTTTCCACCTTATATCCCTCCATGATGATGATGATGATCATCATCATCATCATTGTAGTCATCTCCATCTCCATCTCTTTCTTACGTTATTTTCTCATCTTATTATCGGAGTGAAGCGGAGATTTACTCACGTGACCCATTTGGCAAGGGGGTCTGCGAAATTGCACTTCCTTTCAACGAGGTTGTCTTATAGATTATCGGATTGAGTTGAAATTTGGAACCGGTACTATCGGACCCAGGCACAATTTTTGTATACATCAAACTATTAAAAGTGCCCCTCAGCCATTCCTGTTTAGAAAACTGATCCCCAACCATTTTAAGTGCAGGGACTCTAAAACAGTCTGAACCAGCTCTAAGTACGCTGAAATATTTGAATATACAGAGATAATTAAAAAATATCCCCTTTAAGATTTATTATAGGTGCTAGAAATTAAATTTATGGAAATCAGTTGACCCTGACTCTTTGATATAAATGGAACTGATACTGTATATACAACTGATTAGTTATTTGGGTTTCAAATGAAATCTTTACGCCGTATAATCTTTGCACCGGTGCAATGCTGTGACCGATGATGAGTTACAGAGGCTATGTACTGCTAAACGCAAGAGGCGTAGAATTCATCCTGTGGCCTCAAGAAATAACTTGGTCAAGTCATGGGGGAGCAGGGAGAAGTTAGGGTTGCCCTGACGATTTTGCGACACCAGTTGCGGGGATTGGGGCTATATTAGCAGAACTACCGTGCTTGGATCCCACATTAAAAACGACCTTGAGTCACATCTTTCTCTTGTGGGGTTGTGAGTAAATGCGGTTGCGAATAAAACCTGAAAGTTGTGGCTATGATTACGCGAGTTGCGATACTACTAAAATTAGGTGGAGTTGAAGTCGTGGATTTTTAATTGTTTAACTTTTCCTGTAAACATCGCGATGTCAACTATTTTCTATAGTGCTGAATGTATCGTGTGCATAGACTGAACCAATGGATCAAAACATTCATCCCTTATTATGTAGAGAAAAAAACTTAGTTTTGAAGCCCTTTAATAGGTCTTTAGTGGGGGATCAATTTGCATTGTAAGTGTATGCTAAATTGGTCGTTCAGTCTGTGTCTGACAGCGTTCATATTTGTTTTTGTTTCTTCTTGGATGAAGGGGAAATAAAGTCCAGAGAAAATAACTTATTCATTGATCAATCTCAAACTCAGCATCCTGTCGAAAGACGTTGATCACGTGACAGTTCCTATTGAGTGACTAACCAGACGTATTTACACAATTCTTTACTCATTACATTTTTTTCTATTTTTCAAAAATATTTCAATGATATTTTCTTTTTCTTTTTTTCAAACTATTCCCACAACCCTGGGTAATGTCGTTGTGGCTCTCATTCGGGTCACGACCATAGGTTTGGGAACCAGAGATCCAAAATCTTTCTTCATAATTTTTTCCAACTGTGGACCGCAGAATGCCCAACTCGGAAGATTTCTGTCGAGAAGAATTTTGAGATTTTCCTCCCCCAGGGGAAATTTATGTTATCTGGGTTTGTATGTGTGTGCATGAGTGTGTGGCTATTGGTACCACAGATTGACAGATTAAAACTGGTGGAATATTGATTTTTTGACACTGCTAGAATAGTAAAATTGATTTTCTTTTTTAGAAATAATCCAAGTAAACGTACATGGGCTAATGAAGAAAAAGGAAAAGATTTTCAATATTATTTCATACGTTTTGAGTCAGACAATCTTGGAAGGAGAGGAATGACATTCTGAAATATCGTGAAAAGGGTGCATTGTCACCCTAGGTTGGTAACAACTGATCTAGAATATGACTCGCCATCACAGTCAATAACTAAACAACCGTAGCATCAACATTTGAAGTCGTGAAAAGAAATCTTATCGAAGCATGAATGTGGACAGAATGAATTCTGTTTATGACATCAGTGGCGTTATTTACTGGATAACATCTAAAATAAAGGAAAAAAAATCTAGAAACATCCAGATTCTGGAGAATCTAGATATTATTGATAAACCCGCAAAAATAAGGCCTACAAAAGGTTAAAAAGGCTTCCCTACTCCCAAATCAAAATAACTATTCTAAAAATGAATCTATTAGGGGTACTGGTACCAATTTTCATGTCTGTAGACAGAACAATATAGCCAGGAGCACTGGAATACACTAGCAAACACATGCACATATAAAAGAAGATTGAACCCTTTACCATTTTTGATGGCTACGGTGGTTCAATGCATCTCCTGGGGTATTAGGTTCTCGTGTTGCTGGGTAGCCAGAATTTTTAAAGCCGAAAAAACCTTCTGTAGAAAAGACTATTTTTCCATAGAGAATGTAATCTACGTTTCACGAATCTGATGCCAATTTTTACAAAACACCCAAATCTCAGCAAAAAAATCCCAGCGTTACATGACGTGAAAAATCCCCCCGGATGCGTGCAGTTCCTTGAAGCGCAATTTTTGTTTCCGTTATCCTCTGCATAGTTTATCTATGTCTGCTCAAAATGGTCTTCAAGCTTCGTTTTGATGATGCCTTAGTGCTCCAATAATAATTGTTACCGACTGAAAACACCCGCTCTCCGGGCAGATATCTCCAGATATATGGTAACGAAAAGTTTGGAGCGTATGGTCGTGAAACCTCGAGTTAAGAAATGACCCAATTATTCAACGCCGTCGGTTCAAGATAGCTGACGAATTAAAGGTAGATTTTTTTAATGTATCAAACGAGTTTCGGTTTAACTTATTTTTGTATCTGCCTATTCTTTAATGACTGGCATCCTAATATTTGAACAGAAAATAAGTAATTTTTTATGCTTTATAAAGAGAAATAGATGAAACTAATACAATGGGTTTTAGTTAAGGGTTGGTTTTGTTCACGTACATTGCAATTTTCCCTGAAAAAAGACTTTTCTATTTACCATGTATGTAATATTATTTGAATACTAAAAACAAAACTGAACTATAAGCGAAATGAGTAAAGTGAATGTAAGAAAATGAATAATAATTACAAGTGGCTTTGTTTTCGTTTTGTAAAAAACAACGCTTATGATACAATAACGATAGCAGTTCTACGCATGCGTAATTTGAAATTCTAAACGTTACCTTGCGTTCACCTCCTCAAATACGTTTTTGTGCTTTCAAAATCACGGAATTCTTCGGAAGTTATTGTCTAAAAGCATCTAGACTGATATATCTAAGATCTAAAACCTGTTGATTTGGGTAAAACGCAATTGTCAGAGAGAAAGGTCGTAAATACACATAAAGCAAATCTTCATTATATATATATATATATATATATATATATATATATATATATATATATGTGTGTGTGTGTGTGTGTGTGTGAGTATATATATATATATGTGTGTGTATATATATATATACATATATATATGCTCTATTTGTTTCTTTCAACGCGACAGTTATGTATGAAGAAATGAATATATCATCGACAGAATGATTGCCTGTCATTACAAGGTTAATAGATCACTTGGCCTAGACAACGAAAATAGAATAAACAATTAAAGGAAATGGGGCTGCTGCTGGGATCGAACCTGTGATCGATAGGGTAGCCGTTTCAACGTAACGTTGGCAAAGACAACGTAAATGAAATAAAACAATTGCAATAGAAACGCTTCGTTGAAGCGGTTACCCTATCGGTCGCAGGTTCGATTCCTGTAGCTGCCCCATTTTCTTTAATTGTTTATTCTATTTACGTTGTCTAGGCCAAGTTATCTATTGACCGTGCCATGGTTTATTGGAGTTTTGCACCATAAAATGTGGCACAGCTCTGTGTAGTCAAATCCAAAGGGCTCAGGATTTGTCCTGAGACCTAAAACCAACACTCTCATATCCTTGTAAGGACTGAAGAGAATTTTCAGAAAGTCCTACCTACACTTTCACGTATATGGCATCAAAACATTAAACCGACCATGTGTTACACTCTGTTATCATGAGGATCAGACAAATAGGTTAGTTGCAATGATTGTGTTTAAGTTCAGTTATGCACAATATTTTCTTTTCATACCAATTTACAAAGACGTAATTTGGGTTTTCGTATACAAATTATGAAATATGTATCCGGTGTACAGATTTATTTCTCAAACCTTTAGATATAGATGTATTTATCATAAAGGGCCAGTTTATCATTGAAAATCAATAAAAATAATGACCCCCATTTTCTGGTCCAGGGACATCTTACGCTGATGTGTTGATGGAGGGATCAGTATATAACTTCATAACAATAGAAAACCGATCCTTCACTTGATGTACAGAAACTTTAAAAAGGGTCTAAAATCTGTTTTACGTACCCGAACCTTTTTTCTTTAAATACCATCTAATTTGGATATATATTGGGGTTTTATATGCAAAATATGAAAGCTGTTGTCGGAACATTTCATCGTTGCAAAGCCCTAAACAGTGGTCTTATATGCATAGATACTGAAAACTAAATTGAACCCCTATCAAAATAGACACAATGAATGTGAAAAAAAAATTCGGATAATAATTTCGACTTGCTTAGTTTTAGTTATGTAAATAAAAATATGATGCGTTAATGATAGCCGTTTTAGCTTCCGTACTTTAAAATTCGAAACGTCACTTTTCGTTACTTTTTGTTAAGGTCTTAAAAGAAGTTGTTGTGCTTAAAAATCAAGGGATTTTTGGAAAGTGTAGTCTATAACCATCTAGAGGGAAATATCCTAAACCTACGACAGTTGTTTTGTGGTAAAATACAGTTGTTAGGAAGATACCTCGTGACACGTTAGGTTAAGCATTTTTTTATTATCATATATAGCATTCTCTTTCTCTCTTGTACAGTAACATTATTTTCTACCATTCTTCTTCTTCTTGGTACGAAAAACAAGGCTTCTACAACGCGTTTAGTCTAGAGAGATATTGTTTCAACTTCCTCGGTTCGAGGTCCACAAGCCGATATCTTTGATCAAGATAACTGTCATCGTGTAATCGTATTGTTCCACAGCCGATGTTAAACGGCCATGCAGATATCAAAGATATCGATCACCTTTTTAGGTGACTGGGAGAATAGTGTCACAAGGTGACCTGAACAAAGAAGACATCCTTGGGGGAAACACCGGATGCATAGAATCTTGATATCCGGTTGAAGAGCTTTGTTCGTGGTGAACTGTACACACTGTTCTTCAAGTACGCAGTTGCTGATATAATTGTAGGATTTCAAGGAATTAACAGCTGTTTACAATGTAGAATGGTCCAAGAAACATGGTTTATCCTGGTCGTGTTGTCATCGTTGAATAATGCTTAATTTATTATTATCAAAGCCTTGCAATTATAGACATTAGTTATTCACGTCTCTATCACAAATTGATAAATATTTATAGTTACTAGAACCATAGAAATTCTGCAGTTACTGCCAAACATAAGATTTGCTTACCTGTTATAATGTTGCTGAATCCATCATCAATGGAATGATAACACCATATCATGCAATTTTTGTTCCTGGGTAGTGATATTCATTTTCTAATTGCTTCTGTGCAAACAGAATAGAAATTGGTTATTATTCCCTTTAAACTTTGTTTTTGTGACCAAGAGAGTGATATTTTAAAAATTCATCAATTTCCAATTGTACAATAGATGAATTTTCGTATTTCCATTCACATTTTAAAAAAGAAATCACATTTTTTCGGAAAAGCAACAGCATATGAATCAAAATTAACATGTATTCACTCTGATGTTAAACAAAAGTGATCACAAATATTTAGAAGTGAGTACATTTTTTTAGATTTACAATTGTTCTGTAATTTACTTTCACGAACGAGACCTCCATCCCCGATTTCAATTTCCCATCATGCTCTTGTTATATGCTTCTTGGTGGCGACGTTCAAAGTCCAGTATATCCTGGTAGAAGTGCTCGATTTCCTCCCCAGAATACGATCTCATGGTCTTTTTGAATTTATCAAGATGACAGTCAAGGATCTGGACTTTGGGGGACAACCCATTTTATTTTCAGTTCTTCACGACGGTCTCAACCAACTCCATAGTTTTCAGTCTTGTGATTTCTCTGGAAGCCCGAACCATTGTGATAAATCTGCACCAAGCCACTTTCTCTTTCTTCGTAAACTCCTTGGGGAATTCCTTGCACTTCAGGATCTTCTTTATATGTGGTTCAACAAAGACACCGTTTTCGACTTTCGCTCCGCAGCAGCATCTGCTAAGATGTGCATGGCCTAAAGGGTATATTTCAGCTGTCATCGGGGACTTCAAACTGGTAGCATTCCTAATTGATCTTTCTTTGCTAAGGTTGTCTGCTATATTTGCCAATGAGACAGCAGACAGCGTACTACCACAGTCACCAAAACTATATGTGAGGATGAAAAACGTCACGTAGAAGCCACTAGTTGATCACCAGAAGATGTTGTTGCCTCCACTATGCATAGGATTAGGCCTTATGAAACAATTTGTCACAGCTCTAAGCCTTTAAGTAGCTTCTCTACGTTGTTTGAAGCATAATTGGTAAATTACAAAATATCGATGTTCTGGTCACTAAAGCGAAATTTGAAAGGAATAATAGCTGCAATCTATAATTTTTTAGACTTAATCTATCAGGGAATAGAATTTATTACTCAATAACAAAAAACGTAATGAAAACAAGTTATATAGTGTAGTTTATAATATTTAACACTTTCGGTTCATAAACAGATTTCAATTTAAAAGAAAAGTTAATTAATATATGTTTGTTGTGTGGATGTAGGGTAATCCGACAAAATGGAGGTAGTTGCTTGACAATGTGGGAGAGACATTTGAGAAAAAGTATGTCACATCTCAAACATTTTCATCATCAAAAAGATGGGGTTGATGCACTTCGCAAAGATTTCATTGTCTCCAAGAATCAATAGCAAACTCTGTAGCAAAATGCAGTTCTTCAAATGTCCAGGTGTCATACTGAAGTGGGGGGAAGGGTATATCACTAAAGTGCTTCTTGAAGACGCCAATGAAATTTCGACGAAATGCATCAAGCCTATTTTTATGATAATAAAAATCGTTGATGTGTAACAGGTAAAAAATTTCAAGTCAATTTTCCCCTTTACGTCCCGAAATATTGAGTTTGTTAGTCCAAACCTTGGCTATGTATACCGGTTTCAAATGTTACCGACGCTAAAATAAACCATAAGTATTGTCTCATCCCCCCACCGTCACTACTATAATTCACCCTGTCACTATCTGTGTAATAAGCATCTGCCAACTACAGAATGTTCATGTCCTGTGGTCTCACCATAGGCCAGCCGTACTATTCGAATATTCCTGCAAGTATTAGTCACTCAATAGTAACCGTCACGTGATCAACGTTTTTTGGCAGCATGCCGTGTGGGGGATGATCAATTGAAAATATTTGGAAAAATTGATGATCAATGAATAAGTCAATCCTCTCACCTTCTGTTGTACAGTATTCACTAAAAATATCTGAATTGAAGAAAAACATCAAAAAACAAGCCCGAATGCTGCTAGTCACCGAAGTAGATATAATCTTAGCATAAACTTTCATTGCAAATTGAAATCCCGTTAAAAACTTATTTACGTTCTTTGTAGACACGATAAGGAGTAAATATTGAAATTTCCAGCCCTGTAGATCCATTGGGACGACCTGTACGCGTGATGCATACATAGCCAGCTAGCCAGACTAACATGACAACTGAAGGAACCTATGTTGACAGTTTTGGTTGACGGTTTTCTAATATAAAGAAAAATGAAAAAAACAAAAAACAAAAAAAAACATTCCTTTATGGTCAACAGGACGCTATTCCCCAAGCTCACCACAATGTAAATCTCTATTATCAACGTACATGAAATGCAACGTGTATCCATATATTTCATATATGCTGTCATTTATGAAGGCACGACTAAACTTGTAATTCATTTAATTATTAATGTTATTCTTTGTAAGGACATTTTTCTTTCATTCTTATCTGAATAATTCCATTATCAAGTGCAAAGATCTGAAAGTTCATGTACCCCATAAAACGTACCAGACTTTTTGAGTTTAAGTCAATCGATCTCGCCTATTCTGCATCACAGACCAAAAGGTCTTCGGGTTATTGCGTGACCTCTAATTCAAGAGCTGCCAGCATCTATGCTCGTGACGTCACAGCGACGTCAACATGACATGGACGCGGTGCACTCTTCCAAGATGGCGTCGAGACCATTTAGGATAAAATTTGTCAGTAATGCTTAATGTGTTTTGGTCGGGTGAGCGTTATTTACTAAATCGTCCTTGGCGAGTTTTCACATAATGGAGTCAACATGTGTTCTTGTATTCAGCGCGGCATATTTTCACTGAGGTGTTACGATATCGAGGCTTTTGAATGGAATTTCATTAAAAAAGGTTTTACCCTGAGAAACTATCTATTTATAAATCTAGCTAGCAATAATATTAGCATCTGTGCATTAATCAGATTATGATACCGTCTTTTCTACTTATGCTCATCTTTTTCTATCCATCTAACATTATTCCTATCTATCTATCTATATTTCGATGTCTAATTAGTGGCTGAGACAGTAGCGAGTTTGCCTTCAATATTAGCAGCCCATTTCCTTTGCAATTCCCTTCGGAAAAAACAAGATTTTAAATGGTGATTTTCAAGGCTTTGAAAATTGGCACTAATCAAGCTTTTTGTCATTCTCTCTTACGTGTAAAATCTTTGGCACTTACATAGTAATACCTATCCATCAATCTATTTATCTATCCATTTAAATGCATTCGTATCTATCTATCTATCGATCGATCGATCTGTCTATCTCAGTGTGAGCATATCCAACTATCTATCTACTTATCTATCTATCTAAATGTGTGCGTATCTATCAATATTATCTAGAGAGGTGGCGCATGGGACCCACTGACAGCAGGGAGCTGCCAATATATCTGAGGGATACAAAAAACAATTAAAAACACAATGATGATGAAAAAATGTATTTGGGCGCAGTCAGACCTTGCACCACCATTACTTTCCATCTATGTGGGTCATTATCAACTTATCTAAATGTGTTCATCATCCATGTATCTTAATATGTTCATTATCTATCTATGTATCACAAAGTGTTCATTATCTATGTATCTCAACGTGTTCATTATGTATCTATGTATCCCAATGTGTTCATCTATGTATCTCAATGTGTGCACTATCTATCCATCTATCTATCAATCTCAATATGTCTATTATTTATCCAATGTATTCATTATCTACCTATCTACCCATCTCAATGTGTTCATTATCTATCTCAATGTGTTCACTATTTATCTATCTCAATGTGTCAATTGTCTATGTCAATACCTATATCTATGTATATATCTATCTCCATGTGTTCATCATCTATCTATCTCTGTGTTCATTTTCTATCTATCTATCTCTCCATATGTTCATTATCTATCTATCTATCTCTCCATATGTTCATTATCTATCTATCTATCTATCTCTCCATATGTTCATTATCTATCTATCTATCTATCTCTCCATATGTTCATTATCTATCTATCTATCTATCTCTCCATATGTTCATTATTTATCTATCCATATGTTCATTATCTATCTATCTATCTATCCATATGTTCATTATCGATCTATCTCTCCATATATTCATTATCTATCTATCTATCCATATGTTCATTATCTATCTATCTATCTATCTATCTCTCCATATGTTCATTATCTATCTATCTATCTATCCATATGTTCATTATCTATCTATCCATATGTTCATTATCTATCTATCTATCTATCCATATGTTCATTATCTATCTATCTGTTTATCTATCTATCCAAGTCTGTTCGTACCTATCTCGGCCTGTTCACATCTCAATCAAATTCCATTAGTATCTATCAAAATTCCTATCATCTTTTATATCGTTCTTTCCTTCCTTTCTTCCAATCTTTCATTCCCTCCGTCATTCTTCGCAATTTGACGGTAAATTCCGTATCGAAATCCCATGCTAATTGCGAGGTTAACACGAACCTTTTTTTTTTTTCGGGAGCGCAGACATCGATTTCAGAGTTGCCATCAACTGAATATTATATCGCACAGATCTGTTTAGTCACTCGAGAGAAACCGTCACGTGATCAACGTCTTTTGTCAGCATGTCATGTTGGGGGTGATCAATGAAAAAAATTTAGAGAGAAAGGTTCTATGAATGGTACATCTCTTGCTTTTTGTTAGGCACTGATAACCAAAAAAACAAGCGGGCACAAACTAGGGACTAATTTTACAGAAAATTACATTGCAAATTGAACCCATCGCTAAAAGTCTGTTCGGAGGGGAGTGATTTTGAAAAAAAAAAACACTAAAAAGTTTTTTCTAGACAAATAAATGTTGAACATTTCAACCCTCTAGCTCCATTGGTGTAACCTGTGTGCGTGACACATAGATAGTCAACCTGCCGGGCCATAACTAAAGAAATCTATGTGGACAGATTTGGTTGACGGTTTCTAACATAATTAGGCTTACTTGAAAGCAATTAACGAATAAGGTTGTTGTTTTGTTTCTTTGGTGACATTAAACCTTGACATATTCAGCGCATCAAGAGAGAAAAGAAACATCTTTTGTGGATATATCGAGATTAATATTGAGGACAATACACATACCGTATATACCGGTGTATAAGTCGACTTTTTAAGCACAAAGTATTTTCCCTTATAGATCATATGAGTCTGTTCACCCTTAGTTTCTCGGGGTCAGAATAAGCAGCGGTTGGAAAATCTGTCACAATTTAATAAACGAGGCGGGTTGGGGGGGACTTTTAAAGAATACGTCAATTTAATAGGGGGTAAGAATCTATAGCCACCAATACAATTTTATGGGATTTGAACAAAACAAAGATGAAGATTTACAGTAAGGATGGGGAAGGCACATGGGAAGTTAAAACGTACAGTATTGTCAGGAACAAGAAAATTCTTTTGTTTTCAGAGATGAAATAATCTGGAAAGTTTTTTGGTGGTACAAAATGTTAAAATCGCTGAAATTAGTACAAAACTTGAACCCCCATAACTATTAGGGAGGGGAGAAAGTAGGGCTGGACTCAAGAAAATTAATTGCAGGGGTCTTAATAAGAGCGGGGCAGGGTGGAATCTTTCTCTAAATTGATTAGCGGGTTTCGGGCGGTAATCAGGCATTTAAGCGCAGATCCTGAGCTTGACACTCTGGCGGATGCAATGTTGCCTTATGCAGGAGAGTCAACTTATCAGCGAATACTTGACTAATTTTGAATTAACACGATAGTTTGGGGATAAACTTCATCATCATCATCAGTCTTTTAACGTCCGTCGTTGGACATAGACCTTCCCCAGGATTCGCCACATTTCTCCAGCATGAGCGTTGCAGAGCCAGTATTTCCTGAATTTGTCTAGTTCATCTCTCCATCTTGTGTTCTGTCGGCCTCGGTTTCTTATGTGATCTCTGGGGATCCATGTTGTGAGACGTAATGTCCATCGGTTGTCTTTCATTCTTGCAACATGGCCTGCCCATTGCCATTTGAGTTTTAAAAAAAATAGTTTCTATGATGTTACGGACAGTCGTTTTCTTCCTGATATACTGTGCTGTCTTGTATCTCCCCATGCAAGGTTGAGCATGATTCTCTCATGTGCACGTTGCATACTTCTCAGTTTGTAGATCTGTCTCTTGGTTAGGTTCCATGTTTCAGCTCCATAAGTGACTATCAGGAGAATGCATTGGTTGTATACTCTTTTTTTTTAGGATTTTTGGGATCATCTGGTTCTTGAAAGTTGAGCTTGCTCTGCCGAAGGCTTGCCATATTTTTTTACCATGTCTCATTTTTAAGATATACATTTTTAAAAAAATTCATTCATTCATTCGAAAGTGCAATCATATAATAATATTACGCTGGAGAAAATTTAAAAAAAAACCTTTGAAAACATTTGTTTTGGAAGCTAAAAGGGTTGTGTTCATACCTTTTGATGCTCAGTTTTATCACTCTGAAATTTCGATCATATTAGGACTAAATCTTCAAAAAATTGTTGGGGAACCTTGAAAACACTGGTTTCAATGCCCAAAACGTCCCGTGTATATATTTTTAGGCTAACCCTAACCCTGAAACCCTTACCTAACCCTAACCTAAAACAGGATTCGAATATAACGCGTGAACTCGACACAGTTGTACATTGAGAAAGTCGGCCGTGTGGCGTAGTTCTGCATTGATTTGTTTCCTGAGGCTTGTTTTCCGAGTTTGGCGACTTTCGTGATGGCTGACTGATAAAAAAAAAAGAAGAACAGAAGTGAAATTTTGTTTTTTCCTTTGGGGGAAAAACTGCAGCTAAAGCTATTGTAATCCTTTGGGGGAGGTTTTGAGAGAGAGAGAGAGAGAGAGAGAGAGAGAGAGAGAGAGAGAGAGAGAGAGAGAGGGGCTAGGTATGACACAAATGTACGAGTGGCAGTCGCGTTTCAAACGTGATGAAGTGTCACTCGAAAACCGACAACAATCTGGCCGACCGTGAACGAGTCGAAATGACGAAAAATCTTGAAGAAGTTTCACACGCAATCAATGAACGTCGTCACCGGGTAATCGATAAGATGTCTGAGGTAACTGGTTCGTCTTGGAGTTCACACCAGTCAATGTTAACGGAAGATTGGAAATTGAAACGCGTTTCCGCAAAATTCGTGCCTTGTTTGCTCACAGAGGATTAAAAAAAAAAAGATCGTTTTAATGTGTCCCTAAGACGGAACAAGTTCGAAATGATCAGCAGTTCCCTCCCGAAGTTGTGACCGAAGATGAGTCAATGAATCTCGTTATTTTTGAGTAATCCTTCGTTATACAGGTAAATATATAGATTGATTGGTATCGAAGGCAGGTCTGGTTGATCCTCAAATAGAAATCATGACGTGACCAACGACCTTTAGTAGCATGCCATGTAAGGGGTGATAAATTGAAAAATTTGAAAAAGAATAATCAGTTACTTCTCTCGCCTTTTGTTAGATAGTGGTCACTAAAAAAACCAAAATTGAAAAAAGAACCCGAAACAAGCACATCCCCTTTAAAAAGGTATTTATTTCAATTTTCAAAAATAAAGAAAAGAAAGTTTTTTCTAGATATGATTAGGGGCAAATTATATTTCAATCTTCTAGCACCATGGGTGCGGACTGTACCTGGAAGACATACATACATACATACATACATACATACATATATATATACATGTATGCATAGCTAGCGCGACCAACTTTAAAACTGGAAGAAACTTATGTTGACAGTTTTGGGTGACAGTTTCTAATGGACAGGATCAGCTAGACTGCTGAGTGTATTGCTTATTTTACTCTGGCTAGAGGTCGATGCTTTAGTTCAGTAGGCAGGATTTCAAAATCTTTTATGAATAAGCAAACTCTTCCTACTGGTGATTGGGGATCCGGTCATCAAACAATACCTCCAGATGTCACTGAAAGGGTTGTATCAGGAGTAATTTGAATGATGATAAAAAATGAAAAAAAATGTACATTCAACAATATGAATTAGTTATCAAAGTTATTAGAAGAACATCAAATAAATTTAAATTTACATACTGCCATCTAGAATAAAATTAAAAGAAATGTTTCTGGTATTTGGATAATTTTGCAGTGCAAGTTAATG
>OY735228.1:37026699-37234199 GCA_963457665.1 Thysanoteuthis rhombus | reverse complement strand
TCACTGACCATTAATGGCTATAAACATCACCTTTAAGTTCCACAAATTAATTCCTTCATTCATTGGATCGCCTGTTGCAGTTTCATAGAATCTTGATAGTGTGTTCATCGTGACGAGCTTATTGAATACGACTTAGTGCTACAGGTGACATAGTCTGACACATACCACGTATTCAGTTATATATTCAGGCCCGAATTCTCTTAGAGTCACCAAGAATTCAATCAACTTTTACTGTACACACATCATTGCAGATGTAATTGTTGGAAACAAAAAATAACAGACTCTATTCAAAAACTGCGACGCTGTTTACACAAATTTTTTGACAGCATCTTAACAACATTTTTTGATATTTGTCAACATGTTTTCTGTATTGAAATTATTTCCAATCGAGTTTTCAAGTTAATCCCCTTTAAAATAAACAATCATTGCATCGAAAATAGAAAGAAAAATATTGTCCGAAATGCTGTATAATTCATTATGAAATGAAAGTTATACACACAGACATTATATATATATATATATATATATATATATATATATATATATATATATATATATATATATATATATATATAGTGAACACTGTAGAGTCTGCTTTTTTTCTTTTTTTTTCTTCCTTATACTTACTAATTTTTATCTCGAGAACTGATTTAGAAAAAGGAAAAATATGACAGTGTGACATAAAATTATATATATAATATATATCTATCTTCGACAACGTGTTCTCTCTCTTATTTCAACCCCTCTTCTCAAGATAACCGCTCTCTTTCTTTATTATCAACGCTATCTATCTCTCTTTAACCACTCTCGTGTCGGGTCACTTAATTCTTCACAAACGCCATTTACTGATTTAAATCTGGTCTTAACAAAAGAATTTTCTCGTTTTTAGAATTGTTGACTTACGTCGCAGTTAAAAAGAAGTAATAGTACTTATAATAATATGTAATTATTAACAGTAGCAGTAACTGAAGAGGTCTTATTGTGGCTGTTGTTAAACGGTCGGAATTCTATTTTTGGTGCTTATTGTTTTCAGGGATAAGTGACAACAAAACCGTCTAAACGCTTCAAATCCTTCAGTACACTTAATCTAGTTCCAGGTTGGTAGTCGAATTAGAAGTCGTTTGGTACCGCTCGGGCTATTAATGTTCTTATTCTAACATATTCCTATGATGATAGTAATCGTTGTGAGAGAATACGGAGACGAAATAGTTATAGCAGTTTGAACATGTACAAATATCAATAGTGAATGGTGTAGCGACAACAGAAAGATTATTATTCTACTAGCATACACCCGTGAAAAACGACAGGGTTATTCATATATGATCGGCACTAAGAAACATTAAGCTATTCTATTAGGTATTACAAAAAAATAATTCAAGCATCCTAATTTTAATTCGTATTTAAAGTCACGGCTCAACTCGAACTGTTTGAAAGGTGATCGGACATTAAGTCTTAAGACAATTAATGAAAGTAAAAAATGTGTTTTTTGTTCGTAATAGTTTCAACAGAAACATCATTATTTACTTACACTATTCACCAATGTTTAGAAATATAGTTAGGTTACTGCAACATGATTTAATCAAGTAAAATAGTCGAAGTATAATTGATATTTATTACCGTTTATTATGCTAACTAGTAGCAGTACTAACAGATAAGGAGAACATAGTTTTTAGAGCATAAAAATAAGTGCTATTTATTACTATTTTACGATTATTATTACATTATGTTTCTCGTTCGTTATAATTTCAACTGTAACATCTTCATTTACTTGCACCAATGTTTAGTAATATGGTTACTGCTATTGGTGATTTATTTAAGTAAAATAATCGGAATATAATTGTTGTTAACTGGCCGTAGCACTAACAAATAGGGAGAACGATTGTTTTTAGAGTAGAAAAATAATTGCATTTATTATTACTATTATAGTATCAGTGTGAGCAAAAAAAAATTTTTTCTCGTAATAGTTTCAACTGGAATATCATTGAATATTCACACTATTTTCTCAATGTTTAGAAATATGGTTACTACTATTCAGGGTTTATTTAAGTAAAATAGCCGAAATATAGTTGCTGTTTATTACAATTTACAGTGCCAACTAGTAGCAGTACTAACCAATGGGGAGAAAAATTGTTATAAGAGTAGGGAAAATATTCACCGATTAATGTTTCAGTAGTAAAATCTACTGATTTCATGGTGAGAGAGAGAGAGAGAGAGAGAGAGAGAGAGAGAGAGAGAGAGAGAGAGAGAGAGAGAGAGAGTATTACGTGTAGTAGTAATGTGAAAATTATTATTACAATTGATTGCTGTTGTTGTTCACGAAGAAATATTAATTGCTATGTAAAAAGGAAAACAGCGAAAGGAAAAGAAAGATTAATAAGAATAATATTTGAATATTATCATCATTAATTACATAATTAATTGTTGTTGTTGTTGCTGTTGTTGTTGAAAAGAGTCGTGAAAGTGAAGGCGTAAAAGAAAAAAAGAAGGAAAGGGGGAGAAAAGAAGAGGGAAAGAAAACCTGGAGAAGGAAAACAAAATGGTGCAGGGGAACGAGAAAAAAATGATAATATTGAAGAAGAAGAAGAAGAAGAAGAAAGAAAGAAAATGAAGAAAAAGAAGAAAGAGAATGAAGAATAAGGAGAGAGAGAATGAAGGAAAGGAAGGAGAAGAAGAGAGAGAGAATGAAAAAGAAGAAGAAGAAGAAGAAGAAGAAGAATGAAAAAAGAGAATGAAGAAGGGAGAGAATGAAGAAGAAAGAGAATGAAGAGGAAAAAGAAGAAGAATGAAAAAAGAGAATGAAGAAGGGAGAGAATGAAGAAGAAAGAGAATGAAGAGGAAGAAGAAGAAGAATGAAAAAAGAGAATGAAGAAGGGAGAGAATGAAGAAGAAAGAGAATGAAGAGGAAGAAAGAGAGTGAAGAAGAAGAAGAAAGAGAATGAAGAGGAATGAGAAAGAGAGTGAAGAAGAGGAGGAAGAGAGAGAGAGAGAGAAAATGAGGAAGAAGACGAAGAGGAAGAGAGAGAGAATGAAGAAGAAGAAGAAGAAGAAGACGAAGACGAAAGAGAATGAAGAAGAATGATAATATCAAGTAGACGGAATACGTTATTGGGGGAAGCCTTCTTGGCAAACATGGAGGAGTTCCGAAATAGAGTAAATTGATCAGTCAAAACATCAGTAGGCGATGATGGCCGACAGCGGCCGGGCAGACTGGCAAGAGAGTGACGAGGGTGAGGAGGAACGAGGGTGAACGATTTATGAGTGTGAAGGACATTCCTGTTTGCTTTTATGCGCGTGTGTCTCTACGATGGCGTCGTAGGCAGCACGGCCAGATGCGTGAGTGAATAAGTCGTACGGTTTTCATTATTCTCTGACGGAGGGCTCAGTTGTGGGCTTGGGGGGTCGTGAGAAAGGCTTGCCTACAACCTCAATGCACGTTCCCGGCTCAACACTAGAAATATCTGATATGGAGCGACAAGATCGATAAGAGGGAATTCTGTTATACAGGTGTATACGTGTGAACGAGGTTGGATCAATAAGTCCACAACCTGACACGTAGTTATTAGCAGCATTCTGATCTGAAATTTTCACTTTATAATTTTTGATCTTGGTGATTGATATTCACCCCTGGATCAAGTGCATGGGCAAGGAAGGAGATTATGCTGAAAAATAGATATTTTTGTATAAAAAATTTTTTGTTTATCATTCGGCAACAGGCGTATCAATTTACTCACGCACGCACGAACGCAGATAGCCTGAGCTCAAAATAGTACTCACTCTATCATATGAGTATTTATTTGTGTACGTAATGTACGTATGTAAAGAGTCTCTCCTGTCAAGGTTGGCAATGGGTGTACAAGCCTTTTGCTGTTAATACTGCATCAGTGGTAAGGAAGTTACAAGAGAGTGTTTTGCCCGAAGTGCTCATACGTCCAACCTCTTTAAATCGTGGCATGCCAGTAACGAGACATTTTTGCTGAGATAACTGCAGATGGGACTCAACCCAAAGAGAAATACATCCATTTTTTCTCAAGGGCCTTAATGCTAAATGAACATGAGCATTCTTAGCTGAAATTCGAACTCAGTTTGCCGATTCTGTTTTCCGTACTGATAATAGATCATCTCACACCTTGAGCAGCTAGAATGTATAGGACATTGGGACTATTTTCAACTGGGCAATGCCATGTGGTCTTTAAGATGATTATTTTTCAGAATCTGTTTCTTCATCATAGCTGTTACAGCCATAAAATGATTATCCACACGTAGAATTATTAGTGATGTGAAGTTGTCTTCTATAACGCCGAGGGATGTGACTGACGTAGATATATATAGTTCAATTCGTGTAACTGATGCTATATGTCGTTGTAACTGATGTTGTACGATAAATCTTCATTCGTATTCTAATGAAGTTGAAAAGAATGCTGAATTTAAAGAATAATAGATTTTTAAAAAGTAATAAAAAGAAATAAAAGAAAAGAAAATCCGTTCGTAGTCAACAGAACGTTACGAATATGATATACACCACTCACACACAACCGCATTTCTAACTAAAAGCACAGACACACGCACACATACACACACACGCACATGCATACACGGTTGTATGTACCGACATACCCTCTCGATTGAACGCACATACATGTACACTCATTCATATACAATCCTAATGACACATACATTCACTCACGTACACACTTATACATATACACCTCTCCTGTCCCTCCCCCAGGTAATGACCATAAATATCTTCCCCTTCTTTCATATCTTCACTAAAGCACAGCTATCTTCTTACAGATGACTTAAAACCGAACCCTTTTTACCCTCCATTCAACACTAGGGTTTCATTTTTTTTTCTCCGAGGAAGCTTGATCCGTCAAGTGAAACATGTCCCCAAAATGAGGATATAACTCATTTTATATTAAACTTGGTTTCCACATTGTCTCTATAACCACACACACACACACACATTATATATATATATATATATATATATATATATATATATATATATATATATATATATAATCAATATTTAATGGTTATCAACGCCATAAA
This sequence comes from Thysanoteuthis rhombus, assembly GCA_963457665.1. Classification (NCBI taxonomy): domain Eukaryota; kingdom Metazoa; phylum Mollusca; class Cephalopoda; order Oegopsida; family Thysanoteuthidae; genus Thysanoteuthis; species Thysanoteuthis major. The sequence goes on along the minus strand of OY735228.1, from coordinate 37,229,147 downwards.
CTGAAGCGACTAATCTAGTTCGAATTCTTGTTGAAACTTTATATGATTTCATTTCTTTGGAATATACATAAAGTTTGCTCTCCCATCATTATTCACGTTGATTACGGTCTTGACACTGGTATGCTCAGTGGTGTAGAGCCGTGGGAACACATGGGGACGTAGTTCCCTTACTCATTTTAAGGGGGAGTCACGATGTTTCCTCACTATTCATATACTTCTAGAAGTCACTGATAAGAAAATCCAACTCGTGTGTGTCCAAAGTCTCAAAAAGTCTTAGAAATTAATTAAATTTTTAAAAATTTCCTCTGGGGAGGGGTAAAGTTTTTAATACCCACACTCCGAGAACAAGCAGAATTGCTTCTTTTTTTTAGCACTTTATCCCCGGGCACGCTAATATGGTGGTCATGTACACATTCATGTCAGTTTTTTTTAGAGGGGGCATTAGGAGAACACCGGCCATGCAGTTTGTTCTCTAAAGGTGATTTTTTCCTTAATCTTTCCTAATTATCATTTTTTTGAAAAAAGCATGAATAACTCGTATTTTCCCCCAAAGCGTGCATATTATCTACGGAAAAATGATTGTTATAAATATTTGTATACATAATTGTATACACAGGATAAAGCATTTTTCATTTGAAATTAAAACTGCGCGTTATTTATGGAAACATGGTAGTTATACATAATTGTATGCTCGGAACAATGCATTTTTCATTCGAAATTAAAACTGCGTATTATCCATAGAAAAATATTCATTATGCATCGTTGTATTCGCAGGGAAATGCATTTTTAATTCTAAATTGAAGTTCAATCGGGAAGTGCGAGTTATACATGAGGAAATACTGTACTTTCCTCTGTGTATTCGTTAATGAAAGGTTTTATTTTTGTACGTTTTGTTGATGCCATTTGATTTGCCTCTGTCAACGTATGACCGTTATTGCAATATTTGAAAGCGGAAGTTTTGGTAGGAGATCCCATTATATGAAATTCATTAAAAAAAAAACTTCCAGCCTTGAACAATATTTGGCAATCCTTTGTTTTGTGCGGCCAAAAATTTTTTATCTGTCGTCGAAATCGACTGCAGATGCACTAAATAGCAAAACAAAGTGACTTTACTGAATCTGTACGAATGACTAATCGTTTTAAATAACGATTTAGTTAAAGGTTTCAGTTTAGCATTGCAGTTACAATGTAAACACAACCCCTATCTTTAAGTCTTGAAAGATATTTTTTCTGAAAATTTCCGGAGAAAGGAGGAGCTGACACCAACCATGGGCAAGCCACAGCTGTCAGCTACGCTCCCACCCAAGCCTCTCAGGCTGTAGCACAAAAAGATAATCAAAATTCAAGATACCCTGGGAAGAGAGCAAGTTCTGGAAGGAAGAGGGTGACACCAATCATAGGTCAGTCACAGCTGTCAGCTACGATTCAACCTGAAGCCCCTCAGGCTAGGGATAACTCAGGTGAAAGCCCACACCCTTTCACATATCCTCGCCATGACCTATTTCCGGTTGCTGATTTCCGAACTTTGGCTGCCGGGTTTTTCGTGCTGAAGCCAAAACAGGTCTATGGCCCTTTCTCATCAAAGGCGCATTCCGCAAATATACAGGCAGATACCCATATATATATATATATATATATATATATATATATATATATATATATATACTAGACAACTCTGTGACCAGCTGTATCACTCTTGGGGAGAAAATTAGAGCAATCTGATGTGAACGGAATGAACCGATGTTTTTTGACGCATTTGCAAATAAATAAATAAGGGAGACTTCTCTATAATTAGTATTTAATCGTTATCCCACTTGACAAATCAGTCATTTTAAGATAGATAACGGTGAGCATGAATGCAGACCCCGTGATATCACTATTCGACTGCAAACTATCCAGAACTTTCTGGAATTCTTTGAGTAAGTGCATTTTAAGGGTACCTTGATTCAATACATCTGGTTACTTTGAGGTCGTATACAGATAAATAGAATCGGACTTTTAGTATTATATCGATTTGCACATGCGTGTGCACGCACGCGCGCGCGCACGAGAGAGAGAGAGGTTGTATAGATCATCCAGTCCAGGTATTACACTACGTTCAAAGCTCCGGCTTTGTGTTTGGAAGACTGATTATCGGAAGCTGTGACGGTACAGCTAATCACGGTCGGCTTTAAGCCGATTGGACCAATTGCTCCCATTTGCTCCTTTAAGGAGGCCCTACACTTGGGGATATTCTGGTCTAATCGGACACACCCAACACTACATTGAGGATTAATAAGATGATTTCCAGAGGAACAGCAACAATATTAATTTTCTTTTGAATTCTCAAAGATTCAACATTGTTTACCATTACAGAATAAAAAAAAAATATTTCTGTGAAATTTTCAGGCGTACATTTTGATTGTTTTTCACTGTATCAAAGACATAAAAAGTTCATTTATACCACTAAGATTCTTCAGACCTTGACTGTTAACCAGGGGTCCTGCAAGAATGTTTTCAATGGAGCCCCTTAGCTCCTAAAGCCGGCCCTGCAGCTTATAGCTAAGATAATTTATGTCGAACATTAGGTCAAATACCCTTTTTAAGCCTTAGTCTCACTGGCGGACAAATATGGTACTTAAATTTTGTTATTACTTGTTAATATGATAACAAATAGTTCTATTCCGTTGTATTGTCTTCGTCAATATTTTGATATATTCAGCAATTTTATTTAGACCTAAAATGTGATACACTGACAGAAAATAAAATTGCACCCCACCCCGAATATGTTTTTCAATTTACTCAATATTAAACGTAGAGGTGATATAGCTGGATGACAGTAAAAGTTCACACATACAGATCAATACGTGCAAAACAGATTCCAAATAAGGGTTGGATCGACAGTATTTACACCCCGATATTAATACATTGTATATTCTCCTTCAGTTTATGGTCCGTATTAAAGGACGATACCCAGTGTATTAATATTGGAATGTGAGTTCTGTTGATACATCCATCATTTTGGAAACTGTGCATGTATGATCTATATATGTGATCTTTCACTATAATCCAGCTATATTAGACGTGCGTTTAATCTTGAATAAACTGAAAGACGTATTCGGGGCACAATTACATTTTCCGTCAGTGTATTCAATTCCGATGTATGGAATTTTTGTTTAATAACAAATTAAATTGCTTTTCATAAATATATTTCCGAATTCTGAAACGAAACTATATATTTACCAACTTTGATTCGCTGGCGGCCATTTAAATAATGTTTTACTTAGATTTCTCCGACAATTTGAGTATAATTTTTTTGCTTTTAATACGTTTATTGTATTGTCTACGGATCAGGTCCCACCGGCGTCACACTATTACGCTAAAACATGGTGTTTTAACGTAATCAACGCGAAGCATTTATTTCTAGAGTTTTTGAACACTTTTATTTTCAAACTGTAAGGAAATTGTTCTTGAACTAAAATTGATTACAACTATAGAAACAAATCAGCAAAACCTTTGAAAATATATAGACGTGTAAGGATTCATAACTCAATAGAGGGTTCTTCTTTCCACTTTGCACGTATTGCATTGTGGGAATTGTAGTGGAACCACTGATTTAAACTCGTAGTGTTACGGGATCAAAAAGAAAATAAGGAAAAGATCCGTCCTTTATTGGATGAGAAATAAAAGTTTTATTAAAATCCAATAAATAGTTGACATTTTGTAATAAAAAATAAATCTCTGTGTGTTCACATGTTAGAGTTTTCGCCAATCTCCTTACGCTGAATTACTGCAACAGCAGACAGTTTGTCTATTTATATTTTCACGAAATTTTAGCCAAGGCGTTTTTTTCTAAATATCTTCGGTTCAACGAAGTGTACACACATAGTTTTCTTCTCAGATTTTTCTTCAATCTTTGTTCATAGTTATGAGATAAAGATTCCGACGATAAGATAAATCTCATAGGATTTTCAAGTCGTAGTATTTTGTTTTTATCAGGTGACTAAGCCCATAATGCATCATGCGCAAACCGATTAAGGTGAAAAATGATAGGGACATTTTTTCACGAGTTTTCTCTTCTATTTCGTAATAACAGTCCGGTTTTATTACGATTCCCATAAAGCAATGCACACAAAGTTGAAAGGGAAGACTCTATTGGAAATAGGCAATGAACACTGACGGGGCTGATGTGAACCTGACTGAATAAAAATATAAATTGTAGACTGGGATCTCAGTGACATTCGATTTGATGAAAAACAAACTGATGTAAAGGCTGAAAGAACCTCAAACAATTAGTTTTAAAACAAATTAAGAGTTGAATCCCATTATAGCTGTTTTGTTACATGGGTTTTCTGACACGCAGCGATGAATTGGGTTTGGGAGCTAAGTACAACGTAAGGTCGGGTTTTTGGAACTGGGTAATGTCTCTATTAGTAGATATTGAAAATACAAAAAAACCCAAAAAACCTGCAAATTGAGTAGGTATACGCCGTTCCCCTAGACACCCCCACAATTCCATCATAGCCGAAGTGCCGTATCGCATAAAATGGTAGTTGTTGAGAAAAAATCATTGTTTTTTAAAAAATCCAAGTCTATCCTTAGGAAGGAGGAGCAGCAGTGTTTCAAGTTGTCCGTAGACCTGAGATAGATATATAAATATATAGATAGATAATTGACGGGCCTATGGTTAGTATCACCCGGGTGGTAACGCATGGTGTCATCCACCCCTTCCAGAATTCGCCGTCTTCCAAGCATATCTAGAATTTTGGTGATCTTTTTGTTCTAATTCATTTAACATTATTCATCATGATTCTTCTATGTTATTCAAAGTGATGGCATAGGCCTAAATTTACCATAGTCCAGGCGATCGGCGCAAAAATTGTTCAGTTGGCTATGAAAGCATGAAATTAGACACAAATATTATTTGATAGGTACTAATTCATTTTCAGATAAGGAGACATTCTCAAATTGTCCGTTCATTGCAACGGTTGTTAAGGAGTTCATTTTCCATAGCAACTGCTTAAAAATCAGTTATTGTGAATCTTCACTTCAAAAGATGTGTGATCAATGATATACTAAAGTCTTCCACACCCTGACCACTGGGAAGGTACAATTTTCATGATGGCGTTCAACGACCTTATTACATAAATACTCCGTGAGTTATGGATGTTTTCATACAGCAGTATGAGCTATATAAAAAAATTCCTGGATCCACCCCAAATTTAATCACTGGTTCATCCTGCAGTCCACTCTTGCACTCAATTTCATTGAAATTCATTGAGAATTTTAGATGATGATTTGTAAACAGATATGAGTGAATATAGAAGCGTACGAAGAATAAACACCGAAAAAAAAATACAAAATATCTCTCAATCAAAAACAAATTCCAGGATCAGCTCTAAGTTTATTTACCTCTTTTACCCTATATAGCTTACACCATTGGAATTCATCCGAATTTTTGGAGATATCGTGTGGTTAGGCAGGAGAGATTCAGAAATGTAAATCAAAAAACGCGAAAACATCTCTCAATCAAATAAAAAATCCCCGAATCCCCCCTAAATGTAATCACTTTTTCCTTACAATTCACCTTATCCTTCGAAAAATTTAATAGAAATTCATTAAGAATACTTGTAGATATCGTATGGAACGACAAGAGCAAATACAGAAACACTGGGAAAATATATCTCAATCAAAAACAAATCCCTAGACTCGCCCCAAAATTTAAATACATCTTTCTCGATACGAGCCTACCACCAAATTTAATCGAAATTCATCAAGAGCATTTGGAGATATCGTATGGACGGACAGGAGCAGATACAGAAAAGTATGGCGAAAAAAAAAAACGAAAAATATCTCTCGATCAAAAACGAATTCCTGGATCCACCCCCAAATTTAATAGCTCCTTTCTCACCACTATATATATATATATATATATATATATATATATATATATATATATATATGTGTGTGTGTGTGTGTGTAGTAAACTTAATATAGCAAATCGAACAGCCGACCACGTAAATGAATAAAGAAAATGAGAGTTATGCGAGAACGCATACATATATATTTGTAAATATTATGCCTGCAACCGCTGAGTAGAGAGATGAGTGGTTCAAGTGCACTCTTTCGATATATATATATATATATATATATATATATATATATATATATAGAAAGAGAGAGAGAGAATTCAATTTTTTGCAGTGACTCAGAGTTTCATGTCAGTGGTGCAATCGTCAGACCGACCGACCATATTTACTCGCACTCCTACCACAGCAAGATGTGACACAGGGTCGTTTCTAATGTGGGATCCCGGTTACAGGAGCTCTACAAACATAGCGACTGGGCTGAGCAATTGTTTGAGGCTACGTGACTAATCCTTGGCCTCTGGCGTTTAGCAATGCCAAGCCTCAGTAACCCGTCATCGGCCACGCCCTAGCACTGGCACAAGCTCTGACCCCGGGAAACCAGATTGTCCGTATTTACTCTCACCACCACAAAAGAAAGATGTGACACAAGGTTGATGTTAATGTGGGATCCAAGTACGGGAGATTTGAAAAGAATTGCTCCAGTCCTTGCAACTAGTATTGCATAGGCGTCAGGGCAAGCCTGACCCATCCCTTTTAATGTGATGGGACGGTACTGTCCTGGGGCGTACTGCTCCCCCGAGACTGGTCGAGTAATAGTTTGAGGCCACATGATGAATACTACGCCTCACTTGCTTGACAATGACGAGCATCAATAACCCACCATCGGCTACGTCATTGCACCAGCGTAAGCGCTGACCTCTGGGAACCCGATAGTCCGACCGACTACTACTCGTGAAAAAATGCTCTCACATATATATGGCGTTTGAGGTCACGCAATGGCAGGGACTGATGGCAGGGACTGATGGCAGGGACTGATGGCAGGGATTGATGTTCGTTTTTCGTTTAATAATTGTTGTTTTGTTTGCATTTTTTTTCAGTTCAAAAAGTTCTGTTTAAATGAGGATATTTATTAAAAAATGACATTTGTTAGTACGGGACCTATACAAGAGGCTTCACAAGAAACTGTACATAGTTGTACAACAGACAAAATATTCACATGGGCTGTGCTTTGAGAAGGATATGGGCGGTGCCTGCGGGGACATTTTTTGTATCTCATAGATGCTTGGGTTTCCTGGTATTCTGCCTAGGTATTTGTCGACACCCTCCTATAACAACAGGTATTGTTACAGTCTCAAGTTGCCTCATTTTTGTGGTCTCAATTTACAGATCTTTGTACTTTTACAGTTTTTCAAACACTTCTACAGATATGTTTTGATCTGATGGAGTGGTCTTATCTATTGATAGGCGTACGTTTTCCTTTCTGTCCTAAATAAGTGTGTCTGGGTGGTTGGCTTTGATGGTTCAACCCGGATGTACTGGGAAATCCCATAATATTGTAACAGTTACAGGTTCTGGGTGGTTTTCCTACCAATGCAGTGTGTGGTGCACCATAGTGCTTACAGATTATCCAGTGGATGTACTGACCCATTCTACCGTGTCTAAATCTATATTCATTTGGGGCTAGAACAGAACATCCAGATGATTTGGTCAATAGTCTCACAGAACCTGTAGTTAGGATTATTATTATTATTATTATTATCATTCGCAATCTCACACCAGTTGCCTGGTGGTTACCGCTGGAGTTTGAGTGACAGCAAGTCTCCTCAGGTCTCCAGCCCTTCTCCCCTAGTTGTCATAGGCCACAGTAATACTGCAGTTTACAGTGGTCATTGCATAAGGCTGAATGACAATAAGTCTCCTCAGGTCTTCAGCCAACATCTCTTCTCTCTTTTGCCTATCATACCAGTGCTGTGGTTTACGTTTCCGCTTTCATTTCCCTTCCTCTGTTAAGTCACTGTTAACAATTAATGTTTCAATTTCACACTAGTTGCCTGGTGGTTACTGCTGGAGGTTATCATTATTATTATTATTATTATTATTATTATCATCATCGAAAAGAAAAACCGACTTTTTAGCCAGCGGTTTGCTAATTTTTTGAGTCGTGGTGTGGCTTTATATATCGTAGAAGAAATTAGTTTTCATGTTTGCATTCTGATATAAGCTCCAGTCTTTTGTTAAGCAGTTTGTGTTGTTGATGGAAGGTGCTTATGGCAATTTATTTCCTCTAAGCAGAGTGTGTTATGTTTTGAGGTATTGTTGTAGGCTGGTGCTATTAAAAGATGTATTATGCGCATACTTCTTCAGCTTCCAAAGGCCTCCGGTCACCCCAATAGATATGTTACCTGGTTTTCCTTTAGGTTTTACGGTGGCTTGATATACGTTTTTGTAAGCAATTGCCCTTTAATGGGCATTCTGTTTTTATTTCTGAAACTACACTTGGTGTTTGCAGGGTTTTGGTGATTATTTTGTGTTTTTTTTTATGATTAGTAGCATGTTTTCGATACAACTATTGCTGATTTTCAGTGTATTTTTTATTGAATATTCTGTGTTGTCAGAATGCCGGGAAGTGCATGTTGATTAGCCTAAGGAATATTTTGCCTACATTCGTTTTCACGTTTTTATTATATTGGATTTAACCAAATCATGCTGTTTTTCCTGTTCTGCTTTTGTTTCTGTAAGGTGTAAATGTGTTTGTTGCCGAAAACTTGCTGCTTTTTTTAATACTGCTTTGTAATCGTTTTTCGTAGCGTTGAAAATGTTTCCGTTTGAATAATAATATTTACATATGTATAACAAAAGCAACGCTACTTTGGAGAAGCTACCCTATCGGTCGCAGGTTCGATTCCTGCAGCAGTCCTATTTCTTTTAATTGTTTATTCTATTAACGATGTCTTGGCCAAATGATTCATTCACCGTGTAAAGACTGAAGATCATTTCAAACATCATTTAAAAGATATAACGCAATCTAAAATAATTTTTGTCGGGTCACATATCCATTTGAAAATATATTTGACTGCGTTGAAAGAAACAAATAGAGCAGATATGGACAAGGAATGAACAAAATGAAAAGCTATTTGGGCCTTTGCATTACCAGTGACTGTTTAGCTTAATGGTATGAGCAACGCTACTTTGAAGCTGCTATCCTATCGATGGCAGGTTGGATTCCTGTAGCAGCCATATATTAACTCATCCATTGTAAGCTTATGCAATGCTTTTCCATAGGAAGAGAGCACCCTGGTGGATGGGGAATTTCTGCATAAATGAATATATCGCTTAAATTCAGCCTCACTGACAGTCCATTTTCGTAGCCCAGAGGTAGGATATCGGCCTCTGAAGTGAAGGTTTCAATCCTGCCTCACAGTACTGGATGAGAATATGGAAAGTCTATAGCCACACTGAAGAGATGTAATACATCGAAACAGCTGTCTGTGGATGACACAATATATACATATATATATATATATATATATATATATATATATATATATATATATATATAGAGAGAGAGAGAGAGAGAGAGAGAGATATGGATTATAAATTGCTTTATATTATATCAAAATATTTCCTGATACATAACTGTCGCGTTGAAAGACGCCATTAGACTAAAGAATAAACGAGACGAGAATTAGGTGGCAAAGCGATTGATTTTAGCCTTTGCATTACCAGCGGCTGTTTAGCTCGATGGTACGAGCGACGCTACGTTGAAAGCGGCTACCTTAGCAATGGCAAGTTCGATTCCTGCAGCAGTCCCATTTTCTTTTATTGATAAACAAAGCATTTCGAATAGAGTTTCAAATAATACAACACATTCTAAGATATATATATGTATGTATATAAATGCACGTGCCCATGTAGATGTATATTATATATCAATATGAGTATGTATCTGTATAGCGTTAGTTTGAAATGAATAAATAAATTGTGTAATATTTTTGTTTGTACACACATACACTCATACAGATAGATAGATAGATTGATAGATAGGTATTTGCAATAGGGATGTTTAGAAGCCAGGATTGTTAAATCTGAAACCATTTTTATTCCATATTTTCCTGTCATAGTTGAGACGTCGGAATTATATAACGTTAAGAAAATGCACAAGATCTGACAAAGAGTTTCCGATTTGCCCGTGTCTCAGTAGTGTGACATTTGCAGCAGTGACCCCAGGATAAGTCTTTCCTTATACACCGCTAGGTTGATTATCGATATATATATATATAGTGTCATTGTTTTATAGGCATTTTAAAACAAACGACCTTACATAAACAAAATCTCATACGAAATGGGCGCCAACATCTTAAAATGTTTATAAAACAATAATACAATGCGTGTGTGTGTGTGTGACTGCTTAAATTTTCTTCGCATTAATGCGTTCGCAAAATGCATGAAATTACTTATCCCTGCGTTCTGTCTCAAATCTTGATATAGTATCAAATATCAGACATCTTGTCTTTTCTTTACCATATCGCGATGGTTGACGGAGAAGGCAGTAGGTGAATGAACATTTAGGCAAACCACTCTCCCATAACTTCTTTATGGGCCCACGCAATAGCGAACAAATCTGTTACCTTCGTAGGCAAAATTTACCAGAATTTACATTATTTCACACATTTTTCAAAAGTTATCTTCATTCTTTTCAATTTTTTGTTCTTTGTGATACTTTCGGACATTACATGCTTCGAACCCCGAAGTTAAATTGAAGAGGGTGTGGACAGAGAGCTAGTTTCGAATGAAATTCGGTTGCGTATCTCCATACCTGTCAAGTTTCAAGTTGAACAATGAGTGAGAATCGTGTGCCCCCCGCCCCCCAAAGGAATCTGCGCCTGGGGGTGAGGGGGCTGCGAGGGGAGTCAAGGGCATGTCCCCCAGAAAATTACGTGATCAAGATGAGCTAAAATTGCGTCTCAGGGCGAATCAGGTCAAGAGATTTAATGTTGTCATGAAGCCCATTTGAAACATGTTCCTAAACTCATATGAGATGAGATCGTTTTATCAGAAATCTAAACCAATTCAATAAATCTAAATGAATCTAACACTTTTTTATGAAATGCCTGGGAATTTTGCTTCCATGCTTGTGAGCGTGAGAACGTAACAAAATGTGTGAAACTTGGAAGGTCTGTATCGCACACCACATCTCAACAGCTTCAATGACCAAAATGGCGTAGATGTTGCTATATTAGAAAGCAAGTTCCCCTGGCAAAGGAAGCAAGAAGTGTCTCGTCAAAAGCGTCTTCTTTTGTCTCGAATCCACGTTATTTAACTTGAAAACCAAAGAAAGCTTAAAGCGGTGGGATTGAAAAAAACCCAACAAAAACAATAATGTGTGAAATAAAAGCGTAAGGCATTTTGGTGAACGTTAAACATCGGTAACCGGAAGGATAATAACACATTTGAAATAACTATTTTTCGATGTAATTTCTGGTTATCAGCGAATGATAAATGGTTGTAGATAATGCTCAAAAGGTTTTTTATGTATTCAAAAAAATCAATGAAAGAGCGGCGCATTCTTTTTCTCACGAGAATTCAGAATTTTTGTTCGGCGAACGAATTGTGTTCGGCAACCAGCTCTGGATTTACCATTGAGCAAAATAAGCGCGTGCTTAGATCATCAAAAGTGAAGCAGGAACCACGGGTGTTTTGCAGTTTCCAGCGTTAAATTATTTTGAGTTTAAATTGTTTGACATGAAATTCAAAAATGTATTTTTTTCCTTATGCATAGAGTTAATATAAACATTCAATTGTCCGCACGAATACTATTGTAGAACAATAATCATAATGCAAGCACAGGTTTCGTTGGTAAAGATTTGCCTGAGTAAAGTAGAATATTTTTGTGGGGAAAAATATATTTTTCTGACATATTTTGATGTTTTGAACGAATATAACCTCACATCTTTTATTTTCGAAAATATTGTCGGTTAAGCAATGGGAGAGTACCACTATAGGGCATCCAGCGGTTTCAATCTAACCCTGTCGGCAACCGTACACTTTTAGTCTGTGATTTCAGATTTTGGTAGAATTTAACAGATGTCGAATGATAAGATCAATGAGTGTGTAATTAGACAATTAGAAATCATGCCACAATGAAAGGTGCTGAGCAGAAGTCACCCGTGATTGTACCTTTAACAATATCCCGATTTTGATAACCTGTACTCATGGCACCTATACCACGATAGCAGAGGGTATTATGTATACGGGGAAGACTTATCTTGAAGGTCACTGCAGCAAATGTTACGTTGCTGAGACATTGACGAAGCGGACACTTTATTTCGCTGCACCAGTCGGGGGAGCATTTCTGTTTCGTCTTGTGGATTTCCTTCACGTTATACAATTCCGAGGTCTCAATCAGGACATGAAATTATGGAAGAGCAAGAAAAGGAAGAGACTCTGTACATAGAACGTCGCAGATTTCGAATAATCATTACCAGCATTTGACAATATTTATGTACATTTGTTTCTATAATGAAACTATTCGTTTCGAATCGATTTTTCAAGTAAATTTCCGTTAAAATACCAGAAACAAAATGAATTACCATTGCATTAAAAATGAAAAGAAAAATATCGTCCGAAATGCAACATAATTCATTGGAAAAGTTATAAATATATATATGAAGTGTAAACATTGTATATTCTGCTTTCTCTCTTTCGTCTTTCTCTCTTTTTTCTTTCTTGTACTTTATATTTTTTAACTGCGACGCAAGTCGATAGTTCTAAGAACGGCGAAAATTTCATGTTAAGACCAATTCAAATTGGTTACCAGCGTTTGTAAGGAATTAAATGACCTGAAGAGAGAGAGAGAGAGAGAGGGGGGGCTTACAGAAAGATAGACGACATTTCTAACTGAGAAAAAAAAACTTATCTTGATAATAATCTTATCCAAATCGGTCTTAACGTGAAATTTTCACCGCTCTTAGAACAGTCCATTTACGCCTCAGTTAAAAACAGGTCAACATTTAACAAGCCTGGCTGCTGCAGGATCAATAAATTTTACATATCCATTTGATTTAACGTGATGGTATATACAAACAGTGACGTGTTTACTCCCCTAGATTTAGTAAGGATAGTTCTTGTTACTGTGTGATGAAGTCCACTCCAACTTGGACAGCAATTTGACAAAACAGGTTGGCATTTAACAGAAAAAACATTTCCCCGGCTTTTGTGTGTTGGTAGAAGCAGCAACGATTCTATCAATAGACCGTAAGGTGCGTTATTTCATAGATACGGTGTATCAATTCTTGTTACGATTTCTTCAACTTCTTTTTTTATTTTAACGAACAGAGAAGTACAGCTATCTTTTCTTTTACACGTGCCCTGTACATCAGACATAGGCAACATAAAACATTGTTAATCTCTATTCAGGCCACACATGAACTTAAAAATATAGACTACATTACAGAAAGTGTACTTAATTTCTATTTTAGACGAACGCATAGATTACAATTATTAGACTATTGATTTGTAAAGCCAGTATAATAATAGTTTTACGCACGTGCTACAAATTATGAAATTGACTTTCTGAGAGAAATTATATAAGATTTTAACTGAAAACTTAGATTGACTGCTGGTTACTCAAATGTTTCCGCGGGCCAGATTTGGACCGAGGATCTATGGTTGCCCATCTTTGACTTTATCAAAGGTCGTAGACTTACGGTTTGAGTAGTTGCGATGAAAAGCAACTAAAATTAAGATGTAAGATATACTAGTAAAAAATATATAATGGTGGACAATGCTTCATCAAACAAAAAATAAAATCAAGATGATATTTCTACTAATATTACTTTCGTGGAAACAATTAAAGTCAACTTGGCTACGTTAGAGTCAGACTATCTTGCTTCAATAAAATCTAAAAGGTAAACAAAACAGAATTCATTTCTTCATACACTATTATCCCAAAACTACGTATCTCATTTCAACTCCTTTATTAGTTAAAAACTCAAAGTTCACGCAAAAAGACAAACAAAATGCTACAAGGAACAGATCTTTTTCTTAAATCTATCAGTTTTCTTACCTAGGAATAGATATGCGAAAATTAATTTGTTATTGTTCGTTTGGAATAATAAAATGTAATATGTTCTATTCTATTCTATTCTATTCATCGTATCGAAGAAATCTGACATCGCCATTTTTGTTGATGTGTAACTCGTCATCAATTTTTGTGTTTGTCATACTTTCATACGCGAGTCATCTCTTTTTTGGTGAGGTAAACATGTTACAATACGAAAACAAATTCAACTCCATAGTTTGACAGTATGACACTGAGATATCAGGGAAATGAACGGTAGGTTAGATTCAATCTCCTACCGACCGAAAGATTCTTGTAGCACAATCGGTAAGAGCAGCTGGTATGAATAACAGGGCGTTCTAGGGAAACATGGATATGAGTTCGCATCTCACTGAGAGTTCATCCTTCATTTCCGATCTGCACTGTTTACTAATGCCCGTAGACTGACGCCTTGCTTTGTAGTTGCTATGGAAAGTAACTAAAATTGGATTGAAATAAGCACCAATCAATGATTAATAATGGGTGCAGTTAGCTTTGTCAACCCAGGCTCATCTTACACGGATACAGCCGGGGTAAACAGTCATAATTTTCACCACGTCTGTTGTTGAGTACGTACATACTCTCAAGATCGAAATATGGTATATATAAATTTTCTCCTATCAATGCAAGCAGTTATTGCTTGTTGGTTCGATCCAGTGTTGCCAACTCAAAAAATATTTTCGCGCGAGTTTGACTATAAAAAAGAGCGCCATAAAACGCTAAATTAAGAATAAAAGTCAAAAATGGCTGAAACACACTCCAAAAGATGTTAAAAATGGTAGAAAAAAATATGGCAAAAAATTGACGGCGTTAATTTAGCGATTTTAGCGATTTTCGCGCTACCAAGCAACGTGCTGAATCTGACGTGAAAAGAGCTGATTTGGCAACAATGGTTCGATTTAATTCAATGACTCAGAGGGAATTTTTCTTGTTTGCCGAATTTCATTTTCAGACACCACGTGACTTGCCTGTCTCGCATGTTTCTTGGTAAGAAAATGAGTCAACGATTATATTCATTGGAATTCTAATGAAACTTAACCTTACCAAAATTATTCGGCTGGTGTGGTGACGTCACAACAACAAACAAGAACAATACATTTATTAAACCTTTGCAACAAACGTACTAGGGTGTGAGTTTGTGGCCTAAGATACAAGGGCGTGAGTTACACAGTCCAAATCAAATTCACCTAAAATGGCAATGGGCTAGCCATGTTGCAAGAATGTCAGACATCACGACTCACGACGTAGATCCCCAGAGATCTTCTGTGAAAATGCAGCTGGCAAAACACGAGATGACGTGACAAACCAGACAAATTCAGGAACTGTTGGCTCCGCAACGTTCATGATAGATAGATTTGGGGAATCTTAGGGAAGGTGCACGTCTAACGACGGACGCTAACAGGCTGCTGCTGCTGCTGATATTTAAACTCTGAATGATCACGCTGGAAATCTGATGTTTATAACTGGAAAAACTCTACTAAAAGCTCCCTCCAAAACTATCAACATGGGTTTATTTCAGTTTTTAAGCTCGTTTGTCTGACTGGCTCCGTATGTATCACACATATAGAGCGCACTATCGTAGCCAAAAGGCTAAGGCTTAAAACATTCACTCCTTATGTCTAGAAAAAACGTTTCATCTAGCATTTTTTTATAAAGTATTCTCTATCTAAGTAGGTTTTTAGTGCGGTGTTCGAATTGCAACATAGGTTTATGCAAAACTGATCACTTGTGCAAGCCTGGTTTTTGAAAATTTAGACTTTATTCGAGTGATCACTACCAGAAAGGCGAGAGAAGTAACTGGTCCATCGATCACAATTTTTCTCCAATTTTAAAATTGATTACCCCCAACACGAAATATTGTGAAAATAGTTAGTCGCATGCCGGTTTCTATTGGGTGACTAATCAGACCTGTTTTATTTTTACGTTTGCCGATTTGTTCCAGATGTTAGCGACTGTCGTACGAGCTACCACCAGCCTTGCTTCCGAGTGTTTGTTTTCAGATAAGCCTTCACGGCTGTCCTCAATTTTCCACTGTCGAGTAACTACTCGCTACCAGGACCAGGCTCATCTTGGAGGCCAAGATCACCCGAAGTGAATCAAACGAAACAATGACGGACGATTCGTTCTGACACTGACCCCAGCTTCCAAACTCAGTCGATGTTGCAGATGGTTTCGACAGCATATTGGCTGAGTTTGAACACATAGAGTATAATGATCGTGTTTATTCATCTACGGTTCAATATCCTCTGAAAACCGCCCCCCAAGAAAACACCCCCCGAAAACAGAACAAAAATAATCAAAAAATTCAAGCAGCACCCGAAAAAAAAGAGACACAGACCTCTAAAATAATACGAACATGGATACCCGGCTTTTCCCCCGGGTAAAGTAACTTCAAATATAACCAATCAGGAAAACAATTTGTTATCTAATATATTTTTTCTTGCACATCACAATAAATGAAGATAATGATTATGTACGTTACATTAGAGAAGAAGCTGTTATAGTTCAGCTTTCAAGGGTCACATATTGTAAGGATCCTGTAAAATGTGACGAAGTATGAGTGTTCCAGCCACTGAACCATGATATGAAGAGATCAACATAAGATGAGGAAACCTGATACATGCTTCCCTGATTGAAAAAATATTCTGATGCACAAAATAGAACAAATAATGCTCTCCCTTCGTTTGATTGGGTTTGTAGATACACACAATTACTACTTGTGCATGAAAAGGTTGTTTATGGATCTAACACTAGAATAACAAATATAGAGCTTGCCATGGGAATTGCTTGGTGAAGCCAGGTTAAGGCCAGGGATCTTGAAAGATTGTCCTTGCACCTTGTTACAATTAAAGAATGTTTTGTCTGAAAACGTTTTTCAGGGTTGCACAACTTTTTACAAAACAGAATTCAAGTTGTTTATACCTCTAAATTCATTCGTTTTGCTGAAAAAGATCCATTTTAATCCTAGAATGACCCGTGCAGGCCTCCAATGATCGTGGAGGTCAGCATCACCTGGCGTATTATCCTTTTCTGTCAGGGTTAATCCAACGTTTCAATTCAGTTCCAGGGATATGATTATTTGGCTGCAACATGACTGAAAGAGCTACTTTAATCCAGAACTGACCTCAGCTGACCTGCAATAATCCTGGAAGTCAGCACTACTTATCCTATAGTCTTTTTCTATCCAGGTTAACCCCGTGTACTAATTTACCCCAAGAATGTATTTGTTTGGCTACAAAATGACTAGCAAAAGTTAATTTAATCCCTAATCGACCTCTGATGAATTTCATGAATCTTAAAGGTCAGAACCACCAATTGAATTTGACCATATCTGCTCTACCATTTGTGAGGTCAGAAGCATTTTTATACTCCATATCAAACTCAATATCATGCTATAAATTGCTTTAATTGGCAAAAAATGACCAGAAATGACCTTAGATAACATTAAATGGTCTCTGAAGCCCAATCTCACTTATATTGTGAGAGGATGTATACATATACTAAATTTCAGCATCCTTGGTGCCGAATTGTGGCCCAGAACTTTGGAATTTGGCTACAAAGGACAAGAAATGACCTCTGGTGATTTTGAATGATCTCCGTGATCGACCTCACGTAGTCTGTGTCACAAATTGATGCTTAGCCAGTATTCCTGCCAAATATAAGGCAAATAGACTCAGTAGTTTTAGCGTGAAAGTGACACAGACATACAAACAGACAGACAGACAGACAGACAGCTTAAAGATATAGATGTACGCATGAATAGACGGGAATCAAGCTAATGTAATGCAAAAACGGCCATTTATTTTGTTTTAACCCAACATCGAGCTTTTTTTTATAGTTTGGCACAAGTAAGGGCGTCCAGCGAAGGTCGAACTCACTACACAGCAGTAATGGTCTGCCAGAGTAGCTTGCTTATTATTTATCACAAGACAAGGCACCCAACATTTTTGTAGTGATAAGCATTTACCAAGGTCATCTATGTCTGGTACACGGCTACTCATAAAGGCACCTAATATTAAAATTCTGCTAGACTAGCTCGTTAACCATTACTCTACGTGAGGCACCCACTTCATGTGTAAAATCAAGTGCACGCGCATTGAATGTTTTTCATATGTCTACGTGAGATTTTTCCGGTTTCATCTGCGCATTAAATGTCTTCCTGCGTTCAAAACAAAAATGTCAGAAAGAAGAAAATAGAAAAAAATTAACCTTTTCAAACAGACTTTTTTCACCTTTAAATTTGTCTTGTGCTTTCTATTTTAACGCAAGCATTGTATAAAATGGTGATTCTTTCGATTTGTCTTATATTTTCTACTTTAACGCAAACACTGTATAAATAATGAGTCATTAGATTTGTCTTATACTTTTTTACTTTCATGCAAACACTGAATAAAATGAGGAGTCTTCAGATTTGTCTTATATTTTATACTTTAACGCAAACACTGTATAAAACACCGTATAAAATCTTTCCTACTAACACTGTATAAATTTTGATGTCATCCTTCTCTAAATCCGTAATGGCACCAACAATCCAAGGAAATAAAGACAGATTTTGTGCTTGTTCGAATTCTTATGAGCAATACTTTTTTTAAGTATATAATATATTGACAAAAGAAGTAATGTTCATAAGTTTTTGAACAAACACAGACTCAGTTTTTATTTCCTGAAATTGTAGAGGGCCATTATGGATTTCGAAACGGGAGGCTTGGTCTAAATCAACTTCCTAGTTTGGTAACTCTTCCATAGAGCAATGTGAGTTCACTTTTCAAATCGTCTGGATTAATTCTTTAGAAACAAAAAACTTGTTTTTTTCATTTAACTATTTAATTCTATTAAAGAGCTTTGCGATTCAGAACATCACAAAATATGTGCCTTGTTCTATTGATTGCAAAAAAAAAAAAATGTTCTGTAGTTTCTAATGCGATCATGGTGCATGATTTTGTGCATATTAGTTTTTAAAAATTAAGAAGAAAATGGTGTGGGGCCTTCGTTCGCACTTCCCGATACCAATGATCTGATTTACAAGTATCACCGATTCTCTTAATCTCTATTTGAATTCTGAATAGTCAGAACGTTGCATTGTAGCCAGAGGTTATGATTTAATCCTCCGTCCCCCCAAAACTTATTCGTATCTCTTATTGCAGAGAAAGGCCCCGTTTAGGCCTTCCACAGGAAGTAGCTGAAAATCCAGCTTTTATATATAACTCGACAACTAGTATAAATCGTATTTGGCGACACTAGGGCAGTTTTGTTTGATTTCCAATTTGGACTGCAAATAGAGTGATCAAGTGCTGACGCCATCGGCCTATTTCTGGCCCCACTGTCTTGGAAAAATACGTAAAGAAAATCACACTTTTTTCTTTCTTCGCCGATTGTTTCATTATTTCGATTGCAAATTTGCACACGAATAATAAGCCAGTTTATGCCGAATGAAATATTTTAATGCGATTTAGTCATCTTATAGATTTTTTCTCGTTTTCTCCAACGGAACCTTTAAGCAGACGACAACATAGACAGAAAACAAAGCGACATTTCGTCTTCAAAATGCCTGAAATTTATTTTGCAGACTTTGCCACTCTATCAGAGCAAGGTCATACGAAGGAGAAAATGTTATGGGAGTTGGACACGAAGATGTTTGTAACTATTCTAAATATCAAAAGGACTCGTTCACTAATTAAAAGGTTACTTAATGACAATGGGAATTGAGTCGACAAACCATAGTGCTGGCGGAAAAAAATGTATTTCAATAAATCGTTTTTGTTATTGTGGGTCCTTGTACTGAATTATCGTGCGCTGAATTGTCAGCGCAGCTTGTCTTGCAGGGAAATGTCAGCGGACACCGTCTGCAAACATGAACTCACAACTTACAGTCCCCAAGTCATACAAATATTTACCAACTAATGCGTTCGTCGAGAGAGAGATAAAACTCTTCCAGAAAAAGGTCCAGAGACGAGCAACTGAATTGCTACCAGAATTGAAAAGTATGAGTTATTACGATACGTTAAAGGAATTAGGGTTTTTGGAAAAAAGTGATTGGGGAGATTTGATTGAAATGTTTTAGATCATACATAGTATAGAATTCATCATCATCATTATCATCATTGGTCTTTTAACGTCCGTTGTTGGACATAGACCTTCCCCAGCATTTGCTACACTTCTCTATCATGGGCGTTGCAGAGCCAGTACTTTCTGAATTTGTCTAGCTCGTCTCCTCATCAAATATTCTGCCGGCCTCGGTTACGCATGTGATCTCTGGGGATTCATGTCGTGAGTCGGGATTAGTGGATCCTAATGTATTTTTTCCCAAAAGAGGGTACACGGGACTTAGAGGTCATGCAAAATATCGTCGAAGTGAAGAGGAAAAGATTGAATATCAGAAATACATGTTTTGTCAACAGAGTGGTAGGATTATGGAATCCTATGTGAATGAGTTTTGAAAGAATTATGATGTTTATTACACTATTGCTAACGTCAATGCTAAATGACTTAGATATTGTGTAAATATGATTATCTGATGTGTGCGTTTATACAGAAATTGTTTACTTTTCTTTCACACTAAAATGAAATGTTCTAAAAGTCGGAGTCACTTTTATTGCCTTCTTGACAACGGTTAGAAACTTATAGAAAAAAAAATTGGGGGATGTTTTATTTTCATTCGCTACCATCTTTTTCACTTCATAGACCTTCTCAATATTTGGACCACAACAAGTCGAGTCTCTAGAGAACATCATAATCCTTTTCTTTCAATTTAAAAAAAAATCGTTGTCATTTCGTATAAATCGGGCATAGACAACCTTTTTGATCTAGCAGGTCACATAAGATATTTTTCATCTTTATTTGGGCCTCACATTCACTTAAAAATGCCGAATGTATCACAGAAAGCGTAGTTAATTTGTATTCTAGACACATATATGAATTACAATTATTATATCATTGATTTGCGAAGTCAAAACAATTGTAATTTTGCCTTATAAGTTATAAAAAAATTCTTAAGAAAAATGATTCAAGATTTCAAATAAATGCTTACATTTGCCGCAGACCCCACCCCCAAATGGTTGCCCATATACAGTATAAACTATATAATATCGTTATCTAATAAGTTAAATTAGTTTCGTTCTTGGGGTAAGGCCATAAGTGTGGGGCAAAAGGTATATAATGAAAGGAAAAGGCAAAAGGGTATATTTGGAATATATCCTAATGACATGATACTTATTCAATCCGCCATTTGTAGTGTAAGCATGAACGACTCGCTGTATGATCGAAATTTCAGATGGTGCACTAATCAGTTGACAGAGGCGCGTGACCTGACCCCAGGATGACACGTTTCGAATAACACTGTTTTTTTTGTTTAATATATATATATATGTATATATATTATATATATATATATATATATATATATATATATAGGTACAAGTTGGGGTTACGTAAAACAGTCGTTCTACACTATCAGCGTATATCGATAATAAGGTTCTAAATTTCAAACCCCCTTGCCCACGGTGAGAAGGCCTAATCGGATGGGGTGGGGGGACATTGATACCCTGTGATGATTAAACTGAACTCAGGACTCAGTGTTCAGTACCAATGATCTAGAGACCAGCTCGTTAACCATTACTAAATGACAAAGATTCCATATTAATTATTAATTGCTCATTGCAAAATTTTAGGGCAATTCTAACTCTCGACGCTGTCTCGACTTGTTGGTTAGGTAGTCACAGACAGTCTGTGAGTCAACTCTCTCTCTCATATATATATATATATATATATATGTATATATATATATCTATCATGTGGGTTTCTCAGCTCGCTGATTGAGTTGAAAAAAAAATGAGATTTTTTACAACACTTATATGCTTATTTAATTAGAAAAAAAATGTTCAACTGAATCGTTATCAGGGTTGGACTGAGCGGAAATAAACACCCCGATAGATTTCTCGCCGTACGAATGCCAAAAACAGCAATACTAATTATCCACCCCTCCGTAATCTTTTTTTTTTCTTCGTAAAATTTATTCACCAAGGAACAAGAAAGATAAAACAATGAGATCACAATCATTATAGTTTATTACACACTATATGATTCTTTTCTTTTAGGCATGAGTCAATCGTCTTCGCATAATTATTTCGGTTGAGATCATTTTTTTTTAGGCAACGAGTAAACTATCCTACTAAATCGACCGGCGGTCGAGTTACTTTAGGAAAATCTTACAGGTTGGTCACTAAAAACACGTCATTTATAATTTAGGACGGATAAACAGACGAACAAACAAATGAAATAGTGATGTGTATCACAAAATCGTTATTTTAAACGAATGCTTAAGGTTATTAAATGCGTGACATGACATTCACCCTGCCGAGCTTGGTACGGCACAAGACGAAACATGGGAAGGGACTGAGAATGTGGGGGAGGAAGATTGAATATGTTAATCGTCACGCCTGGCCCCCAAAAATCAGCATTCGAAATCCTGACTTCTTATTTGGGCTTGAGCACCGACCTCTGGCTTCGCAATTATCATCACCGCCGAGGTAGGCCTTGGCACTGCTTCCCATGTTGTGACAACAGAAGGAAATTATTTCTCATTCTTGATCAATCATTATTGCATACACTGTATTTCATCATGTACAGCCCGCAGTTTTTCCCTAAAAATTTTGAGCTAAAAAAATAGACGCTTATTATCGACGGAAACATAATTGTTATACATATTTATATGAATAATTGTATACACGAGATGTTGCGTGGTCGATCGGGGGATTTGGATTATTTATAAGTATGAAATACGTAACTGCGATGGTTTTACCGTATTTCAACATGTATAACCCGCTACCATTGGTTTCAATTTCGAAAGAAAAATGCATTACTTTGTTTATACAATTACGTATACAAATGTGTATAACAATTGTGTTTCCATGGATAATACGAACCTGGATTTTTTTTGCTCAAAGTTTTCGGGGGGTGCAGATTATACATATAGTATTTACTCATTTATCAGTTAGTATCGAAGTTTTTAGAGAAACCTTCACAATGCGTAGGATCTGATGGTAAGTAAAGTAATCACCATATTAGTACAAGAATGGACTAAAAAAAAAAAAAAACAACAAAAAAAAACGTTGTAACTAACCGAATATTTTTTTTTTTACCAAACAAGGAATTAAACTAATTTTTATGAAAAAGGAATTAATCGAAAGTCTACAAAACAAAATGCTTGTCATAAACGAATTTTGTTAGGAATTTTGTTTCACTTAATTGAGATATCATTTTTTACTAAAACAATTAAATCTCAAAAGATCTCGGACGCCGTATGTTCGAGTATGAATTTTCGAAATAACTTAAAAATCACAGTAGGACTCCATAGATTGACCTTACAAATGTAGTATTGCCCTGATTGGGATACATCAGACCTCCCTAAAAAAAAAAAACAAAAAACAAAAAAACAAAACAAAACAAAACAAGAACAACAAAAAACGAAAAATTTATCTGAACCTATATTGATTAAAAACATAGAATACATGAGTAACAAGGGAAATGACCGGAATACTTCAAGGCAGTAATTTTGTACGATGGATAGAAAGTAAGGGCCCATTTTAGCTTGATAGTTACATAGTAAATAGAACACCCCCATTTTTTTGTTCCCTCCAGAATTATCAATTTCAAAAATGTAACGAAGGTTTTGTTGATTGAAAGTACATCAAATTACCAAGAATTTTAAAAAAATAATACGATTTCGCCGTTTAAAATTATCCGAATCTTAAGCCTTTTTTCCCTTGTATATATATATATATATATATATATATATATATATATATATTATTTTCATAGATTTATGGGGACTCTTGGTGGGGGCAAAAGGCTTGATTTGCCGGAAATTTTCCACGGTTCTGTCCAAATCATACTGATTTGCCCCACATTTTGTCCGGATTTTGTTGCTGTTGTTATTGTTTTTTTTATTTTATTTTTTTTATTAAGGTGTGTGTTTAGTGTATGTGGTGGGGGGGCACTTGCTCCTTATACTCCCCCCGGCTTGTACGCCTATGATAACTCTCTTTTTTATGAAAGTAAAAACCGTACACATGAATTACAAGGTTACTTGACAGTGAAGAGTGAACATATTGAAAAGATTCAGGAAGAGAAGAAGCAGAAGACTTGTGGTTCTGGGTTTTTTTTTTTCCCTCGGTTCCTAGTTAAAAATCGGTTTGCGATCGGAGTGCCATAGCACCCGAATCTAACTGAGGTACAAGAAAATGAAACCCAGATAAACAAATGATTAAAAAAAAAAATAATAAAGGAACAAAAAAGACGAAAAGAAAGAGAACCCTGCTGATTTCAAATATGACTGCAGAAGTCGGTCAGTCTAGCAGTTGTAAAATTAAAATAAACGATCTTTAACATCACTGGCTTACGAACATATTTCGTACATAAACACTCACTGTCTTTATTTAAAAAATACACACAGGTACAAACACGCACATACACGAGCACGCACACACACGCACTATTCATTAAAAGGCCACGAATCGCACAAATCAGTACACGTAAAAAATATATATATATGTGCTCACACACATACTTCTCCTGACTTAAACAGTAAAACACATGCATACGTACATGTATATATACATATCTAACCAAACACACCTTGATTAGGCGAATTTCAATGGCTTTTCAATTTTATTCATTGAAAAGAGTGACACGAGTAGTAGTCTTATCGAAAATAAAAATGGAAATCTTTTTTTTTTTCGTCCATTTCATATTCAGGGGTTGCTTTAAAAATTCACCATTCATTTATTATAGTAAACAAACTTCACTTTTTCCTTTCCTCGACGAAACAAAACAAAAATTTACCTACACGCCAAATAGTTAACGATGATTAAAAACCTTAATTATAAAAAATCTTCTCTCTATCGTGTAAGTCCGTAGAATTCCGTGTTGGTAGAAGTTAACGGAAACCACCGACGGTATCCGAAGAGGCTCGAAGGAGTAGGCGGCTTTAGGGGATGTGGGTGTGTTCAAAGCGAAAAAACACCGACCAATCGCAGAGAGGGGTAAATCATTGACGTCATTATAGGCATTGTCTTGCTTTCTATTGGCTGCTGTATCGTATGATTGACAGCTGGACGACTTGGCACTAGCTTTTTGATTGTTACTTACATTAACAAGGGTTTTTTTTTGTAACAAGGTTTTCGCTTCATTTTTGGGAAAATATTGATAAAATATGCCTTCTAAGTTGTTTGTACTCTTTATTGATTTAAAATAAATTATTTGAAAAGTTATATTTCAGGCTTGTTTTACTTTTTGAAAGAAACACCAAGTCGAAAAAATGCGTAACTGTCGAAAAAGAACCAGAGTTAGAATGGAAAAAAATCTAAAAAATAATCCGTAGACATGAAAGTTAATTTTAAAAAAATTATTGTGAATTAAGTTACAGGTTGTGTTTTAGAATTTTTAATGACAAACTTCAAGCTGAAGTTGACTTTATTTTTCTACCGTAACAACAACAAGAACAATCCTCGACTAATTTGTTTGTGTGTTCCGTCGTGTTGAATCATAGCGATATACAGAATCCATATTTCCCACACCATGATTTGAAATCATGATCAAGTGGTCGGTAGGCAGCTCGCTTACCGACTGAGCCAAACTGTCAATTCTTACACATATTTGATGATTAACGTTACAAGTACTCCTGGGCTTATTCGACTCTAATAAATATATTCATTTACACTAACAAATATATATTTGTATAATTTTCATATTTATCATTATATACGTAAAACAAAATATGCTGTTATCATCTTCACTCGGAATAGAAGAAGGATTCAAGTTTGACCCCGCAGCAGTCTGGCGTGTTTCTTTTATTTTCATCTTCGATAAAAAATATAGAAAACTAGGAAATTGTCTGAAATACAGAATAAAATGCTAACATTAGGAAAATAGTAATTGATTAATACACACTTGTAATAACCAGCAATGTGCACATGTCTTCTGTCACGTACGGGGCGTAACTGACAAAGTAAATATATTTCCTTTGTGTAACTGACGATGCGGGACAGAAATTCATCCATGTTCCAATGCCGCAATAAAGATGCTTGATTCAAAGAATAATATAAAAACTCCCCCCCCCCAAAAAAACCCAAAAAACAACAAACAAACAAAAAAAAACAAAAACAAAAAATGATGAAATCGAAAACAAAAATTAATAAAATATTCGTTTGTGGTCGACAGAACCCTATTCCTCAAACTCACTGCAATGTAAATCTCTATCATCCACGTACATAAAAAGCAATGTGTATCCATATATTTCATATACGGTCGTTATTTTTGAAGGCACGGCTAGACACTAGTTTAACTAATGAAATTACTGTTAACTAAAAGCTATTAAAACCCAGCGCCTATTATAGCAAGTGCAGGGGTTTACTTGTACTCGGGTCCGGGGGCGTTAGTCCAAAGGATGCGTAGTTGCTAACGTAGATAAAAACAGACTGACTAATAAGACAAGAGAAGCGGTCCGAGAAAAACTTTGTACCCCCTGATAAAATTCCTCTCAGTAGCCCTGTAAAAACCAAAACATGATAATGATTTTAAATAATGCATTCAAAGAAACTCTTTTTCTTTCTTCCTCTTTCTTTCTCACACACATCTATCTATTCATATATCTATTATATATTAAGAGCAGAATGATTGAATGGTAAAACAATTGATAAGATTAAGCGTATAACATAAGAATCATAATTTAAATAATAGTTATAGAATCATACTCTTTTCTCAATACCGATTACTGTGAGCACAGTACACGAAAAACAATCAGAAATTAATTAACTTGTATAATATAACATCGTTGGATAATTTTGGACTGAATAAAGTCTATGAAATCTCTAAAATATCTTTTTCTGTAGGAATGTGTTAAGTTTATAAGACTATATCATCATCATCATCATCATTATCATCAGCCGGAAGTCCACTAATCGGAGAAGTTTCAGCTTACATGTTTTTACAAAAAAAAAAAAAAAAAAAAAAAATGAAATGAATGACTAAAAATAAACAAATAAAAAATAGATGAATAAATACGCAGTTTTAATGTGACCAAAACTTCAATTTAATCGGAACAAGGATATAAGACAAGTATTTTTATTTCACAATCAAAAGTTTTTGAAATCTAACTTTAAAAAAAAAGAAATATGTAAGTCTCACTTTTTTTTTTTTACATAATATACACAAATACGTAGTTTTAATATGATTTATTCAATCGAAATCTGGATCTAAAACAATTATTTTTTTGATCAACAGTAATCAGAGTGAATAAAATCAAACTCTTTCAAAAAAAGTAAATTTTTTCAATTACGCAATTTCACCAATTAACATGAACATATTGTGGTACCGAAAAAAAAAGTGAGGGAATACGGGGCTGCCTTTCCTAGCGAGTGAAGCGATCCAATGAGTAAAACAAGCTTTAATAGCTGGGTAGTTCATGGCAGGGTAGCATTTTAGGGGTACTTCGATTCAATCTATACATAGCTGCAATATACCGTATCCGGCTATTTTTAGGGTACCAGCAGATGAAAAGAATGAGAAATTTTAGTATTATAGATAGTAAAGGAACGCCACTCACCTTCCCAAACGAAGTAAGGGAGCTTCGTTCCCGTTCTTTCCCACAACACTACACCACTGGATATAAATGAAAATTGACTGTAGGCAAAAGTTCCCAGCGTTTGTTTTTTGTGAATCAAAACTAGTCTGATAATTAGTACATATAGGAAACCGAGAGCCAAAACTGTTAACACAAGTGTCTTCAGTTCTCAGGCTGGTCTAGCCGGCTGGCTATACACACACACACACACACACACACACACACACACACACACACATATATATATATATATATATATATATATATATATATATATATATATATATATATATATATATATATATATATAACGTGTACAGACCACACAAATGCAGCTGGGCTGGGATGAAAGTGTTGATATTTACTTATTATGTTTAGAAAAAAAGATTTTCATCCCCAATAATTTTAGAGGGGGGGGGTTCAGTTTGCAATTTGGGTTCATACTATCATTAATTTGTTTGTGCCCACTTATGTGCTTTTTTGAAATTTTTGGTAATCAGAAGTAACTTAGTCATCAATCACCTTTTTTTTGCAATTTTTTAAAATTAATCACTCCCAATTCCAAAATACGTTGGTTGACCGATGGTTTCTATTGAGTGACCAACCAGACCTATGTTTATTAATCCTCAAAACATTTTCCCCGAAACTTTCTGTAACCTCAAGCACAAAAAGAGACCGATTGTTCTAATTTATAATAATGCTGTCTCCACCCGACCGAAGACCATCCGGCGAAGGAGAGTGATCACAGATTCGGAAGAGACAGACCTTACATGGAACGAAGCTCAAACCAAAGCACTGGACATGGTTTAGGAGTGTGATATGATTTGGTCAGTGCAAAAGTAATCGTGGTTTTTTACCAACTTTTTTTTTGCCAGCAAGAAACAAATCCAAATATTCCAGGAGAATAGAATTCTGGGGTCCTGGAATCGATGAATTCTCTGAGAGGCATTTTGAGCGGCTGCTTGATTGTAAAAGACTTTCCCTTGCAGAAAGAAATCGAATTGCTTGAAAAAGTGGAAGTCGGTCGGAGAGAGGTCTGGTGAGTTAGCTGGGTGAGGTAGAGTTTCGTAGCCTAGTTCATCTCATTTCATTCAGGGTCATTAGTGCAGCCTATTGGACTTTTATTTGCTTTTTCCAATTAGGTACAAATGCCAAACTACAGTTGAATGGTGAACGTTTAGTTCCTCTGCGACCTAAAGAATTGTTTTGCTTGGGTCCGTCGCAATGATGACCTTCAATTGAATGTCGTCAATCACAGACGAACGTTACTGTCTTCAAGGCTTTCGTCTCCATTTCTAATTTTGGGGGCAATGTTGATCTGTACGTTCGTTGACGGTCCCCTGGACCCCTTGGTTGATATTGTAATCAGTTTCCGCTTCTTTACGTCCCATTTTGAACTCAGTCAAAAAAATTGGTCTAATTTGCTTTTTTCCATTTTTGATTCGACAGCTTCAAATAAACTAGAATAAATAGCGAAAAGAAAATGTCTAGCATGAATAAATAGAGCGAAATTCGCGCTTTAAAATGGTATATTCTATGAACAAGGTTAGATAATGCTTTATTCCAAAATAATCATTAAGGTTTAAAATAACAAAAATCGCAATTATTTTTGTCTGAACCCAATAGTTCAAGGGTCAGCACCCCCCCCCTTTTTTTTGAGGCGGTCTGGATAAGAAATGTTTTCATGTCTAAAGGGTCAAGGCCAATAAGGACCAGAACAATGATTATACAAAGTTAACGTAACAATCTGTTTTTAAAAAAATACTCTAATATTCTCCCATTATAGGAGTCTATACCTATATTAAATTCAACGTGCTATCAATCAATAAAACACTATTAAATCATTTGGGGGGGGGGGACGAAATACTGTCACATTCTGTTTCAAATTTAACCGAACATTATAATCGAAAAAAAAAAAGAAAAAAAAAAAGAAAGGAATGCGTAGTATTAAACCCTTTTTAGCTATGAAACATTAAAACAAGACCGTTGCAAAAACGAGACTTCTGCTCTGTTTTTTAACACTGAATTAACTTTTCCTCTAACCAAACATTGGAAATTCAATAAAGTTGGCCGGCCAGATATGATAAAGCCACAGACCAAAGTCGACACGCAGGCCGTAGTTAGCCTATCCCTAGTTTTCATCTCGACGCTATTTGATAAAATTAAATTTGTTACTAACTGATTCCAAGGAAAGTTACGGGGGTACTTGTTGATTTGGTTTAGCGGCGATGGTAGTCGATAGATGAGAACCCAAGATTTCCATGGAAGTAACGTTGCCAAAGTGAACAATTCATTGTAGATAGAATCAATATCACAATGGAATACACAATCCTATTTAAAATGTTTTATCATTATTACTAAGAACCTTTAAAATGACAGTCGAAAGCGTTTGAAGGAGTACAGCACAAACTTATATATATATATATATATATATATATATATATATATATATATATATATATAGATGCACACACACACACACACACACACACACACACACACACACACATATATATATATATATATATGGAAATAAGCTGAAGAAATTTGATTTGTACAAAATATAGTCTTCGGTCTTTTCGCTCTAATTGATATATATATATATATGTATATTTATATATATATATATAAGAGACAGACCTGCAAACTGAGAAGCGTGCAACGCATGCATGAGAGAAATCATGCTCAACCTCACATGAGGAGATCACAAGACAGCATAGTATATTAGGAAGAAAACAGAGTCCGAGACATCATAGAATCTATTAGAAAACTTAAATGGCAATGGGCAGGTCATGTTGCAAGAATGTCAGACAACCAATGGACATCATGACTCACAACATGGATCCGCAGAGATCACATGCGAAACCGAGGTCGATAGAATACAAAATAGATAAATTCAGAAAATACTGGCATTGGGACGCCCATGATAGAGAAAGGTCTGTCCAACGACGGACGATAAAAGACTGATGTTGATGATGATGATATATATATATGTGGGGGAGGGTAGAAAGGATGTTGATCCGAAATGGAATGCTTCACTTCTGGGTAGCGTATTTCTGTGAATTTTTGAATTCTAACTAGCGTATATATACTACAGAGAAACGTGCCAACCATTTGAAAATGTTCTATTCTTTGTTGAAAATCTGAGAAACGTTAAATGTTACTCCTTTCATCTTGGTTATATGTGCTGAAAACTCCTTGATATGCACATCACGTTAACTGCAAAACATGAGGGTCAGATTCCTGAAACCTTATCATCAAAATAAAGAATTCAAAGCGGAATAAGATCTTTGGTATTAAGACTTCTTCATCAAGATGAAAGAGAAATCCTTAAATTTCTTTCATTTTTTTTCTTCAAGATGAAGGAGAAATCCTTCAATGACTTTCTTCTATTTTTGTTACCGTCCCTAACATTTAATCTAATTTAATTCCGCCCCTAATACTGAATTTGATTCATTAATTTAAAATTTTAATACGATAAATATGTATAAATAAATATGATAAATGGTGTAATACCGTTTCTAATATTTCATTTATGCCTCTAGGCGTATTAAGGCGATCAAGACGTAGGTGTTTTTGGTCACTTTCGGCTCACCATACATGTTTCCAGAAATGGCTGAAGCTACTGGTGATGTTTTGCGAAAAAATGCCAGATCTTCTTCGATCAGGGTGCTGGGGATTTAAATATATTTAACAACATTAATTGATACAATTCTGCTCAAAAAAGAACTTCGATTTCGCGTTGTATTATACGTTATATCAGCATAGGGTATAAAACATACTGATTAAGTTTTTAAAAAAAATTAAAAGAAAAACAGCTAACAACTTTAAAACCAGACAAGCCATTATCGTGAATCATCGTGAATTTGAATCATGGCACAGCGGAAGGGCCAAAAGAGCTCAAACAATAAACTTCCAGACATTTCTTACCTACTCTATCAACTGACCAAGGTTCACTTACACAGAAGCAGGAAAGGTTAAATTAAAATGAATAATCTAAGCACCCACAATTTCGACTTCACCTTGCTGTGATAGTATCGCAACTTGCGTAATCAGTAAGCAAGCCATTACCTTCAATGAAAATCAGGTTTAATTCATTACACAATAACCTATATGTCCGATCCCCCAGTGTGTCGGTTTAATATTGGGATACCAAACACGTGAACGTGTGAGGAAGTAATCACCAAAAATTCTCTTTGCCCTCGAAAATACTGTCGCAGAGTCTCAAGAGCGTTGGCCTTTTGGTTTCAGGACGTATTCTGAACCCTTTGGAGTTGACTAAAAAGGGGAATACCATGCCATAAGAGGTTAAACCCCGATCGGCCACGACACCACATCTGCGTCCGTTTGGTCTTAAATGGTCATGGTCATGACACAGTTAGCCTGTTTGTCCGATACCCTCCGAGAACAGACTGTGACATAAGGTCGGTTTAATGTGGGGATACCACACACACAAACTTGTGTGTAGTTTATCAATTCTTTTACTCCTTGCAACTATTGTCGCAAGGATATAAAAGGTTGTTATTTAGATCTTTCTCTTGTAAAAACGTATCTCTTGTAAAAAAAGATCTCTCTTTCAAAGAGAAATTCTATCGAAGAATAGATATGGTCAAAATAAATTCAGTACACAGACATCACTGGCGTTTTCTACAGGAAAACATCTCATATAGAGTAAAAAAACAAAAACATTTAGAAACATGTTATTAATAAGGCCTCCAAAAGGTTAACCAAAAAAAACATTTCCAACATGTCTAATGTAGTGCTGATGCCAATTTTCAAATCTATAGACAGAACAGAGTAGCTAGGAGCGCTGGATCTGACAAATCCACACACAGAAGATGCATAGAACCTTTTGATGGCAACAGTAGTTCAATAAATGAGGATCAGAGAGAAAAAACACATTTGAATATCTTTATTTGTGTTTCCATAGAGAAAAGGAGACAGAATTCCTATCGAAACATTCTTTTTATATTTCAATGGAGATCAGACGATTCTATCATTAGTATTTTCTCAAAGAAGTGAGATTTCTTTGGCAACCCTGGACCAGATACGACGTACCCTCAGTGCTCTCGTCTCGAGGCCTTGTATTGATCTATATACTTACCATACACAAACAGTCCTGCTATTGTAGATTTCCTTGAAATATACGTTCTGGATAGTAATCCGAAACTTTTAGAGACTGGTTTGGTTGGTCTCTCAATGGGAACCTGTGCGTGACCAATGTCTTTTGGCAGCATGTCATAAAAAATTGGCGAAGGAATGATAGATGAATAAGTTAATTTTTCTTGCCTTTTGTTGCGCAGTAATCATTAAAAAGGTCCGACTTGAAAAAAA
Organism: Thysanoteuthis rhombus; assembly: GCA_963457665.1. Lineage (NCBI taxonomy): Eukaryota > Metazoa > Mollusca > Cephalopoda > Oegopsida > Thysanoteuthidae > Thysanoteuthis > Thysanoteuthis major. Next base: position 37,196,248 of record OY735228.1, on the reverse strand, counting down.
AAAAACAAAAACAAAAAACAAAAAACAAAAAACAAAACAAACAAACGTAGATGCTGATAAGCAAAAACTAATGGATCAATTTAATACAACCTACACTGATTATTTCTATTGATATTCGGACCATCCTCATCTTGGTTGTTTTTCATACAACGTTTCGGCCGTTGCACTCCACGGCCTTCGTCGAATATCGATAGAAATAATGATAATACCTCATCTCAGAAATTCAGAGATATACTAACCTACACTGAAATGAGCCTCTTCTCACTGAAAACACATTTCGCGTAGAGTTTTAAAAAAAAAACAAGCATTTTACTAGACATAATAAGCAGTAAATGTTTAAATATTCAGCCCTCTAGCTTCATTTGCAGGTCCTGAAAGCATGACGCATACTTAAATAGATAGCCAGCCAGGCCAGTTTAAAAAACTGAAGGGACCAATGCTGTCTATTTAGGTGGCAGTTTTGGTTGACGGTTTCTAATATATTAGGGTAATTGGGGAGTAATTATGTATTTCACTGCTATAAATTACAAGCCAACCAACCAGAGTTAAATGGTGCGAAACGATGTCTGGATTTAATTCATCATCTCTTCTATCCGGCAGTGTATCGTTGATGGTGTACAGTGAAATTAAATCCCATGGAACATAGAAACTTTAAACAGCAACGTATTTGCCATTACTTACAGTAGGAAAGGGTAGCACTGCAATGCTGGCAATGGAAGACATTTGTAAGGTGTATTCTGATGCAATGGAGACTAGTAAACGCGAGCTGGGGTTTAAAAGGTTTTAAAACGGTGATTGTGATTTGAAAATACGGAATTACTATCCAAACTCGAAAATACATAATCATTTCCGAAACTCGAAAATACATAATCATTTCCAAATATCTAAATTGCTCTCCAATGATTCTTGATGATAAAAAAGATATCAAACACATGGAGATTTGGTATCAAACTTGAAAAGAATACCAAATTGACAGATCAACTTGCAAGCCGTCGTACTTTCACCGCTGTAAACTTAAAAGCACTTTATAAAAAAGTTAATCAATAATTTCAAAAGCTAGGACTCGAACCTGCCACTTCTCCGATTATTTTCTGTTTTGGATCATCATTAACATTTCAAAATAAAATCTGGAGAATAAAAACTACTTTACGATACAATTGACATTTTTACTATACTTGTTATGCTTAGCTTCGTGCGACACAAGACCAGATATAAGTAAATTGGGGACTCAAGGGGAATCTTCAAAGTGGTAAGATTCTGCTTTGCTATGTGCCTGCCTAAAAAATCAGCTTTCGAAATTCTGACTTTTAATCTGGGCTCGAACAACGACGAATGAGATAACGTGACGAACTAGACAAGTTCAGAAAGTATTGGGTCCATGACACCGCTGATTGAAAGGTCTGGCGATTCTTAAGGAAGGTCTCTGTCCAACGATGTCCGATGCTGCTTCTGATTATAACTAGTTATTGTTATTAATCTACTATTGGGCCAAACTTATAAATCTAATTGTTTCTCAGATTTGTCGTTATAGGAATGTAGTGTATATAGGGTTCGGTTCAGAGACATCGTAGAATCCATTAGAAAATTTAAATGGCAATAGGCAGGCCATGTTGCAAGAATGGCGGACAACCGATGGACATCGCGACTCATAACATTGATCCCCAGAGATCACATGCGAAACCCAGGCCGACAGAATACAAGATAGAAAGATGAACAAGACAAATTCAGAAAATACTGGCTCTGCGACGCCCATGAGAGAGAAATGTGGTGGATCCTGGGGAAGGTCTATGTCCAACGACGGACATTAAAAGTCTGATGATGATGAGGCAACTGTTGGAAGCCTCAAGCCATATCCTCAGCGGATAAAAGTCGGTGTTCACCCGAATAGAACAGTCAGAAAGGAAAATAGACAATAGTCTTTGTTTTGTTTTTTTACTATTGTCACTAAGTTGGAAACTTTTTTATTTGAGTATAAAGCAGAACCAACTTGGCTCATTTTATCAATCACTCTCTCTGTTTCTATCAATCTATCACTCAGTTACACACATGAAATGATGAGATATACACACACACAGAAAATAAAGATAGAGAAGAAAGGAGTAGAGAAAGATAAGGAAGATGAAAATGTGATTGAATGATCAATGGTCGATCGACATGAAATACAATAGATAAATGGATATATATATATATATATATATATATATATATATATATATATATATATATATATATATATATATATCCATTTACATATTTTTTAAAATTTTCGTCAGATGAAGATTTATAAATCATTTTAATATAATTCCGACTATTGAGTGTTGATTCTATTTTCATATGTAACAACAATGGCAATGACAATGAATGAAAACCAGTGACGTCATGCACGAGTAATAGTAACACAATGACGTACGCAAAAACTGCTGATGAGGTCACTCCCGCTTCTAAAGCCCAATTCAGGTCGACTTGTTTTGTTCAAGTTCGCAAATTGCATTCACAGGAACTAGGAATTAATGAGTTGAAATGGGGCCCGTAGATCTGTAATAATATTGCATGGAGAAAAATTGTATGTTTTGTTTACCTTTTCGATTTTAATGGGGCAAGGGTGTTTTAAATAAAAAATAAGAAAAAACTTTTTACCTTCAATCGTGATGGCCTAATAGGTGAAGCAGGCAGGGTTACACAGAGGGTCCACTGGCTACGGGGATATGGGCTCGAATCCCAGCTAACGCTTATTCTCCATTTTCTGATCAACGATATTTACTACCTGCCGAAGAGTGATCAGCTTGAGCAAAATGAGTTATATCCCCTAGTTATCCTTTGAAACAATAGATTTTTCAACCGAAACGAGTTCAGTAGTTTATTTTCTGGAAGATATCTGATAGCAATTAAAGTATATCCGTGATTTTTTTCTCTATCAATGATATATGTCAAAAAAATATTGCAAATAAGTATTTGAACAAGCACAAAATCTATTTTCATTTCCTGAGATTGCAGGGGCCATGTTGGATTTTGAATTGGGAAGACCAAAATCAACTTTCTAGTTTGGTAACTCTCCTATATAGCAATGCGAGTTCACTCTTTCAATCTCCTTGATTGATTCCGAGGAAGATTTTTGAAGGATAGAAACAAAAAATCTTTCTTCATTTAACAATTTAATTCTATCTTAAATAATCATATCAAAATTTTAGCATTCAGAACCACATAATATGACTAAATGCTGATCTTGTTATGTTGATTGCAAAAAAAAAAAATCCCCCTGGCGAAATATTTGTTTCTAACTCTCAAACATAAGCGATTAGAAGTACCATGTTACTTGGTTCAAATACTTATGATAATATATACGTACAATATATATATATATATATATATATATATATATATATATATATATATATATATATATATATATATATATATATATCTTCCAACATGGAATGGAGCATTGGGGTGGACGGGTAATATATATGCATAAATAAATATATCACTTGAATTCAACCTTACTGAGCATCCAGTTCCGTGGAGTAGAGAGAGGATACCAGCCTCTGGGTCTGAAGTTAAGTTTCGATCCTACCTCGTGGTACTCGATAGGATAATTGATAGTCAATAGCCACACTGAAGAGTTGTAATACAACGAAACAGCTGTCTATGGATGATACATATAATGAAATGAAGATTAGCTCCACAAACACGTTTATGTTTCTGCCCTGTTTGGGCTTCATTCGCCCGAAGAAGCCTAAACAGGGAAAAACATAAACGTGTCTGTGTAGCGAATCCTCATTTCATTCTATTTCAAGCTCTACTCTGAACAAACTTAATATCTAATATTCAAAGTTGAATGTATCGAGCACTCTATGAAATAAATCCATCATACATCGGATATTTATTGCATTATATCATATCGTTTTGCATCCCTGATGATATATATATATATATATATATATATATAGATAGATAGATAGATAGATAGAGAGTTGAATAATTTGGTATAGAGAAAGAGAGAGAGAGAGAGAGGGAGATTGCAGAAACTGATCAGAGAAGGAGAGGGATCAAGAAAACGTCAAGACAATGGAATGAGAGAGAGAGAGAGAGAGAGAGAGAGAGAGAGAGAGAGAGAGAGAGAGAGAAAATTGACTGTTATGATGTTTAATGATTGGGAACAGATACGTTGTAGTCAATAAATATTGTCGTGGAAATGTATGAAGAAAATGAAGGTGACAGGAAAGGAGGAAAGATCACGTGAATTAAATGAGAGAGAGAGAGAGAGAAAGAGAGAGAGAGAGAGGAGAAGGAGAGAGCGACGACATATTAAGTAAAGCCGATTCTTCCATTGTAATAATCAAATTACGAAGCCTTTAGACGCGAGTGACGAAATGCGGACGACTGCCGGATACAGACGCCATTTTGAGGCAAATCGTGGTAGAGGTATCAAAGGAACGAAACGGAGCCATTTAAGAAGACGAAAGAAATCCTGTAAATGACGACGCAAATTTTGTATCAATGACAGTTGACTGAGATATTTGCTGATTGCTGTCATGAAGAGGTGGGAGAGTCAGGAGGACAATATTTAGCGTAAATCTTTTCTTTTTTCTTTTTTTGTTGCCAGAACGAGTTCTCTAAAAGCATGCAGGTTTTCTCTGAGTACAGAAATCAAAGTCAATGAATTAATCGAGATGCATACGTAGTGTTAATTAAAACTACTAAGGGATCAGTTAATACCTACGGATTTGATCTAAGATCAATAAAATTGGAACATTCCTGTCAAGACTATGGACAGTTTGCATGCTTCTACGCTTTATCATATACCAGTTAATTAACGCGAAAAATATGAATTTCTTTGAAACCATTCTTTTAGAAACAAAACAACAAATAACCCCAGTGAACTTGAGGCAGGGGGCAGCTTTCCAGAAGGGTCATTTTACGACGTATATTTTTATATTTACTTATTTAATTCTTTTGTATCTATCTATTTTTTTTATTCTTATTTATCTATGTTAATATTTTTTATTCATTTTATTTTATCTTTTATTGTATTTATTTCAGAATTAGTTAAATTTGTTAAATTTTTTAAAATCATATTTTTTCAATTTGATTTTATTCATTTATTTTCATTTCATTTACTTTTTCGTATTGTAAGGGTGCGAGGAGTGGTCCTTGACCTGGGGGCAGCAGACCTTTGAGGATCCACAAAGGTATTACAGCCATAATAACGTTTGAAATATATTGCTATATTTCGTTGGCGCGAAAAGAACAGATCCTACACTTCGAACTTGAACTAAAGGCCGCAAAAAGCTGGAACACGGAACTAAGATAATGCCTTAAACTTTGAAGTTTAAAAGTTTATAGGTTTAATTCAGAAAAAGATATTTAATTATTTCAATACGTTTTAAAACAATGCTAAAATTGCGTTTAGATGCTGTAGTCCAAGAGTCATAACCATTGTATTTGTGTTTTTGGATGCGTAAGGTTTGATTGGTGGCCCAAGTAGATTAAAGTACGAGGAATTCAAATATGTTGGTTTTACAACTGTCAGCCATTCTGTGTAAAAATTGCAACGTTTCATCAAATATATGGGGAGCAATATAATGAGGCACGTGAAATATAAATGATCTCATCTTACCTAATATTTACTCAAGAACAATAAGCTATACCCTAACATTATGCTACTCAATATGACTTATTAATTAACCTACTCATTACACTTTGGGGCCGATCCATGAATTCATTCTAGAGTAAAAGTTATTTTTCTCTTTTTTTTTCTTCCTGTTTGTCTATACGATACCTCAAAAAAGTTTGCAGTGAATTTCAATTACATACAATGGAAGAGTCAGACGTATGATGAGAAATAAGTCACTACACTTTGGTTTGGATCTAGTTATTTGTTTTTGGTCGAGAGACATTTTTTTCGTTTTTTTTCGCACATTTCTGTATTCACTCATGTCTATCCACACAATATCTCCCAAAGTTCCCAATCAATGCAAATCGAATTTCGTGGAAGTGTAAGGCACGGGATAAGGAAGAAGTGATTGAATTTTGGTGTGGATTCAGGATTCTTTCTCCGTAATAATGTGTACTGCCGTCTAAAATATCTATAACTCATGTACCAAGAGACGATACTGGTTACTAATAAAAACATAAAATTAAGTTGCGTATGAATATCTATCATTGTGGATAAATGTATTAAAATCTAAACAGTTTAATCAATTTTTAGTTTCTCTTCATACATAATTGATAGTCATATTTAGAAGAAATGTTCATTTTACATCCACAATCGTCCATTTTGAACTTCAAAATGGCTGCCCTTACAGTTCATAGAGTAACATCTTTTCTCAATCAGTATGATTCTTAGGTATCATTTAACCTGCCGGCCAAGATTCTACCCACCGAAAATGATGAATTTCCAATATACTGTGAAATAAATTAATAAAATTTTCTGTTTATTAAGTAAAAGAAAACTTGAATAATTTAATGATTTTATTTTTTAGTGAAGATATTCTTGTATTTATGAGAAGAAAGTATTCAGTTGGTGGTTAGAAATAAATATTTATACATTTTATACACTTTCTCTTTTTAATTGAGGGCATACAGCTGCCCCAACTGTCCCTGTGGCCCCGGCACCCCAGGTGAATTTGTTTCAGTCTAATAGTCCATAGTTTCAAACGGTGGGTACGAGGTCTCTTTATCAGAAAAATTTTATTCCTGAGTGAAGAAGTTCAATGTTACGGTCAGAAAAACAAAAAGTTCACACTTTTCATTATATATTAATATCAAACCATCTATACTGAGAGATCCAGCGAGTATCGAACCCACACCAGATTCAGCTTACTGATTATTACTATATGACATGGATTCTGATCTGTTTTTTTTGTTTTTTTTTCGTGTGATTTGTTAGCATAGTTTGGTATCAGACCATTACTAATGGTAGTCATGATCTGTTTTCCTTTTATATGATTTACTCGTTAATCCCAGCAAAAAGAATTTACGGCTATATTTAGATGGAGATGTTTTTTCAGAAAAAAATGCTGAATTCGTTTACCAGGACGAGTGAATAGTTTGGAATGTTGAGGGTGAGGTATTTTTATCTGCAAAATTCTCCCTCTTGTGTGGAAGAGAAATGTGCTGCGGACAGCAAACCAAGGAAATCACTGTGTTCATCATTAGGGTAAATAATAACCCCCCCCCCCCCCACCAGGCTATTTGGCAGGGCAAACTTGGCTCTTCAGCTTTTGTTGGCAACCAGTCTAGGGAACGAACCACTCTGATTCCAAACAGGGAAATCCAACCATTTGTCTAGAGTCGTTAAAGGTAGGCAACGGACAGAATGGGGGACGTGTGATGGATTATAACAAATTGGAAGTCAATAAAAAGGGGAGGAAATGGGTGGACAAAAATAACGCGACCACCGTCCTCACGACATCCCGGGTACAAGGGGAAAGATTTGATAAAAAGAATCATGTTCAACGATGTGTCCACCATCCGGGGTCGGAGGAAGGGGAAGAAAAAGTAGTATTTCTTTGATTTGATTGATCCTCATACTTGTAAAATATGGAAATATTCTACAATTATTATCTTCAATCAAAATCTTAATTGGCAATTTTTAGCGTTTTTTAGCCATTTTCGGTCTCATACATTCTATCATCATATCATAGCTGCTGGCGAAAAGTAGATGTTCTTCTGATGACAACACACCTATCAATGACATCACATCTTTCCCTTTCACACTGACAGTCCGACAGGCTGACCGAGGCATGAGCTAAATGAAGAAAGCAGCAAAGAGTGGTATTCAGTAAAACGAAAGTCATGTACAACAAATATGTTAAAGACAGACATACAACAATTAAAATCGAAAACATCGACCCGAAGAAATTACACAACTACATCTACAACGGATCTTCATGAAATCCTCAAAAGAAGAAGAAATCAAATGAAGAATCACTCTAGGTTGGCAAGTTTCCGACAGGGCAAGCTCAACCTTCAAGAAGAAGAAAATTCTGTTAGTGCCCCAAAAGAAGGGTATATAACCAATGCATCCTCCCGATAGTCACTCATTGAGCTGAAGCATGGAACTTAACCAAAAATTGACCCTCAACTTTCACGAGACAGAATCATGCTCAATATAACTTGATAGAGAGGTCGGGCAAACCCAGGGGAAATTCTAACGAAAGACGCTAAAAGGCTGCTGCTGTCACTGATGATGATGATGATGATGGCGATTAGATTTGAAAGTCTCAGACGCTAGAGAAAATTTGCTTTAGTCGTATCCAACCTATTAATGTACAATTTTATCGGATCTGCCAAAATCATTACGAGAAGTATTAAAACAACGACAAAATGGTCGTACTTACTTGATAAGTGGTAACGATTGCCATAAATGCGAAGACCCATCCCCGAAATAACAAACTCAAAAATGTATTGGATCAATTATTGCGATAGTAACTGTTCTTATGTGTATAAGAATCCACTGACTGATATGCAGGGTAAATCCATCAGTAGTTATGTATAAAGGTATTAGAAACCGTAAACCAAAACTGTCACCATAGGTCTCTCCAGTTTTGGAGTGGGTCTGTCTATCTGGCTGACTGATCGGCTGGCTATGTATGTATCAAACGGACATGCCACACCTATTAAGCGCAGGTGAAATTTTCAACAATTTTATGTCAAGGAAAAACATTTTTTGCCCCCCCCCAGTTTTTATTCGGTGTTCAATGTACAATATAAGTTTATGCTAAATTAATCCCTTAGTTTGTGTCCACCAGTTTTTTGAAAATTCAGACTTTTTTAGTGATCACTGCCTAACAAAAGGCGAGGGAATTAACTTGCTGATCGCTCACGTTCATTTCCTATTTTTTTTAAATCGATCACCCCCAACACTGCATGCTGCCAGAAGACATTGGTCACATGACGGTTTCTATTGAGCAACAAGCCAGACCTGATTATTTGATAAGAGTTGAGAGAATGTCAGATGTGAATGTAAATCTGTTTTGTAAAAGTCGCGAACCAGAATGACGTGTAGGGACTTCACGGACACGTGGTTCACTGAGTTTGATATAACTGGCTTATTTGGGCACAGTATAGATGGTACAAGACTGTTCCCAGGGGTCGGGATGGATTGAGGCCAGCTGGTGCCTTAAGCAGAAATTCATGCCTCAGCTTATAACTACTGTAGGTGAAATGAAAAGTTACTAACGTTTATATTTGATCTTCAGTTTTGATCCAGGGTCAGATCTCACACTTGTACGAAATAATAAAAACTCTTCTTTTCTTAAATTTTTCTTAATGCTAACTTGCTTCGTTAAGTACAGCACGGGGCTAGAGGGAAAATAAGAGCAAGAAGATTGTATTATGCTATTTTTTAAGTAAGTAGTATCCGCCCAGTTGCCTTAAAATCAGCATTCAGAATTCTGGTGGTGTACCTGGGCTCGAACATCAAACTCTGACACAACTGAGAAATATGAAACAATTTCAGCCGGTTCGGTATTCAAAATTGTATAAGTTTAAATCTCTTTAAAAATTTTTTTTTTATTTATCTTTTAAAAAAAATTAGATCTGTGATTTTGAACGTGTTCAGCATACCCCTCAAGAGGTAATTTCAATATATTGGGGTTCAATTCTGAATTTGGGTGTGAAGAGCAAAAGCGTCCCGTAGCCCGAAAGTGACTCGTGTTGAGGCTCAACTGGTTAATTTCTAACTATACAATATCACTGATTAATTTTTGTATAGATTCCATAGTAATTAATGCTAAACTCAATAGCTTTATGAGTTAAAAAATGATGAAGTAATTGCGAAGTTACAAAAAATAGTTAGTGCTCTTAAGTCTATGCACTAGGGTTTTTTTTTTTTTTTTTTTTTTACAAAGAATCTGCCATTTGTTGTATGATTAAATTATTTTCAGAAGTTTCCCCACTTCTCAATAAGACGCCTTTCGGGCTGTCGGTCGGTCCCAGTCACCTCAAGCAACAGAAATAGGGAGTAAGGAAGTGGTATGGTCTCATTGAAGGTATGTCATTATAAAGAGATCAACTCCTACGATGATATAATTGAATGTACAAGTTCGGCATTTTTGTATTTCAAAAGCGCCAAAAATAGCCCCAAACCGTCAAAAATGGCCATTCACGATTTCTATTCAATATAATACTCGCAGAATATTTCAATATCGCAATATTTTACCAGTATGAGAATCAATTGACTCAAAGAAACACTACATGCTCTTCTCCCTAATACTGGTACTACTACCATATATGTTGGACGCATTGTTGAACTTCTAAGTTCTATAATAAGGGAGGGTATCAATTTTTTGAGCTGTCGGGGTGGAGCATGGAGCAAAAATGTTCAGGACCACTGTTCTAGGTATTGTAAATGTAAAGCTTTTTCAAGGCCTCAAAACTAATTTAGCGTTAAGAATTTACTTTTATACTTGATAAAGCATCCATATTGTTTTATCGATTCAGCTTTGCTTACTTTTACACAAGGTCTCAAGCATGGAGAGCTCTGTGAATATCAAACTGACTACAGTAGTAATGGTCTGCTAGAATAGATTGCTGTGTGGGGAATCTATACGAATATCTAAGAAAAAAATGTCGGTCTTGAAACAGCTAAATCCTGTTGAATGAGTTTCAGGGCGGGCGTAAAATGTGAGAAGAAACGAGAAGCGAAACAAAGATGTGTGGTATGTGTCTGCATGTATTGCGTGTGTATGTGCGTATGGTATGTATGTATGTGGTATGGGTGAGCATGTGGTATGTGTATGTATCTATTCTTAATTTTTTAAATTAGTTTTCTAACTTCATTTTGCTGCAATGAATTGTTGGCTATGAATTGTTGGTTATAAATTGTTGGCGATGAATGTTCCATAATCCATGAAAATCTGCATCATGTACTAAATCAAATTTGTTTTATTGTGTATAGCTTTAAATGCTACTTTCAGATATGACTTTTAATGTAAGTCCTTTTTTCCTTTTGTTTTTTTCGCAACTGCTTTTCCCTACCTATGAAGTAAATCAGCTTCATTGAATTCTGGACCGAATCAACCAATTAAGCCTACTATCTATTACCCGTGTAAAAACCCACAGATACATTAGAATTTCTATGAGATGATTTTAAAAAAAAGTACTACTACAATATATATATATATATATATATATATATATATATATATATATATATATAAGAGAGAGAGAGAGAGAGAGAGAGAGAGAGAGAGAGAGAGAGAGAGAGAGAGTCACAATTAGACCATTCCAAAATACTACTATATATATATATATATATATATATAGATTGATAGATAGATATATAGAGAGAGTCATAATTGGACCATTCCAAAGTACATCTAGAAATTATCTCTCCACATTTAGGTGTATACGAACTTATCACGGTTTATAGGTTTTCAAAAGAGTCAGACCTGAATCAATAAGACCTGAACAAACGTTATATTATTTTATAAAATACAGGTATGTTATATTGTTATATGATATATCATGTTCAGTGTATAGTGTATATAAGCAACTCTCACGGACTTTTGGTCAAAAGCAACATGTGTCAATGTAACTTGATCTAATTGATTTTATCGCAATAATCTTTGTGTTATTAAAGAAAAAAAAGACTGCAAGTACACGAGTATTTTTCTTTTTACAACTGCCTTTGTTATTTTCTTGCAGTTATAACCAAAATCAAACTTTCAGTGAAGACATTGAATTATTGCAATACGTTTTAAAGGAGCGTAAAAATAGTCTGTGAGAGTTACTAATGTATACAGTTTCCAATACTGTGTATTTATACAGTATTAACCTCTATAATCAGTTAACTTGGACAATCGATTAAATCAGGCAACTCCTCTATTAGTCCGCTTTAACGAAAGTACACAAGTGAAGGCCGAAATGCATTTTGTAAAAATATCTGTTTCTGTGGAAATCGAATAGTTTCTTCGCCTTCTCTTAATCACTTTAAGAATCAATCGTTCACCACTTTTAAATCTGTTTAGACAGTGAATGAATAAATGTTCACGTTTCGTCAATGTCATCTGAGTGCTTAAAAAGTGACTGAATCCGTTGGGAGTGTACATTGTTTCACATAGTGGGTGGTGGGATATTCTTCTCAAAGCAAAATCTCTTCACCCAAATGGAGTGTACCGAAAAAAAAGGGGGTCATACTGTTCATTGTATAATTATATCAAATTGTTACCATTTATTGGAAGAATCTACTGTTATGAATAGAGAAATAAACATAAAAAGTCAGTGTTCATAATATACATAGATTGATTCTTATAGGCGCATGCGCACGTGTCCTTTCTATTTCCGGGTTTCTTTGTTCAAGAATCTGCTAATTTACACGTCCATGTTATTTAACACATACACACAAGGCTATATAAACATATTCAGTGTACTTCATATATATATATATATATATATATGTGTGTTTGTACACACAGTCACGCATAGTTATACGTGTATGCTTTAGATTTTGAAAAACGCGTTTTCCAAGCTTTTATTATGAATAAGAATAATTAAAGGATTAATTAATTCTTATTAATTACTTCAACTCTGAGTGGGTCTCTAGTACACCACAGATAAAGGAAATGCACTTGTTAGCTTTAGATTAAAACCTGGCACCACTTATCTCCTCTCTACAACTTAATTATTGTCATCTTTCTTAGCAGTTGCGTGGGTAACGTCAGTACCTTGCATAAACGAATCATCGTAGCTGGCGCGTGTACCGGAAGTAATTATTTGAAAAAAAGATACCTAAATAAATAGATCTTTTATCTATAATTATCTAAAAAATTGGATCTTTTATCTGAAATCATCACTAAAATAGTAGATCTTTTATTTGATATCATCTAGAAAAAATAACAGCACAGGATTATCACAGAGTCAAACAAGCAAAAAACAAAACAAAAACAACAACAAAACAACCCCCCCACCAAAAAAAAACAACAAAAAGTTTTCTGATAGTGACTAGTGATGTACTCATGCAAATCTTTAAGGTTGTAACCCACCCCCAACGTGACCAGGAGCACCCAGATACTCACACACATTCAAAGAGAGAAAAATTCATAGCCCACTTGGCTGGTTGTTCGGGCAGACCATTTGTGGGGCAATGGTGATTCGATTATTCCAAGTTCCGTCGACAGCCGAATCAACATCTGGTTGGTTTAAGGTCATGTTATGTTGAGAGAACCAGTTCCTGTCTGATTACCGAAGTTAAGCAACGTAGAACCAGGTCAATACTTAGAGGAGTAACTGCTTAAGAACAGTCCTGTGTGCAACTTGTGTCAGAGTAAGTAATGTTTAGTAAATCTATATAATGAAAAATGTGACTTTTTCCGTTGGTTTCTCTGTCCGTAACAATGGACCCTGTCAAGTCCCAACTATCTGGACTGGTCCAAGGTCACGGTTCCAAAATTGACCTACCCTACTATGCAGGGATACTGACGGATGTCCCATCAAACTCTATTCTTGATTATTTGATGCAGTGGTCGCCAACCTTTTTATGCCTTGCGTCCACCTCTGTGATTGTAAACTTTCTGTACAGTCCACTAACATTTTAAACCCAAATAACATTTTAGCAGCCAATTAGATGGCAAAAGTGGCTAGATTTGTCAAAAATAGCCAAAGTTGCGTAGATTGGTTTTCCAGGTAACTGGGCATTGGGTAATTGTATAAACTTCGGAAAAAAAAAAAAAACAACAAAAAATTAAAAAAAAATCGTACAAAAGCTCGAAAATTATATATACAACGTATCTATCATATACTAAAAGCAATTATCCCGGGTCATAAGTCGTGCAACTTGAGAATCACAGTTATTGATTTTCGGTGTTGGCTGTGTAGCGAAAGTAAGACAGACCTTACGACTCAATAATGGATCTATCGCCCACTTGAAAGATGAAATCGCCTACTAGTGGGCGGTATTGCCGAGGTTGGCGACCACAGATTGAATGAATGTTACCACATTCTTGTTGTCACTAAAATAGATTGAGACTTCGTGGACACCCTGTAAAAACGACTATCTGTGATCAATTTATGAAAGGTCGAGGAGGTCTGGTAGATTCGCTTTTTATTCTGAGTTCTATTCAGTTTATTGTAGTGTCAAATTTCAACCTCAGTTTCAAGACTCGTAACGAAGGAATAGAAAAGAAGAATTACAGACTCGATGTATTATATTTGGAAGGAACTAAAAGGGGAAGATTTATAGCAAAGAGAAGAAGAAACAATAACATTAATTGAAGAAAAAGAAGGTGAAGAATCGCGAAAGTAGTAAACTAGGGAAGTGGAAAAAATAATTCGAAGAACCGAAAAAAAAAGAACACCGGGCTGGAGAAAAATGGTACGACCATCGAGGAAAGAGGGAAAGGTAAAAGTTGGAACAGAAAGAGAAGGAAGATGTCTGGTTAATCACTCAATAGAAACTGTCACCAGGCCAATGTCTTTTTGCAGCATGCCATGTTAGGGGTAGGGGGTGATAAAAAACCTGGAATGAGAGGTGGTCAATAAATGAGTTACTTTTCTCAGCTTTTGTTGGATCACTGAAAGATTTGAATTTTCAAAAAACAAGCGGATACAAACTAGTTATCAATTTAGCATGAACTTACATTGTATATTGACCCCAGTAAAAATTTTTTGGGGGATTTAGCCAGCTGGATCGCCTTAAGAACTGAAGAAGCAAATGGCGTGTGATGGTTTGTATCTTGGGCGTGCTGTGTGCAGCGAATGCACAAAAACGCAAACTAACTTAGTGTCTGTGAAAAGCAACGAACGATTGAAGCCTTTTTGACACAAGAAAATAGGTAAGGCTGTGGATTTGAAAGGACGAAGACAACGACGAAAAAGAAAAAGAAATCAACCCATTCTGAATGCAAAGTCTCATTAGCCTACCAATAAAATTTATGAAAAATAATCCCAAGCTTAAGCATCTTAGTTCAACAAATAGATACACGGATTGAAAAAGGTATTTGTACGGGATAGATGAGAATTGACTTCTAATTAGAATGTATATGTAACTTTTGTAATTATTGCTCTATTTTCATGAAGCAAATTTTACCTTTTATTAACAATTTCCACCAGTTTTTATCTTCATCTTTAGTTGCTTTTTATCGCATCTTTTGACCAATTGTAATCTCACGTTAACGATTAAACAGCGTAATCCGATATACAGAGTAAGTCCAAGGTGAGTATCGAACTCACAACCTCTATCCAACATACGCCTGGCTACTTTTAAACATATACATCCAATATTGAACGCTTCTTGATGTCTACATTTGGGACCTGATAGTCTTTACCAGTACAACATTTAATCTATTTTAAATTTCAATTTGTTTTAATCAATGGATGAAGTATTATCTGAATTATTACTTTTTACTAGTTTTTATCTTCATCTTAATTTTTTAGTTGCTTTTGACTCGGACCGTAATCAAACATCAACGATTTTATTTTAGTCCCTAGAGTGGTATAATTCTGTCATTGAACGGTCCAAAGCAAAGTTTGTTTGACCACAGTCGACCAATAAACAACAATGTTATTACCAATTACCAACGAGGAGTTCCTTTTCGCCCATCCTGTATTCAAAATGTAAATACATTGCATATGATTTTACAAAATGATTAAAATCTATTTACGATATGACGAGAAAATGATTTATGCTTCGATGGACATTATTTTTGCCGTTGAATTTATTTCTATTTTGATGTTTTGATATCGTGAAATCATTTAAGGGGGAACCAATGGCAAACAACCTAACAGTCTTTTGACGTGTGAGTCGACATTTGAAACATCTTGAAGTTATAACTATTTATATCATTTACAATATCAAATTCCGCTAAGAAAAAAATCCTTCTGGTCGATGGATTTATCTCGGAATATTTTCGTTTTTTTCCCACACAAGTGCAGGACATTAGACTGCGGGCCTGTACGCAGATTATCCCTCCGGTTTGTGCAATGCAAACCCACACTTTAAACCAAGGGTTTGCATCCTATAGTTCACCAAGATGGCACGGGTAGGAGTAAAGCCTCAAAGTCGTAGATTTGACAAGAATGACAGATGCCCGAGCTAGCTATGGGAGTCTACCACTCCTTGTTAGACCGACCGTGTGGCTGGTATGGGTACTTTAAACCACAGGACGTAGGCACTCTATGAAGCCGATGACCGGACTGGCTGTAGAGGTCTGCCATTCCTCTCAGAGGAGCAACCTGTGCAGATCGGAGCCCAAGTCCGAACTCATCTTTGATTAACAAAAAACCTTGAAGCTTTAACTTTTACTAAGTTCTTACTACCCTTCCCAACTGACCATGTCAGACCTTACCCACACCCTTGCGCCTCCTTCCTCTTAGGGACCCTTTCTCTTTTCCCCCTTATGTATCAAAATGGAGTATCCTACAGAAATCTTTCCAACTAAAAAAGATTTTAAAAAGCGAATCTGAATAGTGCAAAAAATATTTTAAATTCTTACTCGAGAGTTGATATCAAACAGAATTCCTTTTGTATTTTATTCAAAATTCAATCAGCACGTCTTGCAGACATAGTATATTCTATCCTCATTTGGTCTGCCATACTTACGACCCCTTCTCAGACTAAGCTAAGCTTAATAAGTACCTCTATAGTTTTTACTAAACTTTGGACTCGGCGGGAATCAAACTCATTACTCATTAGTAATGATCTGCGAGACCGACTGGCACACCATTATCCCACGACGAGGCGTCCATCTTCTAAAATTATTAAGTCAAAGCTTAGTATGACACTGAGCGTCCTACTAAACTCAATTTTGCCTGACACAGTGCCATTGTAACAGAGTATCCAGTGAGGATCGAACCCACTACACTAGCATCAGTCAAGCGACCTGAGCTTGCCAGCCATTACTCTGTATAGACACTCAATAAATACTTATATAGAGAGGAAGCTGCTTATTGTGATCACTTCAAACAAAGTGCTTGGAACCGACTAATTTTGATAACAATAACTGGGTGATAACATTATCCGTGATTTTAATAAGTAGTTTCTTCTGTATAAGAGCTTTCCTTGTTTGATATCAACGTTTATTTATTACAAAACCATCAAATAAAACTTTCGCCCAAATTGTAAAATATTGGTTTCTTCAGTTATGGAGTTGGCCTAGATGTCTGTCCATCTGACTATGTATGTATCATGGGTACAGGCTGCAATAATAGAGCTAAAGGGCTGAAAATTCCAACTTTACTATTTATTGTGTCTAAAAAAAATTTGTTGTTGTTTTTAACACCCCCACCCCGGAAAAAAGAAGTTTTAGAGAGGGTTCAATTGGAAAAGTAAGTGTAGCTAAATAGTTCCCTTGTGTCACGATTAGTTTTTGAAAATCCAGACTTTTTTTAGTGATCACTACCCAACAAAGGGCGAGAAAAGTAAGTTATTCATTGATCACCCCTTTTTCCAATTTTATAAATCGATCATCCCCAACATGGCATCCTTCCCGGAGACGTTGTTCACGTGACGGTTTCTGACTAACCAGAACTGATTTTTTAATTCACTATTTTATTAGTATATCTCGGAATTTTTGAGATGAGGCATTATTGTTATTTCTATTGATATTCGGACCATCCTCATCTTGGTTGTTTTTCATACAACGTTTCGGCCGTTGCACTCTACGGCCTTCGTCAGGTATCATCTGGTAGATTTGGGGAAGTAACAAACCGAACCCTTTATTTATCCGACGGGAGTATATTGACCGTACTCCCCTCTTAGTAGTATTAGTAACAAATATCAATAGAAACACTATTTTATTATTCTATAAGTATTTACATTACTTTTAATTTCATCGAAAGACGATGTGATCATGCTATTGAGTTTGAATACAAGTGTATACTTAACAGAACAATAAAAAAGCCAATTGCCATTGAAATTCATTGGGAAGTTTTTGTGATATAGTTTTGTGTACATATAGCTATAAAGCAGGAGAGATGACAGTGAAAATGTCATTGACCCGCCTCAACATGTATACACTTCTTCCTTAGCCCATTGCTCAACTTTCCACAAAATTACATCGAAATTCATTGAGGAGCTTTTAAAATATTGTGTTGTGTACATATAGCTACCATGCAGGGGAGGGGGGGGGCTGTAAAAAAATTCATTAGTTCGCCTCAAAATTTAATCACTACTTCCATAATCCATTGCCAACCCTTTCACAACATTTCATTGAAATTCATTGAGAACTTTTGGTGATGAGGTTTTTGAGTTGATACATCTTGCATTAGAGACGCACATCGGGTCATGAAATAAGTGTTCATTTCAGTATAATATGCTAATGTACAAAAACGACTTCAAAATTGACACTGCAATGTCCGGTGAACGGACCAACATATCTTACGAATATCAATCTCTTAAAATGCCAGTTGTCAAGTTATTTCGGTACGTACACACACACATGGAGATTTCTCAAATAATAGTGATTTGTTATTGCCCATGGTTCTCTGTAATACACTCATGGTATCGCATTGCTTTGTTGACTGAATAATTCTATTTTACTCTGCCGGGCGAGTTATCTGGCCTTCACACCCCTTCTTACGATAGGAGGTAATACGATCTTGATTTCCAGTTCTACCCCCTACCCCAATTGAGTACTTTCATCTGCTTGTGAATATTTGCACGTCGAATTGTATATCTTATAATGTAAACTATTACTGCCGCCAATGTCCCACATGAGAGAGAGAGAGAGAGAGAGAGAGAGAGAGAAAGAAAGAAAGAAAGAAAGAAATCACTGTGTTGAGAGAATTATTTTATTTTTTGACATTTCAACTGCTATTTATGGAAGATACTAGTTAATCCTCGATGAAAAAAAATTGTAGATGTATTAGGATTTCTATACAATGCTTTTTCACTTTTTGTCCCCGGCGTCTTTATCGTTTTTGTCTTCTTTCCCTCAATTGGATAATTTCATATTCTGTCGATAGTTTTGAGAAGCGTCATCGAAAATCGAATAGTTTTTTGCGGAAGCTTCAACTTCTTGCGGTCTGTGGTGATAACACGACGTTTCGGCCGATCCATTCTATAGCCTTCAGGTGCACTATCCAAATATGATGATGGTAAACAGAATTTTTTCAACGGTAGCAACGCTATAACATTGGATTCGGGTGATATATTTTTATTTCCTTGTTAGACCCGGATCTCCATTCCTTGTCCCTGTTGGTTAGCGGAAGCCACGTTGTGGTGACCTCTGAACTTGCCTGACTTAGACACTCAGCCGACATGTTGATGTGGGCTACCCTCTAAAAAAAAAAGCCATAGAATGGATTGACGAAACGTCGTGTTAACAACACAAACAAAAAAAGACAACAATAGTCCGAAAGGCCTTCTTAACTTAGTATTCCTTAATATATTTCAATTATCTTTTTCATGTAGGCTCGTGGATAGATTCTAATTCTAGTGAGTTATGTTCGATCCGATTGTTTGTTTTGATTTTATGAGCAGTCGTAATAATGCACTACTTGCATTCTATTTCAACCATTTTCTGCCGAGGACTTTTATACTTTCAAGATTAATAAAAAGAAACAAATTCACTCGTTTCAGCGGAATAGTCCATTATTTCAAATGGTGTGTAAAAGATATTTTCTTAGGCAATATTGTTATCTTTAGTCGGGAGAATCCATTGTATGGACACAGAAAGAAACAGATATACTGTTTATCATATAAATGGATTGCTTTTGTATTCTTGCAAGTAGGAATGTTAGAATCATGGTTTTAACTGATTTGTGAGATGTAGCATTTATCTAAGAAGCCTCAGTAGCCTAGAGTTTTACTATATCAGTGGTTTAGTGTAGCGTATATTGGGTTTATTTATTCTTTCTCTCTTACACGTATACGCACTGACACACACACACACTCAGACTCACAAATGTGACTGTTCAAGTTGGAAAAACCTCTGAAGCCTTTTGTCGACCATTTTCAAGGATATTAATTTTGACTATTTTTTTATAGTACATAACAATTCTACATTTCATTCCATTTTTCTGTACAGCATCGATTTTTCCGAGGGAGATCGAACAAATATGGCGCTGGGAGAGATCAGGAAAAAATGAAGGATGAGCTGAAGGATTAGATATGATCCTCGGCCAACCCTCGATACTCTGGTAACAGTCGCCATACAAAGGCAGGCTACCCAGGTTCGAGTCTGACCAAGAGCTTATTCTTTATTTCTATCCTGCGCTATTTACTCACAGTCGTAGATTGACGGCCTGAGTAGTTGCAATGGAAATCGACTAAAATTAAGTGTTACTGACACCGTTTCAAAATAGCCGCCGCTCCAGATGCAAGTTTAATGAAAGGTTCAGTACTTTCAGTGCTGGAGTTAACATTTTTAGAGTTGGGTTAGAGATAGGTTTAGAGTTATGGTCGACAGCTTCTTTGACTTTAAATATCCAATCACCACCTGGGAGCAATGGCCATCTTGAAACAGGAAAGGACACAATTGCCAAATAAAAGGAAAAAATACTTTTCAGAAATGAATAATGATCGAGATCGAAGTTGAAGGACGAATTGATCAACCATTATTTTTGGTGAGCATATAAACTTCTTTCTTTGAATACAACTGTTCTGTCGAGTGTTTCATCATCCCAAAATTCTTGCAACATCGCCAGTGTTTCTAAAAATGTTTCACACAAACCTGCTTTATGCTGCTCCTGTTTGTTCAATCTCTAATCATGATTCGCCAAAAATCTGCCTGTCTGCCGGTCAGTCTATATGTTCTTGCCTACCACAAAAACTACTAGATATAAACCCATAAAATTTTCTGTGGGTACGGATTACATTCCCGGGAAGTTTTTTTAGCGAATTAGTTTTTGAAAGCCATCCTCCAAAATATGTTTCTAGGGGGTTCCAAATCAGGGATGGGGGAGTCTATTTATTTATATGATTATTCATCGATGGTAAAAATACTTTCTGATGACGTCATGGAAAAATATTTTTACTCTCTTTTCTCAACTCACTCTTCCGAGAAAAAAAATGCGTTCTCTATTAAAGAGGAAAGGAAAACATATATGGGATTTTTTTTATTTCTACGAAGCGAAATCGAGGGGGTAGATTTTTTAAAAATTTCAGGCGTCGGAATAGAAGGGATTTTCATACATTAGGGGTCAAAGTCGAGGGGGATTTTTTACATTTAGGGGGCAAAGTAGAGGAGGAAATCTTTTTACGCTCTTGGGGGGTCAAAATCGATGGGAAGCGATGGGAATTTTCCCCCAGATTTAGTGGTCAAAATCAAAGGAATTTTCTCTTATACTTAGGGGTCAAAACGATGGGGAGAGTTTTTTGCCACTTTTTTTCTGCTTCTAGGATTCGAAATCCAAGGGAATTCTGTGTTTTTTTTTTTACTTTAAGGGGCCAATTTTTTCTCTCAGATGTCTAAATAGTGGGGAATGTTTTTCTTCCTACTTTTACGGGTCAAAATCAAGGGGAAATTTTATTTTACATTGGGGGTCAAAATCGTAGGGGGAACTTTTAATCATTTTTAGAGGTCGAAATCTAAGGCAATTCGTTTTACTTAGAGGTGTCAGTATAAGGAAGATTTTTTTTCATTTTAAGAGGTCAAAATCAAGGGGAATATCCCCCCCACTATTAGGGGTCTAAATCAAAAAGTATCTTTTTTAAAGTTTCAGTGGTCAAATTCGAGGGGGAGGATTTTTGTTTTTACTTTTAAGGGTAGAAATCGAGGGGGACGAAATTATTTGCTATTTTAGGGGTCGGAATCCAAGAGTCAAAATCAAGGATGAAGATTTTGTCCACTAATCGAAGGGAATTCTCTTATTTCATTTTGAAGGTTGAAAATCGCGGTGAAGATTTTCCCCCACTTTTAGGGGTCAAGATCCAGGGGTATTTTTCTTTTTCTTTTAGAGGTCAAAATGCAAAGGATTCTTTTCACTTTAGACGTCAAAATCGACAGGAATATTTTTTCATTTTCTTGGATTTCTAGGATGAAGATATTTTTTCTCCTTTAGAGAAAAATGTTTCGCCACAATTGAGAGAGTACTTTATTTTCATTCTTAGAAATCAAAATCAACGGGAAATTTCCGATACCGCAAAATGGATTTTTTTTCCATTTTTAGGGGTTAAAATCGAGGGAGGAACTATTACTTTCTTTTTTTATGGGCTAAAAATGAATTGGGAACATTAACCCCCTCCTTTTCCTACATCTACTCCCAGGGCCCATTTTTACTATTTGCCCCATTTTTGAACAACAGCTTCTTCTTTCTTTTTTTTTTAACATCACTCCCCTTTTAACAATAGTACCCATTTTCTTAACCACTTTCCCCTTTTCTTTAACATTATGCCCCTATTTTTAACTGTATACCTCGCCTATTAAACTTTAACACCAGACCTCTCTTTCCTCTAAATCAGTTACCCCTCTTTTTAGAGATTAACCCTACATTTTCCTCGCTAATTTTAAACTTTGCCCCCATGACCCCTTTTTTTACATATCAACCACCTTTTCTTTACATAAGCTTTTCCCCCTTTTATATTGTCCCTACATTTTTTTCATTAGTCCTCCCCCTCTCTTCTACACTAGCCCGGCCATTTTTCCACATTAGCTGGACGTCCCTTTTTATATTGGCACGCCACTTCTTCATCCATATCGATTATCCCTCCAGTAAAAAGTGGTATTAAATCAATCTAAAAACAAATCAAATAAAACCCTTTCTGATTTCCGTAAATCTATCGTTCTATTTCTTTTTGGGACAGCAATTTAAACTACCTGTTAGGGTAGGTATTTAATCGAGTATGATGAATTCGACAAATGGTTTTTACTTTCTCAAACCACAATTGTCACAGCTGCTGTTAAGAGAACATTATCGAGACGCACTCTTGCAAGAGCAACCTTTATAACCTTAAATTTTAAGTTTTAGCTTGCTTGCTTCTCTTACGCTAGTCAAACACACTTAATTCAACCGGTGTACGAATTTTTGATAACACCGTATATATGCACATACACACACATATATATATATATATATATATATATATATATATATATATATATAGTGTAGGTGTGTGTGTGGTTGTGTGTGCGTGTGTGCATGCGTGTGTGTTGTCTAGGCCAAATGATACATTCACCGTATAATAACGGGAGATTATATAATGTAGAGTATCAATAT
This sequence comes from Thysanoteuthis rhombus, assembly GCA_963457665.1. Taxonomy (NCBI): domain Eukaryota; kingdom Metazoa; phylum Mollusca; class Cephalopoda; order Oegopsida; family Thysanoteuthidae; genus Thysanoteuthis; species Thysanoteuthis major. The sequence goes on along the minus strand of OY735228.1, from coordinate 37,173,148 downwards.
AATATAACACAATTTATAATCATTCTGTAGAATCATATATCCATTTGTTACACCCACATCCACTCACAAACATATTTATGCATATATGTATATATATCGTAAAACCCAACACACGTCGTACATTGAATTACCGATCTGTACTTTGAGATATATATATATATACATGTAAATATATATATGTCAGTCAATTTTTATCTTTAGTCCTCAAGTATCAACGACCGTCACCGCAAGCCACTAGAGAGAGAGAGAGAGAGGGAGAGAGAGAGAGATAGATGTGTGTTGGTACTTCAAGGATTCCGTTTTTACGGATTAAATATGTTTTTCAACATGTTATCCTCCCTTGACAATGCACGTGATTCAGCAATTAATATTAATACGCAGATCGAACATTATTCAGTGAAAATTTCAGATCAAAATTACATCAATGATTACATGTCTGGTTACGGACCTGTTGATTTACCCTCGTGTGTGTATGCATGTGTGTATATACACACACACACACACACATATGATTATTATTATTAATGTGTGTGTGTGTGTATATCATATATATATATACATACACACACACATGATTATAAATACGTTATTTTCAATTTAAAAAAATTCTATTTACGCTGTCTAGCCCGATCGACATATTTATCATATAAAAACGGGATGCCGGTTCATAGAGAGTTCCAAATAAAAACAACGTATTCATGATTATTCTCTCGGATTAAATATCCATTTCTTCATAACACACGCACATACATGCATATCTATATACACACATTTATATTCAGACGCACACATATATATGTATATATATATATATATGTACACATGCATGATATATGTAAACACACACACAAACATGATATATATACTTATACAACTATGTGTGTGTGTGTGTGAGAGAGAGAGAGAGAGAGAGAGAGAGAGAGAGAGAGAGAGGATTTAATTATTAAAAGAGATACAGAAATAAGAATATATGCTAGTATCCGTGAGTATTGAAGGTACATAATTTCTAACATATTTTCTTCCTTACTAAGCTAGTATACTTCATAAAACATCATAGCTATAAGTACCTCTCTTATTTTGAATCTACAAACTTAGCACCTGATTGTATTGCAAACTACCAGGACATTCCAGATAGATTTCTGACATCAGTAATCCATGAACTTTTCAAATTTAAATCCAAAACGCCAGTGGAAATAACGTACAAAACAAGGAATATATAAGATCTCGTACTTATTTTTTTTATTGAAACTCATTTGATAGTCGCCGAGAAGCGTGAAACAAATTTGTAGTGAGGATATCTATCTATCTATCTATCTATATATATATATATATATATATATATATACGAAAATAGAGCGTTAGTATAAAAATCTATCGTATGGCGTAAAGCGAAGAGGTAATCACCATCAATTTGTATGGGTAAGTTTTTTAAAAATCTATATTTGAGCGTTCCCAGGCCCATAAAATGGTGATGTTGCTACGTTAGGCTGAGTCAGCACAGGTTGGGGTGGTGGGTAATATGAGAGATTGTGATGTAGGAGAGAGAGGAAGAGGATGTGAGTGGCCTGTATAAAGGTTCGCTGCAAACAACTACCCACAACAAACCGGTTTCATCACTGTTGCTGCGTTTAGGCTATCAACGTGTCCTGATAAGTTCATGTCAAAGTGGTCCCTTATTTTGTGACCAGCAGCATTCATCCTTGTTTGTTTTTTTAAATTTTTCATTTGTGCTTTTTAGTGATCATAACCCTAAAAGGCAAGGAGAGTAACTTATTCATTGGTCATCCCTTTTTCCAATATTTTTAATTGATCACTTCCAACAAATCATGCTTCTGAAAGTCGTTGGACGCATGACGGTTCCTATCGAGTAACTAACTTGACCCGTTCTTTTTGTCCATAAATTTAGGATTCAAACCATGCTGGTAGTGTTTTCATCAAGAAAACTTGATTTTCACCATCAACTGCTCAATTTACGCGGCAGAAAACAGCGTATATGGAGGGCAGCGATTCATGATTTCCTTTGGAATGCTAGTATTCACTTACGTGTATCTGGATTTCAAACCTCTTCCTTCCAGGTTCTATCCCGAGACCCCAGTGTTGAAATAATGGTGAGAATACTACTACTATTACTACTGCTACAACCAATACTAATAATACGAAAAGAAAGGTTGTACGTGAAATATAAGAGATATCATAGTGATGAAGGAGCAGGAAAGAAGAAGAAAAACATTGTAATGGAGACAGAGAGAAGAAAAATGAGTCTATTACTTATACTTGGATGTACTTTGGATTGGCTTTTTTGACAGCAGTTAATTGCGTCATTAAGCCAGCTTCAGTTTAGTTGGGGTCGGATTAAACTAATAAGAAAATTGGTAGTTAAATTTGGCATGGGTGGAAGAAAATATCCGTACCTCGCATAAATGAATCACCGTAGCCCTTACGTGTACCAGAGCCAATTATCTGAAAAGAAAAAAAAAACATCGAAAATTATCAATAGAAAATACATCTTTACTAAGAAAAAAAAAATTATCTGAAAAATTGGATCTTTTATCTAAAATTATCTAAAAAAAAAAAAAAAGATACAAGGACCAGATTCGGACAAAGTTTTTTTTTTTTACCCAAAAGTGTCCGTAGAGACCAAACAAACACTTTTTTTGGAAAAAGAAAGCACAAAAAAAAATTGAAAATATATGGTATTTCTAGGTGTACTCATGCAAAATTTCATGGTAGTAACCCCAAAAATGTGACCAGGAGCGCCCGAAGTCATAAAGGGGCATCCACAGACACACAGATGAGCGAAGAGAGAAGAATCTGTAGCCCACTAGGCTTGTCAGTCGTGTGGGTCATTTATGGGGCTGCAGTGATTCGATGATAATAATAATAATAATAATAATGATAATAATAATTTAAAAAAAAGAGAAAAATGTTGGATTTAGTCTTGATTAAATTGAATACTTCTAGAAGAAGAGCAATGGCCATAACCCACAAAATGGCATCATTTTCGTTCTGGAAACACGCACGCACAGCACAGGGATAAATATAGATAAGAAGTGAAAAAGAAACCGAGTAAGGACGAAGCAGTAAGGACGACAAAAAGGCAAAGAAAATGAAGCGAGTGGCAGGATGTGGAAAGATCGCGTCCATTCACACCGAATAAGAACAACGACGCCAGCGTTGTTCAACGGATCAATACTTGTCTATACCACCACCGATCCTTCTTCCAACCCCCCCCCACCCCCGCGAAAATGTATGCAGAAGGAATAACTACTCGACTAACTCTCTGTCTCCTTTTATATATATATATATATATATATATATATATGATACACACACACAGCAATGCCGCGAATAGTGCGGTTTTGAAGAAGCACGATTAAGGCGTTGCAGTACAAATTAATGCAATTAATATCTCTCTCTCTCTCTCTCTCTCTCTCTCTATATATATATATATATATATATATATATATATATATATATATATATACACACATACGTATATATATATATTCACATACATATATATACTCACACACACACATATATATATTCACATACATATATATACTCACACACATATATATATATATTCACATACATATATATACTCACACACACACATATATATATATTCACATACATATATATACTCACACACACACATATATATATTCACATACATATATATACTCACACACACACATATATATATATTCACATACATATATATACTCACACACACACATATATATATATTCACATACATATATATATATATTCACATACATATATATATATATTCACATACATATATATATATATTCACATACATATATATATATATTCACATACATATATATATATATTCACATACATATATATATATATATATATATATATATATATATATAAAAACAATGTTTTATTTTATGGAAATTTGATATTTTCCCATGGACTAAATTTTCATAAAACTATGTTATGTTGACTCTACATAAAGTATTGAACACTTCAGGATTAAAGAAATTACGAAGAAGAATCCATTGAATATATTTTCATATCATCTCTCTATCTATCTATATCTCTATCTATAGCGATGTCGTTTTAATTAGTGTGGGTTTTAATGCTGTATGATGAAGGTATTGTTGCATAAAAACCTAATAAATTATAATAAGACCTTGAACTGTGCAGTTTCAAACAGTACAGAAAATCTTGGAACGAATTAACCTCAGTAATCAAAATACATACGTTCACACACACACACACATATATATATATATATATATATATATATATATATATATATATAGTTTCAATTTACAACGATTTTCAATGTCTTTTATCTTTCTTTCGGTGTTTATTCCTTCCCAATTATGAAAATCTATTTCGTAATGTCGTGTTTTCTTTTCTAAACAAACTTTTATCATCCTAGATTCCTTATTACTTCCATCTCCTTCCTCGTTCTTTTTCATTTGCTCAATTAATATCTTTCTTTCTTCTCACTTGATACCAAATCCATTTTGTTCCGGTGTAGCTTTCCGTCGGAGCCAGCATTGCCGAACGGCTTTTAAACGCAGCAAGAAACGATAAAAACCCGAACAAACTGAAGCGGTAGATTTGCTTGAAATTGCCTCATTCTACCCCCCCCTCCCTCACTCTCTTTCACTTTTTTCACACTCTCTCTTGTTTTCCTTCGATTTAGTTTTTTCTTCCTCCAAATCTGTCTTTATTTTTTAAGCTTATTCTTTCATTTCTATCTTTTCGTTTCTTCACTTAAATCCTTCCTTCATCGGTTCCTTTTTTTTTCTTCTTCAAAACTCATTTTTCAAAACTTTTACGCTCCTTCATTTTCTATTTGCAAGCTATCCGCTTTTCATCATCCTTTCCTATGAAATTCATTCATTTCCTTTCTTTTTTAATTTTTCTCCCGAAACCCCCTCCCCCGTTCATCGTCTTCTCGGAACATTTCATCAAATTTTTGAAAAAAAATTATCTTCATATTTCATATGTTCAATAAAAATGCACAAAATTCTTTTTGATACCTTAATGTCACTAGTTCTTAAATTTCCAGGGCAGGGTATGGGACTTGACAGGTAAGGAAAAAAAAGATGCCCCGGTGCATGAAATGGAAGTTTCTGTTTGAAATTTTCAGATTAAATACAACTTGAGACAGGACGGAGAATATAGCGGCCGAAACATTGCTGAGTGATGCTGAATACTAAATCGGAAAACAGAGTTCAAATTCCAGCTGAAGTAATGACCAGTAAGTTATGACCAATTCATGCTAATGATGCTCGGGATGGCATGAATCCAAATACCGGTACCCAACCATGGGTAAAATAACAGAGGAGATGGAAGCCTTTAAGGTAGTCAGTCTGAGAGAAGGCCACTTCGAGCCCTCCCCCGACTTGGTAGACACCTTGGTCGCTGCAGATAACAGAGAAGGGCACCAAGCCTAAAGAGACGATAAATGTACACGAGCTGATCTCCACTTGAAAAGGAAAACAAAAAAGCACAGACGGTAAGAGAGCCATCACTTGAACCTCACAACCAAGGAATACGCCAACGACAACAGAAGCAGCAAATTAACTCGTGAAAATTGAGAAATAAGTTTGCTTTATTTCACTGACTGATCATCTGTGCACTCTAAAACATATCTGGACAGGAAATTGCTAATAGACATTTTAGAAAAATGTTACAATTTGAGGCAAAAAGTTGACAAACAATGATTAACCTTGACTCACAACTAAAAGCCAGGATTAGTTTTTTACTATTTGGGATCGGGATATCATTTGTATGACGTCATATCAGAGAAATGCATCGTCGCTAGATCCTGAGAAACCATTGCTTTTATTGACTTCATCACAATCTACGAATTGTTTTGAACAAATGAATGAACCAAAAATAACGTAGAACAAAAAATAAACAGAACACTCAGACCCTCCTTCCTCGGAACAACAATAAAAAAAACAACCCCCAAACCACAAAAGTCACGAGGTATAACTTGTTAGCCGCTCCCAATTAATTGACTTGAAACAGAACCCCGAGTGACGTAGCTCGTGTCCGTAATAGGTACGAGTTTCCCACTGTTGCCACAGATCAGTGTTCAAGATTTTGAATACTGATTCTCTGGAAAAATAAGCAAACATTCTCTCACTAGGAGGATGACGTAGCAATTTTGCTCCCAACCTTTTCCTCTATTAGGCTTTGAAATGAATCACGCTTGGACGGCAAGCCTTTGGCAGAGCAAGCTCAACCTTCAAAAATAAGAAGATCCCATTAATCCTAAAAAGAAGGATGTATAACCAATGCATCCTCCCAATAGTCACTTATGGAGCTGAAACATGGGACCTAACCAAGAGACAGATCCGCAAATTGAGAACCATGCAATGTGCACATGAAAGAATTATGCTGAGCTTCATATGGAGAGACCACAAGACAGCACAGTACATCTGAGAAAAGACAAGAGCCAGGGACATCACAGAATCCATTAAAAATCTCAAATGGCGGTGGGCTGGCCATGTTGCAAGAATGGAGGACAACTGATGGACATCACGACACACGACATGGATCCCCCGAGATCACATGCTCAAATGAAGCTGGCAGAATATTAGATGGAGGGATGAGCTGGACAAGCTCAGAAAGAACTGGCTCCGTGACGCTCATGAGAGAGAAGTGTGGTGAATCCTGGGAAGGTTTATGTCCAACGAAGGACGTTAAAAGACTGATGATGATGATGATGATGATGATAAATCTTAGCCAATTTCAAAGCAGTGATTTAAAGGAAAAATCACTTTCTTAAAAAGGATCTAGCCTCCTCTTCGGAAAGATTATTGGAAATATTTGTCTATGAGCGTTTGGAAGCGTGTAGAAATCGACTTTTGATGGTGCCATTACCTCGGGAATAGATGGAACTAGTTCAAATTCTAGGCATTATTGTAGAAGACTCTTTCGTGTCAGAACCCCAAGCTAAGGTATGAATCCAATTCTCCCTGTACCCAGTCCCGTTGCCACTCATCTTGGCTGCAAGACAGGAAAGAAAGTGAAAATACGAGTAGCACGAATCGACTCATTTCAGGCAACAAAATATATTGGTAAATGGGCGGAAGCGTTACAGGATTGGGGGGGGGGTATCCGAAAATGCCCTCAGCTCCGGAAGCTTTATGAATAGTAGTTTACCTACTGCATTCCTACTGACAAATATTTCTAAATATTGGAGGGGGCCCCTCAAGGAGCCAAACCCTCTGGGCTCTTAAATCCCAATAAATCTTTAGCTACGCCTCTGTACGTGGGAATGTGAAGTGTATCATTGCTTGACGCCTCCGCCTTGTACAGAGGAGGATGAAAAAAACGGAAAAGGTGATGATGACGAAGAAGAAATATTTCCATATCAAACAGAAAAAATATCATCAAAATAGGTTTCTGCAGTTTTCAAGTTGGTTCGGCTGGCTATGTATGTATTTCTGCATGTATCAAGCGCACAGGCTGAACCAATGGAGCTAAGAAGATAACATTTTCAACCTTTACTCCTTGTTATATCTACAACAAAACGCTTTGCTTTTTGCTCTTTACCCTCTCCAAGTTGTTTTAGTAATAGATTCAATTTGCAATGTCTATTTATGCTAAATTGATCCCTTCATTTGTGTCCAGCAACATTCACTCGTTTTTTTTTTCATCATCCCTAACACAAGATGCTACTAAACGACGTTGGTCACGAGACAGTTTAAATCGAGTTACTTCTATGTAATCAGTTGAGCATTGCCTTCTTATTTTTCCGATATTTTGAAGGCCGAAGTTATTAATAATCACTCGATTATCATATTTTCTGCTGTCGTAACCAATTATTCATGAGTATATTTAATGTCTTCTGCTATCATGGGTGGGTGGTTAGAACTCTGAGATTTATCGTTCTTCTGAATCCACTGACGAAGTCTCTTCACCATTATCAACATTCTTGCTTATTAAATATTTCAACTTGGATCCTACGTGACCATTACGTAAGGATCATTTTCCCCATGAAACTATGTTTTAGTTCTCACTTTTTCTTTCGTCCGCCGGGTTTTTCATTGGAATTACGTGGAATTTCTCAAACTACCATTTTGAATCGGCCATTTTGAATGGCTAGAAATTTCTAAAATGTTCAAAATATGGCCGAAATTGGGTATTTCTTTTCCCGGTAACAGTGTACGCACCAAAAACTCATACAAAGTCTCCAAAGAGTACAAATATACAACGTATTGGTGCGATACTAATGTTAAAAAAAAACGTTATTCTCGATCTAAAGTTACCATTCTTTATATTAATACAGAAATATTCATTTTATATACATAATGATGGGGAAATATTTTTCAAATAATTTATTCAGCTGACTAGTTTCGACTAACGTCGTTATCAAAGTTTTGAATCTAAATTTATATTGTTGCATGATAACATCACACATACACATATATGAGGAAATAAGATATGATGAAATAAAGCTCTACTCCAAATAAACGTTTAATTTCGAATGTATTGTGCACTTTATAAAATAAACCTATCATACATCCGGTATTGTATAACTGATTTGTGCTTTAGTATATATATATATATATATATATCGTATTGATAAGTAATTGACAATATAATGAAAATAAAACATTTGTTCAAGATACTGTTTTTCAAACCTGAAAATGTAACTTAGCAAATTTCACCGATTTGACATAGCCTTCTCCACAAATCTAGCAACTTACAGCTACTAAAAATGGCCGTTTGAAAAATCCAAGATGCATTATTCCAAAGATTGCCGGCTTTTTTCAAAAACCGTTTTCTTCTTTATTTTACTTATCTTCGACTCAAAATTTCTTTTTTTTTTACCCCGTATTTTACTCTGGTTCCTTTTGAATTCATTTCTGCATTCTCAGTGGTTGACAAATCGAAATACAGCGTATCGTTCCGCACTCAAGATAATGTTTTTTTTAAAAATATTATGAAACAAGTCTGGTTAGTCACTCAGTAGAAACCGTCTCGTGAGTGATCTGTGTCTTTTAGCAGCATGCTGTATCAGGGGCGATCAATTAAAAAATGGAAAAAGGATGATCATTGAATAAGTTATTTTTCTCGTCTTTTGTAGGATCATTAAAAAGTCTGAACTCCCCACTAAATTCCTACTTAAGATGTGTGGGTTAAAAAAAAAGGTTTTGTAGACATAAGGAATAACGGTTTAAATTCTTAACTACCTAGCCCCATTGATGGGGCTACATACCTACCCACCTACATACATAGCTACACCAACATGAAAACTGAAGAAACCAAATTGACAGCGAAGATTGACGGTTTTTTACTTCCTCCATGATGTTTTGAATTATTTTTATCTCGACTTTTTTTTTTTTTTTATTTGTTGCAGGTTTTTTCAGTGATTTATTTTTTTTCAGTGTGTGTGTGTTTTTTTTTTCTCTGGCTAACAGGGGAAAAACACGCCTACCGCTTGGTGGCTTCTCTTGCAGTCAAACCGGATATGCTCGTGAGTGTTTTCAACTGTGAGCATCAGTTATTTGCTGTGGCTTCAGATAAATCTTCCTAGTTATGTATGTTTCACGCTTGTGCTTTCATATTATCTACTCGTTTTGACTTGGTTAATGCTTATTTGATCCGCAAGTCATTTAGAATCGCACAGTCGGCCATTGAAAAAAGAGAAACGCTACCGTGGTTTCGAAACTTTGAAAACTCAAGAACCTACAATAAAGGGAATATTCTTGTGGATCCCTATTTTTAGCATTTAGTTTTTAAACTAATTAATAAGCCAAAATAAAAAGCAAATTTTGAGCTTTAAAAATCATGTTTATTCCAAATGGATTACTTTTATTCGAATTTGGACTTATGGTACAGGTTTGTGTACGATGTCTATTTTTTTATGGCTGTACAATCAATAACGATGTTTCTTTGACATGTGTTCAAAGGGAACACTGCAGCGGCCCCCAAGCATTAATTGACTGACTCCAGGGGTTCATGGATCCCGGCTTCGAAATCACCGCTCTAAGAGATAAAAAAAGAAGATCAATATGGATCTGAGGGAGGTCTAGAGTGAAGGATGTTATACAAATAATAAGGCAACAAGATAGAACAAAAGTTTGACCGATCGGTGCTCATGGTACAGTAAACGACGTTGGAAGAGATCAAGGAGAAGATCGAGAGATAGAATAGAAAGTTTTTCCAGCAAGACATAGCAAAAGTCTGTTCAGGCGCAGTCGTCATGAAGGAAAGGCCTTTGTCCAGCAGTGGATTTATAATGGCTGCTGTTGATTATATATATATATATATATATATATATATATATATATATATATATATATATATATATATATATATATATATATAAAAAGAAAAAAAAAGAGTGAGACAGACTCGGGAGTGAGGTGCTTAGAGGTAAGGTTTATTAATCCTTAGAAGTAAATTGTCCAGACATGTTTCGGGATTCTTCCCATCATCAATGGTGTGTGAGTATGTATTAAAAGTCCCCATGTGGAACCAGAGTCCATTATTAGGAGCTATGCATTGTGGGTCATATATATATATATATATATATATATATATATATATATATATATATATATTGTGTCATCCTCAGACAGCTGTATTACACCTCTTCAGTGTGGCTATAGACTATCCATTATCCCATCCAGTACCACGAAGCAGGATTGAAACCTTCACTTCAGACCCGGGGGCCAGTATCATACCTCTAGGCCACGAAACTGGACAGTCAGTATTGTTGAATATAAGAATATATATTTATTTTAGCACATATTCCCATACACAAGAGTGCTCTATTCCTTTGGAAGAGCATTGCATAAGCCTACAATGAACGAGTTACCTCACTTAAAGAGTGCTCAACCCTGAATAGGGGAGTGTTAATTATTGTGTCATCCACAGACAGCTGTTTTGTAGTATTACAACTCTTCAGCGTGACTGTAGACTATACATTATCCCATCCAGTAATATATATATAAATATATAAAGAGATTTTTGTTGGACATATACTGTCCATTCTACCTATATATATATATATATATATATATATATATATATATATACCCACTTTACAAAACTTAGTTTGACACCACTTCGCTTTTATGCAAAAAGCAATGATAGCTTAGAACTAGTGAGCATCTTTGTCTCAATTTATTTTGTGTATCTGTCACCAAAATGTTTCCAAATGTATCAGAAAATACTGACAAACATGAACAAATGTTATAGCTTGCTTTTTTTCATTTTTTCCACTCTAGATAGCGAGGCAAACATATATATATAGTTTTCAATTCAGTATTTCAACGCTTATAGCATCTCTTCAGGAGATTCCTAAATTTTGCTACATTTGGTCAGACAAACACTATCTTAAAACTCTGCTTTTATTATAAGCAGCCAACGAGCATTCCCTCTGATTTTTCTTTCTACAAAATTACCATTGCCAAAAACTATTTAACTGTTTAACCCAGAAATACATACCTTCCGGATCTAACAGTTACTTATTTTATATATATATATATATATATATATATATATATATATATATATATATATGTGTGTGTGTGTGTATTTATATAGCAGGTACGTTTTTGAATCATGCAGTCTACGATTTGCAGGCTGTGTCGAGCCGTCTGCTAAATAATTCAAGCATATGAACCTACAATCTATTTATTCAAATCCCAACCTTGGTACGTATTTACGAAACTTCTATTCTATATGTTAGCTGAATATATATATATATATATATATATATATATATATATATATATATATATATATATTAATGACTACGTAGTAAGACTCTAAAATATATGCGTGGGTGTGTTTGCTATTCAAACGATAGAGGAGCGCTCATCTCCAGAGTTGAATGCACTCTTTAATCACTGTCAACGAAGTTGAAAAGAGGTGATGTATTCGGTTGCATTTGTTCGTTCGTCTGTGCAGACGATATCTCCGAACGTACTGAATGAATTTCATGTTTTCCAATTACATTCAAGTAAATGCTCATGACTGTCCACATGATTATATATATATGTATATATATATGTATGTATGTATGTATGTATGTATATATATATATATGTATTGGAGGCCATGATACGTTTAGTAGAATATCGTATCCATATTTCTGTTGATTTCGGGCTGTTTCTCCACATTCTCTTTCTTTATTAAAACGTAACAGTTCCCTACTTCACAGTTGTTGATAGTGTAAATAAATGTTTGCATATCATCAATTTCTTCTTGATTTTTATCAAAAAGTAACTCAGCTCGTCTATTGCTCCAAATAGTGGGAAATTTAAAAATAAAGTCACACTGTTCATCATATCGATAGATATTTCAATGTAGGTCTACAGTATATTGCAGAAGTTTGGAAACACCGCCCAAGAATCATGAAACTAAGATTGTTTCAATTCTAAAAGATATTGCGTTCCATTTCGTGTACAAAACATATTAGAAGAGTTTGGCTGCGCTAAGGTCTTCTTTAACTCCCTTCTCATTAAAATCTTGAAAGTAAACGAAGCAGAATTCATTTCTCCACACAATATTATTCCAAAACTACGTGTCCCATTTAAACTCCTTCATCAATAGTTCTAACTTTCAAGAAGCAGATGATCCCAATGATCCTGAAAAGAAGAGTATACAACCAATGCATTCTCCCGATAGTCACTTATGGAGCTGAAACATGAAACCTAACCAAGAGACAGACCTGCAAACTGAGAAGTATGCAACGTGCGCATGAATCATGCTCAACCTTTCATGGAGAGATCACAAGACAACATAGTATATAAGTGACATCAAAGAAACTATTAAAAAACTCAAATGGCAATGGGCAGGCCTTGTTGCAAGAATAAAAGACAACCTATGGATATCATGTCTCACAACATGGATCCCCAGAGATCACACAAGAAACTGAAGCCGACAGACTACAAGATGGAGAGATGAACTAGACAGATTCAGAAAATGCTGGCTCTGCGACGCCCATGATAGGGAATTGTGGCGAATCCTGGGGAAGGTCTATGTCCAACGACGGACGTTAAAAGACTGATGATGATGATAGCTCGTCCACTGCTCCAAATATTGGTAAATTAAAAATAAAAAAAAGTCACGCTGTTCATCATATAGATAGGTATTTCAATGTAGGTCTACAATATATTGCAGAAGTTTGGAAACCCCGCCCAAAAATCATGAAACTAAGATTGTTTCAATTTAAAGAGATACTGTATTCCATTTCTTTTACAAAACCTTTTAGACAAGCTAAGGTTTTCCTTAACTCCCTTCTCGTTAAAATCTTGAAGTTAAACAAAACAGAATTCATTTCTCCACACAATTTTATTTCCAAAACTACGTGTCCCATGTAAACTCCTTTATCAATAGTAAAGAAACGAGTCGACCTGGGGTGAAAGAGCGAATTCGTCATCAGTTTTGGCGTTTGTAACTCATATTCATGACGTCATGACGTCTCTGGGTTTTTTTTAGTGAGGTCTTTGTCATTGTTGTGACAAACAAAAATAAAGTGAAATCTCAAAAGTAGGAGTCCGACACTAATATTTTTCCAAACAGAAATTCGATGTTTACGAAAAGAATTTTTTTCTCCCTCCTTTTTATTCATGCCTTGAATTCAAAGGTCTTGAATTCCAATGTCAGACGAATTCACGATTATAAAGTAAACTCCAGGAGTTTGACAAAGAGAAAACCATAGTTTAAAAAATTAGTATTTATAAGGAAAATATCTGTTAGTGATCATTGTCGTCACTTTGAAAAATACTTTCCTTGTGAGTACTTTTTTTTCATCTCAGATTAGATAAACATTTTATTCCCACGGTGTTCTTGCATACACACACAAAAAAATGCAATATTTCTAAATTGAAAAAAAACAAACTTATTCTCGTGATTTTTTGTTGGGATTTGAAAGACACGGTTTACTTCTCCAAGTGAGCCTGGTCACTTTCAGTCAGAATTTTACGAATAAAAAACATCGAAATATTAGCAAAATTAACCACTTCTGCTTGTTTGCTCGTCGAACCATTATAATTCACAAGCATATTTTCCAAAGTTAATTTCCGGCTTTCAAGTTTTAAATTGTTCGATAAACAAAGTTTTGGAACCATCTCATTTATTCCACCCATTTTACTGAAACAGTCATTAGAAACTGTCAACCAAAGCTGTCAAAATAGGTTTCTTCAGTTTCTAAGTTGGCCATGCTGACTGGCTGGCGATGTATGTATCACGCGGACAGACCTCAATAATGGAGCTACAGGGCTAAAATTTTCGACATTTACTCCACACCTTACGTCTAGAAGAAAAACGGTGTTTGTGTTTCTCTTGAATCCCCCTCTGAATAGGTTTTTAATAGGGAAGGGGGTTCAATTTGCATTGTAAGTCCACTTCAAATTGTTCCCTTTGTTTGTGTCCGGTACCGTTCACGTTTGTTTTTGAAAATTCAGATTTTTTTTTATTGATCACTGCCTAACCAAAGGCGACGTGACGTAACTTATTCATGGATAGCCCCCCTTTCCCAATTTTTTTCTGATTGATCGCCCCCAACACGGCTTGCTGCCAAGAGACATTCGTTGCACGACAGTTTCTATCAAGAGACCAACCAGACCCGTTATTATTTAGTCTCGCGGAATGACGACCATGCTTCAAAGCCGTTACCATACCATTATCAGCCTCTTCCCCGGTTATAGCCATTTCAATAAATTTAATCTGACGACGTCAAAACGGGCCTTGGTGTGACAGTCGTTCGCAATCTCGACTCTCCTCTTCCTTCTCCTACGCTCACTCTTATTCGTTCCCAATCCTTTTTGCCGCCGTCCCGTTTTTTGAACACATTTTAGCGTTCTCCGATTTAAATAGGTGTGCGTAGACACAGAAGAGGCGTTGGGTTGGTGAGTGGGAAACTTGCAGTTAGATACCCAGCCAAGGGAAGAGAAAGGTGCCCGATGCGAGAAGATATTTATTGGCAACTCAGTAAAGGGCGCCTAAGCAAGACGTTGATGTTCAGCGAGAGAGTCTTGCAAACCAATTTTGAAATTGTAGCGAGTTTGGTCCTTATTAATGTGAACTTGGGCCAGTACCAAGTTTAACTTAGTAAATTTATGCCTCACATAGTTAGCAACCCCGATCACTTTACGCTCCACGCGTATGTGGACTTGTGCAAGTAACTAATACGATTGATACTAACGTAAAAAGTAGTCATAAAAAATTAAAAAAAATAAAAATGATTCATAACACGATATCTCATAAAAATAGAAAAAATAGAAAAAAAACGAAACAAAACACTCGGAAAAATGTATTAAATACTACAACAACCAGAACATAAACAAATATAACTATGATTGGAATGAAGGGTGTGTTTAAAGATGTTTCTAGAACTGTTGAAGTCATGGTGGCCAAGTAGTGCTTCCCCTGGCAACGTGGATGTGGGTTCGAATTTCACCTAAGGCTTTTTCTTTATTTTCTAATCAACGCTATTTGCTCACTGTTGGGGGGTAATCGGCCTGAGAAAAAAAGTTGCGATAAAAAGCAACTAACAAAATTAAGATGAAGGTGAAAAGCAGCCATAACATTAAAAAAAAAAATTGATTTATAATACTTCATATGAAGATAGGAAAAAACATTTCAAAATGGGAAATGAATTTTGTAAATACCCATTTCCAATCTTTCCCGAATATTCAAAACACAACACAAGCTCATTTAATGTGTGAATGTAGGACCTGTTATTTTTGTACCTTTGGAAAACGGTTCTCAGGCATCGTAAAAACAAGAACAACAACAAAAAAGAACCTAGTGTACCTCGATCAATTTTTTATGGCCTTTTCGGCATGGATCAAAGTGTAGTATCTGTTTCCCCGCAGAGCCCGAGGCGCCAGTACTGACGCTTGCCTACCGAAAGGGCCGGAGAGGATGTGTGTCAAAGACCGAGTGTGCCAGTGCAATGCGTTAGCCAATGAGGTTTTACTGAGGCTGTGCATTGCTACGCGCATTGATAACCTTCGGGTTCCCTTTCTATTACTCGGTCCAGCTGCGGGGGATACGGCGCCGTGAGGCAGCACTGTTCCATTGCACTTGACAGAACAGGTCGGGCTCGTCCTGACGCTTTCGTGGTTGCGATTGCTTTGGTTGCTTAGCAAGCGAAGTCGCGTCGGCTGGAGCTATTTTTTTCCGGGTGTCTCCTATTTCCCCCACGTAAAGCCCTGACCTTGTGCCACACTTTGCTCTGGTGGGAGAGTAAGTAAATAGCACCTCGATCAAGCCGCACACATTAGGCATTTCTCTGCCATCATCCCCCCCCCCCAATTGAGTCGAACCGGGATGGTGCTGCTTGAGGGTTGTGTGCCCCAGGTCATATAGGCTGAGTTTTGGTAACTAGGTATACGGTAAGGCTCGGTTTGGGAAACTTGGTATACGGTAAGGCTAGGTTTTGGAAACTAGGTATACGGCAAGGCTAGGTTTTGGAAACTAGGTATACGGCAAGGCTGGGTTTTGGAAAATGGGTATACGGTAAGGCTGAATTTTAGGGAACTAGCTATACGGTTAGTCTGGGTTTCGGGACCTATATATACGTTAATGTCTTCATTTGTAGATATCTAACATATGAAAAATCTGGAAAATGACTGGTAGGTAAACGTCGTACCACTGAGTAACCCCATCCCCGTTTCCATCCCCGTTGATAAGGCTACACAGAAATTGAGAAAGCACGGTGAGAGTGAAATGACACGTGAAGATAATTGCGTTGAAGGGAACCGCCCGGCAGACTGACAAACGTTTTATTGAGATGTGTGAACACGTTTTGGAATTTAAAAAAAAAGATGGCGCGATAGAATAGCCCCCAGAAATGAAGAAGGTTTGAACTGTACTCTGGTTCTTGGATAAACTATGTCAACGTATTCAATCTTCGTCAGCAAGTTCGATTCACAGGAAAAAGGAAGTAAACAAATATTAGTATCGTGTATCTTTTTAGATTTATTATTCGTGTGAAAACAACAAATAATTCGGTGAAATGAAAATGTCACCACGTCGGGAATAGAATCAGAAAACATAACAAGACAAGCTACTTCAGAGTTGAACTCAACTCTGATTCCACTGGTGCATCCTATTCATGTGACACGTATATGGATGAAAAAAAAATGCTAGTATTTCATCTACTAGGTCGAATTAAAAAAAAAAAAAGAACAACAACAAAAAACAGAACTAAGTAATATTCATTGAGGGATGCATGTGTGCAAAATTTCAGGTTTTTTTTCACTATAAACGGTAACACGCAGATAAGAGAAAACGCCACTTTTCCAGTCTCTAGGCTAAATTTTCAAAAGTTTTCGAGAAGAGAGAAAAAGAATGAGAAATGATACTAAATATGCAAAAAGGAAGAAGAATACTGTTAACAACACTTGATGACTTAGAAATAGAATCTCTCTCTCTCTCTCTCTCCGTACATGATTTACACCTTTCCTGTTTTGGTTTGAATCTGAATTCCATTGCTGTTAGACAAGAAAATAAAGTCAACGTTTAATATAAATCATCCATAAAAGGCATGTACGTAAGGTACAGCTTTGAGAAATCGCTAAATGAAAAAAAAAAAAAATTATGTAAGTCAATAACCGAGTTACGCCACCGTTTCTGTGACGACGAGGTTAAATGAAAAAAAAAAAGCCAACAACGAAAAACATACCTTACAGCAAAGAGAGGTTGGGGCGAGAATATCTTTTTTTCCCCCCTTTTTCATTTGATATAACGTGTGAACGTGCGATATCTGCTATTTTTTCATCGATGTACTGCGTAATAAAAATGGCGAACCGGTCCGGTGATTGTCTTGCATAATAGAAAACGTTCACGTCTTACTTTTGTTAAATATTAGGTTGTTCGGGAGATGATTACCGATTCTGGATACCAACTTTTAGTAGCGTCCTATTATTACTATCATATATTGTACTAACATATATATAGCTCGTTTTGATGATTGAAATGTACTCTTTTCATTTTTATTTTCAGAGTTATCTGTAGACGGTGAAGACCTTTAAAGGAAAAGAGGAAAAAAGAAGAGTTACCTGTACAAGTATAAACTTGGCCACGAAGAGGGCGTCTCAAACAGCTCCCAAAATTAGCATGGGATGGAGGAACAGATCGTACAGTGTGGTTTCGGTTTCAGCTCCTGAAATTGAAAATTAACAACTGGTGCTAGTCGAACAAAACCTTCACACATAGCCAGATCGACTTGAAAACTGAAGAAACCTATTTTGACAGTTTTGTTTCGCAAATAATATTATATGATAATTGTAATGCTTAGAGAGTACTAAAGAGCGAATACATCTGCCAACACCAATGTCAAGGGGAGTAATTGCGCATGGATCCGCCCAAAAATTAATCAGATTTTTTGTAGTCTTTTGTCCACTCTGCCATCAAAAATAATTGGAACTCAAGACCTTTTTGAGATATCTTACGGACAAACAAAATTTTGGTGATTTTAATTGATTTTGATATACGACTACGATGTAAGAGAGGTAACTGTACATGGATCCGCTCCAAAGTTTGTTCAGTTCTCCCATTGCTTGTTGTCCACACATCCATAAAATATCGTAGAAATTCATCGATAACCTTTGGAGATATCGTGTGGACAGTCATGCAATTTCGGCGATATCATGTGATTCTGACATATAACAACGACGTAGAGGAGGTAATTGCCCATGGATCCGCCCAAAAATTTTATCAGTTCTTCAATAGCCTATCGTCCATCTCCCCACAAAATCTGATAGGAATGTATTGATGTCTTTTGGAAACATCTTGCAAACAGTGAACAAAATTTGGTGATGTCATTAGCTTTTGACATATAACTGTGCCGTAGGGGGGATGATTGTGCAAGGGTCAGCACAAAAAATTTAAATTAGTTCCTCAGTAGCCTATTGTCTATCCATCCACGAAACGTCATAGAAATTTATTGAGAACTTTCGGAGATATAGTGTGGACAGACATGAAATTGTGGCGTCATTGTGTGTTTGAGACACATAACTACAATGTAGGGAGGGAGCACTTGGGAATGGATCCGCTCCAAAACTGAATCAGTTTTTCCATTGCCTATTGTCCACTCTTCTACGGGATTTCATCGAAATTGATCCATAAATTCAGGAGTTATTCTGTCATGAACGTATTCATGAATATATTCATTAAAAGAAATCTCTAAATCTATGAAATAATTCTTAGATCCGGTCCCTAATTTTACCATCTCCTTTTCGCCCCGTTGTGCACCCTTCCACCAAATTGCATTGCAATCTATCAAATACTTTCGGAGATATCATGAGGGTAGACAAACAGGAGCGACCAAATGATATACATCTTCTCAACCTCGTTGGCGGAGGTAAATAATGATACAATGAACAAACGAATTCAATTCATCAATGTTTTTCCCCAACACAAGCAATGTTTAAATCGTTAATGCTGAAAATGACAACAGGTAAATGGGGTAGGGAGTAGCGGTCAAAAAAAAGCCAACAAACAAACCTTTCTTATGTACCGGGCTAAATGCTGTCGGCGTCATAATACAACTGTGATTTCTGTTCCGTGTTTCACTACCAGAGCACACTTTTTTCTTCTGTCTCGTACAGCCCAACCCCCTGTACCTCACACCATCAGAAACCCTGACGACTCAATATACTTAGCACACCATCATCGCCATGTTTAGGTCTGGAGACGCCCAAACTTTCAGCTAATGAAAGATTTTTATAGGTACGGTCTACTTTCAAGTAGCAGGGAAACCTGTATACACGCAAACGCGTGCACACGCACACATACACACTCACAGAGTATATATATATATATTGCGTTATATTATATAGACACTCTTATTTGAAATGATCTCCCGTCGTTACACAGTTAATGTATCACTTGAACTGGACAACGTATTAAGAAATGGATATTTCGAGAGATACATTAAGCGTGTAACGACGGGGGTCATTTCAAATAAAAGTTTTTGTATGATATAACGCAATATATGATCATTCTGTCGTATCATATATATCAATTTTTCTATACGTAACTGTCGCGTTGATGTGAAACAAATAGACAGAGAATAAACGAGATGAGAATTTGGAGTGAAATCAGTTATTTGGGCCTTTGCATTAACGGTGGCTGTTTAGCTCAATGGTAAGAGCAGGTTCGATTACTGCGGCAACCCCATTTTCTTTAATTGTTTATTCTCTTTACGTTGCATACTTCGAGTTATACATTAACTACATCATTTCAAATAAATTTCTATATATGATACAATGCAATTTATGATCATTCTGTCGGATCATATACATCCATTTCTCAATACCCCCCCACATATATATATATATGATAATAATAATTAATAATAATCGAGTCATCCACAGACAGCCGTTTCGTTGTATTACAACTCTTCGCTGTGGCTATAGACTATCCATCCAGTACCAAAGGCTGGTATTTTACCCCAGTCCTACGCAGAACTGGACGGTCAGTAAGGCTGAACTTGGGCGATATATTTACTTAGGCACAATTCTCCATCCACCAGAGTGCTCTTTGTCAGAGTTGGAAAAGCATTGCTATATAGCTTATAATGAACGTGTTACCTTACTTGAAGAGTGCTCAACCCTGAATAAGGGAGCGTTAATTATAATGATATATATATATGTATATATATTGTTTATTTAGGCAGAATCTATTCTTTTAAACTTGCATCATAAGAAAGTATAGATATTTTTTGTCTGTTCATTTCTATAGAAGGTTTTCCTATTTTTCTAATGTTTCTCACATGCGGTTCAAATGAGTGTAAGAATTCTCCGAAGTTCACGTTATAGTATTCGTCAACATTTAAAACAAAACAAAAAACTATTGCCCCTTCACCAATATCTACAAAATACTGACTGAAAACAACAACAAAAAAAACCTAGAAAACTCTTGCAGCATCAAAAGATTTTTTAAAGAAGCGATTCGAAAAGCAAAATCTCATTTGAAATGGACATCGATATCCTAAAATGCTTATAAAACAATAATATAACTTCCATTAACATAACAATTCAAACAGAACAACATCTAAATACAAACTGAAATGACGTAAATAACGCGAGATAACATTGATACCGTTAATAATCGATAATTTGATAAGTACACGGCGTTGCTAAAAAAAAAATAACCTTTAAAAAAAGATACCCACGATGGTCGAAAGTGCTTGGGATAAATATAGATAACTCAACATAGATTTAGGGAAATTCTTGTACCCTGTCGAACATACTATAAGAAACAACACCAGAAAATTAGAAAACTTTCTAAAAAATGAACAGAAAAAAATGCTCACGATATTGGATACATATATTCGATAGACAAAGGAGGAAAATACTGTTACGAGAAAAAGATTAGTATTACTACGGTGACATAACGATGAATATTATTAAAAATATACTATGAGAAAATTGTAATACATAAATAGATAAATAGATAAATAACAGGTCTGGTTAGTCATGCAATAAAAACCGTCATGTGACCAACTGCATGTGTTAGGTGATCAATCAAAAAATTGGAGATAGGGATGATCAATGATCAAGTTACTCCTCTCGCCTTTTGTTGGATCACAAAAAAGTCTGAATTTCCAAAAACAAGCGGTTACAATCTAAGGACCAATTTAGCATAAAGATAGATTGCAAATTGAACCCCCATCTGAAAATCTATTTTAAAAAACTAGACAGAATAAGTAGTATATTTTTAGCCCTCTACCTCAATTGGTACGGCTTGTACGCGTGATATATATATATATATATATATATATATATATATATATATATATATATATATATATATATATAAAGAAGTCCGACCAACTTGAGACCCGGAGAAACGTGTTTAGACTATTTTGGTGACAGTTTTAGTTGACAGTTTCTGATAATAATTTTACGGAGGAGGAGGAGCAGTGTCGGATTGAAAGATGGGCTTAAGGGTCTGCATCCCAGGGGACTTCAACCAGTTAGGTGGGCCTCAAGAAATTAAAAGTGAAAAGTTATTTCATTGAGAAAACTGGATCGAAGTTAAAGTACTCTAAATTATATATCTAAAACAAATGTTCAATGAATAAATGGCACATATATTTGTAATGAACATATATATATATATATATATATATATATATATATATATATATATATATACTCATACATACATATATATATATATACACACTCATACATACATATATATATATATATATACACACTCATACATACATATATATATATATATATATATATATACACACTCATACATACATATATATATATATATATATACACACACTCATACATACATATATATATATATATATATATATATACACACTCATACATACATATATATATATATATATATATACACACTCATACATACATATATATATATATATATACACACTCATACATATATATATATATATATATATATATATATATATATATATATATATATATATATACACTCATACATACATATATATATATATATATATATATATATATATATATATGTATATATATATATATATCGTGTGACGGTTTTGTGACGTCTAAAAATGACTAAAATAGGCTTGTTCTCCCGACAATCGAAGACGAGGTTCCGAACAACTGATAATTTTTGGAGAAAATTGGTTTATGAGAAATTACGCAAAAAGCAAATGTTGGAGGGTTAATTGTTGACAGCATTGTGAAAATGAATTTATTTTTTCAACTTTTTCTTTTCTTCAAAAAAAAAAAAAATTACAGGGTAATCAGAGTACCTGTAGCCCAGGGGCCAACAAATTCTTGATCCAGTGCCGAGGAGGAGGAGGAGGAGGAGGAAGAGGAGGAGGAGGAGGAAGAGGAGGAGGAGGAAGATTGAGTAAGTGAATCTCTGTCTGCGGAGAGATTCAATTCCCTAACAAAGTAATCGAGCCAGATAGCTGGTGTACCCATATTGTCGGGCTGGTTCATGTCAAGATAACCAGCTTACCGGAGATCAAGTCAGTCTTGACCTTTTCCACTTTCTGTAGAAAAAGGAAATTAAAATCCTTTCAAAATAAATTTGTTTTGTATGTCATTTCCTCCCTTTTCTTCTTTCTGTACATATTATTGTTCTCCCGTTGGTGAAAATTGCGATGATTACCAATATATTGATTGTGGTGATGATGATTACGGTGATGATGATGACGTGTATGATAATGTTGATGACTACGATAATGCTACTGCTACTGCTACTGATAATGATTGTGATGAAGATGATGACGACGATGATGATAACAATGATGATAGCAGATCAAGGAGTAGGGTGGACTAGGCGTATGCCCCTGGCGATGAATCTTGAAGACGTTACAAGTTGGATTACTAATTTTAGATAACACTGATTTCAAGTAACAACACCTATTAATGCCCAGAGTCCAATAAATTTTACTTACACCTCTGAGAGATAGTTAAATTTCTTGGACAATTGTGGATGTCTGCATGAAGCGAATGAAGGAACATGTGTCGATATTTATCAAGCATAATTCAGTACGGCACAGGGCCTCAAGAGTAAGGCCCCATCTATGAGGATTGAACTCATTTCAATTGTAATAGTTTGCGAGACTAACTTGCTCACCATTTTTCTGTTTACTTTTAGTCCCCTTAAACAAAGCTTTTAGGCCACTATTTCCATCAAAGGATTAGTTATCGTCGTGATCTTCAAGGGAGTTATTATATCAAGAATAGTAAAATGTTAAAATAGATTACTGATTTTAGAATTGTAAACTTCGAAACATGACATGTTCAAAATGAAAACTTGAAAGATTGACTTTGGTCAAGGCATATGTTCACTCTTGGTTTAAAAAATGTCGAGATTGCACTCATAGAGAAATACTCAGACATGAATTTATTCCACGTAATAGATGTTCATGAGAAGAAGTTATTTGCGTGGAACCTGTTGCGAATCCTTGATAGATCTAAAAAGTGTAGATGTGCCTTAATTGCTGACCGAGTTCTAACTGAAAATCCCCAAAGAGGAGGGACTAGGGACTGTAGTTCGTCTAAACACCTTCCATAAAAGTAACGGTAGGAAAGTACCAAACTTGCAACCATTGTTCCGCAGATGTCTCGTTATCACTTTCAAGGCAGCAAGATAATGCTTGCGCTGGACAAATTTCGCAATCATGGCTTGAACAGAAGCTTCCATAATTTTCTTTATATATAAATTGTTTCTACATTCTTTCACTCCTATCATAAGGTGACACCATGAGCTGTGAGCATTAATTATGAAAGGGCATGTAAGAAAAAAAAAAGATTGTGTGTACAAACTAAATGTCATCGGAGATTAAAATTATATCTTCGCAGTGCTTCCGAGACGAATTTTATAAGGCGGTAGAAATCTGTTTCCGTCCCCACTCCCTCTACACACTTCACAAACACCCTCGTCCTCTAGCCATCCTGTTTTAATTTTCTATGACCTTCTTAGCGCGCCATACCATATTATCTCATCGGTAAACGATAGAGTCAATCTGTTTTATGAATGGACACATCGTATCGGCTTGAAAGTTCAACTCCCGCGCCCCCTTCAACTCTCTCGTCCCCACCTAGCCTGCTGGACCCGGATGCACCGGCTGTACCCCCCCCCTCTTAGAGGCTATACAGCTTCGTTATCATTTTAATAAAGATTGAACTGAAACTGAATCCTACGGGTTCATGACGGTCAACATTGGATACTTACCGAATTTGACAGCATATGAAAATTTCCGCTTTCTCTCACAGATGACTCAAAAAGTAAATGTATCTTTCTTTATCCAGCCTAACATTGACCAGAACTCGAGAAGTTAAAAAAGAAATATCACTGATAAATGAGAAGAATTTATGAAATTTGTTTTCTTTCCTTATATTCTTAGTTGAAATAAAAGGGTTGGTCTCAAATGCAACCAAATACAGTAATGATAGAATCGCCCAGAAACATTATCGAAGTAAGAGAAGAAAGAGAACAACTTCTTTACACCTAATCGGTCGAGACTGTCAGCAGATATGAATATCGTACTATAGATTTGTTTAGAGGAGTGAATTGTCATGAATACCCGATTTCTCCGTTGAAGAAAAGTCAATGTCTTTATGAATGTTAGCGGGGCGCCTCAACGTCGAGTTATGGTTAGAGAGTACTTTCTCTGTTTTTTTTTTGTTTTTTTCTGTCAGTTGTTGTTTATATTATGTGTACCCGAGCGCTTCTTTTTCTTTAAATAAAACTTCTTTGCTTTTTTTTTTGTAAAAAATGTAAATAAACAAACAACTGTTCATTTCGAATTTGACCTAAGCTATTCAATTTCTACAAAGAGGTATTTCTCGGAGAATTAGTTTTCCAAGCAAACCCGTTCAGCCACAACTAACTAGCATCACTATCGCAACTAGAGATATGATGTTTAGATAATCGTGACAAATATAGGGATTTAACAATTGATCCATAGCTTTTTTTCGGCAACTCCGTTCTCGCAGATCATAACTTCAGAGTAGTAGTTCAGATCCTACAAAAATGGCGATGTTGGTATGTTAGGCTGAGTCGTGGTAGATTGGAGTGGTGGGAAGTACATGATCCCAAGGCGTGGGAGAGAGAGAAAGAGGAACGGGTGGGCGTTGCCTCGATGGCGGCTAGCCGAAAATTCAACGCTGAACGCTATTTCCGCTTTTTGTTTTCTAGCGGAAAAGTGGCGTAAACCGAATTTTCGTAAAACGACGGATATCAGAAAACGGGTGTGGGACACCCTTAGATAGGTTGAGGGCTTTTCCTCCTGAGTATAACGTGTTTAATTTCTATTGTGAAAGGAAAACAAAAAATTACATGAAAACAAAATTGCTCATTACTGTCTTCCGTTATTTTTTCAATTCACCGAAATACTGTATTTCATGACGTATAAAGCGCCATTTAAATAAAAAAAAGTTACCATCTAAAACAGGGGTCGGGGAAACAGGGGTAAATTAAACCAAATCGTGGGTGTATGGGAATTCTTTAGTAAAGGGGATATAAGACTTGATTAACCCGAAAATTTATAAGGTTTTGTTCGGAAATTTACTCTGTTTTGTCCAACTTTTGGGAGATTAGTTGGCCTTTTCCTCTTGCTCATAAATCTATGTCCCAAATGGGTTATAAATTAAATTTTGGGGGTCATAAATACGAATAAAGTTTAAGACATTCGAGATTTCAAACAGTCTTTCGCATACCGTCTTGAGTGCTAAATCCAGCCTACTCTCAACACCAACCACTTGAAGTTTTTGGAGTTTGAGGACTTGCAACATTTAGATGGGATACAGCCATTCAAGCTAGTAGTAGAGGGGTCTTATTTGACGAGGCTTATGATGTTTTTGTTTGCATCAATTTACAATGATCACTCATTTAGAATCACTCATCTCCAATCGCTAAACAGTAAAATTTCTCCTCTTTGGAAGAAAGTGTTGTAATATTATAAAGCATAACTTAAAAAATTGAATTTATTGATTCAAACTAATTAGAACATAAAAGATGCCAATATCAACTCTACTGAATTATGCCGATGTTAAGGTCAACTTATATATTTTTAAAAGTAGTGATTTCATACAGTTGGGTAAAAGTTCTCAAGAAAAAAATATCGACATAAACATAGTTTATGGTTACTAGTTGGAGTCAATTTTCAAAGTTACGCTCGTAATACTGCAACGAGGGGGCATGCGACTGTGTTGCAATTAGAGTTAAGTGACACTAACCATGCAACGTGCCCATGAAAGAATCATGCTCAACATCACACGGAGACAGCGCGATATATTAGGGGGGAAAACAGAGACATCATAGAATCCATTAGAAAACTCAGATGGCAATGGGCTGGTCATGCTGCGAGAATGGCAGACAATTGCTGAACATCACGACTAACAACATGGATCCCTAGAGATCACATCCAAAACCGAGGCTGGCAGAATATAAGATGGCGTAACGAACTACATAAGTTCAGAAAGCATTGGTCCCGTGACGTCGATGATTGAGAGATGTGGCGAATCCTGGGGAAGGTCTATGTCCAACGACGGACAATAAAAGACTGATGACGATGGTGAAGACACCAAGCAAGCGATCTCTGTAAATTGTCACGAACATAGACATAACAATACTCCCATTAAATAAGACACTTCGACTCGTAGACTAAATTTATACTATTAATGTTTCAAATCCTTAAACACCTAAAAATTTCGGTGGTCGACATCAAGGAACTGACAAGCCGGATGCTAAAGTGGCCGATAAGCGCTCCCGATACAATAGTATCCTCCAAAAGTAACTTGACCTCTGACCTAAAATGATCAGCACGTTATACGCGAAGTACCAATTTTTCTGTTATCAAACTATTTCGAATTGGAATTAAATTGATTATTGAAATATCAACTGCTATAATTTTCCTGTTATCAAATTATTTTTCTATTTTAACCAATTATTATTATTTATAACTAGTGTACCCGTGTTGTCAAAAATTACGACTATTTTCATTTTTGTGTTTTTGTTTTTGTTTCTTAAATTCTGTCCGTCTAGGACGTTATCAGCTTTGATGTATTGTCCCCTCTCCCGAATGTATACAATCTTTGTGACGCACTTGATGTTCAAAAGTTTAACATCAGGTCGTTCTTGTGACCTGGGCTTATTGATAAATTGTCTGTCTGCCAATGCCAACGTCGAAGTTCTAATCACAGCATTTCTGCTTGATTTTATACAACAGTTCTCTTTGGCGTGACAGAAAACAAATAAATAAGCAACCAAGTGAATAAAACCGTACTGGTAATCATTACATGCACTTTGATGATATATTTACAAATATCTTATCATAAAATATCTTTCAATCATTACTTATTATTCAAATACTGAATGCATAAATCATATCAAATATTAAAACATACAATGATATAGAATAATTAAATGTAATTATATCAATTATTGTCGAAGTAATAACTTATGAATCAAATTAATTTCCGTAAGTGATCTGTTATCAAATTAATTTTTGTATTTTTCTACGCATGCTCACTGAAATAGTCACATATTAATTTTTTAATAATCAAACTGTGATTGCTGCCACTCGACACGAGTATGGGGGCACTTAGGAGAACTCACTGACATGTATCCTGCCTGGAGCAGTGAGTGCGTGAGAAAAGGGTTCGGATGCACAGTCCGATCCTAGCTTGGCAAGATGCTCTGTTAATTGGCAAAAGAGCATAATAGGAGACGGACTCAGAACAATCTTGTTTCTGAACACGACACCTGTTACTCCAAGACGGTCACCCATCTGAGTAATATGACAAGGTTCAACCTTTAACTTGGGCGATCTTACGAGAACTGGTGAACCCAGCTCTATTTGGCCGTTTCATTAAAATACCGTCCTCTGTAATACACTTAGAAAAAATTTCCAAATTTAGAACATAAACAGGGCCAGGGCGTTAAACACAAATAGTAAATTTTGGACAACACTCGAAGTAAGCATCCATCACATTAACCAATACTCAAAGGCAATCAATGGTAGTCGCAAGAGCTGGGGGGGGGGCACAAACAGGGCATTTGCCTCCCACCCGCAGATCAATCGTTAATGAACGATAACAGCGCGGTACTATTGTTTTATGTAACCCTAACAATGTTCTCATTTAAAAGGACTCTATCATTATTCGTCGGTGCTCATTCCATCGTGTCATGCGTCTATCCGGCAACAGTCAAGTGCATCATCTAACATCTGGATCATATAGTAGGTTGTACTTGCTTACACTACAAATGGCGGGTAGAATACCGATCGTATAATAGGGTTGTCGCCTCAGATTCATCGTGAAAATACCCTTTTGCTATCCCAGGATACATGCTTTTGCTCCCCCACCCACCCCAGAAAAGTGGCAGCGGACGCCTGCGAGTGCAATCTATATATTTACAAAGCTTAGCATAGAATTATATAAATAACATGCCCAGTGAGAATCGAACTCCCCGCACCCACGGCAAGCAAGCAAGTAGAGGATATCATCATTTTTTTTTAATACGGGCTGTGCAATTTTTGTTCCTGGACAGTGAATGTTATTTCCTGATTGCTTATATCATTGAGAAAGGGATATATGATCCGACAGAATGATTATAGAATGCGTTATATTATACAGAAACTCTTATGTGAAATGCTCCTCCGTTAATACACGGTGAATGTATAATTTGACCCAGACAACGTAAATCGAATAAGCAATTGAAGAAAACGGAGCAGCTTCAGGGTATCTAACCAGCGACCGATGGGGTAGCCACTTCAATTTGCATTACCGGCGACTATTTAGCTCGATGGTTGGAGCAACGCAACGTTGAAGCAGCTAACCTATCGGACTAAGGTTCGATTCCTGCAGTAGCTGCACTTTGTTTTCATAAAAAAAAAACAAATTATGAATCTAAATTAACATGTATTTACGATGATGTTAAATAAACGTTTACACAAAACATTTAGAAGTAAGTAGTATTTCGAGATTGGGAGGAATAAGGTGACGTCATTATATGCCAGTTAAAAATATAGAGATAGGTATAAAAAAAAGATATCATGTGAGATAACAATACATAAGACGACATAAGGTAGGATAACATGTTGATATAACATGATATACCATGGAAAAAGGTGACATAACATAACGTGGTATCTGATGACATAACATGATGTAAGGTGACACAACACAACATAACATGGCATAAGATTTCATATCACGTAATATGACATAATTTGATAAGATAAAAATTGAAGATTGTTTTTGATAAAATGCAATTTGTGTTCCTGGGTAGTGAGTGTTATTTCATAATTGCTTATGGCAAGGATTCGGGTCTCCAAGGCGTTTATTTTAGTTCCCTGCTATCTTTGCTCTGGGACAACCTTCAAGTACGTTCCCTTAGCTGTCTAAAGCTAAACAGGTAAATCACAAAATATCAATGCTCTGATCACAAAAGCGAAGTTTGATGGAAATAATAACCATTTTCTATACTTTTTAAACGTGATCAACCAGAAAACAACACTTATTATCCAATCCCAAAAGAGTTAAAAAAAAAATGCTGCATGGAGTAATTGAAGAGATTTTCGCTCACGGGTACATTTCGCACCCCACTTCACGGAGTATTCAAACTAGTATTTCGTTTTTGAATTATCTGCCAAGAGTAGTCATCTCGGTGAAATGAAGCCAACGAAGCGCCTCGCCGTGGTGTAATGGTTACCACGCTGGTCTTGCAGATAATCACTATTGATTAGTGAGTTCGATCCTTATCGAGTACACCATGCTTATGACTCTATGCCCAAATTATTTCCTGCATAATAAATAACCAAAAATAAGACTATGAAACTCGGCTAGAGTATCACTAGATTGGTCTTATTTAAAGAGAGTATTGTCATGATTATGTTTGCAACGATTTACAGTGATTTCTTATTTAGTATCATTCATCTCTAATCGCTACACAGTAGCATTTCCAGTGTTGCAGTATTACAAGGCGTAATTTCAGAAATTGAATTAATTGACTTGTACCTATATACGTTTATGCCGATATTTTCTCTTGGGAGCTTCCATCCAAATTCATGAATTCATTGGGGCATCGATATCACCTAATACCAACATAAGCATCTCCCTATGATACAGTAGATGGGTATTAGTTTGAGTCCATAAATCAATTTTTTGCAATTATGTTTTATAATGCTGCAACACTTAACATTGAAGAGGGGAAATGTTGCTGAGTAGTGATTAGAGATGAATGATACTTAGCAAGCAATCACTATAAATCACTGCGAATATGAATTCGATAGGCATATTGAAAAAATTAAAAATTGAAAGGTTTCAAATCCTCAAATTTCTAAAACTTTAAGTGACAGGTATTAAGAGTAGGCCAGATTTAGCTCCCCGGGACAGAAATCCCGAAGTATGTATAATTCATTAATTTGAATTCTAAGTCGGGTATATTTTGAGTAAAAAAGTTTTTTTTTTTACCACATAGGTATTTACTTAGCTTAGTTTACTCTGACCCAAAGTTTCACATATGTTAGGGCTTCCAATAAGAATGTAACTCACTTCAGTATCAACGGTCTGCGAAACATAAATTACGAAGTGAAATGACATTTGGTAAATAAAGATTTACATATATTTATGTATTCTAAAAAAATATATAATTATCATTTATTTTAATAGCATAAAAAATAACTTGCAATCTAGTAATTTTTAAAATATGATACCCCTAACGTTACGTTTCGCATAAAAGGTTTTGAAATTAGTGTAAGTCATTTGGAAAGGAATTGATATTTGTGGTTTTAATAGTAATAAATAAAAAAAAAAACATAATGTTATGAAGTTTTCGAAATGTTATATAAATCTGCGAATGAACCAATGATAGTTTTCTCAAGAATTGGCACGCGTTTTAATTTTAATCAATATACGAGCACAGAAAGAGAAACGTTTGTGAATTGTAGTGCAAAGTGAGCTTGTTTACCATCACCTTAGGCTATAAAACCTAAATACTGGTATTTCCTCTACAGTGTCGAGTTTTGATTTTTTTTTTTTTTTTTTGATCGGCTGTTCTGGAGAAATCTAATGTACCGCTATTATTCGACAACAGGTCATTGTACGAAGTTAACATTCGCCAGATATATTAGTCAGTACACCAGTTCGAGCAGTACAAAGCCAACATGGGTAGGTATGGAGACAAGAATATCGTTCTACACCAACTTCTAATTGGGGAACTTTTACCTACCTTGAAAATCGGCATTTTCATGTTCTGGTTTCCAACTGGATTTGAATATCAACTATTTTGGATGGAATTACGCAACTATATTAACCAGGATGACAGGCCAGGCATTTTCTTAACTTAGTCTGACACATGGCAAAAATTATGGGAGCATCTAGAAAGGATTGGGATCATTGCAGTCACGGGCATAGCTAAGAGGGGTTAGGGGCTACTATAAATCGATCTCTCCGTGCTTCGAATGGAGGAGGTCTCCAAAATCTTCATGAATAGTGGTTCACTTACTGCATTTCTATTAACATTATACCACAACAAATCCCACTAAATGTTGGTGGGGGCCATTCAAGGGGCCAAGCTCACCACCCAAATCTCAAGCTACGTTACTTCTTTTAATAAATCTCGCTTTATACACCAGGTTTTTGGGAAGTCTGCCCACGGAGTCCCTTAATACCTTTATTTGGACTCTCAGGTAGGGGACCAATGCACAAAATATTGGAGGGAGGCCTTAAGGAGTCAATCACCCCGAGTCTCAAATATCCAGCAACGCCCCAGATAGCAGCAGTAGTGGGTTAGCTTGCTAACTACTGCTCCATGCTCCGGCATCCGATAAAATATTCGAATTACTGTAACCTCATAAATGGCCTACCCGACCAACCAGCTGAGTGGACTACAGATTCTTCTCTCTTTGCTCGTCTGTGTGGCTGTCTGTGTGTGTTTCCGAGCGCTCCTGGTCACATTCTTTGGGCAACAACCTTGGAAATTTACATGAGTACATCAGTTAACAACATCTAAAAATAATTTTTATTTCAAAAAAGTGTTTTTATAGTCATTTTGGACCGACAATACCCAAATCTTGTACTGGTATCTTTTAAAAGATGATTTTAGATAAAAGACCTATTTTTTAAAAGATAATTTTAGATATTTTTTTAAAATGATAATTGGTTCTGGTACACGTGCGGGCTACGTTGATTCATTTATAGGGAGTATGGATATTTATACGCTCTTTAAATGAACCACAGGATTATTATCTGGGCGATCATTTGCTGTTCTGACCACTGAGCTAAATCTACAAGTGCTGTCATGTTTCAGACATTCTGGTCAGTTTAAGAATTATTTTGACAGCTGACCAGAAGTCTGGCTGCAATGAAAACTATAAATGGTAACTCGTCGGGTTGTTTGGTAGTTTCAGAAACTGTCAACGAAAACTGTCATCAAAAGTATTAACATAGGTTCCTTCAGTTTTCATGTTGGTCCGACTGACTGGAAAAGGTGTTATATAGACTAACATTTAAGGAAATAATTCAATTTTTTAAATCTTTTTAAAAATAAAGAAAAAAAAAGAAGGAAATCAAACGAAGAATCAATCTATGCTAGTAAACATTCAGTAGAGAAAGCACAAACTTCGAGAACAAGAAATTCCCATTTGTCCTAAAAAGACAGGTAAACAACCAATTCATCCTTCCGATAGTCATCTATGGAGCTGGAGTATAGAACCTAATCAAAAGATTGACCCTCGAACTGAAAATCATGCAATGTACACAGGAGAGAATCATGATCAGCATCAAAAGGAGCGATCACAAGATAGCACAGCATGTTAGAGGAAAAACGGTCCGAGATATCATAGAACCCATTTAAAAAGCGCAAAGTACCAATTTGGGAAAGCCTTCCTAAAGATATAGTCAAATCATGTCCAACGACGGACGTTAAAAGACTGCTGCTGCTGCTGCTGCTGCTGCTGCTGATGATGATGATGATAAGGAGAGGATGGACGAGCTGTTGATTACAGCCGCAGTATATAAGAAGTAAAATAGAAGTTAAACATATCATGGATGCCATCATGAAACTCAAGTGTTAATGGGCTGGTCATGTTGCAAGGAATGGCAGACATCTGTTGGACTTCATGACTCACAACATGGATCCCCAGAGATCAAGTCTGAAACTGCTGACGGCAGAAAATAAGATGGTGTGACGAACTAGACAAATTCAGAAAGTATTGGCTCCGGGACGCCCATGATAGAAAGGTCTAGCGAATCTCGTGGAGGGTCTATGTCCAATGATGAACGCTAAAACGTTACTGATCATGACGACGACGACGACGACGACGATGATGATGATGATGATGATGAAATTCATTGTCATTCAAAGTAATATTTATCATACTTAATCAAAAAATGAATTTAAGTTTGAGTTTAGAAAGAAGGTTTTTTTTAAATTTCGCCTCTAAATAGGTTTTTAGAGGGGGGGGGTAAGTAACAATGTAAATTTATGCTAGATTGATCCTTAGGTTTGTATCACATTTGATTTTCCGAGAATTCCGATTTTTTTTCAGCGATCACTGGCCAACAAAAAGCAAGAGCGGTTACATATCCATCGATTACCCCTTTTTTTTTCAATTTTTCCCCCAACTGATCACCCGAACAAAGCATGCTGGCAAAAGACGTCAATCACGTGACAGTTTCTATCAGTTTAGTTTTTTTTTCTTCGTCTTGTACCCCTGGAGAAATACGATGCAGTTCCATCACTTCAGGAATCAGTCGTTTGTCGCCCATCTTGGTTGTTTGTTTTGATCATAATAGAACAGCGATCATGCTCAACCTTACATGGAGAGATCACAAGACAGCACAGTATATAAGGAAGAAAACGGGTGTCCGTGACATCATAGAAACTATTAAAAAACTCAAATGGCAATGGACAGGCCATGTTGCAAGAATGTAAGACAGCTGTTGGACATCACGTCTCACAACAAGGATCCCAAGAGATCATATAAGAAACCGAGGCCGACAGAATACGATATGGAGAGATGAACTAGACAGATTCAGGACTCTGCAACGAGAATTGTGGCGAATCCTGGGGGAAGGTCTGTGTCCAACGACGGACGTTAAAAGACTGATGATGATGATGATGATGATGATGATGATGATGATGATGATGATGATGATGATGATGATTAAAATGATTGAGGGCCTCACCGTCTGGTAATGGTTAACAAATCAATGTATCAAACCATTATCACAGTAGCGTGTTCTCGATTGAGTGTCCCAGCAATTGTGACATCGTACCAGACCAAACTAAGCTTATTGAATATCGATGTGAATAAAACAATGTGTTCTACTGATAAACAATGCTGCTGTGAGTGATACGACCAAATGAAGACTGTGACTAGTGTAGTGAATTCAATCGTCATCAGGGGGTCCCTAGTGTGATCCCATACCAGACTAAGCTAACCTCAATCATCATCATCATCATCATCATCATCCTTTCAACATCCGTCGTTGGACATTGACCTTCCCCAGGATACGCCACACTTCTTTATTATGGGCGTCGCGGAGCCAGTACTTTCTGAATTTGTCTAGATTGTCTCTCCATCTAATATTCTGCCGGCTTCGGTTGCGCATGTGATCTCGGGGGATCCATGTTGTGAGTCACGATGTCCATCAGTTGTCCGCCATTCTTGCAACATGACCAGCCCACTGCCATTTGAACTTTTTAATGTACTTGTCATAAATTGTACTTAAACGTCGTTTTCAGTCACATAAGTCCCACTCTTTTCCTCTTTGAAGAGAAGAAGAGAGTAAAATATTATGTTCTCCTGCCAAACTTATACTATAGAGAAAGCAAACTTATATAAACGTAAGTTTGCTGTGTCTGTATGTCAGTACAGCTGTTAGTCACACACTTTAGCTGCTGGCAACATTCAGTTACGTAAGTCTTCCTCTCTCGAATCAGCTTTAAAGAGAGGAAGGGAGAAAAACTTATGATTTCGCCGTGTCGCAAACGAACATTCTTGGCGACTATCATAATCATCATAAGTCTTTTAACGTCCTTCGTTGGACATAGACCTTCCCTAGGATTCGCCACACTTCTCTACCATGGGCGTCGCGAAGCTAGTACTTTCTGAACTCGCTTAGCTCGTCCCTCCATCCAATATTCTGCCGGCCTCAGATGCGCATGTGATCTCGCAGGATCCATGTCATGAGTCGCAATGTCCATTGGTTGTCTGCCATTCTTGCAACATGGCTAGCCCACCGCCATTTGAGGTTTTCAAAGGATTTTATGATGTCCCTGACTTTTGTTTTTTCTCGGATGTACTGTGCTGTCTTGTG
Source organism: Thysanoteuthis rhombus (assembly GCA_963457665.1). Lineage (NCBI taxonomy): Eukaryota > Metazoa > Mollusca > Cephalopoda > Oegopsida > Thysanoteuthidae > Thysanoteuthis > Thysanoteuthis major. The sequence continues at coordinate 37,137,350 of OY735228.1, read as the reverse complement.
GTCTCTCCATGTAAAGCCCAGCATAATTCTTTCATGTGCACGTTGCATGGTTCTCAATTTGCAGATCTGTCTTTTGGTTAGATTCCATGTTTCATCTCCATAACTGACTATTGGGAGGATGCATTGGTTTTACACCCTTCTTTTTAGGATTAATGGGATCTTATTTTTGAATGTTGAGCTTGCTCTGCCAAAGGCTTGCAGACCGTTCGATCCCCACGGGCTGCCTAGGTATTGTGACCCTGTGCAACACTAAGCTTAGTAATTGCCTGCATCTTGTTTTTCACGTCGTAAATTGAGGCTAATGGCAATCCTTGTTCTTACAAATGTAACTTATGGCCATTGGACACTGCATACAAAGCTCCAAAAAGTATAACCATACTACGTATTGAGCAGATATTAGCGCAATAAAGAGATTAAAGGCCTTCAATCTGTTGTTTATCAGAATAATTATCGCCATCAATCTTTTAACGTCCATAGTTAGACTAGACCTTCCCCATGATTCACCACAATCTCTAGTCTGATTTCCTTTGGAGATAGCACCTGAAAGAGTGAGGGATTATTGTATTGGTACTGATATGCTGAATCATGATCTGAAAATTTTTAAAGAAAGCAAATGTCGTGTAATTAGTTGAATTTGTATGACTACATTTTCTGCTTCAGAATTTGTCGAATTCTCAATCATAAACGCACATGTCAAAAACGGCTATCTCAGGTAGGAGAACCTAATACTTACAAGTTATTATTCGTGAAAAAAAAAACACAGGATATATTTGAATTCCAAAGAGAATATTTTTTAAGAATTTCTATTTTAACCCTGACCACCTATACACAGGAACAAAGATAGATTGAAAAAAATAACCGTTAAAAATAAGTCAAATACCCTATAAAAACAATTCCCAAGTTGTATATGAAGGCAAGGATGAAACAGAAAAAAAAAACAGTTGTATGTCAATGGCAATGGCTGCGTGAAACAGATCAGTTGCAACAAGATTATAAATCTCTGTCTCTCCCTCTGTCTGTCTGTCTGTCTATCTGTATCTGTATCTGTCTCTCTCTCTCTCTCTCTCTATATATATATATATATATATAATAAACGCCGTAATGCATTTTGCAAAAATATGTTACCAGTGTTTCCTCGAAGTTCATGCAGTCTCTTAACTTTCTCTTACTTACTTCAAGACTGAACAGTTCACTACTTCAAAGCAGTTAAAAGTGGAACTAAATGTTTGCATCCAATCAATTTCATCGGAGGTTTTTATTAAAAAGTTTGACTCGTTGCTAATAACAGAACTATAGAAAAGTCCATGGTTATGAACAGGGGAACAAACAAAAAAAAGGTGCATTGTCCGTTACATAAGATTTATTTGCCTCCTCACGAGGGCATGCACGACACAAGGACAGGTTGAACGTGGAGATCCACGTGAATACGTGTGGGTAAAGGCAAAAATTTGCAATCGGCTTTTGTCGCAGACGTCTGGCCATGTCACTGACCAGATACCATTAGTGAAATGGGGAGGTGGTTCCTAGAAGAGAGGTTTCCAGGAACCAGCCTCGATCTCTTGATCATGAAGGTTCCCAGATATTTAATGTAAACCGCTGTATTACCCGGAGAGATTAGGTCCGATTTTATTCCTCTACATCGTCTAAATATATAAACAACCAAATAGATGATGCATCAATGAATAATACCATTACCATAATTATTCAATAAGTATTGAAAAAATAAGTATAAATAATCACACACACACACACACACACACACATATATATATATATATATATATATATATATACATATATATATATACATATATATATATATACATATATATATATATACATATATATATACATATATATATATATATACATATATATATACATATATATATATATATATACATATATATATACATACATATATATATATATACATACATATATATATACATACATATATATATATATACATACATATATATATACATACATATATATATATATACATACATATATATATATATATATATATATATATATATATATATATATATATATATATATATATATATTACATAATATGTGCATGGTAAATTAGTACAACTCACTCCGGTCATTACATTTTAAATCATAGTGAAAATCACCTTCGTAGTATATAAACAACTGTAAGGCTCAGTTACATCGCCCATCTGATGAGCTGGATATAGCGAAACGAGGGTGTGCCGTTGTCATAGGCAAAATTCATGTATTCGATCGATATATTATAGTCTCTACTCTGAGCATTGAGTGCTGTTTGAATAAAGATTTTTCGTATCAATATATACTTGTGGTATACATATATATGTATATAACTCTCCCTAAATGGTCTGTGAAAAGGTTACAAAAAAGACATTAACGATTCGTATACAGTAACAACTCCTAGTCCTTGAAAACACATGCCTTACACATTTCAAGGTCACCTTTAGGCATGGCATAAAAACTGTCAGCCTTCCCCAAGTATACAATTCAAAGCCTTTTATATATATATATATATATATATATATATATATATATATATATATATATATATATATATATATATATATATATATATATATATATATATATATATATATATATATATATATATATATATATATATATATATATATATATATATATATACTGCCTAAATAAAATCTATAAAAATTTAATAAAGAAATCATTTGATATTGAATGACCACTATATAGGTGTCAAAGTGCCATAAAATCTAAACTCGTGACTAGAATTAGGACTCCGAGGTATTTACTCAGCTAAGCTCAGTATAACTCAAAGACATGAATATAGGATACCCAGTGAAGATCGAACCCACTACAGAGGTAATTGTCTGTAAGACTAGCTTGCTAACCACAGCTTCACTAAGTATCACATATTTGTTTTATTGTGCAATATTAAGTTACATTCAGTAAATGTTAAGTAAAATTAAGTAAACAAGTGTTTTTCTTTCATCAAGAAAAAAAAGATATGGGCGTACGAGGCAGGAGGCAAACCTTGAATTTCGGCTAAATCAGTGTAATTCAGACGAAACCGCGGTGATTTTCGGTCAAATCAAGCCTTTTGACCCTTTTTTTAGAAAGAGTTCCCATACGCCTATGCCTTTTTTTTTTCAAGATAATAATTTCTCTCTCTCCTTATCACCAAAGGGCACTCGTTTGGTCGACATATAGAGCGCTGATCGTGTAAACCGGATACGGCATTTTTTACATGATATTTCTTATATGCTGGTTTTATATATATCATTATCTTTACTGCAAAAAGAAATACATAGGTGAAACTTCAAGAACTTTGAACAAAAGAATTCATGAACATAGAAGAGCTTCATGGATAAATGACTCAAAAAACGCTCACATAGTCCATTGCAACAAAGAGGACCACAATTTCAATTTAAACAAGACAGTGATAAAGACAAGCTTGGCTGCACAAGGGTCAAATTTCCTTGCTCCGTCGAAATCTAAAATGTGAACAGAACTGAATTCATTTCTCCGCACATTATTATTCCAAAACTACGTGTCCCATTTCAACTCCTTTATTAGCGTTTCCTGCAATAAAACGAGTCAGCCAGAACTGAGAGAGTGAATTCGTCATCAGTTTTTGCGTACGCAACTCTTACCCGTGCCGTCGTGACGTCACTGGTTCTTGGTGAGGTCTTTGTCATTGATGTGACAAACGAAAATAAAGTCAAAACTCAATAGTAGGAGTCTGACAAAAGAACCAAACAACCCCCCACCCCTCCCCAAAACAACAACAACAACAACAACAACAACAACAACAACAACTAATTACAGATTCAGTATTAATTTTGGAAAACAGCACAATACAACAATCCACGTGTCCTCAGTATTGGCGAAGCTTCTATCAAAACGAAATGAAATACCAACGACAATCAATAATAAGAAGAAACGCAGTGCTGGACTGAGGCATGTGCTTTAATAGCTACAGCCCAGGGGCCTCCACCAGTTGGAGGGTCCCCCAGAAATTAAGTTACAAGTTAACCGATCCTGGATCGAAGTGCAAGTACACTGAATTATCTATTTAAAAACGGCCCAATGAATATATTGCTCATACATTTGTTGTAAAAATACTGCAGCAAAAGAAACACTGAACTCTGTACATATACATTGTATGAAAGTTTGTGACATCAAAGAACACTTAAAACAGATTTGGTCTCACGGCAATGTCCCAAAGAACCTACAATTTACTAATGATTAGGAGAAATTTGTTTCTGAGAAATTACACTGAGCAAATATTTGAATTTTAATCGTTGTTAGCCTTGTAAAAATGAATAAACATTTTTCTCCAACGTTTCCTTTACTTTTAAAAATATTACATGGGGTGTGGGAGCTCACGGTATCTGTAGCCCAGGGTCCTAGGAAATCATAATCCAGCACTGGAGACACAGGCTAGGATTAGCTAAAAGATTTGAGATATCTGAGAAAAACATAAATAACAGTCAAATAACACCACTGTTACGCGGTGACGTTGCGTGGTCCCCACGACAACGTTTGACATAAGGAATTAGAAAAGTGTCAATTAAAACTGATCTGAGGACGCGATTAGACAACGAAACGCGTTATTATAAATAAATCAATAAAATAATTTGTTTTTTCAATTTTGAAATATTGTTATGACACTTTCTAAAATGTGAAACACTCAGTATACAAACACGCAAAAACCAAGCTATATATATATATATATATATATATGATACAAATCAGGAATACAATATAATATAATGCAATATCCGATGTATGATGGGTTTATTTCATAAAGTGCTCGATACATTTAACATTAAACATCAAGTCGTGCTAGATTAGAGCTTAAAATATGATGAAATAAAGGATTTGCTAGACAAATACCTTTATGTTTCTGCCCTGTTTAGGCGTCTTCAGGTGATTTATCTTGAATCCCTATTTAGGACTTTTTCTCTGGGGATATCCATTTTTCTTGAGTGCAGAACTTTCCTCGTATTCTATTCATATATCTTATAATTTTTCCTTTTTTCTTTTTCCTTGTTAAGTTGTTGGCCACTGCTTGTTATGCTTTCTGTTTTACATTATGGAGATACTTTGCTTGCTGGTAGCTATAAATTATAAATTATCAGGAGAGTCTGTGGGCACTTTCCTTATCATTAGATTGTTAAATCATCAGCTCTTTGTGATATGTTTCGTCTCTGATAGTACTCTATTCTTATCTAAATCTGTTTACCATTGGTAGGGTTCACTTTTATATGACCTTAGTTGTTAGTTTGATTATTCTGGGTTTGGTTTGTTTCTATATAATTATGAAAAAGATGATTGGGTTGTTCTTAAAGTGGCTGGAGGTAAAAGATAATAATAGTCGACCTCGACATGTGGTGCCTCAGGACCCACATTGATATCAATTTGCAAGATATTAATTATTCGACAATGTTTAAGTGCGTCTTCTTATCCAACTTGTATTGGGGTTGGGTTGTATTGATGATCCCAATGACTTTGGTCTAGGTCAATTGCACGCGTTTACCTGTTAACTGCAACCTCCTTTCGAAATATACGAATAATTCTTGTTTAAAGTATCTACAGGAAAATTTCGTAATATTGAAAAAAACAACAAAAAAAAAAAAACCCCAAAAAAACGATTCACGTGAAAGCGTCACCAAAGCTGTTAAAATAGGTTTCTCCAGTTTTTAAGCTGATCGGTCTGGCTACGTATGTATGATATATCTCACACACAGGTGGCGTCAATGGAGCTAGGAGGCTGACAATTTCAAAAATTCTTATCAAGTCTAGAAAAACGTCTTTTGGTTATTACTTTGTTCCCTCTTGATTTTTGAAGTTCCAAACTTTTTAATAATCCAATAAAAGGCGAGCGAAATAACCCATCTATTGATCACCTCATATTTCAAATTTTCGATTGATCACCCCAACACGGCATGCTGTCAAAAGACGTTGGGTACGTAACGGTTTCTTTTGAGTGACTAATCACACCTGTTATTCATTATTTTTTTTTTCCTTTTTAAAAAATTCAATTTGTTTTTTTTATTTTATCGCCCAGGAAATAATCTTTCAAAGATTATTTCCAAACTGTTTCGATCTATCTATCAAAGAGTAAAACTATTGAGCACTGACGTCAGTCCAGAGGTAAGCACGTCTCATTATCATCATCATCATCATCATCAGTCTTTTAGCGTCCGTCGTTGGACATTGACCTTCCCCAGGATTTGCCACACTTCCCTATCATGGGCGTCACGGAGCCAGTATTTCCTGAACTTGTCTAGTTCGTCTCTCCATCTAACACTTTGTCGGCATCGGGTGCATATGTGGTCTCGGGGGATCCATGTTGTGAGTCGCGATGTCCATCGATTGTCTGCCATTCTTGCAACATGGCCAGCCCACCGCCATAGCAAGCTATTATCACTTATGCCAGGGGTCGGCAAAGTACGATACACGGGCTAAAATGCAGCTCGCGGTCTCATTTCCTTCAGCCCACCGACATCATATGGCAAGTGACATTGTATATACATTTTTTATTGGAAGAGTCTAATTCATTGCCGAAAAACAGAGGAAAATCTCATTTTTTATTGCACTACTCTCAAATGAATCAATGTTTTATTGCTAAAAATGTTTTAACGCTATGTATTCCCACTGTTCTATTAATAAACACAAGATTTAAGCCACATTATTAAATATTTTGTCCCTAAAGAAGAATTCCATAGTTCTCATTGATTGATAGTAAATAGAAGTTTATGTAGATATATACTCAAATGATGAAAATCATGAAAGTAATTAAAAAAAAACAACTGTTTGCATAACATGATATAATCTTTGTTTCAATTTTATCGGCCTTGGCCCATAAGATATAAAAAAACATACCTAATTCGGACTGCAAGGCATAAAAACATATCTAATTTGGCCTACAAGGTATAAAACATATCTTATTTGGTCTGCAAGATATTTAAAAAAAACAAGTTGGCGCGCAAGGCATAAAAAACATTTCTAATTCGGACCACAGGGCAGAGAGAAACATATCTAATTAGGTCCGCAAGATAGAAAAAAACATATCTAATTCAGCCTGCAAGACATAAAAAAAACATATCTAGTTCGGCCCACAGTTTGCAAAAACATATCTCATTCTGTCTGCCTCCAAAAATGTGTTTCGATTCATGACACGCCATACTTAGTAGAGGCCAATTTAGACGAACCTATTCTATGAAATGGAGAAAAAAGCAGGTCTGGTTCGGTCACTCGAGAGAAACCGTCACGTGACCAACGTCTCTTGGCAGCAGACTGTGTTGTTGATGATCAATTAAAAAAAATGGAAAAAAGGGGTGATCAATGAATGAGTTTCTCTGTGAAGAAGTCACCATCTGTTGGATCACTAAAAAAAGTTTGAATTTTCAAAATACAAGCGAGCACAAACTTTTGACCAATGTAGTATAAACTTACATTTCAAATTGAACTCAATTGAAAACCATTTTGGGAGGGATTGAAAAAAAAAAACGAGCGTTTTTTTCTAGACATGATAGAGAGTAAACGTTGAAAATTTCAGCTTTCTAGCTCCATTAGTGCGGCCTGTACGTGATATATATATATATATATATATATATATATATATATATATATATATATATATAATCAACTAGCCGGTCAGCTGGACCAACTTAGAATCTGTAGAAACCTATGTTGATAGTGCTAAAAACTACAACTTATCATCTTATGTTAAAATGGTTGACATTCAAGGCAAATGTAGACTTTTAAAAGTGATCTGATTCATTCGTTACATTTTTATGTCCGTATGTCTGGGGGGATGGGATATTTGTGTGCGCCTGCATGCGTGTAAAAGCTCATCTATCAAAGACATAACATACCGTATTTCACCGTGTATAACCCGCATTTTCCACCGAAAATTTTGAGCTAAAAAAATCCGGCTGCGTTGTATGTAAGGAAACATAATTTTCATACACATTTGTATACATAACTGCATACGTGGGGTTATGCATCTTTTATTCGTAATTGAAACTCAATGGAGACGTGCTGATTATCTTTGGCAGCGTATTATACATTGCGAAATACGGTATGCGTAATGAATTGATTAACAAATAAACATTCGGCGAATGATGTGTATAATATTCACCAACTCCATTTTCTTGCTTGTTTTGAAAATATTGATTACTTAAATGCACGGTTCTCGACGTTACCATCATATAGTATAATGTGAGTGAGTGCGCACGCGCAAAAAAGGAATGAAACTATTATTGTTGCTCGGAAATGACATCTTGGATTTATTTTGATCGTGTCAATCAGAATTAGATCTAACTGGGGCATGCCCGTTCTAAAGGTGCATTCAGTTTCATGAAAATCTCCGGGAGGTTCAAATTTGAAATATTGTGACGCTGTTCTTCATTTCTGATGTCGTTAATAGCAACAAACAAAACAGAAATATTGTCGTTAATCGTAAATAACAAAGCAGAACAAATCTTTATTTGTTTTTAAATGTCGTAACATTATTTAATTTAATTCAATCTCGTTCTATAGAAAAATTCAACGGAAAAAAACTGATTCCCTCCCTCCTCTCTCTCCCAATCTTTTCCATACTCACCAAACATTTTGAAACTCGTGCCTTTGAACGCTGGTGACGTAATATATATTAGGACAGAAAAGTGTATCCATTTCAAACTGAATTTTTATTGTAAATAGAGCACCCTTCATATCGAGAACCGTGAATCCCAACGACTTCAAACTCGACACTGCAATGTCTGGTGCACGGACGAACGTATCCTGAGAATACCAACTTCGTACAATGGCCAGTTGTCGAGTTAGCTCGGTGCATACACACGGGGATTTCTCAAATTATCAAGAGATTATTTCGGGGCTCTCGTTAGATGTAAAATGAATATTATAGCAAATCTGGAGAAATGAAAAAAGAAATATGTTGAGTGTGTGCGAAAATTCCCATCGCTCTTTTTTGAAAACTGGAGACTGGATATACAATCAAAAACAGGTTTTTTGCTGGAAACTTTTGCACACAACCTAATAGTTTTAACGATCTATTTTTTTTTTCAAAGAAAATGAGGTAAATATTTATTGCTCTCTGGAATATTTCTCATAACAGGATTTCTTTTGAAATCGATCCGTGTAATTAAAATACTGGTCGACCTTGTGGTGTTGTATAAATTTTACTTTAAAACCTTCCCCTGGGTGCATTGAGTATGCATACCAAATTTGGTTGGGCGAATCAGACTTCTAGTGTTAGATAGAAATAGATGGAAATCAGATAATTATAATCGGGGTGAGAGTGAACGCAGACTGCATATTTTTTATTTTTTCAGAAGGGGAAACCATATGTGAATTTTGCACACATTTACGGCCTATTTAGGAGCTTTGGAATCGTTTTTTAGTCGAAAGTTAAAAGAAAAAAGAAATGATTCAATCAAAAATCGACCATTGTAAACTAATATAATAGAATCTCTGGGGAGAATATTGTTACAAACTTTAAGACGGTGTCCACGGCACAAACTAGCGGTGGTAAATGAATGCGTCTTATCTTAGGAGCAAGTTCTTGGACTGAGAAAATGTTTGAGTTTAATGTTTTTTATCTTAAAATGGAGGAAGAAATCATTATTTATCCTTGACTATGGAGACGCATTTGTAATTGTTGGCATTAACAATACCATATTCATCGGCATATAAGACAAACATTTAAATAAACAAGAGCAAACAAACAAACAATCTCGCCATCACAGTAAATAATTGAACGACCGTAGTGTCAAAATTTGAAGTCACGTGAAAAAACTCCATCGAATGATTAACATGGTCGGAATAAATTCTATATATGACATCACTGATGTTTTTCACTGGAAAACATCTAAAATATATTAAAAATAAATCTAGAAACATCTAGATTCTGGAGAATTTTGATGATATTAACAAACCCACCAGGCAAAGATCCCTTAGAGATTTAAAAAAAAAAAAAAGACCCCCCCCCCGACGACCCCAAACATTTTTAGAAGGGGTCTATCAAGTACTGATACTAATTTTGAAGTCTGTAGCCAAAACAGTATGGCCAGGTGCGCTGGAACACGTAAGCAAGCGTATAAACTAACACATGCATGTATAAATAAAAGGAGAGAACCTTTCGCCATCTTTGATGGCTACGGTTGTTCAACAAAGTCATTTTGCAAGTATTACCCTGCGTGGAATGCGCTGGTATTATTGCTAGGGGTTTCTCTACCGTAGCTCGAAATGGACAGCTACGTCGTGTCCTTTTTTTGAGGGGGATAAGTCGCATTAAACGCTGATCTGTAAAATACCCCTGAACATGATGCGTCTTATAAGCTGGGAAATACGGTTATGAAACATTGAGCATAAAATACAAACACATACTGATACTCAGACAAAATTTCTTGGATCAATTTTCCTTCAGTCTGCAAAGAAAATGATTACAAATGATCTATCGCGTTTTACTCACTTCAGCCGCTCTCATTTTATCGAAGTCTCTCTCCTCGCCAGTTCGTTAGTTGAGAGTGTCTTACGCAAATATTCGTGTTATCGAAAATCTTCATCCACATATCTTTGATTTATTTATTTCTATCTAAAAATAATTGTCGGTCGGAGATTATCTCTCTCAGATTGTTTTATCGCAGACCAACTAATGAGACTCGTAACAAACGAAGTTTTGTCAAGTCGACTGAAGAAAGAATGCTAACGAACAAAATCAAGTGTTTCTCATCTAACTAACTACCTCCTTCAACAATTTGGAAAGGAAATTGTAGTATTTATTAAATCTTTTCATACATTGTGTGAGGCTTTTTGTCCGTAATATAAGTCCTTGAAACGTTTTTGTAAGCCTAGTTTACTCACGCGGCAAATGTAACCTACTTTAAATTGAAATTATTGAATTATGCATGTATTATAGTGACCTAGACCCTTTTTGCATCTGACGCAAGGTATAATTATACTTCAAACAATCAATTAAATAATTAAAAAAAACAAACAAATCTTCATTCAAGATCGGTGACCATTACATTCTGTAATAAATATATCACGCATGCGCTGTCAAGCGGGAATGTAGTAGTTTCAAATTCGAGAAAAAAACCCAAAAGAAAATCCCACTAAATTAAACTCTAAGCACATTAGATATTGGAGTAAAAAAATATATATACTTCGCAACAAATGTATTAGGGGTCTGAAACACCAAGTTTCTTTTAAATTAAATTATATTTGTTGGGTGAGTAAACTAGGAATTTATCATAAAAAACCCACTGACGAGAACAAACAAAATATAACAGATTAACACAAACTAAAGAAAGATCAACAAATGAAATATACAAATGAAAATAACTTAAACTTACGATTTGGTATCAAAGTGTATTCAAGGTATTTGTGACTAACCTTTCCCACTGACTTAACAAACATAAAATCATCCTCAAAACAAACTTAAATCATTACTCATTCATTTACATTTTCTGATATACTTCCGACTGAATCCAATAATTGTGTATGTCTTTTTTCTGTATAATTATAAACGCGATTAGTATTTTCCCAGACATAAGCATATGAGCCAGGGGGTTGGGGATCCAACCCCACCCCCAAATTAGGCAAAATAATATGAAATTTCGGGTAAATCTACATAATTCGGAGTAAACCGGGTAAAGTTTTGGACAAATCAAGCCTTTTGCCACCCGTTAACCACGAGGTTCTCATTCACACATGTTCCTTAGACAGAAATAGTGAGCATAAATTACCATAATTTACCATAATTTTGAAAGATACATACGTATTTCACCATCATGTGTAATTCGCATATTCCCTAAAATTTTAAACTTATAAATCCCAGGTACGTGTTATCTACGGAAAGATAACTGTTATATATATTTGTATACAGAATTCATGTATTTAACTGATATATATATATATATATATATATATATATATATATATATATATATATATATATATATATATATATATATATATATTCGCATACATGCTTATTAACGTTTTTGCTTTGCTTGACTTTTTAAATGTCACTAAAATATGTCATTTCCTCAGAAGAGGGTAATTTTTAGAGCATCCTAGAGAACAGTAGTCTTAGCCAAAATTTGGCGATAAAAATGTGAACTTGTTTTTACAATATCGTCCGTATTCTTTTGCATGCATATGGTTTATCGTAGAAGAAGAAAAACCCCGCTTCATAATTGTGAAGACATACTTTTTTGGCATGAAGTTTTTTTGTACCAAGTCGCTATTTACAATCATTTCAGCGTAATGCATCCATCGTCCCGTGCTAGTTTTTATTTCAAGCTAAATTCTTTCCTATACATCTACAGAGAATTCTTGAAAAGAGAGAAGAATCCACAGATATAATAATTAGCAACATGCAGATGTCTTCTGCCACGTTAAAGGACATAACTGACGTAGCGAAATGTAATTTCATTAATATAACTGACGTAGCAGAATATAAATTCACTCGTGTTCTAATGGCGTATTAACATGCTGAATTTAACGAATACAATAAAAATTGAAAAATGTAATGAAAACAAAAACAAAATAGTTCCGTTACTGGTCTCCAAGCTCACTGCCTTATAAATCTTCATTATCTACGTGTATAAAATGCAGTACGTTTGTCCACATATTTCATATATGCCGTCATTTCCGACGACACTGGTAAATCTTAGATAACTGGTTTAAAACTAGAAAACTACGGTTTCACCAAAACTTCGTCAAATATTTGCTTTCAATGGGGGTCAAAAGTGTTAGAAACCTTAAACTCAAACTGTTAACAAAGGTTTCTTCAGTTTTTAAGTCGGTATAGCGGACTAAATACGTATGTATGTATGCATGTATAACGTGTACGGACAGCACGAATTGGGCTAGAAGACTGTAAATTTAAACATTTCCTCCTTTTTAAGCCTTGATAATACGTTTTTTAAAAGTTGCCCCAAATAAGTTTTAGTGAAGGTGAGGTGTCAATTTGCTAAGTAAATTTATGCTAAATTGATTCTTTAGTTTGTGTCCGGCAGCATTCACGCTGGCTTTTTGAAGATTCAGACATTTTTTGTATGTAAAATACAATGTGTATATTCATATATTTCATATATGCCATCATTTTTGACGGTGCGGATAAACAGTTAACAGACTGACTGTATACTTTTTTCGAATGAATTATTCAAGAATCTTCGAGACCGAACTTGATTCATGAATATTAATCTTAATTTCCCGCCAAAAAATTAAAGACTCGCATCCATTTTGAAATACCAATCAAGTTTGAAAAACAGAATTAATTTCAAAAGCTTGTATTTTCATACTCTATCAATTAAAGCGGGGAAAATGTTTTTATCAAAGTTTTTTTTTACAAAAAAGATTTTTCAAAGGTCATTTGTCGTATATTTTAGATTCATAACTTTTCTCAAAGATTCTCCATCATTTAAGCAACACCTAAATTTGCGTAAATACTGACTTTGCAGGAAAGGTTTTGCATAAAATTGAGTAAGTAGTAAGTATTTACAGCGATATCTTGAATAGTTCGGTTTTGATATAGTACAGTTAAGGTATTGCTGTACAAATTGATATAAGTAAGTATAAGCCGAAAAAGAAAACCATTAAATCGTAATAAGACCTTAAACGATGAGGTTTTGAACAGTGCGGAAAATCTTGGAACGAATAAGCCGCATTAATCGAGCCATACCCAGATAGTTGTACGCATTAGAATAATATGTTACTATTTTTTCTGTCCCTTTTGCGTTATTTATCATTTATCTTTATTCAACGATTTACTCTAAACTTTATTTCCTAAAAAGCATAAAGGACTACCAATATCTTTTTTTTATTGTAGACTTTTTGGATCATTCATATTCTTGATCATTAGCGTTCTATAGGCTAACTTAAAACTTTACAAATCACCAATAAAAGAAAAAGAAAAGAAAAGAAATTACTCTCTCTGGGAATTAGATTTATCTTCAATTCTCAGGTATTCTATACATTAAGTTTAGATGTATCACCAAAATTTTATTTTGAGCGCGATAACCTTTTCAACTTCAAGTAGTTAAATACTTTTGTGAAGTATCTGTAATTTCTTGAAAGGGGATTAGAGATACTTTGCATGGTTTTGTAATAACGTCGATATCATCATGAGTCGGTTCATATTTTTTTTTCTTCACGAAATCTTTGATCTTTCAGTTAAATAACAAACTTAATCTGTGTAATAAACGATTTTTTTTGTTTTTGTAACCAGTACTTCTTTTTTTTGTTCACGAAAGAACGTTATTCTGTCGAACACAACAGTAGATTTTAAACTTGAATAGTTTAGTTCGTAAAGTCAATAGTGCTTGAAAAGCGAAGAGTTTAATTTTTTCCACATCCATAGCAATTAATATGAATTGTTTTAATAATATTATATCCATCTGCTTCGTTGAAAAAAAGAAAAAACAACTACTTGAGATTTGATTTTGAAAATCCTAATGAATGCTACTGAAATGAAGGCTTTGAAAGATTTTCGCCTCGAAATATTTTAAGGATTAAGTGAGAAATATGATTTTATTTGTTTTGAAACAATTGATAATTTGTGTCAGGATTAATTATTTTAGTTTTCTCGTCTCGTTGTTTATGTTAAAGATTAAAACGTAGTATGATTAGTATAAAGGTTGACACGGTCTCTAAGTTAGTTGTTGTTCTATGTATTTTCGTTCAGTGCGCTTCACAGGAAAATTATTTCTGTAAAATTCGTACAAACTTTGACTCAGTCAACGTCTCCCTTATTGTACATTTATTAATATTAATTCATTTTTTCAATCAATGGAATGATGTTTTTAGAGTGGAGGTAAAAAAAGAGCAAGCAAATTATATGGATCGTTTTTTTTTAGTTGTAACTCTGTTTTCGTCTGAAGTAAATATTGCGAATGTCTAGAGAAAGACCAAGTGCTGTTCGTCTACTTTCATTTCGGGTTTATACGTTATCGTCATACATGTAACAATTACATACGATAACAAAAAGAAAAGAAAAAAATGTGTATACGTGTTACGGTGTTTATTAAAGTTCGGAGTCATCTTCGTCATGTGAGAAGGCATCGTTGGTCGAGTTAGTAGAATTTTCTCTAGCGATCGGATATTATCAGTCAGATTCTTCCATTAGTTTAATTTCGATCTCATATTTTAGCACTATAATTTCATTCTATCTCGTTATATCGACAGAGGTTTTGTTTTTCTTTCTCCCGGGATGATCCTAAAAGTGATTTTTTAAAGATTCCTCCACCCTTTTTTTTTATCATTATTGAAAAACGTGACAGTGGGTCCGTGGTGTAAAAATTCCCTCGTAATAATACTCAATTCGTGTAGGTGCAGACTATTGCATTCTGTGTCATTTTAAAAGCCGAGTTTTCTCTCTAGTATGGAATTATAACAATGTTCTCGAAATATATCAATTTCTTACGGTCGAAATCAGTACATTACAAACTAATGGTTATTTATTTGCGTATAACTTGTTCTCTCATTTCGTACGTTTAACGTTGTTGGCGGAATTTATATTTGAACGTAAACAAGGGACTGAAATTTGATAGATAACAAATTGTAACAGCATGTAAGCAAAACAAATTATCATAATATTTGGAAGTTAGAAACTTGTGCGATAAAAATAATACCAACTTTCGGTGCCGGCGGGGTGGGGTGGTAAGTCTTTTACACATTTTTTTTTTTTTAAATGTGGATAAACTATCATCATTATTATTGTCATCATTATTTCTTTGTGATCGTCATGAGATAAGGCAGAGACCCTGAACTTTGCACCCTGTGTTTCACTTCCTCGATTTAATAACCCACATTTTTTGGAGAAAAAAAAAAAAGTATTGAAACTTTGAAACAGGAACAGTAACCAACTTGAACGGTGTATTATTTTATTTAAAACTTATATTTTTTTACAGCAAATTATGATTATTTTACGCAATAATTACTGGTTTAGATTTTTATACGCTCAAGGCAGAATCATTTTCAGTAGTTTTAAAAAATAACTGCTAAAAACTAAAAGAAAAGTCAAAGTAACGGTAGAATCATTTGTAATTTCCTCGAGAAAAAGAAGAAAAAAAAAAACATAACTTCGTTACTATGAAAAATTTTCATCGGTTAATTTTATTTTCAACCGTCACTTCGCCCTTCTTATTTTGAATTAGAGGTGAAAATTTAGTTTTAAATAATTATATTATACGACCAGTCATACAATTTTCAATGGATCACTGTTAAACTAATCATCGCGATTTCAATTATTTCTTTCTACTGTCGGGATTAAAATCATTCTTTTCTTTTTTCACGATTAAAAAAAATCATTCACAGACTTTTTTTTCAGAAATATTTTCTTCTATTTTCTTCAACTTTTATTAATTTCTCCCGATCTCTCCTATTTTTTCTCCTCCTACCACGCACTCTTTATCGAAACATCGAACTTTAACCGTTTCTAATTTTTCACTTCTCTACTTGTGAGATCCATTTTCTTTCTCTTCCTCTTCTCTCTTTCAAACTATCGCTATCTTCATCTCTATCTCCCTCGCTGTCCCCCTTGTTACTAAGTATCTATCTTTCTCATTCCCCCTTCCCACAAGTCGCGCGTCGCGCATGCGTACAATGCTATAGATGCCATTTTGAGACCACATCTCGACAGATGGAGTCGACATTCACGGCTCGAATATGGATGGAAAAAACACTCAGGTACGATTTTCTTTTAATTGCCGTTAAGTTTAAACTTTTAGGGATCGTTTGACGGCGTTGTTTAATGCCGGCTTTCTTCCTGGTCGCTTATCTAGGCCCTATAATTAACAGTGTTATTGATGCCCGACCGTTTTGAAAAATCCTCCCCCCACATAAACATGTCTCGTTAGTGTTTACTTCGAATTAGCTCGTCTTCGGCAAAGAAAGTCTATATTTCACCTTCCCAACTCTTACTGTTTCGTTTTGTTCTCTCGTTTGTAAACTCGGAATTTCCACTAGTTTTTCCACTGTCTTTTCTCTTTAATTATTTTTATTTATCCATCTTTTTCCTTTAAAAAAAGTCTATATACCTTTTTTGGACCGTAATACACTTTACGCTACCACTCGAAGCGTTTGCGCTGATTTAATAGTTGTTTTCTATTTTCATCTCCTAACCGCCAACGAGCTTGATTCCGGAGAAAAACAATTTTCCCAGATTTTCCGATCTCTTCTTAATTCATCCTACCTAAAATAATCGCCCGATCTTTGTTATTTATATTTTTTCTCTTTGATACTGTTTAAGGTGGGTTCACCAAAACTTTCTACTTGCAGAGCACACACAATATGGCGGTCACACTAAGTCCGTATTTCGTTCAACCTTTTACGATTTCACATAAAACTGGTCGCATTATGCCTTAGATTTAAAAGGTTTCCTCCTCAATTTTCGTCGTATTTCTTTACTGCTATCAGAAGAGAAAGAACCGTTACTTGTCTTTGAATCTAGCTTGATTTTTATGCAGTCGTCTTTTCTGTAATATTATTTCTTCCTTTTTTTCCCGGAATTTTTTCTTCGTTTTTCCTGGGAGTAACTGAACAACAGTATGAAGAATAATTTTTCCTATTTTCTTGCGTGCTACTATCATAATGATCGGTTGTATCTGTATTTCTAGTATTTTACAGCCTCCCCCGAGGTTTCTGTTGTCTCTTGTGGGGAGAAACGTGAATGATCATCTTTTGTTAAATTGTCTGTTTAGATATTTAAATTAACCTATGTGCTTGTTGTGGGAAGAAACATTTTCTCAATATAACAATCTCAGTGTGTTGTAGTCTTTCCTTTCCTCCACATGTTCATTTTGGCGAATATGTTTTCATTTTTTTTTCTCAAATTCGATCTATAATTATTCTACAACAAAATCTATTTGATTTTTATAATTTATTTCTTTTTAAAATTAAATAATCGTATCAACAGAGTTGATTAAGTGTTTCTCTTCTTCCTCAACGTAACGCACTACTGGCACTAAAATGCGCACATCAGAAATTTTAAAAAAGAAAAATCAAAATGAAGAAAAAATCTCAAGATCTAGATAAAGGGTAATTAAAGAGATATTGTTTGCTTTAATTATTTCTATTTATGTGAAATAACGAGGTTGCATCAATGGGAGAAAATACTCTTTCATTGACTGGATGTGGTGGGAGGGGGAACGAAACAAAAAAAAAACTTCTAAATGAAACATTGATTAATGACAAGTCAATTGAAGTTTAGAAATATCACAAAATCTTAAAGTTTTTGCCAATTAGAAAAAAAATTAGACAGTAATGGAGTTTTGGTATTTAATTCTATTGTCTTTGGATTTAGAAATTTTATTTTTTCTCTAAACTAAGCTTTTAATCAATCAATCCATCAAGAAAGTAGAGATTAACCTTTTACTTCTTTGTTAAAAATATCTTGTTCAATCTCTAGTTTCATATATTCATTGAAACTCTTAAAAAAAAAAAAAAAAAACTAATCCATATTCATTTGTTTTTTTTTTTTTTTTCCCATTAACTCATTTTTGTTAACTTAGTAAAAATTGTTTGCACGTTTTTTTTTCATTTTCTTAAAAAAATCTCTTTCTAATTGTAATTGATTTTTTTTTTTGATTTAAAAAAAATTGTTCTTAATTTGATTATGTAATTCATTTTTCTTACCCCCCCCAATATATGAAACAAAATCTATTGTAATATCACATAACAATAAATGCTTTTCTTTCTCTCATGTGATTGTGCATTCTTTGATATGTTAAAAATAAGCATGAACATTTTAACCGTTGAATTCTCCTCTATTTAAAAAAAAATGTTGTCTTGTATTTTTAAAAAGCATTCTTTCATTCATAGAAAGATATTCAGAGCATGAATAATGTCAGTACAAAAAGACAATTTTAAAACCAATATGGATATAAATATGCAAGACTGAATTTAAAAACATTGAAATAATGCCAAGTATTTGAGGAAAAAAAACACAAAACATGCCTGTCCCAATCTTTAGAAAACTTGGAATACAAGTTGGATTTCCATGCTAATTGTATGAGAGGTTTGTCTCTTGGAAACATCTTTATAAGAAGTAATGTTTCCAACTGATGGCTGTTTTCACATATCAGAGATGAGAATAGATATCCAGTTAAATGTAACAATAATAAATAGCATATTTATTCTAATAATTCTTGAAAAAACAAAAAAAACCCAAGAGTGGTTTCAAATTGTAAATTGATTAATCTGTGAATGAGTGAGTGGGTTAGGCCTCTGGCAAATATGTCCCCTCATTTGAAGGAAGTTCAAAACATTGGGAACTTCTCTACTTGATGAGTGTACAGTCTGAATCATCATCTTGCTGCATCTTTTGATTCTTTAATTTGTGAAATTTTCTCTTTTTCTTTTTGCTTTTTCTTAATTATGAAATTGCATCCATAATATTTCGTGTGTGCTTTTGCATTTTCACAGTATTGATAGAATGTGTGTATGTGTAGATTGGCAGATATTAGCAATTTTAATGTTACTGATCAGTTTCACGTAGCCATTGTGATCAACAGACTAGCAATGGCTGTGTGAAACTGACCAGTAACAACAAAATGGCAAATATCTACCTAATTTGAAAAAGATTGAGCACCATAGATGAAGCAATACTTGAAAACAATGAATATATATATATATATATATATATATATATGTAAGGGAGAGAGAAAATTTACATCCCTTCAGAATGTAGTCATACATCAATTATTTGTGAATGAGGATAGAAATTCTTTAAAATCATTTTTTTTTCCTTTTCTTTTTTTCTTTTAACTTTATCACATGAACTGCTTGTTTTCCTTTAGTATTAATCAACTTCATTGGTCTATAGTAAAATTACAACAGCAGCTTTGATTTGGAAGTATTGCCATGGTAATAAGAAGCAACAAGCTATAACAAGTTCCCTTGTTTGAATAGGATTAAAATTTCTATCTTGTGGATTAATTCAGGGAACAAATATGGAAGTATGAGTGTTGAAATAGTCTCTGAAAAATCACAAAGGTATTTGATTTGTCTCTTGAGCAAATCTTGTACAAACAATTTTCTCTCAATGAGTGACCCTATCATAATTATGGGCACACCTATTTATCACAAAAAATTGAAGAAAAAAATACTCTATTGCTCTGATTAATAAGCTACGTCAGTAATAATGTAGGAATCTATTTCATAGTAATACTAAGAATGATGGTAATCTTTGCTTTGATGTATGTAAACCTATGGCGGTGTTTAACCAGTTTAGAGAGATTTTAAAAGTCATACAAATGCTCTAAAAAAGAAATTAAAAATTCTTTTTTTTTCATCAAAAAGTATTATTGAACATTATATTCATTAGAAATTAGGGCAGCAATGAAATTGAACCCATTTCTTGGATTGCACATCATAAACTCGTCAAGGTATGATGGAAAAGATCCATATGAAGTACCATACCAATCTGACAAGTTCATACTGCGCAATCTGATAGACATGGGTTTAATTTCATTTTTGCATAAATTTCTGATGAATATGTTTTCTAATTATACTTTTCGGAGCCTCCATGTACGTCAAAGCCAAGATTACTTAAATAAATTGTAAACCAGCCATTCATGATAGGGTACATGTAACCCCTGGGGCAGGGGGCAGTGGCATATCTAAAGGTTGTCAGAAACTGAAATGATAATAATAAATGAATTGATCAATTTGTTTGACAGGGGCCTTAGATCCTGAGAAGACCTCTCCAGGAAGTCATGACCAAAAAAAGGCTAAAAATGGCTGATGTAAGCCATCTGTACAATACTATTAGTTGAAACAAGATTACTTTAAGGAACAGTAATGATAGTAACATTTTTAGTATCACTAATGTCAATAGTTTGCATGGAGTTACAATATTATTGCAATTGAATATTAGCAGTACAAATACTATTATTGGTAAGTGTAATTTAAAAAAGATTTTTGATACATTGTTGATCATTGTTTTAAATCTTTTGCTTACCATTTACCTTCATCTGATCTGTGCCGATAATTTATATACTCGCTGCCGAAGAGAAACCAGCCTGAGTTGAGTTGCGATAAAAAAATTGTTACAAAAATTGATGTGAAGGTGAATTGGAGCCTAAGATTGATAATGATTCACAAAATTTCAAATGATAAATATAAATTGTTGATGTTTCAATGTATAATACAAATCTTCAGAACAGCTGGTTCTTTCATTAAGTATTGGTAAGCTACATGCATGTTGGTAAAGAGATTTTTATCTACGTAATGCTTATATCTGGAATAATTAGACAGTCATTAAGAATCCCAGTACATATAAACATGGAAATGTCAGTAATTCAGGCACGAAATTGATAAATTGCCCTAATTTACCATGTGTTATTGATTTTAATCTGGATAAAAAAAACCAAAAAAACTAACAGTGCTAGCCAGAAAGTCTGAATTGTCTCATGTCTTGGGCTTAATACTTCATTAAAATTTTCCGCCATTTTTGAAGGGAGCCTGTTTCTTTCCGATCCAAATAGTCAGGTGTAATATTTTATGGTTATTAATGTTACTACTGTTTTTGATGCATATAGATTACTTCATTAAAACGATCAGGGAAAGAGCACTTATTTTTCTTGTAATGTTCAAATGACTGTTTTATCGTCATTAATGTTACCATTACTAAAGTCATTATCATTGGTTGCATTTTCAACTATTTGTTTGTAACTCTAAATTATGGCTTCATTGATACAAAAAGCTTTCAAATGGGATTTTGTGGTAGAATTCTCATGAATTTGTTAGAAGATCTGGCATGTCTTCAGCTTTGATGATTGCTGGTGGTGCACCAAAGTATATTGTAAGTTGTTTTGGTGATTCGTGGCCAAAGCCAAACAAGATGTCTATATTAGAAACTATCAACATGGGTCTCTCCAGTTTTCAAGTAGATCTGGCTGGCTCCGTATGTATGTATGGCACGTACAAGCTGCTCCAATGAAACTAGAGGGCTGATGTTTTTCAACATTTAATCTTCATGTCTGGGCAAAAACTTTTTTTTTTTTTTTCTTGTTTTGAAACTTCTCCCCCATCCCTATGTTTTCAGTATGAAAGTTCAATTTGCAGTGTAAGTTTATGCTAAAATCTTCCCTTAGTTAGTGCCTATGCCTATGAAAATTTAGACTTTTTGAATGATCATGGCCTAATAAAAGGTGAGATAAGTAACTTATTCATTGATCACTCCCCTTTTCTAATTTGTTGATTGATCCCCTACACGGCATGATGCCAAACGATGTCAGTCACATGACGGTTTCTATTGAGCAACTAACCAAACCTGTATTCTACTGATTTTTTTTTTTAATCCTGAAATTCTTACATGGTGACTCTGCCTGTTAAGCTAGATTGAATATCTGAGATGGGAAATTATCACTGCAAAGATGATCAATATCAGAAATTGATTTACTTGGACTGGTGTCCTCATCTTGTTTGTTAGTCACAACGTTTCAGCTGTTGTATCCTCCAGGCTTCTTCAGCTGTCTGTTCTAGTCGGTAAGGGGGAACTTTTGAACTGAACCCCTCATTCAATCCACAGGGTAGATTGTTCTCATTCTGTTGTCCATGCCAGAGGATATTTCGTATTAGTTAATTTGTTTGGAATTAATCAGGTAATTATGTGCTGTTGAGAATACTAATTCATATTATTACTTCTTCCTTTCTCTTTGATGCTGGCTTTTGCTTCCTGGCTTCTTCTTAGACTGTAGATTAGTTTATATAATGCTGAAAGAGAGGAAATTTTTAATAGTATGTCTGCAGCTGTTGTAATCAACTATTACAGTTTACTCTTTGGTACTTAATTACCGGGTAGGGGGAGTCGGAATAAGCTGGGGTTGTTGGAAAATCTGTCACAATTTAATAAGGGCGGGGGTAACTAGAAGCATCTGAACAAAACGGTTGTTCGAGAAGGGTTTATACTAAGGATGGGTAGTAAAATCATACAGTATTAACAGGAATAAGATAAGTCTATTGGTCATTTTAAAATTGCAGAAATTGAATTTGGGTGAACCAATTGCTTGACAAAGTTCTCCCCTTTATGTTGTTTGATAGTTGTCTTTGGATGGGGAAAATTTGGGCAAATCTGTTGTCCGCCCCCCCCTCCTCTGACTATTAAGGAGGAAAAATGAGGATGGGAGTAGATGGGGACCCCAATTAAGAGTAACTTTTTCTATTGCAACTGCTTCTTGTTTATACTACTTTTAAAGAAAGTATGATCATATTTACCAACTTGGGGAAAAAAACTTTTTCTCATAATGTTCAAAGGAAACCTTTTGTATATATCTGATGTCAGCATCAATTATCAAATTACTTATTTCATTAAAGCAAATACGTACACTGTGTCCCTCGGTTTTTATTTGAATCATTTTTATGGCACTAAATTTTAGCTTAGGTTGTTTTACTTTAGCAAGATTCACCCATTTAAAATAAACAAAAAACCTCTGTATTGTATTTCTCCTTGTCACGATCAGTGTCTTTAACGCTCTGATTGGTTAATTCATCAAAAACTGACCAATCATGAAAACTTTAGAATGTAAATTCGAAGAAAGTAGTTGACAAATTTGTTTGTCACAAAACAGCGGTGTTGGAATTCAGTTCAGTAAACCTAAGTAGATATTCATGAAAATGCATTACTGTACTACTTCAATAAAAAAAAGTTGTTTTTTTTTTCACTATAAATTAAGTAAAAAAAAAAAAAAAAAAAAAAATTCTTATTCTATTTAGAGTGGGGGAGATAGGTTGTTTACTTCTGGGTGGGAAGAGAGAGCGGGAGAAAAAAATAGGTAATTTAATAATAGGGTTGAAAGGAAGAGAATAGAAAAGAGTTAGGTAGTTTAAGTAACACTGGATAAAATCATGCACAGGCAATGACGACTAAAAGGGATAGGCGAGAGAATGAGGAGATGAAAGCTTATGATGAGAGAAGAGCAGAGGCACGAGATAATGAATGATCTTATTCGTCAACACCCGTGGAATTTCCATGGGTCCAGCTTGTGAATAATTGTTTAAGTGTCTGTTTTCAGTGAGTGCTATTTGCCAGTACAGAGATTTCATATAAAAGCTTTCAACATTTGGCCTGTTACTTGTGAAGAAATGGAAAGATGGATCACTTTAACACCCTTGTCTAGACTAGTTTAGTGTGGAGAACGTCTAATTATTAAAACTTGGGTGGGGGACAACCCATGATGGACAACACGTTCCAAGATGTCATTTTTTGGTTGGCAATGTTACTTTATGCCAAATTGATCCCTTAGTTCATTTCTGCTTGTTTATTGGAAATTCAGGATTTTTCTGTGATCACTACCCCACAAAATGAAAGAGAAGCAATGTACCTATTCATTGATCACCCTTTTTTTTTTCTTTTTTTTTTTTCAGCGACTTAATCGATCGCCCCTTACACGGCATGTTGCCTAAAGAGGTTGGTCATGTGACAATTTCTAACCGGACCTATCTTTTTTCGCTTAGTCAATGACCCCCCCCCACACACACAAAGATTGCTTCTGAAGGTAGAATGTTTAATTGCCAAAACTTAAGGGTGGGGGGTATTATAGTGATCAAAAAATACCTAATACTTTATGCCACAATTGTTGTGTACAAAATTCTTGGATGAAATGCCTGTGTGCTGTCCGTTATCAGCAGTAAGTAATGATTGATGCAAAATGTATTTTAAAGAGTGGAAGCCAAGGCAGATAATCTATAGAGTCATAAAATTTGGCATTAACTGGAGGGGGGGAAGCACAGGATGTAGTTGTGCCTTCCCCTCCCAAACCATTTTGTGTAATGACTGACATGAAGCTAGGATACATCTGTTACGATCAGATTTTCATGAGAACCACTGATCCGAACAACTTCACTTCGAAATTGTTAGATCCGTACAATGGCCGATTTTTGAGTAATCACAGTGCGCATACAGATTTCTTCCATTGTTATGAGATTAACCATATCAAATGTTTTTAATTTTTAGGCTAACTACACAGACTTTACAGAGCAAGCTCGTTGACCAACTCTTGTTGTAATTTTAATCCCCTTTCTTTCTTACTGCTGACTTAAAAGTTGATCTCTGTACCAAGTTTATTTGGAAAGTATCCAGCCATTTAATATTTACAAAGGAAAAAAAAAAAAGCCTGCCTAGGATAATGGCACCATTGTTCCTTCAGAGTATTCCCCTTTGAGACTTCACCCACTTATCCCAGTGTTCATTCGACTTTTCAAAATTGCCTGCAAAGTCCTCTTTCAACATCAGCATTTTGCTATGTTAGTTTTTACAAGATTAGTCTCTAGTTTTTGTCAAGCACCATTCATGGTCGTTTTTTTTTTTCTTTTTTTTTTCATTTCTATTTTTCTTAATTCAATTTTTTTTCCCCTAGTTATCACTGCCCGACAAAAGGCGAGAAAAGTTACTTCTTCATTGATCATCACCCCCCTTTTTTTAAAAACCAATTTTTGAATTGATTGCTCCCAACACGGCCTGCTGCCAAAAGACGTTTGGTTATCCGACGTTTTTCATTGAATGACTAACCTGACCTGTTTTGTATGTTCACACTATTTTTTTTTTTTTTTTTGGCAATGAGTAATTTGGAAAATAACATTTATAAAACATACCAAAACGGAACTAACAAATCTGGTTCAGTGATTGTTGTGGAATCCGATTCCACAGGTGGCTAATTTATTTATCGTTCGTTTATATTTGAAGCATGTTTCATCGACAACGACATTTTACTCTTCTAAAAGAATTCTCGAATTTAAGTAACCGAATGTTCCTCTTGGGTCTGCAGAATTGGTCAATCCATGTTGACTCTGCTTTGAAATCCCTCTAAGGCTCCATTGATGTAAGCGTTGTTGACGCGAATCAAAGCTACCACAATCGTCTGAATTCTTCGTTTGAGTTTAGCGTAAATATGGCCTTAGGGAAATGGTATGAAATGGTTGGGGAGAGAGAGAGAGAGAAATGGATAGGAGAGGAAAACGTTGACCTGACGGGGGACGAGGAAAAGTAGATTCAAAATAGACTAATGGGTGGGGGGATTTGGAGGGAAGGAAAGAAAGCAGACTACTGCTTGGAGCAAAGACTTACTAATAGTGAGTTAGGGGGAAGGCAAGAGAGAACCACATGAGAGGAAAAAGAGAGAGTATGGTCAGAACGTGATGTGGGGGGGAGGGAATTGGAAAGAGGAGGAGCTTAAAAATGTGAAGGGGGGGAAGATACAAAGGAAGAGACAGGTGAAAGAATATATCGCGGGGCGGTGGGGATGGCAGAATTAGCAGGGAAAGGAAATGTGACCTCGAAACCGAAAAGACAGACCCAAGGGGAAAGGATGTAACCGGGTATTGTCATGGTGGAGCAGGTGTATTGGAAGGGCAAGAGACAGGGAGAGAACTGAGGGCGAAAGATCCACCCACTTGAGAAGCAGAGATAGATAAGTGGGAGGGCGTTGTTTTAACTGGGGCCTTATTAAAAGTTTGTAATTAAATCTTAAGCATGAAATCTTTCGCCATTTGCCTTCATTTCCTGTACAGCTTGCCCACTTGAGTATTAACAGTCAGCCGTTTATTTAAAATTTCAGTCGAAAAATATACCAGATTATAATCCAAGCAGGAATTTCATCAAACTCCTGAGAATTGACTTTATTTTCCTCAACCAACGACAATGACAATTTCAGACTTCCGGTTAAGACTAAAAAAAAATATGAAAAGTTTAAAATAGAGAGAAGGCAAAAGAAAGACTGTTCCTCTTCGTACATCAGCAGTCAACAAAAGAGGAATGAAGAGAGAAAAGGAAAATGGAAAGCTATGGACGCTTGTTTTCAGTTGATGTAAAAATTCTTGAATTATATCCGGAATGATGTAGATTTCCGTTCCATTTATCTAGAAAAATATTTAGATACCATTTTATTGAGTCTCCGTCCACGGCTGAATTTAAGATCTTTTTCAGTTGAGGGAAACTTCTACATAAAAACTTATGTCTGTGGAATTAGACCCTGAAGCAGCCGATCTTGTTTTTGGAAAAAATTTTAATCAAAGGCCGAACCAAATCAAATTACTCCTAGCAGAGAAGCTTTATATGTGCATCAATGTTTATACTTTCCTAATTTTATATATTGCTGCTTGTTGGTATGTACAGCTCTTACACATTCTGATCAGAGGTGAACGCTAAGCAGATCCCATACTGTATTCAGTTGTAAATCACCCCTGACTTTTTTCTTTTTTTAATTGGAGCATTATAGGGGTGCCTTAATTCAATTCTTTTGGTACAATGCAACGTTTCGATCTACTTAGAAGTCAATAACAGAATCACTCTCAGGTTTGACAGGTTTTTCAAGAACAAGAAAATCCTATTAGTTCTAAAAAGGATGTACAACCAATGCATCCTCTTGATAGTCACCTATGGAGCTGAAACATAGAACCTAACCAAAAGATTGAACTTAAAACCATACAGTGTGCACTGGAGAGAATCATGCTCAACATCACTCAGAGAGATCACAAGACAGCAGAGTATATTAGAAAATCGAAGTGGACATCATAATTCACGACATGGATCTCCAGAGATCATATGCAAAACTGCGACCTGCCCAAAATAAGATGGTCTGATGAACTAGATAATTTCAGATTGTATAGGCTCTACAACACCTAAGATGGAGCAGCCTGGCGAATCTTGGAAGGTCTTATGTCCAACAATGGACACTAAAAGGTTGATAATGATATCTATACTTGATAAATAATAAACTACCTTGTCAACACCCGTGGAATTTCCTTTCATCCAGTATCTACTTGGGGTTCTTGATATTGTCAGATTAAGGGAGGGGCTGATATATAGGAGGCCCTCCTAAAGACTAACTGACCTTTGTGATAGTAATGTTTCACACACTCACACACTCAATGTTGAAAACGATGCCCTAATGAGAAATAATTTAGCTGTAGTTTTTTTTTTTTCATATTTCTGCAATGTTTCTAACATTGGGTGGACAGGGTTGTGGAACTTTACCATCAGGAAGGTCCACAAGACTATTAATTTCAAATTCTAAAATGGATGCGTTGGAACTTTTTAGTGATGACATATATCGAAAATAATTTGTTGTTCAAACAAATTATGAATTAATACTGCTCATCTAAAGGTATACTTTATTTTGAAAAAATTTTTTATTTTCATTTTATTCATTTGAGCAATTCACTACTGCCCATTGATATTTTTATACACTGTTGTGTCGTAAGCTGAGGAGGGTCTCCTTTTAGATTGGAAAGTTATTTTGAGGGTTCTTCCAGTCTGGAAAGGTTGAGAAAGGCTGCTCATAGAATCACGTATAATGACCTATTCTTGTCATAGGCTGTGGTGGGGAAGAAACAGTCTCAGTAGCATTTTAACATGTTAGCAAGGTTTTATCATTATTACTGTTACTTCATCATTCTCCTGCTTAAATTTGGTCATTTTCTGCACCAATAAACTAAAAGTTGTTTGAGCAAAATTCTGTTGTCAATTTGTATGTTGTGCATTAGAAAACCAGGTAGAAAAAGAATCACCACTTGTCCGGAATCAGTCAAAGTGTTACTTACAGAATAGGGTTTGTAGTTCAAACAGCAGTTCAAAAAAAAAAAAAAGCCAGTCTTACCTTGGTTATAATCATCTCCTTGTGGTATTCTGAAAAAAAATCTGATCGTACACCTTCCAATGGTCGAGCTCTTACTTGATTTTAATGGCCAAAACAATGGTTATCGAATTGAAATTGACGGCAGTAGAACAGCTAATCACTTTGACATTGCAAACTCTTGATCTACAGGTATCAACTCCTGAATGAACATGGCGACTCAAACCAATGTGTTTGACACATAGACAAAGTTTCACCAAGCCAAACTGAACTTTACCGAGAGAGAGAGAGAGTTCCTCTCAAAAAGAGCCAACCTTTTTAATCTTTACAGGCTCATTCATATGCAATTTCGTCCCATGTCGGTCAAACTCAAACCATAGGGTTATGTATAAAATTGTTTAGTGAAAATGACTAGTATATTTGCACCTTGCATAGATGAGTCACCATAGCCTGCGAGTGTTCCAGAACTAATTATCTAAGATTATTTAAGAAAAACATTCCAGCACAAGAAAAACAAGAATTTTTTTCTTTTTTTTCTTTCTTTCTGAACCACAAAAACATTTTTAGTTTGTTCCTAGTTGTATACTCATATTCAATGGTTCAGACTTCAGGTTATGGCCCCGAAAACATGACCAGGAATGCCCTTAGACACTCACAGACACATAGACAATCAAAGAGAGAAGAATCTGTGGTCCACTCAACTGGTTCATCTGCCATTTGTGGGATTGCAGTGATTCGATTTTCCTTCCCAAGTTTTTCATCATAACCCAGCAATGCCTGGTACCCTTGCATGCATCTGATGTATAGCTCTATGTATTGGTGTGAATTCTGCTTTGTCAAACGTCACGGGCTTGCTATTCTTTCTCGGGCTGCATGTCAGCTTATTTTGACAATCTCTGGCAACTTTTATTTCTCTCTCCAGCCTTAGTTCTTCAGCTGGCATTCTCTCCGGTCTCTTTTATTTACAAACTTAACATTGCTGTCAGGCACTACTTGAAGAGTCAGTGCATTGACGACTCTGGTTTTAGAATAATTGTAGTCAGTCCTGTCAAGAGTGATGTCTACAAGAATTTCTTAAGGAGAGGGCAAAAGCACTCCCTGTTCAGAGAGAGAAGATGCCATTTCCTTGGTCAGGACTAAAAATCAGTCATAAAGCTTGAATTTCTCCCTATTTGTTCTCAGGGTTTCCTCAGACTGAATGATTTGAGTTTGCATCTTCTCTCTCGATGGTTCCAAAGAACAATTTTCTAAAAAATCACAGAACACATACGTACATATAATGGACCCTCGCCATTGATTTTGATAATACATCAAATCAAACAAGAATTGTGTTTTTTTTTTTTTTTGTTTTTTTTAGAGAGAATCTTTTCACATGAAAGAACATGGTAAATGAAACATTAAAATAAAAGACCACATTGTTTTTAATTGATATAGATTTTGTATTGTGAAGTGTAAAAAAAAAAAAAAAATTAAAAGCAGATTAATGCGTAAAATGTTCCTACTTAATGGACTCCAGTATCCTCTGAAAATTTGGTTTAATATTGGATTATTGAATTTGCATATCAGGTACCACCTCCAGTCTGTAGTGATATTTAGTTTTAGTGCTAACTTATTGATTTGAAAATAGTTAATACTATTTTTTTAAAAATTTTGATGAAATTTTATTAAGACACGTCAAGTCGAGGAACACGGGAACTTTCCCCCCGGAATTGTGGGGGTCCAAGAAATCCACTTTGGGGAAACCCTATTTTATCTTATAAAACCAGTATAATTCATACTGAATACATTACAATAAAAACATGGCAAATATATTTCACTGACTTTAAATGCCTGTGTACTGGTTTCATGCCACTGCAGGTATGTCTGATTAATCGGCATTGAATTCTGAATTTGTCGTCAGTAAGCACATCAATATGTTATAATTAGAATTTATTGCTCAAGACAACAACTCTACATTTACTTACCGATTCTAACTCAATTCCCAAATATTTGCCTTTCTTGTTGATTAATTAATGTCAACAAATGTTAAAAATTACAAATGCAGGAGCTTTATTTATTTATTTTTTGTTAAAAAAAGAATTAGTCACTCATTGGAAACTATTTCATGACCAACTTATTTTAACAGTATATTGTGGTAGGGTTGGTCAATGGATAAGTTTTTTTTTTTTTGTGTAGTGATCACTAAGAAGAAAAAGAAGGCTGCTGAGAGTGAATACCATTGGACATGAACTAAAGGGTCAGTTTTGTATGAATTTACAAAAAACCTAGTTAGGAAGTGAATTTAAGAAAGTGTTTTTTTTTTCTAGACATAAAAGAAATTGATTGTTGAAACTTTCAGCCCTCTAACTCCATTTGATTTGGCCTATACAGGTGATACATATAAAGTAAACTAGCCAATCTGACCAACTTGAAAACTGAAGAAACTTATGTTAACAGTTTCTGAAAACTCTTGAATAATTTGACAAATACTGAGATGGTGGCAGAATTCTAATCTTTTGTACAAGGTAAGCCTTTACTGGTACATAGTATATTTAACAGTCAAATTTTACTGATTTGCCACTGAGTTTAAAAGTTGAATGTAGAGTGAATATTTTTTTTTTTTTTAGTGTGAAAAAGGTACCATGATTAGTATTTTAGTGACAGGGCTTACCTTAGCAGCTGTGAGGCCCAATTTAGAACCATTTTTTTTTTTTTTTTTTTTTTTTTTTTTTTTCCGGGGTCCCTGGTTAACAGTCAATAATTTTTAACGCGCTTCTGTGATTGATTAACTTAATTCAAGTATGATAGAAAAAATTCAGAATATGAACAATGTAAACCAACACTGTTGAATCTTCAAGAATTCAGAAGAAATTTAATCTTGTTGCTATTCTCTGTAAATCCTCATTGTCTGGAATGAGGTGTCGTGTGTGTTTGTCAAGACTAAGATATACCCAAGTACGGGGCCTCCTTAGGCGCAGGGGCCAGTTGGGTGCAATAGGTTCAATTGGCTCGAAGCCGGTGGTCATTTAGCTTCCTCACTTTTCTTGAAATTAAGTGAAGGTGCATTTTTGCAAGCTTAATATTTTCTTTTTTGACAAAGGTCTTAAGAGCCACTTCGGCCATGCTTGGTTGTTAGTGATTATTTTTATATCCATCTGTGTTTGTGAATTTCATTTTGTTATATTTTGCTGCAGGAGGTTGTAAAAGCAATTTTGTTAGTTATAAAATTACTGTAATAATGGTATATCTAAGTATGATTTGAAAAATATCTCTGTGTGCATGTATGTATGCACCAAGATAACTCTACAACTGGCTATTGTACAAAGTTGATATTCGCCATATATATTAGTCAGCCGACGAGGCATTGCAGTTTGAAGTTGTTTGGATCAGTTCTGTTGAAATTTGACATAATTAAATACTTATATAATATATATATAATATATAAATTTAGATATAAAATATCTAATTCTAAGTAGCCAAAATAATTTGAAGCTGTTTCGTACAACAGATGGAAAATCATTTTACATGACAATTATGACAGGCCGTTCCACACACCAAGTCCAGTCCCTTCCAAACTTGCACCTATGAAATGGATGCTGCCCTAGTTTTCCTAATTCTAAAAAGAGACTTTACGAGGACCAATAACTGGTGCCCTGTGATTGTAAGTGTTGAATGCATTTCAAGTGTTTTCAAGTTATTTGTAACAGCAACGATTCGATACGAAGAGAAAATGGTTCCAAATCTTTTTGAAGTACGGATTCAGAACATGGTGAGAGGTGTAGAGAAACAAAAGCTGTAATAAAACACTTGATATTACATTTTGCCCAAATATGGTTGGAAATCTACCTACACTAAAAATTATTCCGTCTCTCGCTCTCAATCGCTTTCTCTCTTGCTCACGCCCTTTGAGATTTTCTCGGTACTCGACAAATACTTCAGAGGTTCTACAATTGTAAAATGGATGGAAATATCATATCTTGTGTAAATGAATCAACATAGCCTACATGTGTACCAGAACCAATTATCTAAAAAAAAATATCCATGTAAAAAAAAATATACCATCACAAAATTTGGGCATTGTTGGTCCCAAAATGACCAAAGAGACCCTAAAATGAAAAAAAATGTTTTTAGATATTGTCTAGTGGTGTACTCATGCAAATTTTCAAGGTTATCGCCCTCCAAAATGTGACCAGGAGAGACCCTCCCCCCCACTAGATATAGATGAGTAAAGAGAGAAGAATCTGTGACCCTCTTGGCTGTTTGTTTGGGCAGGCCATTTGGTACTCAATATTACATGATGCCCAAATCTGGTTGGAAATCTCTCATTTGCTCACACCCCTTGAGATTTCAAAGGTTCTATAATAGTAAAATGAATGGAAATGCATGCTGTACGGAGAGTAGGTAAAAGGAGGGCATTTGGTTGTAAGATTTGTGCTCCAAAAATGAAGATGAAGGCATATTGATGGGGAAGCTAGTTACTAGGAATCAATGTATGCTCTAATCATAACCTTTTTGTTTTTTTCCTGTGAATCTGCTTTGAGCTTTGAAATTATATATCTATCTCACATAATGAATCACCATAGGCTGCATATGTAACAATGAATTATCTAAAGAAATTATATAAAATGAGTGGAAAGAAATTTTATCCAAAATTATCATGAAGAAAGTATCAGCACAAGATTTGGGTGGTGTTGGTCCAAAATGACCATAGAGACCCCCCCCAAAGCACTTTTTTTGAAAAAAACAAAAAAAAAACAAAACAAAAAAACGTTATTAGATAATGCCTAGTGGTGTACTGTAACTGGAAACATATAAAGACAAACAGAGAGAAGAATCTGTTGCCCATTTGGCTGGTTAGTTGGGTTGGCCATTTATGGGGCTACAATGATTTGATTGTTATAATGTAATAGATAACCAATAATGAAAAAGGTGTGTAGGTGAACTTTTCAACTCAATTTGGTGTGAAACTGGAACGAGTAATTATCTGGTGATTTCTTTGAGAAAATATTGTAGCCACAATTTTCCTTTCTTTTTGAAGAGAAAAGTTTTTTCTTTTCAAAAAAAAAATTTTTTTTGTTATTATACACCGAGAAACCTCAAGATAATGTTTAATTTTAGTCTCTTCAATCTGAAGAATTACTTAACTCTTCCTTTTTAATTTCCTCTCTTTGTATGAATGATGGCAAAAAATTAATTCCTCTATTATTACATATTAATATTCTTCATCTCTAATCACACATCGTCTTATGTAACTCAAATGCCCTCACACTGGCAATGGCAACAGCTGTCCCTGCCTGGGCATCCCCATATCACAAGTTTCTCTTTGTCTCTGAGTTTTTCAAAGTTTTTGCAACCTGTAAAACAGATTTAGAGGTGACAAATGACCCCAAAGTGGCATCGCTCACTAAACCATATGCTATTTTATCCATAGCTGGTGGGAGGAGTGGTGCCAGTCTCAGTTGGAGTGAGAACTCAGCTCACCCTGTTTGTATTGTTAACGGATTGGCCTCTGGCACTTCTTATGTAATATAATGGATGAATATATTCAGTTCTGGAAGTTGGTTATCAATGAGTTCTTTCCAATGTAATATCACCTGCTCCTGGTTGGTATAATGTATATCTAACCTGACGGACCATGCAAGGTGCAATTTTCATCAGTGCTCGACCCTGGGTGCAAGCCAGGATTTTGAATGTTGTTCTAGGTAGATAGGCCTTCCCCACAAGAGATTGCTGCAATACAATCTTCTTTCACCTCTTTCGCTTTGTAAATATCAAAGGCCTCCCCACTACTTGTACCCAGGATCTTAGAAATTGATCTACAAGGCAGCCACGCCTTACTTAGAAGATTGGAGAATCCTGCCTCTATTTGGTTTTCTGTCATATTCAGCTGAGTTTAGTCAAGAATGATAGGATGGGGGCTGTCGGATTAAGGTGGGTGGTTTGCTGTAATTCAAATAGGGCCCTTCCATTTAAATGATTACTAGTATAAACAAGAAATTCTATTGAATTTAATTGTAATTATATTGAATTTCATCCACATACTTATTATTACATCGTACGTTTACAAACTTTTCTTGTGATAATTTTAGTCTTTAAACTAATTTTGAGGCCCCCCCACCACCAATATTTGGGGTCACTGACTCCAGCCCATTCAGCATATCTCCTCAATTCAGCACTGGGGTTGGGGACTAGAATATACTGGTTTTAAGAGAAAGTAATGGTATCAGGTTTGTTGTCTTGGCAGAATAGTTTGAACATGAAATGAAAAGCAATTATTTGTACACACACACACATATATATATATATATATATATTCCTTATGTCTACAGAAAATCCTTTATTTTAATTTTATTTATTTATTCTTCTAAGTTACTCTCAGTAGGTGTTTAGTGAGGTTCAATTTACAAAGTAAGTTTTTGCTAAATTGATTACTATTTTGTTCCCATCTAATTCAGACTTCTTATTGATTTCTGCTTAAACAGAAGTAACTTATTCATTGATCATCCCCTTTTCAAATTCTTTTAATTCATCATGCCCAACTCAGCATGCTGGTTGTGTAACAGTTTCTATCGAGTGGCTAGGTGGATTTTTTTTTTTTTTTTTTTTTACTCTTGTTTGTGATGAATTAAATTCTGATTTAGCATGAAAGAGATCATTCTTGTTCTCAAAGCGAAGAGCGAGGATTCATAATTTAATTGCCTTTGTATTCTTTAAAACTATACTTTGACATTTATTTTCGGTAGATAAGATCGGAGAGTGGTTTATATTATCTGTACAACAGTGACAATCATAACATATTCATGACTGCATTGTATGTAATGCAATTGATTGTATGTCAGATAAATGTATTCAAATAGACCAGTTGTCTTGAAACTTCAGCTGCTCGGGGGGAACCCTTTTTAAAAATTAAATATTCTTGGGGACCCCTTCAAGAAACAACTTTCCCTTCTACATATATATTTATTCATATATGCATGTAACTACTGGATTTTGGCTTTGTTCATAGAATTATCTGATTGTGTGTAAACTCAAATTGGAAATACATTGAATGGAAAAGTAAGACTGAAGCTTACTAAGGCGAAATAGACGTATGAACAACGACTGACTGAACAGTGTCCATATCAAGTGATTTAAATAAAAAAAATTTTTTTTCTCTAATTAAAAAAACTAAGATTTTGTCATATCAAAAGTACTGTTCGTGTTGAAAGAATAAAAAGAACACCTGTAAAAGCCATGAAAGAATTGTTTATTTAATGAAGTATTATCAAATACATTGCAAAAGTGTCACTCCATTTTGTGGTACCCCTGGAAAGCTTCTGAGGCTTACTTCGGGTTTTGGTGAATGCAAAGCCTTTATTACTTAGAAAAATGTTATTGCATGAACTTCACACTTGAGGATCCCTAAAGGAAGATTAAATGATAGATGATTGATCTGTAGATAAACCGAACCAGTTTGGTAAATCTTGTTCCTTCTTTTCCCTTCTCTTTCTTCACTATGTCAGCCAAGAGATCGATAATTAGTTACATTCTCCTCTCTTATTAGGTATCAACCTATGTTGTCTGCATTAGTCATTTTGAGTGTCTGACATACTGAAAAGTGAGGATACTCATAGCTGAGTGCCCTTTTCTCCAAGGGTAATAGGGCAGAAGTAGCACAAGGAGTTTAGGATAGGGTTGAACCGCTGAATTCAGTCTTACATTTCTGATAATACCTCCATAGCTTATCCGCAATCCTATTAGGTGTGTGCAGAAGTTCCCAGTGGGAGACTAGTTTTCAAAAAAAAGAGGAAGGAAAATAAGTAGTGTTTCCTTGAATCAGTTGATTCTCATACTTGTAAAATTTTGTGGTGTGGTTATATTCTGCAATTATTTTCAATAAAAATCATAAAGGACCATTTTTGGCTTGGGGTTGGATGGGTAATTTTTTTTTTTTTTTTTTTTTTTTTTTCTAAAATATAGAAATGCAGATCTTGGAGCTTCTATCATGATGTTAAGAGCTGGTAAAAAAAAATGATCCAAATTATTGTCCTTTTAATGGTGTCACCTGTTTCTTCCCTCCTATTTCTGTTAACATAAATGAGACTGATCAAAAAGTTTTTTTATAGAGATGTGTAGATATGTCTTAAAATCTCAATGAGGTTATGTGACTTGCTCAATTTTTTTTTCTGATTTCTCTCAAATTATACTTCTCTCTTCTGTTAATTGTAAACGGTGCATAAACTTTGAAAGTTTTATTTGTAATTGACTTAACACAATATTATTTAACCATCAGCTTTTATTCTCTCTTCTCTGAATATTGTAGATGAGTAGAACCGATGGCAAAGATCTGGGACAAAATATTGAACTGGCAACAAGAAAAGGTTTGTTGAAATTATTGCTTCAATTTTTTTTCTTTTTTGATATTTTTTTTTTTTTTTTTTTTTTTAATTGAAAAAGCTGTTAAAATTGATAGTGTAAATCTTTATGGTTTTAATTGGTCTTTGAAGATGAATTCCCCTAGAAATATTTCTTTCTAAAATTTCATTAGTGTGGACCATCATTGAAACGAATTGTTGTCTGTTTAGAAAAAATGTATGCATACATATAATTTTAATACTGTTTGTATATAAACTTGTTGTATACAAAAGAATATGTGCAAAAGAAATGCAAAGACCTGTTTTTCTATAAAAATATACCTATTTAATTAGGAATGAGTATTTGAGATATAAAATGAACATGGATGTTACAGAAAATCAGTTATACAAAATGAATGATAATGAACATGTGTAATCAAAGCATGTTGAATGAAAACAGAAGATAAATTGTACACCATGGGAAATTAGTTTTGAAGTCATTTTAAATGATATCAAAAGCATTTTTACTCTGCCTACCATACATGGGTTAGAATGGGGCTGAGATTGGACATAGCACATGGCAAGAATGCTAATAACTGAGCTTGTAATGGTTTGCTATCTTAGTTCTCTATTTTAAATCTTTCTGTAAGAGTTTATTTCAAGGGTTATCTTGTTCTAACTTTATGGAATATACATTGGATTTGTTGTAAATTTCATATTTCTTAATTTAATGGAAAACATGAAAATCAACAAGTCACCAGTGTCATTAAGGTGTGCGATTGGGAGATGGTGCCCTAAGGTTGAAATCCTCAGGACCAGGCTCATCTTGTTTATGCAGTATCCCGCCTGAAGAGATAAACCATTCTGAACATTAGGTGCCTAAAAATGTTCTGTGAAATGTGAAAATAAGACTTTCGACTTCATTGGAAAACGTATTTATTATTTTGCTCCATTTTCTGCCATCTTTCTCACCATTTCATCTTTCTGACCAAAGAATAGCTCTTGGTGCCTTTTATAGTCTTTTAGGAATTCGATTTTTTTTTTTTCCCCTTATCTTTCTTTCTGTAAAGAAAACAATTTATTCGTAATCAAGAGGTACAATATCTGAAAGAATATGCCAGATGAGTGAAGACTTCACAACCATCTTGTAACAATTTTTGCCAGATCATGAGATAAAGATTCAGTCTAGCATTATCCAAATGTAATATTATGCCCTTTCTCTCAACTTGTTCTGGATGGAAGCTTTTTGTTGATTGTTACCACCAGTTGGTCTAATTGTGAGCATTATTTGTTTGAATCAATCATTTAGTTCCCCCAGAAGTTCCCCACCAAATCCTAAATATCATCTTCTTTGGATGAAGACTGGCTTTGGTATACTTGGTGCAGGTTTGTTCCCTTGCGTTCCATGTTGTTGTAAAGGATCCCTTTCTCATTGTCTTTCCCAAAACGGAACATGAAAAACACCTTTTTAAATACAAAGCAGTAATTTTCACTGGACAAAACTGTCAACATAGTTCTCACTTCAGTTTTCAAGCTGCGTATGTATATATCACTTGTACAGGATGCACTAATGGAGCTAGATGGCTGAACATTTTATGTTCTTTTTGTCTTTTGAAAATCTTTCACTTCTAAATAGTTTTTTTTTTTTTATGTGAGGTTATACTAAATAGGTCTCTAGTCTGTGCTCGTTTGTTTTATGGGAATTAGAACTTTTTAGTGATCAAACAAAAGGAAAGAGAATTAACTTATTCATTGATCATACCCAACATGTCATACTGCCAAAAGATGTTTTGTGACTATTTCAGTTGAGTGACCAACCAGACGAGTAATTTTAATCATATATTTTTTTTATTTTCCAGACGAGTCTAAAGAGAATGAGATGCTTGGTGTCGGGTACCACATCCAACCACTAAGTGAGGCCAATATCATCCCCTTGGACAGCCTAAAGTGTTCAGAAAAAACAATAAAAGATCAGTTTGGTACTGCAGCCTTGATCGGGCACACGACTCCAATAAAATCAACATTCCAAGCAGGCATCCCCACCAACATGCACTGCACTCCTGTCACCACCCTGGGGGCATTTACCACCCAGGTGATTTCCCCAGTTTATCTACCGACTACGTTTTCAGGGTTCCCCCAACAGCTGCTCACTAACAGCCAACTCTTTGTGACCCAGCCAACAATGGTTATACATCCGAACTTCCAGTGCGTCTCAGGTATTGCTGCCGCCAATTTAACCAGCCAGTTTTCAGCAGCTGGCACCATCGAGCAGGTCCCGACCACTCACATAGAGCAGCTGAATGGGCCAACGGTTCTCGGAGACACCAGCGAAGAAGTCATCATCGGGGAGGAACAGAATTATGTGGGGACCCAGCCTGAGGAAGGAACTGAAGTGGTCAGTGGGGAGGGCAAGGTCGAAATGGCCCCCGTTGAACTGGACTCGGATGTGTCCTGTGAGATCTGCCCTGATCTTGCTGACAGCAAATCTGTGGATTCTGTAGTAATGACAGAGAAAGATGACCAGTTTGCTTCATCCGAGTCTCCAGTCTCAGAAAACGTGGAAGAGGAGGAGGAAGAAGATTATGTGGAAGAAACCTGCAGCCAGAATCCAAGTGAAGTCCCAGTATCTCCAAGTGGATCGGAAGAGATCCCTGCGCATATGGATCTCGGGGATGATACAGAAGGTAGGCGCTGTTTTGAATGTTTGGACCCCCCCCCTTTTTTTTCCAAGGTAGTTTGTTATGAATGAAAGAACATCACGTCTTGTCATACCTGATTTGTCAATCGCTAAATGTCCCTATCACAAATGAAAAGTAAAACATACACATCACTTATTTATTGAATCGCTGTAGTCCTCCAAAAGTACCCACCAGATTAACCGGCCTAGTAAGCTACAAATTTTTTTTCCTTATCTTTGCTTGTCTATCTCTGTATTTTTCTGAACTCTCCTGGTCACATTTTTTTCCGTTACTGCCTTGAAAATATTTGTGAATACCTCACTAAGCACCATCAAAAAACGTTTGTGTGTGTTTTTTTTTTTTGTTTTTTTTGTTTTTTTTTGTTTTTCCGTTCTTTTACCTCTATGGTCATTTTTGACCAACCAACAATGTCCCAAGTCAACATTTTTTACAATATAGTTTTAGATAATCGTTTTGATACAGTGTGGGCTTTGGTGATTCATTTATACAAGGTATAGATATTATTTTCACAAAAGTGGTATCTCGTGGTTTTCACGGGACATCAAGTGACAGCAGGTCTCTGCCATACTCTTAACACTCTTTAAGACCCTGGGGCCGAGTGTAGAAACAGTAGTCCTCAGCTGAGTGAAGATCCTCATGGGTGAAGCCAAAAATACAAAGTTCTATACTTGTTATATATACTATGTATGGCTTATGAATATTTTTAGAGGTAGCTTCAAGTTGTGACCTAACACACTGGTTTGATTTGGTCCTGTCAAGGTGGACAATGGGCACAATGATTTTTTTTGCTGCTGTTGTTAGCTTGGGAGGTGTTGTAGTTATTGGAGAGTGGTTTAATCAAACGTTCACTCGACCAGTTTTTTCTGTTAATCATTCAAGACATGCCGTACTGTGAAGCTATTTTGGCATTGTGGGGGCAATACTTTAAAAACTAAAAAAAAATTACTTTCACATTAAATATCACAACCCCCTTGTGATATTTTGAGTGCTAATTAGTGCATTTATTTGCGATTAACCTCTGAGGAAAGAACAAAAATTGGAACTTTTGCTCTTCTCCAACTAAGGTCTGTGGAGAAAAAACTGCTCTGTATAAACATTCATAATTTCGATATGTTGTGACCATACCCCTTGGGAGTATTCAGCGTAAATATAGGAATTTTATGTTGACTAGTTTTCACTATTATCAATATTATTGTCAGAAGGGGCTATTTGACACCTCTTGATTATTTCAATAATTTGCTTCTGCACTGTTTCTGTTGTTGTTGTTGTTGTTGTTGTTTTTTTTTTTTTTTTTTTTTTTTTTTTTATAGATTATTCAAATTTTACTGTCTAAACAATAGAGGGGGTGCCCCAGAAGCTTCATGAGTACTAATTCACCTACTGCTTTTTTACTAACATTATACAATGTATGTGGTCCTCTGCACTATATATTGGCGGTTGGCTGGCTCATAGAACCTGTCCTCCTGCCCCTCAAAATTGAGCTTGGGGTTGTGATGAGATTTTAAATTGCATTGACCCTTCATGAATATTTTTTTTACCTACTAACAAATCTCACTAAATGCCCTCTGCTTGGGGCCCCTCAAATTTCTACCCACATCTCTGCCCACGACCATGTTGGAAAACTAGTCATTGGTGTCAAATGAAGTCTAAAAAATTCCCTCTCACCTCCCTCACTTTATTTATTTACCACCTTTAGCTCCAAGCAGTGCTGGTACCTTGGCTCTGGGTTGCTTTGCCCTTGCAAACAGTTTGGTTATGTCAAAATATTACTTGTGTAAAAACTTTGTCGGTCCTCATGGTTTTCTAGCCAAACCTTGCATGGTAGTACAAAACGCGAGCACTGCTACTGGTGCCTGGAACAGAAATGAATGAATGAGACTGAATGCATTTTCAAACCTTCCTGATGGTTACTGTTCTTCCCAGTTGACATTGGTCATTTCCGTAGCTCTGGCACAGAAAAAGTCAGCTCTGCACCCACAGGTATCAGTCACAGCAGTGTACGGCTGATGCAACAAAGACAAGGTGTGCATTTTAAGTAAGAGTGTTATTAATTAATTTGGCTTTAGGTAAAGTAGCAAAAACATTGACATCCTTTGGTGCTGAATGTGTTTGTTTATTTACCATTATTTATTCATACATTTAGTGCCAACATCTATAGCGGTGATCACTGGACTAACAATTTGACGTGGATAATGCCACACACCATGTCCATGAAGCATTCCCTTCCACTCCTACGAATCTGACATCATTTAAATGACATTTCATTATTGTGTCTTCAGAACATGGAATTCTGTTTTATTACATCAGAATACCAACCTGCATCAGCTGCATGAATGAATTTCTATTTTACTTTATTAGAATTAAATGAAGGTTATTTGAAAGGAAAGGGCTTTTAAAGGTGGGAGATTTGAAAGGAAAGGGCTTCTTAAGCATTAAAGATTAAACTAGCACATTTATTTGACTTTCAGGCTTTTTTGTTTTTCCTTCCTCGAACATTTGATGGTTCCTGTATTTTTCCAATGCATTTGTAAAAAAGAATTT
Source organism: Thysanoteuthis rhombus (assembly GCA_963457665.1). Taxonomy (NCBI): domain Eukaryota; kingdom Metazoa; phylum Mollusca; class Cephalopoda; order Oegopsida; family Thysanoteuthidae; genus Thysanoteuthis; species Thysanoteuthis major. The sequence continues at coordinate 37,095,206 of OY735228.1, read as the reverse complement.
TGGCAGACTAACTTCAACCTTCTTTTCTTTTTGTTTCAGATGGTATGTCTGAGTTATATGATGAACCTGAGTTTGTGTGGGAGGAATACCTTAGAGAAACCAGTGCTGTGGAAGTCCCTCCCACAGCTTTTAAACATGTAAGACAATTTCTGATATTTCTCTTTCCTTGTAAGCAATTTCTCTTTCCTTGTAAGCAATTTCTCTTTCCTTGTAAGCAATTTCTCTTTTGAATTATATTTCCATTTTTTTTCTACAGTAGATTTTCTATGAAGTCTGCATCAGTTTGAAAAGGAAATGATAGAATATTTTTAAGAACTTCAGTCATATATATATATATATATATATATATATATATAAAAATACATGTGTGTGTGCTACATTTTCTTTTCTTTTTGGAGGTGTAAGAATTTCTGTAGAGAATGAGACAGAGATAAATGAAGAGTAGAATGAACATGTCCATCATTATAAGAAGTCAATTAAGCTACAATTAGTGTAGTCCCTTGAAATAAAAAAAAAATAAAGTGTGGTTCCTCCAACAGAGCTAGTAGTATTTTCTTTTTATTTTCACATCTCGTATGTATTCATATATTCCACAACATGGAATATTAGTAGTTTTTGAATATCATTTACATAAACAACAATGTTAGTTCCATTCTCTAATTTCAGTATTTCTTTTGTCAGTCAAATGATAACAGAATCGAAAGAAAACAAAAAATACTCAAGAGAATAGTTATACTGCATCAGACCATATATTCAACAAGCTTGAGACTAAAGGTCACCTGCATTCTCAGATTTTCTGGATTCTGGACAAAAACTGAATATATGCTCAAAATATGAAATTATTGGAAAGTCAAGGACAAAATGGTATTTAATGAATGTAAATCCTAAAGCAGCCTGATCCACTAAAAATTCTTAGAATATAAAAATATAAATATAAAGTATTTGATGAAAAGTAAACCAGGAAAAGTAAAGAATTAAATTGTTCCTAACATCTACAAATTAATCCCATTCAAATCCAGGATCTGTTAAATCAATATTAATTCTGTAATCTTCATATGAAGACAATTCAATCACATCATGAAAATTAAAACAAAAAGTGTCTGTGACATACTGAGCCCGCCAAATTAAAAAAAAATAGCCAGTTCTCAGGAAGTTGAATGAATGGTTCACCATTGTATTTTTATGAAAATGTTTTTCAACTAAGCACTTGAACAAGGAATTTATTGACCCCGCCTCCTGCACAAGTTTTAAAAAAGTACTTGTTTTTGCAAGATAAATATTCCTTTCATTATTATTACTACAACTTCTTGCTACTACATCAACATCTTATTAGATGTCTGTTGGTGGTTGCCAGGGATTGAATGACTGAATTTCTCTTCAAATCTCTCCCTCAGCAGTGATTTTTTGGGGATTAAAAAATTTTTTTGACCTTTGCCCCAAATGATCTGACAGAATTTCTTTCTTTGTTAACAATCACATCTAGTGTTTTTTGCTAATTTTTTTTACATTTTCGATTGGGGTAATCTATCTGGATCTCAAAATCCCAGAGTATTTTACCTTTTTTTCTTCTGCTAGAGCAGCTTCAGGTTTTGTGCTCGTATCATTTAAATGATTGAACCCAAGTAGTTTACATAATTTTCAGTCTATCACCTTCCCTGTTTTCATATTCTCTTCAGGTAGTTTGTTGCAGCCGTTTATAACGTGGGTTACAATCTCTTGTTTTTTTTTTTTTTTAGGTTGAGTGCAGTTTGCAGAGTGGCTTTGTGAAAAATATGAAACTTGAAGTGGCTGTCAAAAATGCATCCCATACGTACTGGGTGGCCTCCGTGATAATGACATGTGGTCCATTACTGCGATTACGTTACGATGGATATGGGGATGATGGTTCTGCAGATTTTTGGTGTGATCTCACGGCATCAGAAGTGCACAGAATTGGATGGTGTGCTGAGAATGGCAAAACATTGATGCCTCCAGATGGTGAGTAATATAACAATGTAACTAATCTGAGATATCATGTCAGAATAACTGGATTGCGAATAAAAGTGATCTTCGTTTTTATCAATTTTTTGACTTCTATTTACTTTCATCTTAATTGTTGTTGCTTTTTATTGCAACCAAACTACCAGTTAATAACGAACATGGCGCAAAATGGACCGGGACAGAGAGTGAGTTTAAGGATTTGATTTTGACTGGTCCTTGTCAGAGAGTTCCAGTAATAAGAGCAGTGGTGCATTAGGCGAGCCACCATCCTGAATATAGGGTTATGAGTTCAATTCTCACTTGGAACTTATCTGCGCTGTTGATTTATTTACTCTCTGTGGAAGGGTTCACCTGCCTGAGTTTAGTTATATATGCAGGGAGACTCTGATACTTTAGGTTAGGAGAAGGGAGTCTTGAATTGTCAAAATGGTAACTTGGGGCGGGGGGGAAATAGGAAGTTCCTGTTTCAACATCTTAAAATGTACTGACTCAAGAAATGACTTGCGAGTTGCAAGTTTGGGCTCCAGAACAACTCTCCTAAAAAATCTATTTGATGCTCAACTACCCCCCTTCCCTCCCCACACCACTTTTACACATCACAATCCCTTCATCAATACACATTTTCTAACTAATAACAATCAAATCAATACAAATATTTCTTGACCAATTAAGCACTTTAAACAACAATTTTGTACAAAAAAACCAAGGATTCTAATGAGTTTCAGATTTGAAATTATAACTTCAGCTTTCAATGATTTTTGAAAAAAAAATTTTTCTTATCTTTCAGAATTAAAGGATAAAATTGGCAATTGGCAAGAATTTTTAACCAAATCTCTATTTGGGGCTATGACTGCCCCAAGTTATCTGCTGGACAAGGTGAGTCATGTTTCTAATTTTTTATTTTTCTTCTTTCTATTTATTTTCTGATTTTATTTTTATTATTATTATTATTATCATTTAAAAAATTTTTTTTTTTTTTTTTTTTTGTTCCTTGTAACAAAAAACTTTGGTTAGTTAGCTCTTCATGTTGAAAATGCTACATCAAGGGCCATTATTGTTCAACATTTAGCTTGTAGGAAAACTTGGTTTTGAGGTTTCATACTCAAAAAATCTACAAAACAAAATTGAAAACATAGAATCTAGTATTTTGATTGCTGCCTATTCGTCTAGCAATTACTTTAAAGAAGTAGAAAATATTAAATATGTTAAAGTGGCTCGTTAATCTTGTGCCATTTTTAAAATTTGATTTTAAAGTGTATGTATCGGCTGATGAGATGACACTGGAAGAATCCTAAAAACAAACCCAAAATGACATCATCCTATAGGCATGGATGTTAAATCTTTGTCTACAGACAGAATTCTGTCATTGGTAAATAGAAATTTGGCAGTGTGAAAATTGCTGAATTAGTGTGGAAATGCTTAAACATTTCTAAGACCATGATAATCAGACCTCTTCTTATCCGCCAAAATGTATGGTAATTAATATTTTTATATAATTTACGATAAAGAGTATGAAGGTATTTCTAAGAAATGTTTTGGTTATTTTATAGTAAAGGAGATACCTTCTGTAATTCTGAAATGAGACAACATTTCAAGAGTGATCTGATTCTTTAGGTTGTTTCAGTTAGTACGTGGAACATTTACAGATCATCCATCATCCTTTTTCGACCTTCCTTAAGTGTACAAAAATATGTAGAAAGGTTTGTTTATTACTTTGTCTCAATTTTCATTTTATTTTTATATTTTTCTTTACACTACTTGGAGAGAAGAACCTTTCCCTCCATCGTTCCTATGTAGATTGAGCACCCGAGAAAGGCTGTAGAATGGATTGGTCGAAATGTTTAGAAAACAACAAAAGCAACTAAAAGAATAAAAGTCCAAACAACTCCTGGAATGATAATGACCTATCCTTGAATTTTTGAAAGTAGAACCTTCCCCCCGGATGTAGGAATTATGGAGATGACTTCCATAATTCCTACATCCAACATCATAGCAGCTGATAAAAAAATTAATTTGAATTGATGTTATATATATATTTTTTTCGACAAGTAGTTATTATAATGTGATATGAATTATAAATTGCGTTCTATTGTATAGAAACTTATTTGAATAGAATCAAACTTGCCATCGATAGAGTAGCTGCCTCAAAGTAGCGATGCTTTTACCATTTCTTGAATACAAGATTGTTGCATTGAAAGAGACAAATAAACCGAGAATAAATGAGATTAGAATTGATTGAAAGCAATTATTTGGCCTTTGCATTACTGGTGACTGTTGAGCTCAATGAAGAGTTTCACTACGTTGAAGCAGCTGTCCTAATGGTCGCAGGTTCAATTCCTGCAGCAACCCTATTTTATTTAATTGTTAATTCTATTTACATTATCTGAATTGAGTGATATATTAACGGTGTAATGATGGAAGATCATTTCCAATAAGTTCTTATGTAATATAACACAGTTTATCATTCATTTTATCAGACCAAATATATCCATTTCTCGAGTACATAATGTAATTATATATATATATATATATATATATATATATATATATATATATATATGTGTGTGTATGTTTGTCAAACTATTCTTCAGTTTTGTACAATGGCTAATTTTTAAGATAACAATTTTTTTAAAATTATATATTTTTAATTTTTGCATTTATTTTGATTTGTAACCCATACTTGTCCATTTTGTTGTGTGCAGACCACAGGGACCACACCTGTCGATCAAATCAAGCAGGGAATGCGTCTTGAACTGCAGGATTATATAACCCCAAGTCAAGTGTGGATTGTGAAAGTCCTTGAGAATGTTGGTGGTCGTCTCTATCTCAGACATGAAGGTCTGGATCACACCAGCCACGATTTCTGGCTCTTCTATCTAAATAATCTTCTTCATCCAATTGGATGGGCTAAAGAAAACAATTATACATATGCTCCGCGGAAAGGTAAGTCTGGAAAGAAATCAAGTTTTGTGCATATTTTTGCATTTCAAAATTTTTTTTTCATTGGGAATTGGTAAAAGGGGGTCTGATGATGGGTCTTACACAAAACTATTTTTCATCTATTTTGGTCCGTTTCTTTTTCTTTTTTTTGTTTTTATTCTTCTAAAAAATTCATTTTTTTTTTTTTTTTTTTTTTTTTTTAGGGGGAGGGGGGGCATTACTGAGTAGTCTTTTTTTAAATCTTAAATTCATCCAACAACGTATAGATCAGGGCTCCCAATTTAGATATGATTTTTCGATTTTAGAAGTCACTCTCAAATTCAGAAGAAAAAGTTCCCTCCAGCCGTGAGTAAATAAATCTACAGCTAAGGTCGGAATGAAGAGTAAGCTCATGGTGAGAATCTAACTCACTACCTTCGATACCCCAGATGGTAGATCGCTCACCGTTGAGCTATTGAAACTTGAGGCAAGCATCATTCAAAATCGAACCCTATCCATGATCTCATCAGCACCATGTTTGTTATTAACTTGTCGTTCAGTTCAATTTTATTTTATTCAATGATGTTTTGTAAATTTTTTTTTTCTTTTTTACTACTAATTACATAGTGTGGTGAGTTGATTCTCATCTTGAACTTATTCTTTTTTCTGATCTGTCCTGTGGATTTACTTATTCATTGCTGAAGAGTAACCCAGCCTGAGTTCAGTTGCAATGAAAACCTACAACAATCTGGATGAAAGTAAATAGTAGCAAAAAAGTTGATCTACAATACTTCATCTTATAAAATAGATAAAAATAAGAGTGAGTTGTTTGCGTAAGACTCATAGAATAGGAAAACCTGAGCATTGCAATAAAAACTGAGATGATTGGAAATCTAATAAAAAATTTATTGACAATGCTTCATCTTCAGAAAAAATTTGCACAACTTGAGATTATTATACTTATTACTACTACTACTACAAGTTTAAACTAACACCATGGCATAGACAAAAATCTTGCCAAGAGTGTAGCTGTATGAATAATTAAAATGTCTGTTGTTTAGCTTTTATAGTCTATTTCAGGGTTCTCAAACTTTTCACACAGAACCCCCTGAGATTGAGCGAAAACAATTTTGGAAGCTAAAAGATTGTTCTTATTGAAAATCTCCTTGGTGCACATTTGTTGCGACAACCAGGCACATTTCATTTACAGATTGGATACGTTTTTGAAAGTGTGATATAGTATGATTTTTAGGAATAAAATTCATAAACCTACATGACTAATGGCTATTTATGAAGTCAGTCTTGCTTCTACGTTAAGCATGGTTTTCTTAAGGGAAACCAACAACTGAGGTTCTGCACTATGGACACTTACAAAAAGAAAAATAGAAACTTGAAATTTTGCATGTGCACACACACACACTCCTCTCAATTAAGGGGAAAATAGTTTGTTTTATTGTAAATTCTCTACTGGTGTTTAGGGGGGTTTCCGTATGCAATGTAAGTTTATGTTAAATTAGTCACTAGTCTGTGCCTGCGTGATTCTGAGAATTCAGACCTTTTTTTTTTAATTTTTTCTTAGTGATCATAGCTTAACAAAATGCAAGAGGAGTAATTTATTCATTGATACCCCTTTTCCAATTTTTTAATTGATTACCCCACATACAACTTATTGGTGGTGGTGAGTCATAATTTCCCTTGGAATTTTAGTCTTTTTCTTCTGCTTTTAGACTTTGAGGACCAATACACCAAAGAAGAATGGGAAGAAATTCTTCAGGATTCATTAAGGGAGAGTGAAGCCATGCCTCTTCCTGTCGATATATTTAAGGTCAGTAACAGTGTGATTTTTTGGTTTGAAAAACATAATAAATCAATCTTGACAATAAAATAATTCTTCTTTTCAACTTATAAAATTCCTGCTTACCTTGGATCTACAAATAAAAATTTATATCCCTATCTCTCTGGACATGATTGATATGGAATCTTGATTAAATTTTAAAAAAAAATTCCTGTTTCTATATTACTCTTTAAATTCAAATGCTTGAAAAAAAATTAGTTCTATCTGGTGTATTCAGGAAAATGGTTTGATATGTGATGCCCTACAAAAGTGGCCAAAATAATCTTTTTCATAGTTCTCATTAATTTTGAAATATGTAGATGAAAAATATTCTTACCTTTTTATCTCATTGAAAATTCTGAAGAATCAGATGATATGTGTTTGACCTCTTCTAATGATGCAAAGTATCAAAATCTGTTTTCCCTAGTTTTTCAACTCCCAAATTCATAAATTGCTTGAAACTACCTGCAATTGACAGCGGGACTTTTCGACGACTAACCCATTACTGAAACTCTTCAGTGAATTGAATGAAAAATGAAAAAAATGATCAAAGGATATTATTTCAATCAAAAGTTCTTTCCTTTTGAGGTTAACATTCTATTTTCTTTGTATGAATTTGAGAGTTGAATAATGATTTTCAACCACAAAATTGTATAAAAAATTCAACTTTATCATCAGAATCTTCTTCTCTTTGGTAAGAACAAAGATTGGAGAAAAATCTGAAAAAGAATTACGTAGAACTGAAGATCTTTTGAAAGAAAACCCCCTCAGCTGAAATTTTGTGAATAAACAAAGCATCTGCTGTTATAGTAATGTTCATATGCATAAGGAAATTTGCTATGCAAACATACTTAGATTTTTTTTAATTTACAAAATATCGACTATTTATTGGGTTTCAGAAAAATTTTCCCTACCTATCTTTATAAAGAACAGAATTCTTTTCCATATTTTCTTTTCAATTTTGTAATAGCACTGTTTTAATCAGAAGTTTAACTATGTCCCTCAATTCTATGCATACAAACCAAAAAGAATTCTCCATTGGGTCGATTTCTACACAGTTGCAGTGAAAGTGTCAAGTGTAATTATTTTCAATATCTCACAGGACCAGATAGATATCCGTAAACACAGTTTCAAGGTGGGTTGGAAACTGGAGGCCATTAACCCCGTTACCCGGAACGAGATTTGCCCTGCGACCGTGATCGAGGTTATTGATGATAAATACTTCATTCTGGAGATTGATGACTTACGATCAGAAAGGGAGCGATCAAACATCCAGTTTGGCTGTCACATTGATTCACCGGGCATCTTTCCCGCTAAGTGGTGCAGCTGGAAAGCTATACGACTCACACCCCCACCCGGTAAGTTTGGTTAATCTCACGACGGATTAAAAAAAAAAGGGATTATCCAAGAGTGTTTTCTGAATGTTTATTTTTTTGCCTGTACACTCTTGTTAAATAAGAATAGGGTAGGGTTGAGGTTAACTAATACCTTATCTTTGGCCCTAGAACACTTCCTTTCTCAGTTTCTCTATTGTTTAATTGTAAATACATTATAACTCAATATGTGCTGAAGGTAAAATATATATTGAGAAATTAATTTTTTTCCTTATTTTCCTTCAAAATATCTTTTTCTCCTTGGGACCAACAATGCCAGTATGCCAACAGTGCTTGTATTTGAAGAGAAAAGAAAGAAAAAAAAATTATGACTTAGTTTTGGTGCATGTGCAAGTTACGGTGATTCATTTATGTGCAGTATAGATATATTGAATGAAAAAAAAAAAAAAAAAAAAATTCATGACAGTAAAAGTTTCTTTGGGGAAAGGACAGTAAAGCTAGATATAATTTGCACTTGTGTTCAGATAAGAACAAATGATGTTAACATTATTGCTTACCTTGTCTACTTTTTTCTCTTCAGGTTGGAATGAAGAATTCACCTGGCCTGCTTATCTTCATCATTGTGAATCCAAAGCTGCACCAAGGAATTGTTTTGGACTTATCTGCACGGTATGACCGGTTGGGTTTTCATGTTGGATTCTTGTGCGTTTCGTCTGTTCTTGGACAAGACAGTTGCAAAAGATTGTATATAATAGTAGTTCCCAAACTTTTCCAAATTGTGGCACCCCAAGTGTATGAGGATTTTTCATGGTGCCCCAATCCAGAAAATACTGAACTTGAGCTTTTACTTTCATATCTCCGTCTTTTGTTTGTTATATCCTCACTTTCAGAATGCTTAAAATTCTTTAAAAAAAAAAAAATAAATAAATAAAATGAAATAAAGACTCCTCCATTAGTACAAAAACAAGGACTGCTATTGGTAAAACAATCAATTTTAATGACTATCCAGGGTACCATGGGAATAATTGGTATCGCCCTAGAGATGATGAAAATATAACCAAAAATGCTTTGTACTGTTTGTAACAGTTGTTAGTATATGGTATTGTCAAAGTAATAGCTGGAAGAAAGTATGTTCATTTATCATTGTATCCATCATGGTACATGGACCTTCACCAAGATTTGCCAGACCTCTCTTTTGTGGGTGTTGTAGAGCCAATACTTCCTGAATTTGTCTAGCTAGTCATGCCATCTTACTTTCTGTCAGCTACAATTTTGTATATGATCTCTGGGGATCCATGTTGTGAATTGTGATGTCTATGGTTGTCTGATATTCTTGTAACATGTCCTGCTCATTGCCATTTGAGTTTTCTTATGGTTTCTATAATGAGGTTGAGCATGATTCTCTCATGTGCAATGGTCCTGGACCCTTCTTTTTAGGATTGTATGATTTTCTTGTTCTTGCAAGTTGAGCTTGCTCTAAGGAGCGCTTGCCAACCTAGTGTGATTCTTCTTTTGATTATTTCATGGAGATTCATTGTCCTAAGTAGATATAGTGGTCTACTTTCCTTAACTCTGCTTCTTCAATTTTCATCATCATCCTTGTCCTCAACATATTTATTGTACATGACATTTGTTTTGCTGAAGTTCATATGAAGGCCAACTTTCTTGCTTTCTTCATTCAGTTCATATAATTCTGATAACCAGTACACATTGAGAAAGCATCCAAAATTAACCTGATGGTTATATTGTTTCCTCTTCTCTTTTCTCTTCAAGGATGTACCATACCATAAATTCCAACGTGGACATAAACTCGAGGCTGTGAACCCTGAAAATGGAAACCAGATTTGTGCTGCCACCATCACCAAAATCGTTGACCGGCTCATGTGGATCCATTTGGACAGCAGTTCCAGGATGAAGTCCAGCTTCATCGAGGATATTGAGTCTCACAACCTCTTCCCTGTTGGCTGGTGCGAAAGTTATAGATACCAGTTGAAACCTCCAAGAAGGACTGCTCTCAGGCGACCTCACAGACGTGTGGCTGTTGTACAACCTGAGTAAGTAGGCTCACCCCGTCCCCCATTAATTTTTTTTTTTTTTTTTTTTTTTTAACTCAAGAGTTTCTTGGATAATTAAATTCATTGTTTCTGTTGTTTTTGTTGTTCCAACAATATTTTGGCTGATCCATTCTTTGGCATCTCTCTAAGTGTACTGTCCATATATGGAGGGAAAATCTGTTTAACAAAAAAAAAAAAAAGAATAGAAAACGTCTTCAACTTGCCTTACGAGCGTTACCATTAACAGAAGAAAAAAAAATTGGCTATTTGGTTCTACCAGAAAAAGAAACTCCGTCTTTACAAATGGCTAGTACACCTGGAGAAGGCCGTAGAATGAATTTGGGGGAATGTGGGAATAATGAAAAAAAATAAGTTTAATTGACTTTGAATGTTGATGATTCATTTCAAAATTATAGACAATATCTGAAAACGATTATATACTAATTTTTCCTCTGATAAAAGAGACCAAGAAAACTTTGTTTGGATAAGTTCAGTGAATTCATACATATACACACATATGTACATGTCATTTGCCATCAGGGATAGGACTCGAAGAAAAAAGAAAAAAAAAATTGGCTTTAAAATTCATTCCATTTCATTTTATTTTTCTAATTTTTCATCTTGTGTTAATTTCTGATTGTATCATTATTGTTCTGATTCTTTTTGACTGTTGTCATGCGAAAAAATTCCAATTATGTATGGAGCAATCTTTTAAATCATTCTTAATGGGATAAATAGAAGATATGCCCCCCCTCTAGTTTATTATAAGCCAAATGGCATTTTTTTTGCTAGTGTTAGTCTCATAATTTTCCTCACTTTTGCCTTGACTCGCTGCTACTCAGTGATTTTTAACTGGAATAATGCTTTTGCTTTTCTTTTCCAGACCAATTCCAATTGAGAGCACATATAATAAGATTAAAACAGTCAACATGGAAGGTAAGCTTCAAATATACCTATATAAATATACATATATCTGTTCAAAAGTTGTTTTTTTTTTTTTTTTAAATTTTAGAATTAGTGTAGTACCTTGCGAAAATGATGCGATCGTAAATCATGTCAGCAGTCCACTATATACCCGCAGATTTTTTTTTTTTTTTTCTTCCTCCTTTTCTTTCCTCCTTTATCACTTAAATCCTGTCTTGAAGTTTTTCAGTTTTTATGTTGGTTTGATGATTGTGGTCCAGTAGCCATTAACTCTAGTTAATCTGGTAACTCTTTTAAAGAACAAAGATTTATTTCTGGGATTATAGTGAACGGCTACCCCCCATTCACTATTTTGGCAACAGCTACTGTTTTTATATATAGATTGACACTTCTGCCTTGGATCAGAGTGTCTGTGTGTTCATTGAAAAGTGTTACACATATAAATAAATGAATGAAAAAAAAATACATACATATATGAATGTGTACAATGCATCATTTCAACTAATTTTAGGCCACAAATAGAGAAACAGAACTAGAATTTTACTATTATAGAGATATGCCATAAAAACTTCAATTAGGATTTCTAATTTCCTTGTTTGTTTGTCCTGATTTTAATCTATTTTTCTCATTTACCAGAGGATACGTGGTGTCCCAAAATTTATTATAATCACCGATGTTTTTCGGGTCCCTACCTCGCCAAGAGCCGTATAGCTGAGCTCCCTAAATTCATTGGGCCCGGACCAATTAAACTGGTGATGACTGAGGTGCTGTCCATGTTGATAAGCGTTGCTTATAAATCGTGCAGAGTTTTACGAGAGTTGCAGATGGATGGAGAAGCCAACCAAAATATGCACCAACAATTGCTCAAAGCCAAGTAAGTGTCCATTTTATTAACTTTTTTTTTTTTTTTTTTTTTTCAGCATAGCTACAATCCCTTTTATTTCTTAAAAATAGCCAATTTTAAAATGTAAAAGAGAAGTAATTCTGAAAAATGTTTGTAGCCTGTATTTGAAATCTCCATCTTCATATGGGATTCCATCTTTGATAAATAAGTGTCAAAATTGTAAATTCATCTTGAGCATCTTTTCAGTATTTTATTCAAAAAAAAAAAAAAAAAAATGGGTGGTAGGTCTATTTTTGGCTATTCAAAAATTCTTTCACTGCTTTTTGGTAATGAAACTAGCACAAAAATTTGAGTTAGCAAAACTGAGTTTTAGTCTTGGCAATTTTTCCTGCTAACCATATTATAATTAGGTGGTGTTACGATTTTTTTTTTTTGACCGGTTTTCTCAACCCCATTGTCTTTCCCATGTATAAAAAGCCAGAAAAATACTTTGATGATTGAATAATGATTCCATGAATTTAAATAGAGATTTTGTCAAGACGCTGAGGAAATTCTGCATCAATTGAATAACTGACATACCAATCAGTCACCGTATCAAGTAGTGATGTGCTAAAATATTAGTCCAGTTGGATATCCGGTGCCGGATTTAAACAAAAACATACTTTTTTTTTTTTTTTTTTTTTTTTTAAATTTTAAATTTTTAAATTTTTTTTAAATTTTAAATTTTTAAAATTTTTAAAATTTTTAATTCTTTTTAATTTTTAAAATTTTTTTAAATAAATTTTTTTAATTTTTAATTTTATGTTTTTTTTAAAATTTTTAATTGATCCAGCACCGAATATCTGACTGGATTGATATCTACTTGACGACACGATGATTGATTGATCTCTGTCAAAGTTGAGTGTCGAGGTTAAGCAGCTCCTTGCTGTTGCTGCTAGGGTGGGTAAGATTGTTATGGGAGAGTGGTTTATTCAAGTGCTCACCCTTCCACTGTTTTCTCTGAACATTGCAGTATGTCAGTGACGGGATTTGAGCACTGGGGGGGGGGGAAGTGGATTCATGCCGTTTCTGAGAGCATTAGTGAGAAATTAAAATAATCAGGCCTTCTCCTCCTCCTATTTATCTCTCTCTCTCTCTTTGTTCTTTAAGGTATAAGGGCAAGAGTTACCGTGCTGTGGTTGAACTATGCCGTAACATAAAGCAGCTGGATGAATTTTGTCGACAGATTTGTATCAAGCTGGAATGCTGCCCGAATCTGATCAGTCGTCACTGCATTGATGATGATTGTCCCGAGAACTGCTCACAGCAGACCAAGACGAAATATAGTAAGTACACATGTAAGTATGGATAGAAAGAGTTCAGCAAGAGAATCAGTTGATATAATACAGGCCTCCCCCTGTTATGATGCGGGTACTTGGGTCCAAGAAAGCCATGACAACTGTGGGATGGGTGTGGACGATATTCAGGTGACATTCTCAGACCTGACGCTCAGATTCTTGACTCTTCATTTGCCGGACGCCGATTGGTCGATTTAATAATATTAAAATATGAAAATAAAATTCATTTCATTGTAAATAGTACTCAGTTAACATGTGTCTTTACACATATGATCATACATAAAATCATTTTTTTCTCTTCATAAATCTTGTACATGATATATATTGTAAATACTGAATCTTCTTGTAAATAAATTGTAAATTTACAATTTTTACGGTAGATGCCTCTTTATTTTATTTTATTTTATTTTTTTCTCTTCATAAATTGTAAATATACCCCCGTCGCACTAATCTTAGAGAAAAAAAAAAGTCAACCAGTGTTTTTGTAAATAATGAATTATGAGAGAAAGGCCTTGAGTTGTCTTTGTTTTTTGTGGAATTCCAAGTTGGCGATTTAATAAGTCATCAAAACTATGTATTTCTCGGTGAGGTTGGGTTGGGAGTTCTGTTACCTCTGTCATCAAATGGGCTCAGAGTGTTGTAAAATAGCACTGTGCCTGAAATATTAGACCGATGAATTCTAAGTGGGATTGTGTTTTTAATCAGTTTTCTGAACGAAAAGGCAACAGTATAAGTAAGAACATAGGGTCCAACACCCACTTGACTTGTGTTGTGAACCCTGCTTCTAACGAACCGCATTATATCGGGGGGACGCCTGTATCATTCTTTATCTCATGTACTTTTGTCTTGTATGATCTGCTGTTTTATTTTCGTACACACACACACACACACAATAAAATACACCTGCAGTATTATCCCCCCCTCCCCAATATCTGTTAGATGACCGGGCAGGTTCATGGAGGTCAAACATGCATTTAATTCCAGACCATTAACAATCCCTTTTTCTTCCTGATTTTTGATGCATTCCTGTGGTAAGAAATCATTTGCAGTGCATTTACTTCATAGACATATAATTAGCCTCAATCTATCTATAACACTTGCCTCAATTCCTGACCACTGACAATCCCTTTTTCTTGAATTCTTTAATGCATTGAATGTTGCATAAAGTTGCTTAGATAGCAAAGTCATCATGAAGGTGCCAATTAGGCTAAGTATTTATTTCCTGGTTGAATGATTTTTGTATGTTTAAAATTTCTGGTGAAAAGAGAAGTGTTAAGTAACTTAACAAATTGATCAAGCTCTTCAAATTCCCCAAACATTTGGATAGCACCTCCTATGTCTTCTTTTATCCAGAGTGACAAAAGATTATCTTTTTGCAGTTGTGGGAATAACTAACATAAATGAATAACTGATGAAAATTAAGTGGAAGCAAGTATAACTGTTAACTTGGATTATATAAATTTAGCTTCAATATTTCTTTTTTTTTTCTTTTTCTTTTCCTCCTAAAAGCCTTAAAAACAGACAGAAGTGCTGAAAGATGTAGCTTAGACAGAGAGCTTTCAATAAACTGTATGTTGAATGTGAATTGTTTAATTTCATTTATTCACTCAATTATATATGTACATCTTGATCATCATCCAATATTAGCAGGCTATACTTTTACGGAAAGCTCTGTGTCTAAGCTATAAAATGTTAGAATTTCAGCTCTCCATGTGTGTTTTCAAGGGTTTTGGGGCTCCCCAAAACAAACCAAAGCTATTTTCATGTGATAAAAGTTGGCAGTTATCTTTGCCGTTCTAAATTTAATCAGTTAAATTTTTTACCCCCCACTGAGTTTTTTTTTTTTTTTTTTTTTTTCTTTTGTTTAATGACTAAAATTGTTTTTGTAACTTTATTTGAAGGGTTGATTCACTTATTGTATCATCTTAAATTTTCTTAATTTTCAGCTTATTACTCTGGAAGGAAGAAAAGGAAGATTGGCCGTCCTCCTGGAGGCCACAGTAACCTCGAAAATGGACCAAAAAAGACGGGCAAGCGACGGAAACGGAGGAAAGGGTCGCTAATGAGCCGAAAATCTCGGTCCTCGTTTGATGACGACATCTACGCCGGCAGCACTTCCCCCGCTGAGGAAGTGCCTGTGGCCTCGGCCAAGAAGTCGTCATCGTCGTCTCCCCCTGCCAGTGAAAACAGTGTCTCCAAGAGTGAGACAAAAAAAGCCACAGAACCCAAGCCCCCTGCTAAAAGGAAGTATACCCATCAGGTATCCCCTCGTTCAGAGATCAATACACGAAGAGCAAAGCTCCCAAGGTATAGCTTTGAAAGAAAGACTCATAAAAAAATTTTAATTTCTCCTGCTCCATCTTCTCCTCCCTTGAAGAGTGATAGTCCCCCGCCTGTCCAGACTGCTGCCCCTGTATCAGTAAGTATTTATACTTGAGGATTCAAGAAACTTTCTCTCACAGTTGAGTTAATAATGACTTGATTATTAGATACATTCGCCACCACAGTCAATTATCGAACAACCTTAGCATCAAAATTTGAAGTCGTGTAAAAAAAATTCTATCGAAGAATAAATATGGTCAGAATGAATTCTATTTATGACATCACTGGAGTTTTCTGCTGGAAAACATCTGAAATAGAGTAAAAAAGTTGAAGGGTTTTTTTTCCTAAAAAATCATGAAAAAAAACTTACATATAATAAATTCGGTAGCTATGGTCCTTCAGTCGTTTTAAGGACCTGAAAATTCGTTTTTGCTGTGATGGATCTCAATAACAATGCATTGTATTGTGAGAGATGACCTAGAGACAAACCTGTTGACTATTTGCAATTATCACCATCTCTGTCCTTGTTGGCCACTGTCTCATCAGAGAGAGAATGAAAGGGAAATCTTGTTCGCTCTCTATTATGTAGCCATTTAGAACCTGGTGATTTTTATATTCAAGAGACAACCTTTAAATATTTCTTCCTGCTTTGATTTTGTTGACAAAGACTAGAATACATTCTTAGTTAATGGTAAAAGGAGGTAAAGAACATTCTATTGCTATAAAATAACCAATCTTTTTTATTTAGCTGTGAGTAGAGTTTCAGCAAGAAATGGAGGAAACTTGTTGAAGACTGAGACAATTGGTAGCCAATGAATACATGAACTATGATGGTAATAAGTTCTAACAGGCTCTCTCTATTCTTTGCCAAAAGTTTTGAAAGCCTTGTCAGTCTTAAGTTATCCATATTTCATCGTTGATGCGTTGTTATTTACCACCTGTTGAAGTTTTGAGAAGTATGAGTGGCTGTGTGTAAGTGGCTAACGAATCATTTTCAAAGAGTTGATATTTTTTGTAATTTTTCAAGCTACAATATTCATTTTCTCTTATTTTGAAACTTGAACACTGCTCCATGATTTGTGTTTTTAGCTTCAAATCAAATCAAAATTTGTTATAGCTCTTAAAGTAACAAATACCAACTTTTTAAAAATGGTTCATTGGGCACTTATCATGCATGGCCACTTTTATTCCAATATGCTTGTCTATCCACACAATGACTTTGTAACAGTGAGATATTCACTTCTGAACAATTTTTTTACTTAGTTCAAATTGAACGAAAATAAGATTTTATATATTTTCCTTTATATTTCTCAAATAGTCTCTCGATAATTAAATGTTTATATTTTTATTGAAAAATATATTTTTTTGTATTTCTTTTGCATTTATCTAACCATATAATGAGCTTGTATACTCATTTTTCTGCTTATTTATTTTCGTTAATGCTCAAATGGCGTGATCTCATCAGTTGATTTACCCTCCTGCTATGACGTTGCAATAAAAATTGCATCATCGAAACTCCTAAGACTTCAAGCCTGATCACGGATTAAAACGGCTTCAGATGAATTGAAACTCAAAAAAAAAACTTGAAGTTAGGATAATTGAATTATTAAAAACAAATTACCCAATAAAATAGCTTTAGGCTCCTTAGTGCCAATCCGTACATAAATGACCTGTTGTTTTGGATAGGTATATTCTACTTCAGTTATATTTGACTAAGGTTTATATACAAACAATGCCAAAACTATATGCATGCTCTCCTCCTCCTTAAGTAACTATTTATTTCAATAATGACCCAAACTATTCAGTGTTTACAAAGAAATATTTCTCTGAGAA
The DNA here is from genome assembly GCA_963457665.1 of Thysanoteuthis rhombus. NCBI lineage: Eukaryota > Metazoa > Mollusca > Cephalopoda > Oegopsida > Thysanoteuthidae > Thysanoteuthis > Thysanoteuthis major. Next base: position 37,077,825 of record OY735228.1, on the reverse strand, counting down.
TTCATCTTCAAAGGCCGAGCAAAACCGTTGATATATTATCTTCATTACTTAACAACGTCTGCTACTCGATGACGGAGGTAAAAGTATAAGAAGGGAACGACTGTCTTGAAAAGAAAAAAATCATTATTTACACTTGTTCTTGATTTCTTTCTTTCTCTTTCGATTGTAGCAGACAAATATTCCAGTACCCAAAGAGGAAGAAGAACAAGAGGAGGAAGATGAAGAAGAAGAGGAGGAAGAAGAGGAAGAGGAAGATATTTCTGGGAAAAAGAAAGATGAAGAAGAACTCTATGTAGATATTGAATCCAATCCCCTCCACTGGACGGTGAACGACGTTGTCAATTTCATCCGCAAAACTGATTGTGCCCAATTTGGCCGGTTGTTCCGTCAAGAGGTAGGTATTGATTTTTGGGACGATTGATTATACTTACACTTACACTGTAGACGTGGTCAGTAGGGTTGGAAGATTTCGGAACCGTTGACTCTGACAAATCTAGATAGTTAGGACTTGATATGATAAAATCTGACAAAGTATTTTATCGCAAGTTTTCACTGTCATTTGAGGAAACTACTCCAAATATTGAAGTATTCAAATATGTTTCCTCAAATGATGATAAAAGCTAGGAATCCAAGTTTTAGTGTTAGTACTTATCATATTAAACCCAAACTATCTGGACCTGTAGTTTTGAAACTGGGCGTCTGTAGACCCCGAGGTGTCAACAGATAATGCACGGGGGTCTGCAGCAGTGTTCCCTCTAAACCTGACACTGCAAATCTTGTGGCAGAGAAGCTTTGACTATTGCACAACTTTTGAAAAGTGTAATCATTGTATACATACCATATATCAGTATTCAAATACGTGTGATCTGTATAGGATACATACTATTCTTAAAGGTCAAAGATTGTCTATTATTTTTCATTGATTAGTTTAAAAATAAGTGGTGGGTCCTTGAGTTTTCAAAGTTCTGAAACCATTGATCTAGATAGATCGTAACTCGGTATATACTACAAGAATATACATAGGGGAGTGAGCTGATAGCATAATTCCTATAGTACATGTAGTGTGTAAACAGTTATACAAAATACAATTATTGAAAAGTTGATAATTTAGTACTTGATAGCTATATTCTGCAAGAACGCTTACACCATCTCAACTTTATGGTCAGGCTTGGAGGGTACACTTAGGTTCTTATTTGCTGGGGGACAGGGTCAGAATAAGCAGTGGGGGTTGGAAAATATGTCACAATCTTTATGTGGGGAGTAGAGGTTAGGAAACTATAGCTCCTTTCATGATTTAGTAGGATCTGAACAGAAGTTGTTTGAGAAAGATTCATAGTATGCTAGGATAGGTACATAGGAAGTAAGAATGTATAGTATTGACTGGAATAAGAAAATTCTTTACAAAGAAAAAATGAAACTTATATGTGTTTTGGTGGTACAAATTAAAATTGGCAATTTTTTTTACCTAAAATTTGTTTGAGAAAGTTTCATAACTCATTGATAATCAATTTAATTGCTTGAAAATTAAGGTAACCGTTATTGACAGAAAAGAGCTATTATATGTATTTAGGAAATGTCTGTTCCAAAAGTCCATTTTGGGAATGGACCTGACTTCATGGTTTGTTGAGAAGCCAGCCATAATTGTCATGTTGGAATTATTTTAGTTTCATAGATTTTGATCTATTGCCAATTTTCATATTTCAAAATTTATATCTATTATGTTTGATAAAAGATCTGTAGTTAATAGTTTTAAAAAAAAATCTTATATTATATTTCTTGAGAACTACTGACTCAAACAATTTCAAACTCGACTTTGCAATGCTTGGTCTGCTAACTAATATACATCGAGAATATCAACTTACAATGTCCAGATTTCGAGTTACCTTGGTGCTGATGCCCACCAACGCCCACAAGAGATTACTTGATCTATAGATGATTGTTTATTCCAAAGTGAAAATAATTGTTGCTTATGGGTGCCATGTGTAGAGTGATCCAATCAAGAGTCTTTTAGTAAGACCAACATTTTACATGCGTACATTGTAAACATATGTATGTGCAAAGATAATCGATTTTGAATTTTTTCCTCAAGTTATATCTTTTTGATCCGTTTCTTTTCTGTTGCAGGAGATTGATGGTCAGGCCTTGCTCCTGCTGACTCTTCCAACTGTGCAAGATCATCTAGATTTGAAGCTGGGCCCTGCCATTAAACTATGTCACCACATCGAGAGGGTGAAGATAGTTTTCTACAAACACTATGCCAAGTGAGTCTCGCTCACATGTCTATACCCTCCATTGGCTTTTAAACAGACATCAAGGGCTGAATGACAGTGAGGACCTTCCTCCATCCCTCGAAATAACCCCCCCTCACACACACACACCTTCACTTTACCCATCATCCTGTCCACCCATGTTCATCCTGTTGTGATTGGAAGCTGTTGATTTGTTTTGTTGAATATTGTCACTGGACATTTGCAAAGTCCAGCTTGGGTCGAATTCCCTGGTTGGTTAATCAGAAATATTGAAATTGGCTAGTTGTACTTGCTCACAGACAATGGTCACTATCATAGCAAGTCCACCCACCCCTTCATCTAATGGTGTGGGCAGACGGTCAAAACAGGCAGCAGGCAATGTAAATGGTCAAGTGGCTGAACTTTGGCCATAATTCAATAATTTGCTTAGAATACAACCAGTAGAAAAGAAGCAAATTTTCTTGTAATCGGTCAAGGCCGCTGTGAAATCCTGAATTTTTTTTTTCGATTGTTTTTGAAAGTATAAGTGCAAAATATTATTTCAAACCTTTTTTTATTTTTATTTTTTTTTCATCTCTTCTGTAAAAATACAAAAGAGACTTTGGTTTGATGTTTTAATTATTAAGATATATATCTTTGGCTCTGTTAAATGATAGGAAAAAGGAAGCTAAAGATGCACGCTCAAGTACTGCTATTGGTGAAAATTTCAAAGTCTAATCAGCTTTCTTTTTCTCTATTTTTTAGCATAAAGCCAATGACATGGACTTTAATATATCATTAACATTAAAACTTTAATCTGAACAAACAGAAGCACATATATATATATATATATATATATATATATATATATAAAGTTTGTGCAAAAGTTTCCTGCGAAAACAGGTTTTCAATTGTGTATTCAGACCTAGTATTCATAAGAGCATTGGGAAATTCTATATTCAATTTTTTTTCTTTTCTGAAGCATACATGCGTGTGTCAATGAATGATAGATTTGGAAATTTTTCTTGTTTTTGGAAAGAAATGTTTAATTTCAATATTCAACTCCTTGACAAGAAATTACTTTGTCTGAAATGGCACATGGAGAATCAGAGATTTTCACTTGAGCCGAGGCAACTGTTTTACCTGTGTGCTCTTTATGAATTGAGAGGTTTTGATTCATGGTCTGGACTCTAACCGATGACTCTGCTGGGAGTTCTGACCCCTAACTGATCATAAATGGTAGGTGTTTGGGTTGGGTGACTTCGGAAGCAAACCTGTGAATTGGTGTTTGTATTTCAAGTGGTGTAAAGAAATTGCAGAGCGAGTCGGCATTTATTCAATAGCCACACAGATGTAATTCTGTTTTCATCATTTGATCATCCATATTGTCTTCAACTGATAATGAACTTTGGAAAATGCCATTTCGAATGGTATCTAAAGCACAAGTCATGTGACACACTTCTCATTGATATTCAAGAAAATTATTTCTTGGCGTATGTTTAGGATGATGGTAACTTGAAAAAAAAAAACAAAACAAAACAAAAAAACCATGATTGTAGGTAATCGGTGTTAAATTAATCGGAATAAAAGTCATGGGTGACTTATATATAATTTTTTTTTTTTTTTTTTTTTTCATCATTTTCAAAACATGTATTTGATCTGAAGATGTGAATAAATATTGAAATGTTGTCCATGGCTCTAGTTTGCTACTCAATTACCTACAAGCATGATTTTAGAGTTACCTTCATCCATAGTTTTTTAAAATTGTCTGGAGCAGGTTTAAACATGTTTGCTGTAATGCGAAAGCCTTGTTACCAGAGGTTCCCCCACTCTCTTGACCATTTTTTTTTTTTCCCCCCTCCATTTCTAAAAATTTTTATTTATAGGAGAGTGGGGATATGGGGTGCAATTATGTCACTGTGTGAACACAGTTCTTCTTATCTTTTTTTTCTCTTTATTTCCCCGAAAATAAAAACTGTACAACACAAATGGATCCGTGTCAAAAGAAACTTCTTAAGTCTTCATTCCCAAAACACTTAATTGTACAGGGAGATAGCAGAGAAGTATTTTTTTTCCCCCTTCTCTCTTCAAAGCTGTTAAAAATAAATCTGTCTCCATCTGGTTAGAATTAAAGTTTTTTTTAAGTGGTGGGAAGTAAACTTGAGAAAAAAAAAAAAATTCTCTTCACTGTAATATAAATCACCCCTACAAATTCATGAGAGAGGACTGTTTTTCATTTATTTTATTTTATTTTTTTTTTTTGTTAATTTAAAAGGAAAACTAAAAAAGAAAATTTATTTATATCTCTTGAAGAAGCAAAGCACTGCTTTGGGAAAACAAATTTTTAATGTCGTTGAATTTTTCCTTACTTTCATTCACTCTTCCTCGATAATTTTTTTTTTTTTTTCTTTTTTCTTTTTTAATCAATAATTGAATTATTAAAAAAAAAAAATCTTTTCGGATCTTGTTTGGAATTACATTGAATTTGCATTCTGACTACTCTGGTAGAAATACAATCCACAAATTATAGTATCTCCTGTCTTCTGTGAGAAATAAGTATTGTAGCAATCGATTTTTGATTTTCAATTGTCTAAATGGTTGTGATTATCATGTAAATGCAGTGGTACCTCTGATAGTGAATGAATTTTCAAACAAAATTCCATCTACCGAAAAACCCAAATTGCCAAAATAAAAATCTCATAGCGAAATATTTCCAATTTGAAGAAATAAAAACTACAGAATTTCTTCAAATTATCCAGAATCATCTAGATTCCATTTATAATTATCTAGATTCATATCTAGTATCTAGGCTCTCATTTTTAAACATGGATATTAGGTGAATTATAAGATTTTTAATTCTATTTATTTCATTTAAAAAAAAAAATGTTATTGTATCTATACCTTATTTAGAAAGTAAGTACATTATTTACATGGTTATTAAGGTCTTAGGGGTCTGAATTTTTCTTATTGGGAACGAATTAGTGAAATCCAATAGGTTTAATTATTCACCTTATGAATTTTCATCTTACAAAACATTTTATGGAACCGATTGTTCTTGTTAAGAGAGGACCACTGCAATTTTTTAACATTGTGGTTTATTTTTTTATTTTCTTTTAATTTTTCTTTTTTGAGACATTGGCATTGGTTAATCCTGGTCTAATGGATTACTGAGGCATTTGTGTTCGGTCAAGTAGAATAGTGGTAGAAAATTAGATTCACTTGGCCTTTAGATCTTAGCGTGTTTTTAGAGGTCTTCTTTTAGAAGCTGTTTCTCTATTTTTTTGTATCTATAAATAATGCCCTTGGTTATTTTTAGATAGTTGTGTATTAAATGCTCACAAACCTGAGTATGATCTAAATAATCACTTCTAATATATTGTGACTGTGACCTTCAATCTAGATCCCCTTCCCCTGTTTTAATAATTAACCCAATCAACCAGTGGCGTATTGTGCTTTGTATTGTGGGTGTGCTTTGTGCAATGGATGCTCGAAAAGGTAAAAATATCTAAGTGTCTGTAAAAAGCAATAGACAGTTGGTGCCTTTTTGGCTCTACGTAGGAAAGGATTCGTAGAAATTAGAGAATTAATGGAAAATAGAATTAGGATGCTATTATTAGTGGATGACAGTGTCCTATCCAAATTTTGATTTTCCTATCATTAATTCTCTTTTTTGTTGGCAGTTTGTAACATTGAATATGCAAGGGTGTGAAACTTTACAATTTATGATCTGGGACCACTTTTCCTACGTTGTCCCCAAAAGGCTTTTTACTGTCCCTTGTTTCTTATAGACACTAAAATATTTTTGCATTTTTTTTATGTGCCTCTGTTGCTCACAGCACACCCAGTATGCAAAGCACCATATGACAGTGCAACTAAACTGAATACTCTCGGATGTTGCTCTTTTCTGATTCGCTCTTCTTCATCATTTGCATCTTATGATGTACACACTGTCAAATTATGAAAGAATTGTATTTCCATCCCCCTTTCACCCCCGACTTCATTATTCAGAAATTTTATCCTCCGAAAATATTCGACTGCTTTTTGACTGCATATGAGGAAAAGCAGGAACTGTGTCGGTTTCAAAATATGTCATTTTCCCATATTCCTGCAGTCATTATGGAGAACGTGTCGCCACGAACAACTGTCATTGAAATGATTCATTATTTGTTCTTCATACTCTTCTGTACACTTCTGAAAAAAAAGAAATTAATCTAAAAAAAAAATGAATAGATTGTCATAGATTTTTTTTTTTTTTTTCCTTGAGCTGTTAAAGTGAAATGACTGAGGGTTTATTCAGAAGCCATTATCACCAAGGTCTTTAGTGTCCTGCAGGAGTCAGCAGTTGGAAAGATTTGAAATGCTGTTGAAATTTATAAAGGACTTTTGACAATATTGCATCAGCCGAATATTAACCATTTCCTTTCCCTCCAAAAACTGTTTACTGCTGAAAACCTTATTTTTGTTGGTTAATATATAGATGTATTGAATTGGGCTCTTTGCATTGTCTGTCAGTGGTTAAGCCTTGATTGTTTTAAGAATTTCATCTATCATAATAATAGATACATGGTTAAACCAGAATTTCTGTTAAAGATGGTCTGTTTAGACTCAGGACCTGTATTTCTTTACTAGAACCAGAGTTATTGTAGATTTTGTGACAAACACTAAATATATGAATAAATCAATGTTTTATTTAATATTATCAAATACATAGAAGATAATTTATACTAAACAATTAAATACAATACTGTTAATTCAAGATTCATAAAACACTCACTACATCAAAAATTAAAAATATAATTGTATTAGAGAATTATAGAATTGAGGTGGAGCTCTCAAGACAGGTTGATTAATCAAGAGTCCCCCCCCCCGTTTAAAGGAGCTAATCTAGAATTAAAAAAACAAAAAAAAACATTAAGTTTCTTCATATTGGAGCCCCCTTCTCTCTTTATCTCTTCCTTCACTCTCATATTTGCTGATCTGTCTTCCTCTGTCTCTCTTAGAGCAAGCGAGGTAATCAAATCAACTTAGAGTGGCTAAGCCTTTCACACCTTTAATTCTCTCTGGGGACACTATCACCAAGAGCTGCCTCCCACCACCCATTCCTGGGTTGAAGGTTATTGAAAAATAATTCATTATTATTGGAAACTAGACCGAAATTGTCTATAGGCTTCATCAGTTTTTAAGCTGGCTGGCTGTGTGTGTGTATGACTCATACAGGCTGCACCAATGGAGCAGGTGGCCTGAAAATGTGAACATTTACTCCTTATATCTAGGAGAAACACCTTTGTTTGAACCCCCGTTTTAGTTGGGAGGGTTCAATTTATAATATTGATTTAATACTAGATTGATCCCCTAGTTTGTGCCCGCCTATTTTCCTGAAAATTCATAATTTTTTAGTGATCACTGCCCATCAAAAGGCGAGAGGAGTAACTTATTCATTGATCATCCCTTTTTCTAATTAATTGATCATCCTCAACATGACATTGGTAATGTGTTGTTCCTATTGAGTGACTAACCAGACCTGTTCATATTTATCTATTTTTTTATTATTCTTTATTTATTTAAAAGAATTTTTTTTTAAATTTCTTTTATTTTTTTTAAGATGATTACTTCCTAGTTTTAATTTTGAAAAATATTTTAATAGAGAAGATGGAAAAAGTTACTTGCAAGTACGGAAAATCCAATAAAAAAAGATAATTGTCTAGTGACTTTGATTCATAATCAATAACTAATACTGAATTTGAAAAATATGCAGTTGTGGTTATGGATAGCTAACTTAAAAATATGGTAATTGTTTGGATGAGGTTCGCAAAGAAAGGGAGATAAATAGTTTGTACGCTGTACATGATGGAAGCGTAATCTACACTAGTTACTTCCCTTCTCTTTGCGAATCTAATTCAAACAATTACCACGAATGTCTCAACGTTCTTTTATGGTTTTTACATAATGTTTTAAAAGGTTAATCTAAGTATCTTTAGTAAGTTTTGTCGATTTTTGTAGAGTCTGTATTAATGATTCAATATTTCTGAAATCTGTAACTTATAGACTTTTTTTTTTTTTTTTTTTTTCCTCTCCTGTCAAATTTTCCTTATGTGAATGTTAGTATTCAAATAGTATTTTGAAGAGTTTGTACATCTAGTATGGAGTTCTCAACTCGCCACTTACCTTTTTATTGCCTTAATGGTAGTAGTTTTAGGAGTCGAAGACTCCCTCCCTTATCCTGACCCATCTCTGTGTTGCCAACTCAAAAGTTATTTTTTAAGCTAAATCATTATCAAGAAACACCAAACCACGCTTAGAGAAAAAAAAAAAATCATGTTAGTTTTTTTAATTTTAATTTTTCTTTTAATGGCTAATAATCTGCTAAAACTGCTGAAAAATAGCATTAAATTTTGAATTTTCAAGCTTCCAAAACAAGAAACCTGCTAAATTTAGCATGAAAAGAGTTTAATTAGCAATATTGCCATCTCTTATATCAGATGTTTTCCCCTGGTTGAGAACCTCTGCTTTTCACATGAGTAAAAGAAAATAAAAATGCTTGAACAATCATTAGACATAATCTTCATAAAATCAATTGATTATTTATTTCACTTCCTTTGTTCCTCATGCCTAAAGAAGAAAAAACTAAATTTTCAAGATTATTTTCAATTTCAAGCTTCTTACAAAGTACTAATTTTTTTGCTACTTTTTGCCATCATCTTAGTAGTTGTTGCTTTGTATTTTCTTTATCTCAATTAATCTCAGGCTGGGTTTCCTTAAATGCTAAGTAAAACAAAAAGATGAACATGAAAAGTTGAAAAAAATGAATGATTTACAACCTAATTTTAACCTAATTTTTATTTCATCAAATGAACTGAACGACCAGTTGATAACGACCATATTGTGAAAGAGATCAGAATATGGAGTAGGTGTGAGGGTTTGATTTGGACTTGTGCTTGCAACTTAGTCCCAGTTGTAAGAACGGTCGTGTGTTTCGAGGGTCTACATAGAGGGTTGCGAATTTGATTCTCAACTGAATCTTAATCTTTAACCCGATCCATGTATTAATTCATTTAGTCACTGCTGAAGGGAACAGCGTTGGTTTAGTTGTGATAAAAAAAGTAACAATTTAAATGAAGGTAAGAAATAGCAAAACATTATTGATAATTTACAATACTTCATTTAATAAAATAAGATAAAAATGAAACCAACTTATGTAGCCTTGGACCAGTTGAATGAACCTTCAACCAGACAGTGCCTGGTCTAACCTGTTTAAGTAATACTAAGAACCTGATTCTTCTTATTGGGTACCACAGATTAGTTAGGTATTTCTTGCATATACCTGTGTAGATGTTTTGACACTTTTTGTACTTTCTATCAAGATTTTTTCAGATATCATTCCTCGGTTATAGTTATGAAGATCATTAATCTCTTTAGATATATTTTACTTCAAATTCTTACTTGGTTTAATTACAGCTTCCCCCCCCCCTTGTTTAATGTGATCAATCCTGAACTTTAGACGACAGTATTATTATTATTATTATTTTTTATTTTTTAAGAGTGCACTACTCAATTTGATGTTTATTTATTCATTTTTGATAATCGAAAACAACATCAATTTTTAACATGCTAATTAGGGATCCCTGTATATGTAACTATATGACCTAGTTTCAGTCTCATCGGTGGTCTCTAGGAAGTGGTTGCAGAAAAGAGTTAAAGTATTAAAAAGCTAGTAGCATTGAACATGTTAAATTTTATGGATTGAAAAAAAAATAACAATTCAAAAAAAAAGCTGGGGATGTCTGAGTTTCTCAACATTGAAAAAAAAAGATTGTATTTAAATTGAATTCATAAAAAGAATAGTTGTATTTAAAATTAAATTTGTTCTCGTACGATAAGCATGAGTGGTAAATGCCAAGAATTTTGAAATTACAAAGAAACTACGGTACTGAAAAGGATCCATATATTAAGGAAGAACAAAAAGTCAGAATTAGGAAGCATGAATGAAGGTTATAAAGAATTTTCAGGGTTATTAAATGAATTTTCCTTATTGTAAACCTGAAATGAGATTTCATACTTTTATATCGTCTTATTGCAAAAATCATAAATAATTATATTCTTCAACTTATAGTCAGTGATCATATATATATATATATATATATATATATATATATATATATATATATATATATATATATATATATATGACAAATTCTTGAAAAGTATTTTGAGCCCCCTCCCTCCCCATTTTCTGGTGATGTTTACAGGATGGACAATTAACTTCTAAGCAGCATCATCATCATCGTCAGTGGACTTGATGAAACTACATGGTTTAGACCAAATTTCATTGAAATTTTTTATGCTTCTAATGAGAACACTTTACGGCAAGGTGATCAAACACAGTAACTAAGTACCTATTTGATATCAATCATAGAAATTTATTTATTTATTTTTTTTGTCTCCACCTATTAGTTACTATTTTGTTGGTCCCACTTACGTTAAATAGGAAAGAAGAGGTATGTCATCTAAAGGTGTGAAACATTGAAAGAATTTATTACAATATTTAAAAAAATTTTTTTTCCTTTTTAACCAGCTGCTGATGATGTTATAATGTGAAAAAAGGCCATTTGCGATAATTATTGAAAATAATACTTGCAGAATATTTCACATTGGAATATTTTACAAGTATGAAAATCAATTGAATCAGAGAAAGACTACTTCCTTCTTCTGCTACTACTACCACCACGGATGGTGCACGCATTGTTGAACTTATGGTTCTTGTTTCTTCTGAGTTCTCAATTTAAAAAGAAAATGGTGGGATGGAGGAAAGAGATGTTTTTTTTTTTTTTTTCTGTGACCTTGAAAAGACTTGGTGTTATGCAGTATTATTTTAAGAGTATTTATTGGGTGTATAATAATTTGTCACTGGACCTTGTTAAATTTTATTGACTTGGTAGCCATATTGATTATCCAAAGAAATAGGGCTTATACAATCATCTCTCAGAAATTTGTAAGATTTTTTTTTTTTTTTTCTAAAATAAGGTCTCTTGAGTCCTTCAAATAAAATGGATGACAAAATTCACCGGCTTTTTAAAAACTTGCCTGCCTTGTACAAAAGAATGAAATCTTTTTTTTTTTTCTTTCAAAGTTGTAATAAAATTTTTTTCCCCTCTGGAATTGATAACTGAACAAAATTTTCATTTGTTTAAACTTTATTATCAATATCATCTTCGTTTCCTTCATTTCTCCATTTGCTCCTTGCACCTTCACTACCCTGCTCCCCAGAAGATAGCTTTCCCATGATGCAGTGTTTTGCTATAATGGATGTGCAATGACTTGAATCTCTAACATAAATGATTCAAAAGTATATGTTTGTACATAATTTTTGTCATAATTTATTTCAAGAAAAACAGCTTTAAAAAACATATATCTCACAGGCCCAAAGAAATCTTTTTTTTTTTTTCTTTTTTTTTCACCTTACTTGGTGTCTCTCTCTCTCTCTCTCTCTCTTTAAAATTTTTTTTTCATTCCACATTGTATCTTTCAAATCATAAATTTTGAATATTTTTTTTCTGTTGGAGAATGGAAAGTTACTCCCTACTCCATTAAACAAAAATAAAAAGGAAAAAGTTGCAAACCTTTTAAGCCAATTTCAAAATGTCTGACTTGTCCAAATTGTTTACCTGTTGGCCATATTGTTTCCTGTAGTCCCAGATCATTATGCTTCCATCTTACTTATTCCAATACTTTTGGCAGCATTTAGACAACTGTGCACCTCATCAAATGTTCTGTACATCCTGAACTGGACAAAGTCTGGCCATATCAAACTGGACCTCGAAGGAAAAAAAAACAAACCCCAAAACAAATGAACTGAAAACTGCTGAATTCTTGTTGAACAGACTTTTTCAATTTTGCTTTAAACTCTTTTTTGCTGTGTCTGGTAAATTCCAGTTTGTGTCATTCTTCATCAGCCCTCTGCAAATTCATTGGGGGGTGGGGATGGGATGTAGATATAATCAATTCATGACAACTTCTTTTTCTTTTCTTCCCCCCCCCCCTCCACACTTTTTTTTTTTTCTGTTCTTTCTAAAATCTGAGATCTTGACTGTTTCGCTCAACTATCTCCATTCTACAAATATGGTATTTATGGAAATTGGGTGGTGATAGAAAAAGAATTATTTTGGAGAAATTGAAAGCTTGAGTAGTATGAAGAAAGAACCTAGCCAGCACGGAACTCTTTTGTTATTCATTGAAGACGGTTTGCATTTTGTTAAGAGGGATACGTGATGTTGTGGGTAGGTCACTGTTATGTTGCAATGAACATATTTCTGAACTGACTCTGGCTGTACAATGTTATGTAAAGTACTGTAGCTGAAAATTCCTCACATTCTGGGACCCCCCCCCATTTTTTTTTTTTTTTCTCCTCTCTTTCCCCTTCTTCTCTTTACTTTATGTATAAGAAGTATAAAATTTCTTTGAATATTTCTTCAATTGAGAAGTGCCAATTTAGGTAATGCATGTTCTAATATCTCACTGAAACGTCTGTGTAGTTGTGAGGATTCTACAAAGGATGTTTTTGCATCATTGTGAGGAGTCTACACTGAAATGTTAATATAACTTTACCAGAAGTCTATGCAATGTTGCAGAAAGCTTGGTCATCCCTATTTATCCATAGCTGGGGTTTAGAGAGGAAGATGGATTCATGCCTTTGTGGATTGAAAATAGCAAGTTCACTGAAGATAATCCCACTATGATCAACCAAATGTCCATCTGTGGCAGTGGAATCCAGGAACCTTACAAGATATCCCCAAGAAATTTTCTGTGAATAATCAGGCATGTTCTTTGCAAATTGTTGAAAATTTCAAAAGTTTTTTTTTTACAAAGATCTGATTAGTAATGTAAGTATAATGCTAAACTGGACCTTTAATTTGTGTCCATCTAGTTAGTTTAAGCTAATAGTTTGGCATGAGGCCACTTTTTCTGGAGCATTTAGGGATTGAACTTGTTATTGCTTAACTCAATTGATCAAGCGCCTCATTTGGGTCTGCTGCAGAAACTAAAAAATCTTACGCGTAGGGTGGATTTTTCAGCTAGTTGTGGGGAAATAAAATTATTTGAAACAGAAGGAACAATATAGCATTCATGTTGAGCAGTGACAGTATGAGTTTATTTGTACCCTGCCCAACCAGTGACTTCTGTAGCCCAATTGGTTCAAGCTTCGTCTATGAAAGATAAGCTCCCAGAATATGGGATGTGAGTTCATTTGCTTTAGAAGCTACTTCTTTTTTTTTTTTTTTTTTTTTTTTTTCATTTCACATTACTTCAACAACTCTAGGGTGTTCGGCCTAAAAAGTTGTGATGAAAAGTGACAATAGGATGCTGAAAAGACTATTCAAGCATCAAGAGTGAAAATATTTCTTCTTGGAGTTGAATTAAGGATAAAGATTTATCTCTAACTTTCTTGTTGGGATACCACCAGCCTTATAAGGTTCTTTTGGCTTATGCCTCAGCAAATTCTAACCATCAACTGCAGGCTCACACATGAACTCTTGCATATATCGAGATCTTTTTTGGTTAGGCGTGCCATATTAGAAATGATCTTATGTATTGCGGGCTAGGGGAAAAAACAAAAAAACTGAAATAATCACTCAAGACAATGGAAACAGCTCGTGTTTGAATCATTCAAATGATTTTCATTATAGGAGTATATACCTGCATAAATAAATAAAATATATTCTGTGAAAACAGTGTTGATGTGTAGATTTAAAACATTGTAGCTATCAAACATTGATTCATTTGAGGCTGCTACAAAAATGAGATTATATTTTTCAATATTGAATTTTATTGTTCACTAACCAAAGATTGATTAAAAACAGCATTTTTGTACACAACGTCACATAATAAGTGAGTTTGGTAGGCTGGATCAAATGAGGCCGCAGACTGGTTCTAGCCCGCACGCTGTAGTCTGCCGACCCTCGGCATAAGCGAAAAATTTCTAGTTTTATTTACATGTTAAAAAGAAATAATTAACAATTTGGTTGAGTATCTTCTCTCAAAATGTTATCATTTTACATTCTGACTGTTCAAGTTGTCATGAAATAATTGTATTTGCATACTTATTGACATTATATAAATTAAAAAATTTATGTGCATAAAACTTGAAGCCTCTCGGCCACATTTCACTTAACTTGCAGAGAGGCTTGTGGGATGTCCTAGCTGTAGGCTCCCTTCCCTCATTATTCATTCGATTTGTTAATTTTTTTGCATTTAAAATAACAAAAACATTCTGGATAATTTTTCTGTACTCTACTACGAAGATGAGTTATTAGTTATTTGGTAAAATGATTCTTCGGATTAAATTTCCCAAACTCTGCGCAAATCCAAAACTCGGTAACTTCCAAAATCCGGCAAGTATCGAGTGATTTCCGAAACTTGGCAAAATTCCCAATACTCGGTGGCAGCCCATGTTCGTGTGTTGGTTCACAGATCTGCCACTGGTGGTGCTTACGATGTTCTGTTTTGAAATCGTGTTTTGTGCTATGTACACAGTAAACAGAATATTTTCATATTGATGAGGTAAGGGCTGATTTTCTAAAAAGTCGGCAGATTCCAAAAGTCGGTTCAGAGTTGGTTCCGAGTTTGGGAAATTTGACATGTACATTCTTGTTTTCAAATGCACACAGACAGTTTTTGAAATGTACCTTGTGGACCATCACACCTCTGTTGATGACGAAGATTATTGTTACACTTTTCTTTTTTTTTCCCCCCAATTATCAATATAACCACGTATGTACTTCGAGGATTTATGCTCTTATTTCACAGTTGAAGAAAAAAATGTTCTACCTGTGTGCTGATGATTTACTAAGCGGGGAAGCGAAGTTACTTCCTGTGTCAATGGATACACGAGGCAACGATTTTGTCTCGTGGTACGTGAGGCAATGGTTTTCTCGTGTTACATAACACACAAACAAACGATTTCGTCTCATGACAATGTTATGATTTTGTCTCCATTTCTCAAACGATCAATGAAGACTCAATCATTGTAGCAATAGTGTTTTTTTTTTTGTTTTTTTTTGTTATTTTTTTTGTACGAGGCTGGGGTGCTAGCCAGACACCCAAGATGTATTGCCTTACAGGGCTAAAGGGTTCCAGCTGCCTTGCTATTTACCCATAGCCGAGGGAAGAAAAGATGGATTCATGCCTTTCTCAAGGGCATTAGGGTGAAGTGAACGCAAACTCTCCCAGCCAGAGTATGTACACAGGCAATGGAATTGGCAAACTGTGCTGTTAACCACTAGGCCACTTGCTCCTCCTAAATTATTAAAGATCATGTGAAAAATATACGTGGACTGAAGCTTGAATAAATGTGTAGTTTGAGTCATTGTATAGTATTTTTTAAAATTATTTTAAAAGTTTTAATCTTACATTATTATTCAAGTCAGGCACCTACTATGAAATGATAGTTTCTGAAGTAATGGTCAACAAGCTAGGTTTGCGGACCATTTCTACTGTTGTGAGTTTGATTCTCACTGGTTGCTCCATGCATATACAAATTTGAGGTATGGTTTAGTAAATCCTGTGAACAGATTAGTCTCTCAAACCACGTACAGTGAATTTGATTCTCACTGGGGACCTGTGTGTCAGATTAAACCTATATTTGATATTACAGGGTAGGTGTAAATTAACTCCCTATTAGAAATAAATGGCTTGTACGGAGCTCTGACCTTGCACCCTTTGGTTTCTTCCTATGGGACTGGGTGAAGGAGGTGTTCCGCACTAAACCAAAAACCCTGGATCAAGTTGAGTGCACTCGACTTGTTATGGCCAACACACCGTCAAACTTTCTGCAAAGGTCTAATGAGGCCATACTGAAACGCTTACAGAAATTGGTACCTATGTTGAATTTTATATCAGGCAAATTCTACCATTGTATAGTACAAAGAAGGGCTAATTTGACTACATTCGACCAATAAATAATAAAGTTATTACCAATTTCCAATAGGGAGTTTCTTTTCACCCAACCTATGTGTATTCAGATTGATACAAATTGATTGTCTTCGTTCAATTTTTTTTTACTATCACTATAGCCGTACGTAGTGAAGTAAATGTTGGCTTATTTTATGTACCCCAGGTTCACATTTCATTATTTGTTCAAAGGCAAAACTTTAATATCTTGCATAATCCATCTGCGTCAATTGGTTTGTGTTACAAACGTTCAAAGAGGTGGGAATGAAGGGGATTAAATATATAGGGCAGTGTGTGCCATCTAGCTAAGGGTTGTTTACTGATTGAGATAGGCATTTTATAAAATAAATATAGCAGCATCAAGATATATATATGAAATCATCTTCATACTAAAATGTTTTTTAAACTAGTTTTTCATTGAAATTTTTTTCTCTGTCTATAATGTAGATATCGTCCCTTCCTCTTTTATTTTGCATAATATTTTTTTCATTTCTCAACTATCAAGGGAGGTAATAAAATTAAGTTGAAAGTTTCTCTCAAAAACTGGTAATTTATTTCATCAAACAAAAATTTGAAATAATCTATTGGAACGAATTATTGGAATGAATTTGAATCAATAATCTATTGGAACAGATAAACTTTATCTTGAACCCCAACTCATAATTTAATGTAATGTAATTTGATCTAAATTCTAATTCTATCAGAATTTGAAAAATACCTCCTTTATATTATTGAGGTAATTTTCATACGTCTTAGATGCTAAAGGTAATGCTGATCAAATTTTCCTCTGATTTGAAAAAGAAAATTGTCAGTAAAATTGGTGGTAAGCTGACTTGTTTGACCTCAATAAAATACTGTCTTTTTCATTTTGTTACCCTCGAAAAGCAATAAAAGCCGGGAGCAACTTTAAATAAGTGGATACTCTTAATTTTGTAAAACAAGAAATGGTTTCATAAAATATTTGAACTAGCATCCCCCTCTTCATTATTTTTATCCCAATGATTTGGTCAATACGTTCTTCAGTATCCTCGAGTGTATGTTGGATTTGGTAGTCTTGAGTATCGTCTTTTTTCCCCGGTCTCAATTGCAACAATTGACGTATCTGCATATTAGATACATGAACGTCCATTCACTATTCTAGATCATATGCTGAAGAAATTTACTCGTATGTCAATACCTTTTTTTCCTGAAAGCGTGGAAATAGAGCCCAAACTTGTAACATAACTAAAACAAATGCAAATTTCGGTGCTTGGATATGCAAGAAATAACTGCAGCAAAGCATTATACGAGAACCGTAGCCATCAATTGATCTTGCATTTTAGGTATTATACTTATATGATTCTTCAGGTCTTTTTGACCATTGGTGCCAATGTGTTATTAATCTTTGAATTAGCAATTGTTTGATAAATTCTTGATTCCTTTTTTTCAATTATTTTGATCTCATTTCAGACAGCGATCGATAGGTCAACTGTTGTCTGAAGTTCTTAAATTTGAGTATTTTCTTAACCTCGCTCATTATTCGATGGATCTGTGTCTCGACAAAGTTACTTTCGGTTTTAATCACATTTCTGCCTGTATTATGGCAAACAGAGACCTAATAGAAACTTTAAAGATAATAATTGGTTTTACAAATTACCGATTAGTCAGATAGGATGCGAAATTTACTAGATAGGTCTATTACTAAAACAAAATCGCAAAAACTAATTGATTAATCTCCCAAAGAATTTTGAAATAATGGAATAGTTTACCGTCTTATGTAAATAATGGTACAAATACAAATAATGTTGAGAATAACTCAAGTAAATTTAGATAATCTGAGATAGAAAAAAAGTTGACATGGCAATTGGGGTGTTATCAGCTGAAACATTTAGAAGAATTTAGGTAAAGTGAATCAATAACATCTGAATACCATCGGGTGCAACATACCCTTGAATGAGCCTGAAGATCATATTCGTAGGATACCTTTCCTGGTTCAAAATGGCCGCCGTTTCAGCTGTTAAATAACACGCTCACGATGAACTAATCCTAACCCTTTGAAATGACGACCATAAAACGGGAAAGATAACGATTGCCGAAACTGTATGATAAAGAGAACAAAGATGAAGATACTAGCCTGAGTGAAATAATAGAAATACAAAGAGGTTCAAAAATCACTTTTTGATTACATTTGACTTTGTATGGACAACTATATCCATTAACCTTTAGTATACAGTGTGCGACTTCCTATGCCAAGCAAAATGGCTCACTCTCCTCTTGCAGTTGACTCCCATTGTTGAACGATGGTGTGTTTGAATTTTGCGGTTGTGCTGTCACATCAATTTCAAGTTACAGACTTTCAAAGTTACCAAGTGCACAAAATCTTGGCGTCCTTGGAAAAGAATGTAGAGTGCTAAAGGTTAAATTAAATGACTCTTGGGCCACCTTGTAGGTTAATTTGAGGAAGTTACTTTCCACTTGGTTTTGCAGCTGCTGAACTCTGTCTCTGTCGATTGTATAACTCTCTCTCTCTCTCTCTCTCTCTCTCTCTGTCTCTTGCATTAATGTGATGGGATAAGTGAATTAACCCTTTCCTTAATCATATGTTCAGTGATAGCTGCTACATCCAGTGTCAGTCATGACGGAGGTAACTAATTAAAAAAATATTTTATATTCTACAATGTAGAAAGTTTGTTGTATTATAGAAAAAAATATAGTTTATTTGCTCGTCAGTCACCACCACAGTAAATGACTAGAAAAGCACCCAGAGAGCGCCATTGTCAGGGGGAGTACTTATGCATGGATCTACCCCAAAATCGAATAATTTATTCCATTCTATTGTCAACCCTTCTACAAAATATCTTTGGAATTATTGGTAACTTTTGGAGATATCGTGTGGACAGTCATGAGCGTATTCATAAATGTATTGGAAAAAAACAAACAAAAAAAAGTGGAAAGATATCTTTGAATCGATAAAATGATTCCTGGATCCGCCCTCTAAAACTGAAAGTATGTTTCTTATCAAATGTCTTCTTTTTTTCTTTTCGAGTACAAATATTGAAATGTGAATATCTATCGTCATTTTAATCATCGTTTGAAATTCAGACACAATCCCATCTTTAAAAAAATCCGTGTTTTAAACTAAGATACATCCCCTTTTAAAAATGAAATCCTCGTTTGATAATCAAATGTAATCCCATTAAAAATTTTGAATTAAGATGCAATTCATTATTCTAAAAAAAAGATCTTCGTTTTGAATCCCATTTAAAAAATAATCAACCTTTCGAATTCAGGTACAATCATTTAAAAAAAAATCATCCTTATTTTAGAATTAGATACAATTTCATCTTAAAAACCCTCTACTCTTGAATTGAAAGAAAAACCTAATCATGGTTTTGTTAAATATCTCAACTCCTTATTCTTCTACCAATATCGAACACTGAACGGGGTGATCAGCTCAGTAAAAACCAATTTCCTTATTTATTTAATCCTAGTATTAATGACAAAAATTGTATTTGTACTTATACGTATAAACCAAGGTCCACCTTTTGTTAATCGAAACATGGTGAATTCCCAAACTGTGTACGTCTGGTGAAGTATCCAGAGAAAAATTCCAAAGTTATGAAGTCATTTATAACATGCAGGTTTCGTTGTTAGTGACTTGAATTCGGCTAGTATTACTAAAGAAATTATTAGGAAAAGCCGATTGTTTTAATGATACATAAATATTTCACTGCGTTCTTAGAGCATCTATATTAAAGATCTGTATAAGATGAGGAAAACTTTCACAATGTATTCTGGGAATATCCACTAGGGATTATGGATGCTGAGCCCCTTTTGAATATTAACTAAAAGTGCATGACTATTAATAGCTTAATACGGCACAATATCTAAGACTGATTCCCGCACGATGTTTGAAGGTCGAAGCGGAATTGTGAATAATTGAATTGAGATTCTCTCTGAAAGCTCCGGTTGTACAGTATAAATAAAAAATAAGAAGATATTCCTATGTATAGAATTATGCTTAACTAGCTTTCTTATGTTACCAGTGATATCATAGGTAGGATTTATTAAATACATCAAAAATTTCATTCAATTTAGTGATTACATAGTGACTAAGTCGTGATTGTACTTGAAACTCTCAATCAAAGCTATCACCAAAACTGCCAACATAGGTTTCTTTTAGTTTTCAGATTGCTCTGGCTAGCTATGTATGTACATGCTGTCAAAAGACGTTGATTGCCTGACAGTCTCTGTTTAGTGTTTTTGCACTGCGTGTGAACCTGGTACAAAGAAACAAGCTGACTTTACCGCTACTCCACTATCATCCCGCTCTTCTAAAGTTATCTTCTGCATATCCAAATATTATTATCATTAATTTTGACTAATTTTCACCTTCATCTCTTAGTTGCTTTTTATCACAACTTAAAATCAGACCGCAATTCAAGTTAGTATTGAGGTAGAAAAAAATATAGTCAAAATTGATAATAATGTTACAATACTTCACCCAAGAATAAATCTGAAAAAAATAAATAAATAAATAAAAATATCGTTATATCTAAATATTCTTCGAAGTTTAGGGGAAATTCCTGTTAAACATCGAATTTTGCAATTTCTGACTTATGATTTGTAGCAAGTTTCGGCTCTACATGTATGCTATGCATTAAAATTCAGGGAGAAAGGTATTGTCTGAGGTCAGGAATGAATGCATGTGCTACATACAGAACATGGCTATTATATGTTTACTCTCTAATGCATCACAATTAATTTATGATAGAAATGCATTGAAAATAAAAGAAGGAAAAGATTGCCCGGCCGGGAATAAAAACAGATGACATTGACAAAATACGGTTATTTATTATCTAACTACAATGGGAGAAATCTCTGTGTTTATACACTGCGATTACTCGATTACTGGCCAGTGTACGAAGTTGACATTTGATATATATATATATATATATATATATATATATATATATATATATATATATATATATATAGTCAGTACACACACACACACACACATATATATATATATATATATATATATATATATATATATATAGTCAGTACACAAGACATTGCAGTGTCGAGTTTGAATCTTTTTGGATCAGTGGTTCTCAAGAAATCTAATGAAAATAAATATAAGAAATTACAGAATATAGATCTTTTATCTAAAACTGTAAACCTTGATATAGATAAATTGGCAACACTGATATTTAGATATAAAATAGCCAAATTGGCAATATTGAAGAGAAGTAACCGAAATACTTGGAAGCCGTAGTTTCAAAAAAAGGACAGAAAATTATTTTACATGATTATTATGGCAGGCTGCTCAACACACCATAAAGTCCAGGCCCCATCCAAACAGGCACTTTATTTATATTTTATATTTTATATTTTATATATATATATATATATATATATATATATATATATATATATATATATATATATATATATATATATATATATATATATATATATATATATATATATATATATATATATATATAAATATATATATATATATATATATAATAAAAATTTAGTGAATGTCAGACAGGTTACAGATGTTTTTTTTTCCTTTCCAGTTCGAAGTAACTCAATAGTTATTATTTATTAAGTTTAGCTTAGTTCTGGTACAAGGTCACAAGTAGGGGGTCCCAGTGAGGATCGAACTCACTACCCAGAGATAATGATCTGCAAGACCAGCTTGCTAACCGTTACAGCAAGATGAGGTACCCAAGGTACTTCAATAGTTCATAGCCTTGGCCTGGGGATCTCAACCTTTTGGGCGTCATCACCCGGTTTCAAATGGAAATTTTTCCATCGCGTACCTGTATTAGGATTATTCAAAAAGGATCCCAGACCTTTTCAACTCTTGAAAAACGATAGATGTGCGCAGTTTTCCTTGTTTCTCTATTGAAAGCTAAGTAAAGTAGTAACATCAAATGTTTGACACACACACATACCGTTTTTGATATCATCAATGCAGTCCCTGTGTCTGGTGGGACGTAGCGAGTGCACACACTTTGGATTTACTTAATATACGATATTACTGTGTTGTTTGGTGAATTAATGATAGAAAATGTTGCAGTTGACTCGAAATTCAATACCGCCCACAGAAATTTCAAAACGCCCACCGTTTTCTGCACAGTTTCTAACCGCCCACTCAAGAGTTGAAATCACCAACCGATGGGCAATGTCATCGTGGTTGAGAAACCCTGGCCTAAGCCATGATCTGATTAGTGTCCCCGGGGATGGTTTTGAATCTCTTCCTACGCACATTTTGTATGCACAGAGGGATATCATCAAAGTAAAAACCGAATAAACAAACAATTTATTTAGTGGTCAATTTACCTTCTGTGGCGTATGGTGCTTTGTATCTTGGGTGAGCTGTGTGTTAAGGATCTATAAAAACGCAAAAAATATTTCGCAGTCCGTAAAAAGCAACGGAAAGCAGAAACCTTTTTCGTACAATATAGGGAAGGTTGTCCCCGATTGTAAATTGTAAAGTTTCACACACTCGCTCAGTCAATGTTACAAAAGGTGTACGAATAGAAAAAAATAAGAGAATTAATGGAGGGAAAAATAATGGATGATAGTGTATAATTAAAATTCTATTTTCCATTCTCTGATTTCTACAATGAGGACCGGACTTTCCTTTCGGTGTGTCAAAAAGGCTTCAACTGTCCATTGCTTTTTACCGACACTAAAATGATTTTATGATTTTGTGCATCTGTAGCACACAACACACCCAAGATACGATACACCATACAGCACTGTTCACTCTATCTCATCTTTAAATCAAAGAAATTGTTGGGGGGAAAAAAACAACCTTTTTTGTTGGTATCAGAACTGCCTTAACATATGTGGTTTAATCTGATTCCCGGAGTCGACTAACCCGATTTTTTCTTTTCTAAGTTCATTCTTGTTATTCAAAATTCTGGTTATTGGTTCATGGTCCACTTCACCACCATCGCCCATGTTGAAATAATCTGTTAAGACAATGCCATGACAGGTTTCTGGCATGGGATAACTACTTTTGAAAAAGAAGTTGTTGTAAGATGTTATGCCTGTATGCGCGCACAGACATATTTTGGGAAAATAATGAAAGTGCTTTGTATACATTATTTCACCACAAAACTTCTGAACGAAGGAACTTCTGTCGGTTTTGACGTGTATACTGACACGAGCATATAACACACACACACACACACACACACACACACACACACACACACACACACACACAGAGACCGTTCACCGATAGCTGACATTTATATGGCAACGAGGGTAGTGAAGTATAGTTTAGTTCATTGTAATGGATTTAGAGATTTTACGATTAATTTTCAGCTTGTATTTATTGTTAAACTAGGTTGGGGTGAATGTTCCGTAATCTACGGCTATGAATTAATTTTTCGGGGGTGAATCGTTGGGGACGAATTGTAGATGGCTATCACATACGCGACCGAGGCTGGCAGAGTACGAGATGGAGAGACGAGCAAGACAAATTCAGAAAGTACTGGCTCCGCGACGCCCACGATAGAGAAATGTGGCAAATTCTGGGAAAGGTCTATGATGATGATGATGATGAACTGTTGGGGATGGGACTAGCTGGATCCCCCGCGTGTAGAACTGACTTGATATTAGCTAGTATCTATCTTTTTGCAACTTGATATTTGAATAAGTATATTTAACCACTTGTTGCCAGTTGTTGAAATATTCAACAAGGAATGTCTCTCTCAGAACGGCTAAATCGTAATGTTCATTCTTAATTGTTCATAGTCTGTGAGCGCAATATCTCATGTGCTAATCCCTTTTTCCCAGGACAATAGTATTTGTACGCTGAATGCTTGTGGAAAGTCAACTTGAAATTGTTTCCTGATAATTTTAGCTATGGGCGTCTGCTTCTGTTTTCTAGATGGGAGGAAAAGCAAATATTTCGGGGACAGGGGGATATCTCAGTGGCAACCCTGTTATCAGCAAATGATACAATGTTTTTTGTATAGGAACATCAAGTTAAGGTTGCACAGAACAATTGTATGTATTAAGAAATGAATAAATACGATCCGACAGAATGATTATAAATTGCGTTTTATTATAAAGAAACTCTTATTTGGAATGATCTCCCATCGTAACGTGGTTAATGTATCACTCAGACTAAACAACGTACTGAACCATTATCTTTTATTGACTGTAATTGGGAACTTTGAAGGCCTCTCTCTCTCTCAGTGATAAGGCCTGACGCAGGGTTAGGCAAATGTCCCATTTGAGACCCTCCCGCCCCAGCGGACGCCCAAGAACACACCCGATCTCTCATGACTAATAGAACGATTTTAGTATGTTTTAATATAATACAAGTAAGATTGCAATCTGCAAAGTAGCGTAAGTAGTTGAGATTTTATTTTTTACTTCGAACTACTTTGTTCAGTTTGTTGTCCCGTCGAATAAATAGATATTTTTCATTTCTATGTGATGCAATGCGTACAAAGATGGTATTTGAAAATACCAATTGACCAGTTTTACAGAGGCAGATAGCTGAGAAATTATTTTCACTGTGTATTATTGTAATACTTATGATAAAAAGTAAAATTGTTACTTAACCCTTATTTTAGGTGACTAACCTTTTGTGCACACATTGATTTCCTTTGTGCGCTGGTTTCAAAACGTGTTGGGCGTGTGCTTAGAGCAGTGGTTTCGAAACTTTGAAAACTCAAAGACCCCTTCCACATAAGAAATATTATGGTAGACCCTTATTTTAAGCATTTAGTTTCCATATTGCAATCAATGAATTACAAGGAAAAAAACTTATTTTTCTATCTTTAAAAATCATATTTATCCCAAAAAGATTAGATTTATTTGAATTCTAAGATATGATACAGGTCGGTATACAATAGTTATGTTTTTTTTGATAGCTGTACGATGGATGGGATGTTCCTCCGTCAGAGGATACACAATATCAGGTTTAGAGGGAACGTCATCAATATCATCATGAGCCTGTTAGCGTCCGTCGTTGCGCATAGACCTTCCCCAAGATTCGGCAGACCTCTCTATCATGGGCCTCATGGAGCCAGTAATTTTAAAATTTATTTAGCTTGTCACGCCATTACTTTTTGTCAGCCACAGCCTTGCATCTAATCTTTGGGGATCCATGTTGTGAGTCGCGATGTCCAGCGGTTGGTCTGACATTCTTGCAACATGTTCAATCTATTGCCATTTGAGTTTTCTCACAGTTTCTATGATGTCCTGGATTCCTGTCTTTTCTCAAAAGTTCTCTGCTGTCTTATGATCTCTCCATGTGAGGTTGAGCATGATTCTCTCGTGTTCACGTCGCATGGTTTTCAGCTCTGTAGGTGACTATCGATAGAATACATAGGTTGTATACCCTTCTTTTTAGGATTAGAGGGATTTTCTTGTTCTTGAAAGTCGGCTTGCCAACCTCGCACGATTCTTAGCTTGATTTCTTCTTCATTTCAAGGAGACTCGTTGTCCCAGGTAGATATAGTGGTCTACTTCCATCAGCTCCGTATTTTCGATTCTGATCGTTGTTCTCTTTGTTCCCAATATGTCTGTTGTTCATGACATTTATTTTGCCGAAGTTCATGTGTACGTCAACTCTCCTGCTTGCTTCATTTAGTTTGTCTAACATTATTTGGAGATTTATCAAACCCCCAGGGGCCCATGGACCCCAGTTTCAAAACCTCTGGCCTAGAGGGAATGATGCTAACGAGATATTTTGCCGATATGACGTGACACATTGACTGACCCCAGTCAATACTTTTGCTTAACTGAAAATAGTGCAATCTAATTCACCTACCTGGGGAACGAATTTTAGGTCTGTATATTTTCTCAAAGGTCGCGAAATGAATGCCTACCGCATATGAATGTGATTAAGACATCATCTAGTAAACAACATCCGGGTATTTGAAAATGGCGACACCCATCAAGAAGCGTTATACATGTACCAATTCGGAAGTTAGTGATATTATAGTAAGTTTGTTTTTTTTTCACCTTGGCAATAAATCGGATATTGATTCAAGCCAAATCAATGATTGTCCTGGAGAAGCTGACGACATATTTCGTCACGAATTGAAATATAGAGGAGGAGTGATATTTTTATTAAAATTTAAAAAAAAAATCCCATCTAGGTCAAGTAGTTAAAATGAAATACATTTTTCTGTATCAGTGAAACATTATTTAATGTTCTGATCCTCAATGGCAAAGATGCGCTGTTTAATTTCCATGAATCTCGTTGGTTCATAACAGATTTCATGAATATCAAGCTCTTATAGGACTTATTTCCTGCGTGGAATTTTTGAATTCTTGTAGATCTCTAATATTTCTTCTAGATTATAATGAAAAACAAATATAAACCAGACATATTTAAATTCTTACACTGCTACAAAATATTTTACTTACAGAAAAGCTCAAGTGTAGTATTTTTCAAAAAAAGGTGGTAAATTATTGGATATGGTTTATCCGACATAATGGTGAATTTAGCAGACAATATGGAGAACTCGAATTTTTGAACAATTATTATTCGTGTTACATGTTTCGAGTCTTGATTTTTTTTTGTTTGATAATGAGTGACTACGGCACAAAACATTTAACGCGAATGATAAAATTATTATTCAAACATTCGAGTTTCCAATATTGTCAGCTAAATTCAAAAGACGTGTTTATATTATATGAATAATTCGAATACTTCAAGTAAATAGGATTATAATCGGACTTTTCTGACTAAAACAACCACAGAAATAATCTCCAGGAAAGTCAATATACGTGCGTGCTTGAAGATATATCTTTTTAGCATTGTGACCTGACATAGTTCCTTCTACAATGATTTGTGATTACAATGAACTATGGGTGTGGCCAAAATCAGATTATTTGTTCCTTCGTCACTCCAGAGAGTTTTCCCTGCTTATAATTGTGTTACTCTTGGTGTATTTTATAGTTACTTATTGAAAAATATGTAACCATTATACGCACTAACCTAATTTTAGCGTGCTCGCGCGAACTACTGAGATCTGGCAAATACGTTCCAAATGAAAGGGAAATCATCGGTTAGTTTATTACGCTGTTGCACCCCCACAAAAAAAAGAAAGAAAAATTCAATCTCCTCGAATACTCATGAAACGTTATTGAATGAAATTGTTTTATTATTTGAGAAATATAATGTTTAACCTGAATTTTATGTAAGTCAATTTTTGTCACTGCTCTACAAAAACGACCCGGTCTCCTAAAATAGATTTAGAGGCTTAGTGCAGGCATATGTTTTAAAAGAGCATTTGTAAAAGCAGTTGTTATCGAGTTAGGTTCCTATCCTTCCAGAAAGCCCTACGAGGAATCTTTCAGATGAAATAACTGGTCGAATTATTGGGGGTAGTACTGTGCGTCACTGAACCAGCATATTCCTCGCACACACACACACACACACACACACACACAATTCCCCCCAAACAGAACTGTATTGTTTTGTTATTTTTAAAGTTTGCCCGCAGAACTATTGGGAGGTGTAGGTTAAGAGCTTGTCCAGATTAAGGTTACATGGGACCCCCCCCGGTTGTAATTGAAAATTCAATTAAAATGATTACTAGGGTAAGTAAACAAAAAATTCTATCGAATCGGAATCATATTAAATTTCATATACATATTATTATTATTACTACTACTACTACACTGTACATTTACGAATTTTTCTCATGGCATTTTCTTCCGTTAACTCATTTTGCCCCACCATCCTAAATAGTAGGGGACCTCCGGCTTCAATCTGGCACTGGTTAATAGCACAGAAAACGGAATCGGCGAACCGAGTTCAAACTCTGCCTGTGGCAGTGGGCGTTCAACTAACACTAATGTTTTTTTGGGAAATTCTTGGATTTATTTCTTCTACCCCAAGCTATGGGTAAATAACAGGGTAGATTGGGCTCTGATTCCAAACTGGGAAAGTCCAACCGGTCGTCCAGCGTCGTGAGAGGCGGGGAACGGACAGAATAGGGAACGTATCCCTGAAATGTACGATTAAAAAGCCGGTTATGGATTGTAATGGAAAAAAAAAACAACAAAAAAACCCCAAAATTTTGCAAATCTGTGGATGAGGATAGATATCAAAATATCCCTGGAAAAAAAGGGTGTGAATCCTCAAATCTGGTGTGGTACTGCTTAGAGGTTTCTAAAACGTGAGGGGGTAAATTGTTCCTCCGTAAGGATTTAATCAACCTTTTTTACCCCATGTCAGACATCAACAGCCTAAAATACATTGTCCACCTGATCATAAGAAAAATATAATTCAATTGTATATCATATGGCACACCGATTAGTTACCATGGAATCTGTAGTAAAATTAGTTATCAATAGTATTGTGTAATTAGGAATTAATGGTGCTCGCTGAAATACCCGGCCGAACGGGCAGGTTTAAATTTTCTGTAAAAAATGTGCAATCATATAGATAAGTAGCGTGAATTGCAATTTTGATTTACCTATGTATTTACTTACGTTTTTCTTTTATTAATTCTCTTATTTCTTTTTATTTGTGTGCAGTTTCAACATGGGTCTGAAACTTGATTTACATTACCTTTTCCATACGTATACAATCGTAAACTTTCATAGAATAAAAAAGTGGTAATATTTTATTCTGTGACGCGCTGTTTTTTTTTCTGACAGCAAAAAAAATTGATAATTAGGTATTTGAAAATTAGACATTGTCTAATTTAATCAAAAAAAAAGGATTGATGGAATTTTTTACGATATGTGTAATAAACACCTATATTTTTAGAATACGACGACTGTTTACGTAATCGTATTATTGTTAGAGAGGGTGGGAGTAAATGCTGACGTCCCCTGAGAGAGGGAGAGTAAAAGAGAACACGACTTCCTAAAACACGACTCCCTCTCATAGAGTGATATCAAGTTTCAATCGCTAGCCATCAGCTAAAACTCAATGCAGCGGCCACACACAAAAAAAGTGTGACCATTGTAGAATGAGTTTGAATTGGAATTCGGTCCCCTCCCCTCTTTAACATATTTTGGGGGTGATTATCAGAGTTTAACTGGCTAAAAACCTGCCTAGGGCTTCCAGGAGTACCCTCAAAGAGTTTCATTGGGTTATGTCGGGTGGTTTTTGCAGTAAGCTGTCACATACAGACGGATGGACGGACATTCGGTGAATTTTAATAGAAGATTGTATTATTTGGAATTGATAAGTTAAGCCTTGTACAACATAGTTTTGAGCCACGTAACGCTTTCCGCTCTTCACACCCAAATGATAAATCCCCCCCCCCCCAAGAAATGTTCAATTTGCCCTCTTGTGGGGCGTTTGCCCCACGTTCAGAATCACTGATTACGGAGAAAACGGCGGTGGAGACTTTGGGAGAAAATTAGTGGGGACGAATCTCAGTGTTGCCACGATACTTCATCTCATATGGGGACTTTTCTTTTTTTCTTTATTCAATTCCTTTTTCCCTACCCTCCCTTCTCCAATCCAATCTCTTTGACCCCCCCCTCCGTTCCCCCTGCTGTGATTTGTGAATTTAAATTATGAATAGAATCGAGTATTTATTGTAGAATAGTTTTTCAAACTCATTCAGACATTCATTCATTTCTCACTCTTTCACTCACTCATTCACTTATTCCTCCGTTTGTTCATTCATTGTTGTTATTTTTTCCATGTTTCTCGTTTTCTTTCATTTGAGAAAAAAAATAAAGTCATTTGAAAAGTCGACAGTATTTTTTTTTTCATTGTATAATCAAATCTAACTTTAATTGAGAAATCTCTGTCGTGATTACACGACAACTTGCCATTGTAAAATAGTTGAAATCTGTTATATGTATATATATATTAGTTTTCTGTACAGACAAATATAGTGTTTAGTTTGAAGTTGTTTGGATCAGCAGTTCTTAACAAATCTAATGCGTTGCAATTACTCGACAACTGTCATTGTTCGAAGCTGATCCCATTTGGCAGATATATTAGTCAGCACACCAGGCATGTGTTTGAAGTTTTTTTTTCGATCAGTAGTTCTTGAGAAATCAAATAAAAATGAATTTTAAAAGAATTGCAGATTCTAGATCTTTATCTAGCATTACAGATCTAAATTTAGATACTTCATATCTAAATTGACGATATATTTAAATTTAGATATAGAATATAGACTAAGAGAAGTAAATACTTCGAAGTCATGGTTTCGTACGACGGGCTGAAAATTATTTTACATGATCATTATTGCAGGCTGCTATACACATCATAAATTCCGACCCTTTCCATGTATACGTGGATTGGACACTGCCCCCGTAATTATGATTTCATACCTTAGTCCAAAAAGAGGCCAGTGTTGGGCTTTTTGTGTGAAAGATATATCGAATATAAGATATTTTTATTTGTTGATTTATATTAATGAGGGCGTACCTTTTCTATGGTACATGTTTGGAAAGGGTCGGACTTTATGGTGTTTGGAGCAGCCTGCCATAATCATCATGTAAAATGATTTTCCTTCCGTTGTACAAAAGTCCAGATTCGAAGTATTCCGTTTAATTATTTTCAGCGTTGTCAATTTAGATATCCTATATCTGAATTTAGGTTTATGAATGAAACGTGAGTAAATAATCTTATTTATTTCACATTTACGATTAAAAAACTAATTGTAAAAAATAGTTGAATTAGTAGAAAATAGGTGAATGTAATTCTCAAATTAGATTTGATAAAATTAAAAAAAAACAAAAGATTTTGTGTATGATGTCTTTTATACTAACGATCAAAACAGAAATTATAAAAATTCTTTTTACGTCATCAAAATATGATTTGATTCAGTCTCGTTCCGAAGAAAAATTCGACAAACACCCTGATTTTCTCTCTCTCTCTCTCTCACTCCCCCTCTATCTCTAACTCTCTTCACACTCACCAAACGTTTAAAATCTATAAACCCATGCTCGTGAACGCTGGTGACGTTTTTGGACAGAAAAACTATTTTTCATATGAATCTTTATTGTAAATCTGGTACCCCGCTCATATCGAGAACCGTAAATCCAAAGGACTTCTAACTTGACACTGCAATGTCCGGTGCACGGACCAACATATCTGGCGAATATCAACTTTGTACAATGATCAGTCATCGAGTTACACACACACACACACACACACACACACACACACACACACAGAGGCACGGAGATTTCTCAAATCATAGAGAGGTATAATATTATGTAATTGATTGTATTATCAAGAAAGGCCTTTGGACTCGTCCTTAGGCTCTCCCATCATTACTCGGCCCAGCTTTCGTAGGTAACTGCGTCGGCTGGAGCCATTTTTTGGCGGTAAGGTACTATTTCTTCCCACGTTAAGCCCGACCTTGTGTCACATATTGCTGTGGTGGGACAGTGATTAAATAGAACTTAATTTCTCTGGTAGTGTGAACAATATTTTTTTACACTGAAAATGAAACAAAATGAAGCTTTCGGGAAACAATCAAATATATACAAGTTGAACGAAAATTATGGAATCGAAACGACGTGGAAAAAAACCCAGAAAAAAATGCTACAAGAAACCGCGTAAAATTATATCGAGAAATAGTTGAAAATAAATGAAGAAACATGAAAAAAATTGTGTAAGGGGAATAACTCTTATATATTTACACAAGGGAGATTACTTGTACAAGGCTGAATCAACAATAGTAAACACCTATTTTATATCAACGAAAGAATATATCTATTTTTGTTTTTAACTGTGTCCTGGTCTCATACAATAACATATTAAAAAGAAATGAAATTACAGTAACGTTTTTTTTTCTATTGATTATGGGGTTCAGAATAAATACAAAACTATCAAAAGAAAAAATATATCTTAGAAACATCAGTGCAAGATATTGAAATTAATTAGTAATCGAAAAATACGTCAGAATAATATTTTTTTACGTTTCATGAATAGAAGCTGATAGACTAAGATTAGCTTTTGTAAATATTTATATACATGAAGCGAATAATTATGAGTCCATTACCACTGTGACTAGTTCTGTAATAAAGAACGGTGGGGCTTCTTTCTGCTAATCGCTTTTACAATTTAGAAACTTGTATCTCAATCAGGGCAACATTATGTTAGTAAGGCCTGCCTATGGAGTCCTACCGTGGTTTATCATTTATTTTGAAAATTCATACACGAACAATTTGTTTTCGAGATCTTTCTCCAAGATTTGATTTGAATACGTTTATGTTTGGAGAAGAGGCTGAGGCATCTGATAGCTTGTTTCCAAGTCGAATTAGGTTGTCTGAGAAATGCTCTCAAACCCCGGTGGCTGTTTGGTTTTGTAACCTCTTGCTGTGACCTCTGGTTGCACTGTTTAGGGATGGCTTTAGCGTTATTTTATCTGGAAAGATGCTTCACTTACCGCCTCGGTCGACAGCGTGTAGAATCTACTTCAGATATATTAAAGATTAATTTTTACTTGGTTTCATATTGCGAGCGAGTTCTGAATCTTTGCCTGTTTCCCCTTTAGTAGAAATAAATTACGATATACATACGAATCGTACACTAGATGGATAAACAGATAAATAAACATATTTCTGGTGTCTTGGAGTGGGGAGTTCAAGTCATCATAGAAGTTTTCTATTTCCTGTTGGGTTTATTGCGAAGTGGGAGCGTAGACTTGGATTATTTTGAGTTTGATGGACATCACGACTCACGACATGGATCCTTGGAGATCACATGCGCAATCGAGGCCGGCAGAATTTTAGATGGAGAGACGAGCTAGACAAGTTCAGGAAGTACTGGCTCCGCGACGCCCATGATAGAGGAGTGTGGCAAATCCTGGGGAAGGTCTATGTCCAACGACGGACGTTAAAGGACTGATGATGATGAAACATATTTACCGATGGGGGTCTGCATCGTAGGTGTTATGGTTATATATTTCCCACTGGTGCCGAAGGTAGGTTTTCAAACCCGGGAAAAAAGTCAGGGTTTTGCATGCTGATTTTCTCGGGAAATAGGCTTTCCTCTCTTTTTAAAAATCTCCTTATCCCCCCAGCATTTCTCCCAAAATAAGGCTTTGGTATCAGCTGACTAATGTGTGAACAGAAATTTTAAAGTAATTAGATAAATTAGTTATTAGACTAAAAATAATCTACCACTCTTGATAAATGAATCTACCATGAAACACGCGTTGGGTGTTTTCCCTCGCTAAACTTAAACAAATATTGCTCTGTATTGGTTTGATAATATATTGAACACTTTTTATTTAATAAAGATAATTAAATTCTAAAAAATCAACTGCATGACTTTTTTTTATTGGAATTATTTTAAAATGAAGTAATATCATTGACATCGCTTAAAAAAAATGAATTGAAAAAAAAAAAAATGTGTGAATGTTGCTGGTCACAAACTAGGGATCAGTTTAAGATAAACATTCGTTGCAAATTGAACCCCCACTAAAATTCTATTTCAGAGGAAGATTTTCAAAATACAACTATAAAAGTTTTTTGCAGACATAATGAGTAAATGTTGAAAATTTCAACCCTCTAGCTCCATTGATGCAGCTTGTACGCGTGGTGCATATACACATAGCCAGTCAGTCAGGCAGACCAACTTGAAAACTGAAGAAACCCACGTTGACAGTTTTGGTTGACAGTCTCTAATTATTATTCCAAAATGTTTCATGTACTGACGGACACGTATCATTGATTCCTTCCTAAAATGATATCACAGCATCTAAGTAGAAATAACAACACTAACAAAAATAATGTCCATCGAAGCATAAAACATTTCTTCATCATATTATAAGTAGATTCTAATTATTTTATAGGATCGTATGCAATGTATTTATGTATAAAAAAACAGGATGGGTGAAAAGCAACACCCTATTGGAACCGTCATGTTGCAAAGAATGGCAGACAACCGATGGGCACCACATCTCATGACATGGATCCCCAGAGATCACATACAAAACTGAAGCCGGCAGAATACAAGATGGAGAGATGAAGTAGGCAAATTCAGAAAATACTAGCTCCACGACGCCCATGATAGACCTTCTTCAGTGTTCGTCACATTTCTCTATGTCCGACAACGGACGATAAAAGAATGATGATGATGACGATGATGATGATGATGATTGGAAATTGGTTATAACTTTATTATTTATTGGTCGATTGTAATCGAGCTTGGACTTCTAGACTTAAGAATTCCAACACGGACCTTACAATGGTAGAATTTTCCTGCTCTAAGGGCGAAAATAAAATTTATTTCACGAAAATAAAGCAATAGTCAGAAAATTTACTGATAGTTTGAAGATTGAAGAGGAAAAAACTTTAGACTATCTTTGCGTAATAGTTAAGGAATTAATTTTGTGATACTCTGTATGAACAGATGAATCATCGAAAAATGTGTTCAGTCGACAACAATCGATTCGGCCCTATTGAGAGGCAATAATATTCCAGGGAGGTAACTCGTTAAAATAATTAGAGAATTACCTCCCTTGAAAAATGATATCCATAATGCCATTTTTGGGCGAAAGAAATTCTAACGTATTTTCAATTCAGTGCGGATCAAGAAGTTGGTTGCCCAAACAAACAAAAAAAAAAAAAAAAAAAGAAAAAAAAGGCAAGAGAGAAGAGGAGTGAAAGGGATTGGAAAAGAGAGTAAGAGGAGGAGGCAGCAAAGATAATGAGAACAAAGAAAAGAAAGAGATAGAATGAGAAAAATAAAAGGAGAAAGAGGAGGAGGCAACGAGCGGTAGGATGAGGAGAAGTTAAAGTGACTGAGAAAAAAGAAGAGTGGGAGGAGGAGGCAAATTGAATGCAGAGAAGTGAAAGGAGGAGGCCAAAAGAACGAGGAAAAGGATGAGGAGGAGGAGGTAAATAGAGTGTGTATAAAGGAGGCGGAGGCAAATGGATTGAGTAAAGGAGGAGGAAGGAGAGGAGAGGGCAAAAGGAAAAAGAAAATAAAAGAAATGGGGGAGGGGAGGTAAATGGATTCAGAGAGAGAGGACGGTGGGGCAAAGAGAATGATACAAAAGAGAAGGAAAGGGAGGAGGCAAAAAAATGAGAAAAAGGAAGAGAAGAGGAGTCAAAGAGAATGAGAAAGAGAATGAGAAAGAGAATAAGGAAGAAAGAACAAATACAAGAAAGTAAGAGAGAAAAGGGATGGAGAGAGAGAGAGAGAGAGAGAGAGAGAGAGAGAGAGAGAGAGAGAGAGAAAGAAAAGTTATTACGTCCGCCATATTCGTCTTTCTTCAATCGCCATCTTTTCCCATCTCTGACCTCCCAAAATGTTTCGTGTACGCAATTATTATTTTGGTCAAATCCCTGGAAACCGGGACGGATCTCTTGCGCTGCAGCCAGAGACAAATCTGGTGATCTCTTGAGATGGCATACCCAAATGAGGCAGACGAATTCTTGGACAACGGCTAAGAGTGACCACACGAATACTCTTGGGTCTTCCATCTTGTGTGGTGTAAGTTTGTACGCAACCTTCATTCCATTACAACTTTACCAACTAATTTGGTTGCATAGAAGGCCTACTGTTTTGATGCAACTTTCTCACGCATTGTTTTGTCTATACTCGGATATTTCTAAAGAGTCAGCATTTTAACGGATTTCATATCCTAGATACAACTTTAGAAATACAGTCATACATAGACTTAAATCCGACCAACTGACGCCCTCATGAGAATTAAAAACCCATCACCTTCGATGGCAGTCTTTGCAGTTCTTTGTCTTTAAGATTGTTATAGACGAATGAAAGAAATTTATTTATTGAGTACGAAAGGCTCAAATTTGGGATGTCTCTGTTCTATTTTGCTTAGCAAATAGATATGGATTAAATTTGATCACCAAAAAATGCAATTCTGATTGATAAT
This sequence comes from Thysanoteuthis rhombus, assembly GCA_963457665.1. Classification (NCBI taxonomy): domain Eukaryota; kingdom Metazoa; phylum Mollusca; class Cephalopoda; order Oegopsida; family Thysanoteuthidae; genus Thysanoteuthis; species Thysanoteuthis major. Next base: position 37,041,833 of record OY735228.1, on the reverse strand, counting down.
TTCACAAAAATTTAAAATTGATCTTAGTCTATCATGATTTATACTTAAATGTAACAACAAATTAAATTTAATTCAATCCTACATTTAAATTCAAATTCAACTATACATCTAATATATTTCCCCAATATATTCTTCTTTGACATAAAGGGACTTCGAAGAAAATTGTGAAAGATACTTTTGAATTAAATGAAAAAATGTGAAACTATAGGCAAGTTCTTAGATAAGAATACTGCATGAACATCACCTCTTCTAAACCAAAAAACAAAAATGTAACATTAAGGAAAAACAGAGAAAAAGTATGATGTTAAACATTAACATTAAACATTTCACATTAACGTTGGACATTAAAATTAAACATTAACATCAAGCATTAGCGTTAAACATTAACGTTAAGCATTAAACATTAACTCAATGCAAAGTACGGAAGTTTCGACCATGTTATTATTAGTTTACCAAAGCGGGAGCAGTTTGTACGCCATGTTTGTTTCGAGTTCTCCTGACAGGGAAGGTGAGAAGGAGAAGTCAAAAGAGCAGACATTTTGCTGGGTCGAGTTGATGATTTAGAAAAGAAGAATTATGGATGGCATTTGACCTCCATGTCCCATCATCGTCTCCAATTCAAACAAAAAACAAAACAAAACAAAAAAAACAACCCAACAACAAAATACGAGGTATACCATTATAACAATTTTTTGATCTGGGAACGCTCAGAATTTCCCCCCATGTAAATTAATGGTACCATTATAACAATTTTTGATCTGAGAACGCTCAGAATTTCCCCCATATAGATTAATGGTAATTGTGTCGTCGGTTTACGCGATTTCAGCTAACAGAATGTTTTTTTTTATGGAGACCTTCTACGTTCGGAAAAAGGGAAACCTGTATATATATATATATATATATATATATATATATATATATAGAGAGAGAGAGAGAGAGAGAGAGAGAGAGATAGATTGATAGATACAGAGAGAGAGAGAGAGAGTTTCAGAAACAACACGGGAGTCAACAGTTACGATGTCAGAAGTTGATGGGTGTAAGCTCGGACGCCACAGATCGTCTCCGACGATGGGAGGGATCACCTCAAATCGACCATAGAAGAAAGAGGTGCCATCAAGGCAGGTTTCCAGACGAACAAGAATAGAAGAGGAAGTCGTTGGGTGGAGTGGAAAGATCACAAACAGCAGAGGGTGGTCACACTACCGACAGAACTTGGTGCAGACCACACCTGCAAAAACTGCAACACAAGAACCTGATTGCGCAGTCACAGGAGGCACTACAAGCTCATTCAGAGGCTACTTATTGGCACTCACGCCATTGACTTCCTATTCAGATGGACGCCAACAACAATATCTACGAGGAGCTATTTATAACTTTCAATATTTTTGCATAGAAATTTCCCTAGTTTGCACCGTCTCCTTCTGATTAGTCCCTTGTATATATATATATATATATATGTGTGTGTGTGTGTGTGTGTGTGTGTGTGTGTGTATGGATCCAAAAGATACCACACACAAAAAGTAGCAGCAAAAGTTCGCATTACTTTCAGCTTGCGTGTGCAGTTCGAATGATCATTGACTGAAGGGTAACACTACATATCTATGTATACCTATATGTATACAGATAGAATTATCTAAAAATATTTAGTACTAAGTGAATTTATTTTAGCTCTGAAAGCCATCACCATCAGCGAGAAAACTGTGTTCCCTGTGTCTTCGGGGTCTGATTCTGGTAAATCTAGATATCCGCCTTCAGCTACCTAATGCAATGTGATTGTGTTAAATTGGCCCGAGAAGAGTGTGACGTGTACAAAATATCTAACGATCATTGTAGTGCAGAATGTACCAAATGACAATAAAAGAACAAAAGAAAAATAAACAAAGAATCTGAAACAACAATAAAGGTAAACAAAAAAAAACAACAACAAAAAAACAAACAAACAACAAAACAAACAAACAAACAAACAGCACCATACAAGAAAGCTTGACCCAAGAAAAGTACCAAGCACAATTTCAAATATGATGGTTCGTGGAGCGATATAGGTCTCAGCAGCATTCTGAATCATCCAGTGAAAAGTCAGTCCATTAAATCTCCAATAGCAATTCGTGTACTGGTTCCTAAGCACTTGTAAAATCAAATACAGACAATAATCCTTACTACGAACCAACCATTACAAACTGACAATTATAGGGGGTTCCACTACTATTGTTTTTCTCTTTAGGGTTTCCCCTCCTCTCAGCACGTGCCATCTCCGTCTTCCTCCGGTTCATTTATTCGCGATAGGCGGACCCTTTTCGCAAACCAATAAGACAACACGACGGGTGTGTCATTCAACCACCCTTACGACTGTCTATAATGGAGGGTAGATAGTGAGAAAGTGAGAAAAGTGAGAAAAGTGATTTTCATCTTGAAAGACTCGCGCTTCGTGTGATCGGTCTTTGACTTGTAAAATCTCTGAAGATGGAATACCTACTTTAAGGAAGATAATCACGTCAGGTGACCCGCCATGTTTGGAGTCATTTGGCGCCAAAAGTTGAACTTAATTAACAGTTGATTGTGCGAAAATGGCGGGAAAGTTTTGATTGGAAAAGACGGAAAAAGTTGCCCAGTCGCTATATTGAGAAGGAACAATCAGTGGGTCTCCGATGACATTGGCAGGGAAACAAATACCCAATGGAAATGAATCTCAGGATGGCACGACAACTTGGATCGAGTCTCTGGGGTGTGTGCGTGTGTGTTGGGGTGGAGGAGGTCAAGTTTTCATCGTGGCAGTTTGGGGTGTGTGTGGTGGAAAGGACTATTGGATCGGACCAGATTAGTTTTATTTCCGCAAGAAAGCGCGAACATTGGTTTTCACACGTGTGCAGGCTCGAAATAGTTTAGGACAGCACTTCCCAAACCATGGTAGAGGAGGATCCAGGATTCTGAGCAAGGTGGTGTCCAAATGGGGGAAAATGTTTGAAAAATCGTTTTATTCGTGCCTTGCTGGAACGAGGCAGGTCTGAACTCCCCGGATCTGCATCTGAATGGGTCTCGAGCCAGTTTGAGGTTGCAAGAAAATTTACCTGTCAAATTTTCGCTTGAAATAAAAAAAAATATTGTTGAAAAAATAGTGTTGCCACCATCTGCTTAAAAAATAGAAAATAAAAATTTTAATTATTTTCAACAGTGTCGAGGTTGGCATTAACGGCAACTAATTTTTTTCTGTTCATCTTTTTTTTAAATTTTTTAAACAACTTTTTTTTTCGTAATCCATCTTCCCATAGAATATCGCCGGGAGAGATATTTGAATACAGCACTTTGAAAACATTATTTAGAAAATCGTTAGCTAAAAGAGTTAACTAAAATAGTTCTGGCTAAAAATATCCGACCAGCATACAGGAATTGGTGAGAGCACAATCAGATTTCTGCCACTCGTCACAACCCGCTATCTCTGCGAGTCTGGATCTCAATTATTAGATTTTCAAAACGTCAAAGTCTCTACTGTTTCTTCCAAAATAGTTTTCGTTAACGTGTACACAGAGATCTCACAAATAGTTGCCTCAAAAGTCCCTCCAACATTCGGTTCGCGTTTGCCGTTCAAATTTCTCGAAGTTTTTGGAAGCACCTCGCGCACTCCCAAAACTCCAAAAGAAAGGCTAACATTGTAGATATAAATACAAATATAACTAAACTACATGCACCAAGATTCTGAAATTAGATTAAAAATAGTGATGGGAAAACATGAAATAACAATGATCGAAATGAAAATGACCCGCAAGGCACATGGTCGTGGATACTTTGGGACTATATAAAATTTGATCAATGAAGTTTCCCTTTCAGCATTAAAAATGGCAAATTTCCGTTTTTCTCTCTCTATCTCTCCCTCTCTGTCTCTATCTCTCTCTATCTATCTCATTGTATATATCTTTCGCTCTCTCTCTCTATATATATAACTTTCAGTCTATATATCTTTATCTTTATCTTTATATATATATTGTCTAGAAAGCTTCACAGCTTTAAACACTAAACATTGAAAAACTTGAAATTTTTTTTGTCACTTCAGTCACTTATTTCCCAATATCTGTCAATGCAATTTATGTAATTTTCGTCAATGTTTTTCTTGTCTTACATGTGCTTTGTTATTACAGTACAATATATAAATTGTCTCTTGTTGGGATCATCAGTTGTTTACCATGTAACGGTTTCGGAGATTTTAAAAACATAACAATTATGTTGACATGGCACCCAGCAGTGCTGATCAAACACAACCCCGCTTTCCTACAATATAGTTTATGTCATATATGTAGCTTATAATTTTATACAAGGTTTTACGTTTATTGAACAGTAATATTATTTCATACTACAATTTTTTTTTCAAACTAGGCTTACTTACGTAGGTTACCCCCAAAACGTTCTTAATGATGAGGGATCAGTTAGTATAACAACAGATGTGACTCGCCGTTAGTGTCACTTCTATTGAATGTTTACCCATGTGAATATTAAATCCGTTGTGTCAGTTTTGAGATTAAAACTGACACAAACCAACTTACGATATTATCTTTAAAAATACTAATTACGCAGAAAAACTTCTTCGAGATGATTCCCTACCAACATATTCAACTGGAGAATTTGACAATTTTTAAAGTTAATTTTTCCATGTCGTATACCATAAGGCTTCCATCAAATGTTTTTTTCAACATTTCTAATTTTCAAATAAAGTATCATTATGTGCATTAATGGAACGAAACAAAAACACTTTTCAGCGGATAATAACACTTCCATGAGCGATTCCATTACACACACACACACACACACACACACACACATATATATATATATATATATATATATATATATCGTTATCATTATCAACAGCCATTAGTCCACTAATAGACAAAGGCCTTTCCCATCTCCGTCCATGACGACTACGACTGTTCTGACCCCGGTCATGCCTCACCTGCTAGCCTTTCTATTCCATCCCTCCATCTTATGCCTGATCTTTTCCTACTGTGTTTACAGCCCCATGGGCACGAATCAGTTAACCTTTTGCTCCGTCTTTTGTCATTTACAGCGTTAAGTATACAATGACTGCATAATACCAGCTATGACTTACGGATGCGAAACATGGAAATGAACTGAGAACCAACTTGGAATCGCACAGAGATCAATGGAAAGAGCAATGCAAAGAATAAATCCTTAATGAAATCCCTAATAAAAATAAATTATATCTCCCAGATACCAATAATTTCTTTTCGTGCGTCACCTTGTGGACGCATGTCGTTGGTTTGCCGCACCCCTGTAATAGGGAGTATTTCCTGTTAATGGTACCATATGGCATTATACAGTCAGTCGCATGTCCTTTTGAGAAGAGATGGGCCCTGCTAATTAACCCTCAATGTCCTGGGAAATGCTATGGAGGACAAAGCATGGTACCCTAACGACCAATGGGATCCATCGCTTTTCAGCCTTTGCCAACGAAGTTGGGAGAGGTATACGTATTCATTCAAGCCAGTCAGCCCGTTTGTCCGCACAAGATCTCGAAAGGTTCTCGGTGAAATCCAACGAGATTTTGTGGAAGCGTGGGTCCACGGGTTAGAGAATAATGAATTGAATTTAGGGGTGGAACCAGGGTTCTTTTTCGATTGAGGGACGTTTTTTCATATATTAAGACAGTAGTCCGAAATCTCATCATCATCATTCGCCAGGCAACTCTATCATAGACTTCGCGGAGTCAGTCCTGTCTGAATTTGTCTAGTTCGTCTTATTTTCTATCGTCCACAATATCGCATATGATCTCCTGCGATCCATGTTGTGAGTCATGATATCCATCGGTTGTCTGACATTCTAGCAACGTGTCCAGCCCATTGCCATTTGGGTTTTCTAATGGTTTCTCTATTTCGTATCCTGTCTTTTCTTTAACATACTGCTCTGTCTTATGATTGCTCCATGTGAGGCTGAGCAAGATCCTCTCTTGTGCACGTTGCATGGTTCTCATTTTGATGGTCAATCTTTTGGTTAGATTCAATGTATCTGCTCCATAGGTGACTATCAGGGGCAGGGATTGCATTTGTTGTATACTCTTCTTCTTAGGACTGCATACCTCTACTGCATCGAAGCTATATATTGATTGATTTTTATCCAGTTTTTAGTTAGTGCACGACGCTTTCCCTGTATGCTTCTTAGTTTGATTTTTGATTCACAAATTGTTTCTTTCTAAGTAAAGGCAGACGAACACGTGACTCGTACAACGCGGGAACAGACTTGTAATGGAGATGTTAGAAATTGTGTCGAATTCGGTACTGGACCGAGAATTCTGGAGCTTAAAATTATCTCGAAACCGTGTGATAGCACACACACTCACAAGAGGTAAACCTTGAGATGAAGCGCCGATATAAACGTACTGGAATCAAGCACGAACAACGACGAAATATTAAACTTGCGGCAGCGACTGGGATTTTTTTTTATTGACCAGAGCGCAGTCCCTCACCAAGCCAACCTATCTTGCAATCTGTTCGTCGGCCATGATTGAAGCAGGCGTCTGTTGAGATGTCCCGGATGTAAAGGGCTGTAATTGTGCGTCCGAACCGATTCAACTAGGATCAGACAGTCGGACATTATTTTGCTATCAGACATCGCGGATATAACCAAATCCTCTTCTATTATTCCGCCTAAGTCGCTAGCTTTTCGTCCCCACGCTCTTCAGATGAGAGGAATGAGGGAAGTAATACATCTAGTTTTCTACTGCTATAGGAATATAGATTCGGAACGTCAACGTCAGCAACACAGTACTAATCTCTAGGGCATTCCCAACACGGTAAGAAATAAATTATTATATAATGTTTGATATTGACTCATATTCAAATTTGGTAAAATATTTTGAAATTCCGCTAATTCTCTAGAAAAACATCATCCTTAATAGTCGGTAAATCAAAAAATAAATAAATACTGTACTAAGCTAACAGCTTCTTTCGGAGACGATCTCCAATTGACTTATTAGCTAAAGATGGAAAAATACACTAAGGTCTGAAATGTGAGTGTGAAGGAAATGACTGACTATTAGACACTTCCTGTCGAGATTAGATGTCTAAGTTACGTAGCCACTTCAACTTGGATATATCTGAGGCTCACAGAAATGAATAACTTAGAAGAAAATGTATTACAAAGCTCCAAGACCGGACACAGATTGCATCTGGTCGGGTGTGGCAAGCATATCTCAAACCACTAAATTGAACCTTGTAAATGACAACGCCCAGTAGTATTGCGAGATACTGGTGGGTTATTTTGGGTTACTGGCCATGATTTTCCAATCCCGAAACCATTTCTGAACCCATTGTCAACATCTGATGTAGGCTTCGTTGCAAAGCACTACTGCAGGTGCATTTCCGCTTTGTACATAGATTATTCGTATCCGAATGACAGATGTTGTAGATTAATCGTCCTTAATCGTCCTTAGTGCTTATTTGTTAGGTATCTGAGCTGAAGTAACAAGCCGGGATTTCGGACAATGATTTCTAGGTAGACAAGCCTTTCTTATTTTGAAGATCATCATCATCATCATCATCATCATCATCATCATCATCATCATCATCATCATCATCATCATCATCATCATCATCATCAGCTTTTCAGGGTCCTTCAAAATGAAGACGATCTCTTGTTCAGGCTCAGCGAGAAGACACCTAGACATTATTGGGAGAAATACGGAATTCTGAAAATTCCCTGCGGTGGAAACCAGATGTGATAGGTGCAGGAATGAGAAGAACATATTTCTGTTGATAAGATAAGGGTTTCTGATCAACCCGCCTGGAGATCGGGAGCGCTATTTCTACTTCAGGTAGTGTAAAAAAAAGTCATATACTCTGGTCTAGTGGAACAGACTAGGAATAATCAACTGATACTAAACATCCTCTGAACCGGTCAACAGAATGAGAACAATCTACCCCCACGGATTAGATAGAGGGTTCGGCCTACATTTCTGGACGGTTATCAATGATGGCCAACACCTGAAGAAGGCTGAAGGGCACAATGACATTGTAACTATAACAACCAAGATGAGGACAATAGCCTGAGCAAACCATTGAATAGTAATAGCCGTTGATAGTTCAATCCTAACTGGATCCCTGAAGGTGGCTTTGTGCTTGACTTGATTGAATGTAACTAAATAATTGTGGGGTTAGGCAACGAAAAAAAAATGTATGTCTGGTTCGTCGCTCAAAAGAAACCTTCACATGACCAATGTATTTTGGATGCATGCCGTATTGTGTGTGAGCAATTAAAAAACCGAAAAAAAAGAGGTCATCAATGAATAAGTAACTGCTCTTATCTCGCCTTTTGTTGGGCAGTGATCATCAAGTCTGAATTTTCAAAAAAAAGTGAGAATGCTATTGTAAATAATTCAGCGTAAACTTATATTGAAAATAGAAGCCGTCACAAAAAACCTTTTTAGTTTCCCCTAATAATAAGAAGTGTAAATGTTTAAATTTTCATCCCTTTAGCTCTATCGACGCGACCTGTACGCGTGGTACCATACTTACGAGTCCAGCCATCTATTTGAAAACTGCAGAAATGTTTTGATGGTTTTGATTGACAGGTTCCAATAGGAAATATGTTGTACTCACTCAACATTGAAGAGATGGACGCCAACCAAGAAAAAGATAGGAATTAAATAGAGAAAGAGTTTGATATAAAATATTTGATAGAGAATATAGGATAAACGTTAAGAAGAGAAAAGGAGAAAAAAAAACGGGAGGGAATTAATGAAAGAACGAGGAATGAAATTGAAGGAAGAGAGAAAAGAAAATGGACGAACCGGCGTTTAAATATAGACAGTGGAATAAAAACAATTGATTTTTCCATTCTTGTGTTCGAATGTCCCGGATTTGTACAGAACATCAATAAAAGTGGTGCATTCATTAGATATGGGAAAGGATTTAGCAAAAGACAGGCTAGATGTTTGTGATACGCGTAGGCTTCCATACTTGACATGAGGGTAATCATAGAGACGCCGTCTGTTTGTGTGTGTATGTGTGTATGTGTGTATTTGTATGTTTGTGAGAAATCGAAGAGAACACAAAATATTACCAACAGTTTTTGCAAAAAAACAAACAAACAAAACAACAACAACAGCAAAAAAAAAAACAAAACAAAAAAGAACAAAACAGAAAGAAAAAGCCTAGAAAAAAAGCCTTGTTACTCCTTGAATCAACTTTGGATAAGAATCGGCCGGCGTCAGCTCACCTCTATATATCATCAATACGGAAGACATATTGTGAGATGCTTCAGCGATATATCCTTTCTTTCTTTCTTTCTTTCTTTCTTTCTTTCTTTCTTTCTTTCTTTCTATTCTTCTATGCTTCCTTTTTTCATACCATCACAGAGTTTTCTATTTCTCTCTTCATACCATCGAATCGAATGCTTCGTCCTTTCTTCCTCCAGCGATATGTCATTTTCCATCTTCATACTACGGCAATTTTTTTCTTGTTTTCTCTTTCTCTTTCTTCCTTTATACTATCATACAGTTCTCTGTTTCTTTTTTTTTTGACGGCATCGAATGCTTCTTACTTTCTTTCTCGTTTTCTTTTCTTCCTTTTTTTCATTCTATCGCACGGTTCCAGATTTCTTTCTTCATAGCATTGCATTGATGCCCCTCTCTTTCTTTCTCCAGCGATATGATTTTCTTCTTTAGCGATAAGTCATTTTTCATCTTCATACTATTGCAAGATTCTTCTTCCTTTCTTTCTTTAGACTATCACAGACTTCTCTGTTTCTTTCTTCTTAGCATCGCACTGAATGTTTCTTTCTTTCTTTCTCCAGTGATATGTCTGTTTTTTTTTCTTATTCGTACTATTGCAAGTTTCTTTCTTTCCTCCTTCCGTTCTTTCTTTCTTTCTTTCTTTTTTTTCAATCCATCTTTCCCCACGTGGCGTCAAATATCAGGTGGCATTTAACTTCCGAATGTCAAAAAACACGGTTCACAGATTTATTCATATTAGTTCCACACAGCAAAACTGGATGAATTTCTTGGAAGTATCCATCTTCTTCTTTTGGTCACATAACAACAACAAAAAAACATACACTTTGTCAATATTCAACTCTTTTTAAATGTTTTACAGGACTTTGATGATAAACTACGTTCTCCCCTGAAATAATTCTCTGATATAAAAACAGGTCTGGTTAGTCGCTTTTTAGAAACCACCACGTTTTGCTAGGGAGTGATCACTAAAAAGTGTCCAGTTTCCAAAATGCAAGCAGACACAGAATAAGGGATCAATTTAGCATAAACTTACATGGTAAACTGAAACCCTCTCCAAAAATATATTTTGTGGTGGTGGTAGGATTGAAAAAAACAAAAAATATTTTTCTAGACATATTAAGGAGTAAATATTTGAATTTTCATCCCTCTAGCTCCATTGGCACGGCCTCTACGCATAATGCGTACATACATAGCCTGCTAGACTATCTGAAAACTGAAAGAAATCTATGTCGATGTTGGTGAAAGTTGTGATTGACGGTTTCTAAATGTTTTGAAGATGGGTGGGTCTTCAGTCAAAAGTATCCTGAGGTACCGTAGGTGTGACTGTAAATCAACCATTCCCAACCCTAATCCAATGTAAATGTGCAAATATATCTTGCCGGACATGTCATACATCTCTCAAAATTGCTCCTCCATGAAATAAAAAGATTCACTTTCTATCAATTTTTCTTCCTTTCAGGAGGCCATTTTGCGTATAAGGTTTGCCGAACATTATGGTAGCATCTCGTATCGAATATATATATATATATACATATATATATGTGTGTGTGTGTGTGTGTATGAATAGAGCACTCTGGTGGATGAGGAGTTTCTGCATAAATGAATATATCGCTTAAATTCAGCCTTACTGACCAATGACCTGTTCTGTAGTCCAGAGGTAGAGGTAGGATATTCTGCCTCGCGGTACTGGATGGGTTAAAGTCTATAGCCACACTGAATAGATGTAATACATCGAAACAGCTGTCTGTGGATGACACAATAATATATATATATATATATATATATATATATATATATATATATATATATATACCTGCAAGCTGAGAAGCATGCAACGTGCGCACGAGAGAATCATGCTCAACCTTACATGGAGAGATCACAAGACAGTTCAGTATATAAGGAAGAAAACAGGTGTCCGTGACATCACAGAAACTATCAAAAAACTCAAAGGGTAATGGTCAGGCCATGTTGCAAGAATGAAAGACGACCGATGGACATCACGTCTCACAACATGGATCCTCAGAGATCACATAAGAAACCAAGGTCGACAGAACACAAAATGGAGAGATGAACTAGACAGATTCAAGAAATACTGGCTCCGCAACACCTATGATAGAGAATTGTGGAGAATCGTTGGGAAGGTCTATGTCCAACGACGGACGTTAAAATACTGATGATGATGATGATGATACATATACATAAATATATATGCAACGCTCTTCCAACATAGGAATAGAGCAGTCTGGTGGACGGGGAATATATGCATGAGTAAATATATCGCTTAAATTCAACCTTACTGACTGTCCAGTTCCGTGAGGCAAGAAGCAGAGGTTTCAATCCCACCTCGTGGTACTGGATGGGATAATGGATAGTCTATAGCCACACTGAAGAGTTGTAATAAAACGAATCACCTGTCTGTGGATGACACAATATATACATATACATATCCTAATATTTGAACCTCTTGTTTGTATGTTTGTTTATTTGTGCCTAGTCTCCGCAAAAACTAGATTGCCAATCAATTCGATATTCTGCTTGTATATTGAGGAGAGGTCAGCTTGAAATATAAGCTTCGTGAGGTTGACCTCGGAGGTCATTAAATGTCACCAGAAGTCATTTCTTGGTCACCTTGGATAAATTCCTGACTGAAATTGGGCATAGAAGTACAACTTTTCATGGTGAATTTCATACGCAATATGGAATTAATGACTGAGGCCATTTTAGGTTACCAGAGGCCATCTATGGTCATTTCTTGCCAATTTTCATAATTGTGGTCATAATTTTGCACAAGGAGAGGCTGAAATTTAGCGTATGGGTGCATCAAAGTTAACAAGATAAACGAGACTGACCTTGGAGATTTCAATGTCACCAGTGATCAATTCTGGTCATTTCTACTCAATTTCCCACGTTTTTTCCACCCGTGTTCGAACCCATATAACTAAAATTGGTCATAGATGTAATTCATGTTTTCGACAAACGTCAAAAGTAATGCGATTTTGACCTCAGAATTCATTTAAGGTGACCTGATGTCACTTTTGGTCAATTCTAGCCGATTTTCCAAGTTGTTAGCCCAAATTTTGCACATATAAAATTGAAATTTGGCATAGAGGTAGATTTTTTCTCGACCAAAGTATTTAGAAATGTGATTTTGACATCTGGATCAATCAAGGTCACCATATTTCAATTCTGGTCATTTCTAGCGGATTTGTTGGCCTCAAAATTACACCTAGGATGCAGAAAATTTGCATAGGTGATCATCTTTACACGTATAAAGTAAAGGCAATGTGAGGTTGATGCTGGAGGACACCTGGTGTCATTTTCTGAAATTGTGACAAGGCACTATGACAATCTCTGAAGATCGCTGGATTTAATATGAGTTCTCCATGGTTTTCCCATGGACAGCTCTCTTTTCACACACACACACTCGTACGTACACACACACACACACACACACACATATATATATATATATATATATATATAAGATTGATTCAAAAGTTCATAGTGTTACCAGTAGTACATCTTTTGCAAGTCTGATAGAAAAATTCAGCAAGCTTGGGTGATGGTTTCCACCTGAAATTACGGAAACTAAAATTCGTCAACGTTCAAACATATCTCCTCCTCTTTTTGTTCGACACAGAAAATGTCATTTTCAAACAAGACGATCATTGGCGACGAGAAAATAGATTAATCAGCTGAATTCGAAATGAAGAATAACGTTTGACTTCGCGACAAACAAGCTCGTGAAAACGTCTTCCAACCGCGACGCCATAACCACGATTGAAAACTGTACACTCTTTTAGCTTGAGATCAGCGGCAGCTGTCGTTGTCGACGATTCAAACTTTCGCACGAAACTGCGTCAGCTTGTGATCAACAGCAGCTGGCGTAGTTGACGATTTGAATCTCCTCACGAAAACGCTTCGCCCGGATTTTCAATAACTTTCATACATCGATCCGATTCAACAAAAGATTAAAGAGTTCACTCCCCTGAATTTGGCTTGATCTTGTTCTTGGTATTGTAACGGGGGGAAAAAAGAACAAAGTCAATTCTAACTTGAACTAGAGTTAGCCACAAAAAAAAAAGGCGGCCTAGTGTTATTGAGATTTCTCTGTAGGATGATAGGTAAGTACATAGATATTGATGGGAAGGGAAATAAGAAGAGGAACGTCGCCTTGTTGAGCGTAAGTAGCAGTCTCCGCGAGTTTCCTATTAAGCCCAGGTGACATGCTTTCCGCCGTTAGCACAGTCATTAGTGTCTAAGAAAATAAACACGGAGGTCGCTGAGAAAGCAGTTGAGGTTTCAGGCAACGCTTATCTTGTTACATTTGGGCCTCAGATGATGACAAAATAAACACGTATAGAATATTGTAAAACTGGTAACACCCTACAAAGCATCTATCTATTTATCTATTTCTGATCTTGCTCTATCTATCTATCTATCTATCTATCTGTCTGAACCTGTTCATGCATAATCTATCTATCTATCTATTTCTGATGGTGCTTAATCTATCTATCTATCGATTTATATAAACCTATTCATGCTTGATTATCTATCTATCTATCTATCTATCTATCTATTTCTGATCGTACTTAATCTATCTATCTATCTATCTATCTATCTATCTATCTATCGATTTATATAAACTTGTTCAGGCTTGAACTATCTATCTATCTATCTATCTATCTATCTATCTATCTATCTATCTATATAAACCTGTTCAGGCTTGAACTATCTATCTATCTATCTATCGATTTATATAAACTTGTTCAGGCTTGAACTATCTATCTATCTATCGATTTATATAAACCTGTTCAGGCTTCAACTATCTATCTATCTATCTATCTATCTATCTATCTATGCTTGTGCTTAACGTATCTATGTATGTATGTATGTATGTATCTATCTATCTATCTATCTATCTATGTTGTGAGGATGTAAGGTAATCCGACTAAATGATGGTAGTAATTTGACAATATGGAAGTGAAAGATTTAAAAACAAGCGTGTCACATCTCAAAATATTTCAGTATCATAAAAGTAGGCTTGATGCATTCTGCTGAACTTGCATCAGTGTCTTCAAAAGCACTTAGCGATGTATAAAACTGTTGCAGAAATGTAGCTGTTTACAAGTTTGGGTGTAGTACTGAACTGGAGAAAAAAGGAGTATAACAAATTTTGTCTTGGTTGTTTGGAAGAGAGGAATGGTTATTTATCTCTCTCTCTATTTCTCTGTCAATTGGCTTGTATTTGCTCTCAAATATGCAATTCATCAAATGCATTTTTTCCCATAATCATACATTCTTCTATGCGTTCATCTCCGTCCGCTGAAGTCAATTACGCAAAGGCTCATATATTCAAACTTATTAACATACATATTGAGAAACAGACTTGCCTTGCTTTCATCTCTATCTCATTGCTTGTTTTGTTCTCCCACAGGTGCAAATACTCGATGGAGTCCATCCCCAAGGACACTCACACATACACACGCATATATATATATATATATATATATATATATATATATATATATATATATATATATGTATATATAAGAACAATTATATACATACGACAAGCTCATGATGAATGTATTAAGTGCTCAATACCATCAGTAGAGCGGTTATGATATGAGTAAAAATTTTTCAGTGGTTCATTACAGATTATACATTTCATTCTATTTACAACATACATTCGAAAATCTTTTTCAAGAGTGAAATGTCCAATCTCTATTGAACCATTGAAAAAGCCTCGAATCAATATATGTATATTAATAAATAAATGAGTATACATAAATAAATAAATATATATATATATATATATATATATATATATATATATATGTATATATATATATATATATATATATGGAGATGAAATGACAATAATAGAGGGCTAACT
>OY735228.1:37009199-37021699 GCA_963457665.1 Thysanoteuthis rhombus | reverse complement strand
CATTTGGCCAAGACAACATAAATAGAATAAACAATTAAAGAAAAATTTGCAGGTTCGATACCTGCTAGAGCCCCATTCTCTTAAATTGTTCATTCTATTTACGTTAGCCGTGTAATAACGGGACATTATTTCGAATAGAGTTTCAATATAATATAACGCAATTTATAATCATTCTCTCGAATCATGTATCCCTTTCCTAATAATACACATACATAAATACATAGTCCACTTTCGGGGTCGCCACCAGCCACCTCGTTGCATTCTCCTTAATCTGGTCCACAATTAGAAATCTCCTGCCTTTCAACAGCGTAGAGCGAGAAGTCCTTGGAAACAAGATCTTGACTGTAGAGATAGACTGACAGATTTGAATGGGTTAATGCTTTGCTAAAGAGGCGAAGAACGGACAGGTTCAGTCATTGTGAATGTGACAGAACACAAGACGGTGTTTCTGCGCAGACTGAGTAACCCCATGTGTCTATTTACGCAGGTGCAGTAAGGCCCTCTTTGGATGCCAAGTTACACGAAGGCTGCGCGACCAGTTTTCGGAATTGGTTGGATACTTTCCGTACAGATCTCGTACACTTCTTGTAAGATTAAAAAAAAAATTCATCTCTTTATAAAAGGTATCTGCTAACGAGACGCACCCTAGGCGTGCAGAAGACAGACCCCGCTATTACAGTTGCTCTATGTGTGGGAGTCTAAAGAAGTATTTTATTTGTATAATCAGATCTGAATGTAAAAATGTTTGAGCAAGCATATCTATCGTAAGCTTGACTAATTCAAAATATAGTAAGGTGCAAATTGAGATAGGTGATTGTGTTGCACCAATCTTGTAAGTGTGGAAAGTCTTTCTGAAATCCCTTTTCGAAACCCAATGTTGAACACTGACCACTGACACACTGCTGAGAAATAGGAGCCTATATAACCCATCAAACAGATTAATGTCAATTTGGTCTTACCTCTACCCACTTGCCTCTATTTTCTCTCTTTCTCTTTACATAGATACCCCATATATATATATACACACACACACACACACACACACACACACACACACATATATATATATATATATACATATATATATATATATATGTGTGATCCATCAGAATGATAATGAATTGCATTATAGTATAATATAGAAACTCTTATTTGAAACGATATTCTGTCGTTACACAGTTAATGTATCACTCCGCTTAGATAATGTTAATATAATGAACAATTAAAGAAATGGGGCTACTGCAGGAATCGAGCCTGTGATCAATAGGGTAGCTGCTTCAAAGTAGCGTTGCTCTTACCATCAAGCTGAACAGCCACCAGTAATGCAAATGTCCAAATAACCGTTTTAACTCCAAATTTCATCTTGTTTATTCTCGGTGTATTCGTCTCTTTCAGCGCGACATTTATATATGTAAGATATTATGCATTTCTTGACACATAACTAGTTCTGTATAAATGAGTGAGCGCGCATAAGTACCCAACAAATCATTTTAAAAGCTGATACTTTCGTTAATTTTAGAGCTCATTTTTCTTATGCTCATTTTTCTTATTTCGAAGCTTTTACACCCTCCATTATGATTCATAGTGTGATTAAACTTTAAAATAAGACGAAAATATCAACCAATTAGAACAATGGTTTGTTGGGCACTTATCATGCGCGATTACTGATACTTTGCTCTAAGTTTACGGCTGGTGAAGAATATAAATGTACAAAAAAAGAATTAGATTTTTTTTATTGATTCTTCTGAGAAATGGTATTTCATCGTTACACAGAGACACTTCCGTCTGGTTGTCATCTCTCTCAATATAGTTTGGAAAGTTTCCAGCCGTTGAAGGAATCGAGAACTGGTCACGTGACCTTAATGTAAATTGGCATCTAATCCGATGGGACCTTTCTGCGCATGCGTGAAACAACGATCTCTCACAAGCTTACTCAGTCGGTAGTGAGATGCCATTTAGTGAGCTTGAATATTCTCTCATGCACACGTTGCATACTTCTCAGTTTGTAGGTCAGTCTCTTGGTTAGAAACATGAAACCTAACCAAGAGACAGACCTACAAACTGAGAAGTATGCAACGTGCACATGAGAGAATCATGTTCAACCTAACATGGAGATATCACAAGACAGCACAGTATATAAGGGAGAAAACGGGTGTCCGCAGGATCATACAAACTATTGAAAAACTTAAATGGCAATGTGCAGGCCATGTTGCAAGAATGAAAGACGACTGATGGACAACATGTCTCACAACATGGATCCCCACAGATCACATAAGAAACCGAGGCCGACAGAACACAAGATAGAGAGATAAATTAGACAGTTTCATGAAATACTGGCTCTGCGAAGCCCATGATAGAGATGTGGCGAACCCTGGGGAAAGTCTATGTCCGACGACGGACATTAAAAGACTGATGATAATGAATACTTCGTAACCGTCTTATTCAAAATGACCGAACCTGTCTATTCTCCACGTCTTGTGAAAGGGTTCTTCGGTAAAGCATTGATTCATGTAGATCTGTCAGCTACCCCAACCCTTACAGTCCAGCTTTTGGTAACTTCTGGACGATGATGGATCAAGTCTGGTACACCAACGATCATCAAGCCAAAAATATATATACATAAATGTACTTTTGGGTGTGTATCTATCTATATATGGTTGATTACGAAAGGGTGGCGTCGTTGTTAATATGATTACAGAACTAGGAGTTCATTCATCCGAATTGGAAAACGGGATCAACTCCATTGAAAATCTTAAGAGTTGCCCCCTGTGGTGTAACACAATATGAAACTGGTGATATAATAATCACAACAGAACATGAAAATGAGTGATATAACTCACGAGAATTTATCATGTAAGTCACCAGATCTGATCTACTTGTCATCATGTAGAAAATTGTGACTTGCAAAATTGACACCTGACTTGGATGATCGTTGATGCTTTTGGGCTGTATAAATTTTCCAAAACAAAAGTACTCTTTCGGCGTTCAACAACACTGCAAAAACATAAAAGGGCATTGTTTCCGAAAAGCTTAGAAAGAAAATATATAGTCTAGAATGCTTCACACCTTTAAACTTTAGAAAGGCCTTTTCAAAGCCTTTTTTTGTCTCTTCAGTCACTTATTTCCCTGTCAATGCAATTCATGTACTTTTCCTTCTGTGTTGCCCCCACTCCCTGTTTCACGTATACTTTGTTATTATGGTACTATGTATAAATTTTCCCTTGTTGGGATCATCAGTTGTTTACCATGTAACCGTTTTGGGGAATTTAAAAACAAAACAGATATATTAACATGGCACCCCAGCAGTGTTGATCAAACACCACCTTCCTTTCTTACTATGTAGCTTATGTCATACATGTAGTTTGTCATTTTATATCGGGTATGATGTGTATCGTATATTGATATTATTTTATACTGCATATCATTTATTTTTTGAAACAAGCCTTACTTACGTAGGTTACCATAAAAGTGTATTCAACGATGAGAAATCAGTAAGTATAACAACAGACGTGACTCGCTGTTCGTGTCCTTTCTATTGAATGTTTACCCACGTGAATATTAAACCTGTCGTGTCGGTTCTAATCTGAGGCTGCATGCAAATCAACTTATGATGTCACCTTTGAGAATACTAATTGCAGAGAAAAACTTCTTTGAGTTGATTTTCTTCCAACATATTAATATGTATTTCAAGGAATTTGAAAATATTGATTCATCTATTCATTCGTCATGTTAGCCATTCAACCAGGAAATCTCATTTTCTTCTTTTTTTAGGAAATAATTACTTCCCCTGATTTTAGGATAGCACCTGGTATCTATCAGCAGTTTTGGAAAGAGAATACTCCATGTCGTTAGTACCATGTAGCCTTGAACAATTTGTTGCAAGTTACAGAAAGAGAAGATGACTACAGCCAAGTAACCCCCATTACCCCAAGAAATGACTTGGAAAGACCAAGCTTGGTACAGTAACGAGATACCAAGTGAGGGAATAATTTGACTCTCGACCTTGTTTATTGGGTATTTAGTCTGGCACAACACCAGATTAGCGGGGCGATTGTTCACTTCAAGCTGTGGGAGTATGCACGCACAACCTGTGCACAAAGGCAATTAATCAGTACTCAAAATATTCAAAATTCTGTAGATAGCTTATTGAGGTTTTATTGAAAAAATATTGGTTCACTACGTCGGATTCAAAAGTGCGCACAATCTTTTGTCACAGGAAAAAGACTGCACAACATAAGATTTGTGCACAATGACTAGTTAAAATAAGTGTTACACTCGGTGAGGATCGATGATACTGGCAATGGGGTATGAGACTAGCGTGTTCAACATCTGCTTAAGCAGACTCCCATCGTATCATTGAATTTTGTATGTAAATTTGTGTTCCACAGTTATTTTGTATTACTTTAAAATGGATGTACGTATCTGTACATATTCTTATGTATGTGTTTCTGTATGTCTGTTTGTCAGTGTATATTCTTGTGCATTTGTAAGTGGTTACATGTGTCTGTATGCTTAAAACGCACACATATACATTGGTCGTAGGTTCGATTCCTACAGCAGCTCCATTTTCTTAATTTGCTTATTCTATTTATGTTGTCTAAGCCGAGTGATTCATTAACCGTGTAACGACGGGAGATCATTTTAGATAAGAGTTTCTATATGATATAACGCTGTTTATAATCATTCTATCGGATCATATACATCCATCTCTCTCTCTCTCTCTCTCTTTCTCTCTCTCTCTCTCTCTCTATATATATATATATATATACATATATATATATATATACACACACATATATATATATATATATCGTAATATGGGTGCATATGTGTGTCAATCTGCTTTGTTGAACTTTTGCATATAAGACCATGCTTAATTGAATGCCATTTCAACTGCACATGCGCACCCCACTGAGTGTTACTCAATTCTTTTACACGTGTATATAATAAAATGGCGGCATTCAATCTTATGAGTTCCCGGGTTCTTTGGCTGATACACACGCATCTCAAATCGCGTGAGAACGAAGATAGTAAACCTGGTCGACTGATATTTTACCGAGAGTTTGATAACATATATTAATTAACTTATTCCGCGTTGCATGCGTCATGTAAAGAAGCAGACATTATTAATGAGAATTGGACATGTATAAAAGTACGCGAGCTTTCCTCTCCTTCCTTCTCGGTCCATACATTTATATGGATCTATCTATCTCTGTGTGATCATATCCATCTACCTATCTATCTCAGTGTGATCATATATATCTATCTGTCTCAGTGTGCTCATATCTATCAACTTATTTCTGTGTGATCATATCTATCTACCTATCTATCTATCTATCTCAGTGTGATCATATATATCCATCTAGCTTTTTAGTCATATCCATGTTTGGTCATATCTATCTATCGATCTATTTATCTATCTATCTATCTATCTATCTATCTCAGCGTGATCATATCTATCAATCTATCTATCTATCTATCTATTTTTTTAGTCATATCAATCTATTTTATCATATCTATCTATCTATCTATTTGTGTTCATATCTATCTATCTACCACTTTGTTAAGATCTATCTTTCTCTTTGAATATCTACTTATCTCTATAGGTTCATATCTATCTATCTATCTATCTATCTATCTATCTATCTATCTCGTTTAGATCATTATCCATCAATCTCTCTATTTCGCAATCACAATCAGTTTAGTCATATCTATCTATCTCTCTATCTATCTATGCGTATCTATCTGTTTAGTCATATTTAAGCACTATAAATCCATCTATCCATCTATTCAGTCATAGCCATCCATTCATCTCTTCGTTCATCCTTGTTCGTGTTCTTTTCTATTCATTTAACCATGTCTCCCTGGCTCAACTTTGGCACAATTTTGACACAAAGTCACATTCACGGAACACCTAGTGAGGAATAAAGCCGTGAACAAAGACTTGCGATATTATCAAGCCAGACATCGGTGTATGGTAAGTGTTAAGCAGATGTCTGCATTAGCAAGAATGGTTCTACCAATTTTCTTTACGAACAAACAAAACAATAGGTGACGATATCGTTAAAAATATAGGACTCGCATACACACATACACACACATACTCTCTCTCTCTCTCACACACACACATACACACACACACACACACACACACACATATATATATATATATATATATATATATATATATATATATATATATATATATATACATTTTTATATATATCGGCTGGCTTGGTTTCA
This sequence comes from Thysanoteuthis rhombus, assembly GCA_963457665.1. NCBI lineage: Eukaryota > Metazoa > Mollusca > Cephalopoda > Oegopsida > Thysanoteuthidae > Thysanoteuthis > Thysanoteuthis major. Next base: position 37,015,456 of record OY735228.1, on the reverse strand, counting down.
CGGACGAAGATTATGGAGGATTTTCAACGTCTTTTGCAATCTTCAGGTGGTCAGCGAGGCTTTTGCAGGAGAATCAGACCTTCTGACACAATCCTTACTATGATTTGAAAATTCTCCGAGTGTGCATATGCACCGAAATAACCCGACAACTAGCCATCGTACGAAGTTGATATTCGTTGTCAGGATTCGTTTGGGTTTACAGTTCTCGATATGAGCTGGGCGCTCGATTTCCAATAAAAATTAATCTTTAGATGGATATAGTTTTTTTTAGATTTATAGATAGATAGATGACGTAATGGCGTTTAAAAAAACTGCTTCCAGAGAGAGAGAGAGAGAGAGAGAGAGAGAGAGAGAGAGAGAGAGAGAGAGAGAGAGAGAGAGATCTTCCTGAACGAATTTTTCTATTGATGTCAGATTGAAATAGGGGTTTCGTCTTTTCTGAAAGTTGTCTCAACCAACGGAATATACAGAATGAACGCATTTTGGGCTAAATACTTCTTAGATGGTTCCTAGTGGGGCACTCGCACAGATTTTCAAGGTCGTAGCCCCCCCCCCAAATGTAACTGAGAGAGAGAGAGAGAGAGAGAGAGAGAGATAGACCGTGGTCCACTTGGTTGGTTGATCAGGTTTGCTATTTGTGGGGCTACGGTGCTTCAATATTGATAATCAATAGTCGATTGTCCCGTAGCTAAGTACAGGGCTCTCAGTACACTGTACTATATCGTTTTCACGGATGTGTCTTGGGCGAGATAGCCTGAAGGAGACCATCTCCCCCGAGGCTTCCCCAATCCAACTCTTTATGCTGACTGCTCAGTATTGAAGCGCTGAGTACCATTTTTGAAGTGTTTGGCATGAACCTACAATTTACTGAACCGTAGGCGAGCACTCTACCACTAGGTCAAGGTGATCAGTAATAAACATTTTGATACTAATAAATAATAAAGTTGGCTTTATCGAGGCGGATAAGAACGGGGAAGATGTTGATGATGATCACGCAGTGCGAATTTCTCAAAGATCGGTGAGCAGAAGAGCAGACGAACTAACCTGATAATTTATAATCAAATTTAAGAAAATCACTGACTTGTTTCAAATGCTTGAATATTGGATTTATGGAATGCGTATAGTTTGTCCATAAGCCAAGAAAATGGTGGAGAAATCCTTTCAAGGCGGACAGCAATTCTTTTACAATATTTGTCTTTCTTTGTGGTTTTCTTTCTTTGTTGCTTGCTTATAATTTCAAATTCAGTCACTTTCTCGTGTTTTCTTTCTTTGTATTTCCCTTTTTTCTCTCATAAGAATTTTAAATGCTGTTTCTTTTTTTTTCTTTTCATTAGGTTTTCCTCCTTTCTTTCTTTTTTTTCGTCTGTCTTATAATAATTTATTGAAATTTCACATTCTTTTTCTTCATCCTCTTTCTTCATTCTCATTCATTCTTCTTCTTCATTCTCATTCTTCATTCTTCTTCTTCATTCTCTTTCTTAATTCTCCTTCATTCTCTTTCTTCTTCTTCTTCATTCTCTTTGTTCATTCTCATTCTTCATTCTTCTTCATTCTTCTTCTACATTCTCTTTTTCATTCTCTTTCTTCATACTTCTTCTTCTTCTTCATTCTCTTTCTTAATTCTTCTTCATTCTCTTTCTTCTTCTTTTTCATTCTCTTTCTTCATTCTCATTCTTCTTCATTCTCTTTTTTCATTCTCTTTCTTCATGCTTCTTCTTCTTCATTCTCTTTCTTAATTCTTCTTCATTCTCTTTTTCATTCTCATTCTTCATTCTTCTTCCTCTTCTTTTTCATTCTCTTTTTTATTCTCTTTCTTCATGCTTCTTCCTCTTAATTCTCTTTTTTAATTTTTCTTCATTCTCTTTCTTAATTCTTCTTCCTCTTCTTGACCTCCTTTACACGAGACAACTCAATTCAAGCGCCTCCGTCGAATAATTTTTCAAATGAAAATTTCATCATTTTTTTTTTTCGACATAGAAGTTATTATTTTACGCGTCGTATCCTTTACAAAATCATAAAAGCTAACCAACCCCAAAACTCTGCAACACAAAATAATAAAAAGATGAAAGTAAAAAAAAAAACAAAATAATAAAGACCCAAACAACTTATTCCATACGTTTTGTAGGTTTTTATATTTTTCTTCCTTGAGACTTTGATCTTGTTTAACAAAGCTTAGCCCATCCAACACCGTCGTCCCGCGGACATAGCGATAAATTGAGAAGTGAGAAAAAAAAAAAATAATAATGATAAATCTTGACTGAAATATTTTCTAGAAGGAATTTCAGAAACCGTACTGGAAATTTTATAAATCTCATCACGGAAAAGAGGATGACAAATATTTCGAATTTAGTCGAGCAAATGACAAATTACGCACCAGATATCAAAAGAAATTTGAAAACGTACGAGAATGAGAAGAAAAAAAAAATTAAAGTTAAAAGAAGCAATGTGTGATATTCACTTCGAGCATAAATACAAAATTTATTCCTTGATAAATAAGAATTATATTTTATAATATTCCGGTCTTATATTTTATCGGGTGAAGGTATTCGTTCTCTACTTGAACCTAGATAATGGCGTAAAATAAGTAACACCCCGAATGTAGAGCTGGTTAGGATTAACCCTTGTAAAGAGGCTATTGTAGTCGAGATTACAACCCCAAACACAATTTGTGTTTCTTTGTTTTGTTTATGTTTGTATATGATTAGTTACTACTATTTAAATAGATGCAAGTGAGAACCAACTTGGAATTGCCCAAAGAATCATGGAAAGAACAATGTTAGGAATAATTCTAAGAGATAGAACAAGGTCAACATGGATAGAGGACTAGAGTGAAAGACATTATATAAATGATTGAGCAACAAAAATGAAGATGGGTTGAGTACTTGGTAAGAAGGGACGATCACAGATGGAGCAAAAAATTAATCATGTGTCGGTCAACGCAGTGGGAAAAGACAAGTCACAAGCTGGAAGGATGGGATAGAAAGGTTCGCCGGTAAGACATGTCATAGATTAGTGCAATCACAGTTGTCATGGAAGGAGATGGTGAAGGCCTTTGTCCGGCAGTTGACTTATAATGGCTGCTGCTGCTGCTGATGATGACGATGATACATAAATTTGAATATGTTCGCTTTGCAATACCCCTCCCAGCTATGGGTAAAATAACCTTGGGAAAGCAACCAGGGTTGTTTGACGCCCAATGCCAGACGTATCGCCCATAGCTTTTCTCTGGGCTACGTACAAAATTTATTTATTAACAAATAAGAATTGAAAATAAAATTAGTCTAGTCCCTCCATTTCAGCCCTCTCGAGACTCCTGAGACTTATATATATCCCAAGGTTTCCATGACTAATGGGATATATATGCCCTGTAGATAAGTTTTGAAAGTCTACTGGGCCATGTGTGTCACGGAAAAAAAAAGAAATTTGGTATTAGGTTAGTGAAAAAAAAAATCATTTTTTCATGATCAACTATAAAGCAGTATATATAGCTTAGAATAAAAGTTATCAAGAGAAATAAGAGCCTTTAGAAACTACACATTTCTGCCAATTAGAAACAAGTCCATTTATTCTGGAAGTATAGAATTATGGGGTTTTAGGACCAATTAATTCACCAGGGGCATTTTGAGCTTCCTTTGCAGGAAGTGGTTGAAAAAATGCTTAAAAAGGTGGTTGTCGGTTAGAGAGAGGTCTGGTGAGTAAGATGGGTGAGGTAAAGTCCTAGTTCGTTCAATTTCTTGGGGCTCATTTGCGTAACATGCGAGTTGTTTTGCTTTTCATTCAGGATCATTCGCACGATATATCGATTTTTTTTTATTGAATGGTCAATGTTTAGTTTCTTTCCAACCCCGAGTTGTTTTGCGTGGGTCCCTGTCAACTGGATTTTGCCAATCACAGAAGGACGTCCACGTCTCGAAGGTTATTGTCTCCGTTCCGACAGTTTTGGGAACCAACGTTAAGCAGTACGTTCGTTGACTGTGCCATGGCCAAATACTCGGTTGATATTTCAAGCGGTTTCCACTACTCTACGTCCCATTTTGAACTTCCACAAAAAAATTGCTCGAATTTATCTTCTCCAGCTTTGATTTGACAGCCCCAAATGAACCAGAATAAATAGTTAAGAGAAATTGTCCAGCCCTAAACGAATAGAGTAAGATTCGCATTCCGAAATGGTATATTCCATGAAAATAGTTGAATGATATTTTTTTACAAAACAAACATCAAGTTTTAAAATAAAACAATCACTATTATTTTGCTTCGACCAAATACAACCAGGGACAATGATATCGCCACAGTATGAAACCTGTGTAGAAATTAGTTCACACTTCATAACTGGACAGGAAAGACGCCCCACTTTTAAAAAAATATGTTATAGATTTATTATGGATTGTTATGTCAAAGTAGATAAAGTACGAAAAACAAATTGTAATATTAATTGGTGCTTCATTTCAATACCAGAAACTACTTTGTCTAAGGAGACATTTTGAATGGGATCATATTGTCCGAATATTTTTGTTTTGTTTTATAGGCTTGGGGGGAAATAGGCCCAAAATGAATTTCGACTGTAAAAATTTAGCATCATTAATTTTTGCTCATCTACTTATCCATCCATGTTTATTGTCTCTGTCTTTGTCTGTCCATCTCTCTATTTGTATACTTACATTCACACACACACACACACACACATACACACATATATATATAGAGATAGATATATCTCTATGTGTACATATATATGTATGTGTATGTGTGTATATACATTTATATATACATATTTACATGTATATATTTATATACACATATATGTATATATATATATTTACACACATATATTTTTACACACACATATTTACATATGTATATGTATTTATATATGTTTATATATATGCATATATATAAACATACATATATACATACATTTACATATATATATATGCATATATATAAATGTATATATATATATTTACACACACATATACATATGTATATATATTTACACGCACATGCATATTTACATTGGATATTATATTTTATCATATTGCATCTCTGATTTGTACTTTAGTATATATATTTACTCATGCACACAGGTACACAGGTACACACAAACACACACACACACACATTCACACACACACACACACACACATATATACATACATATATATATATATATATATATGTATATATATATTTATTTGCATATATATATATATATATATATATTTGGATATACATATGTATTTACGTACACACACATATATGTGAATATATATATATATATATATATATATATATATATATATATATATATATATATATATATATATATATATATATATATATATATATATATATATATGCAAAAGACATTTTCCAAAGCAATGATACTCTATGTATCTATCAATCTATCCACCTATTCAGGTCTATTTGTGCCCATCAATCTATCTAAGTCTATCTATCAAATCCAGAAAACTGCTAAAAAAAGATATCAACCCAGAAGCGAAACAAAAGATGTTTTAAGACGAGGTGTTTTTAAATTCCTGAGTTCGCAAACATCAAAGCCTTATCGACAGCAGGTGAAAATTACAGAGCATCAAATCAACAACATATGTGTGCGCAGCTTTTAACACATATATATTATCTAAGTTATTCGTTGGGTTCAAAAATAACATGGAGGCGTATTGATTAACTGAACGGAGCCGGAAACAGGATGTCACCATGTAAAGAAATTCGTGGAGGAACATAGCTGAATGAAATTCTTATGGCACAGGGTATTTCTCAGAACACGTAATCGTGTTTGCACTTTCCTTGGTGGATACACAACACGACAGAGTTTAGCCATACTTAAATAAGTGCCGAAAATCGACACAGAAATATATACAGATCTCGCGTAAATGAATCACCGTAGCCTGCACTCATACCAGAACTGATTATCTAAAAATTAAAGTCTTTCATTTGAAATTCTTGGAAAAAAAAAAAAAAAAGATGGGGGTTGGGCATTGTCGGTCCAAAATGACGAGCGGGATCGAAAAAGCTCTCTTTTGAACCCCCCCCAAAACCCCCAAAAACCCCAACGAAATTTCACCTGGTGTTCAGTAGTATACCCAAATTCTCAAGGTTGTGCCCCTCAATGTAATATGGGGCGCCCTGGGAACCTCCTCCCCGCCAAGAGCTAAGAAGAATAATCTGTAGCCCACTTGACTGGTTGCTCAGGTAGGCCATTCGTGGGGCAGCGGTGATTCGACAGAAACCCTACGTGA
>OY735228.1:36971699-37004199 GCA_963457665.1 Thysanoteuthis rhombus | reverse complement strand
TAGAAGTCGAAGTTGTTGGCTCAAAATAACAGAAAACAACAAAAAGGAAAAATAGTCCCCGTCCCGACTGCAGTTTTGTTTTCTGGAAAAACCCCTCTTTTCTCACTGGTTCCAGAGATCGTTTCTTTTGACTGACATCTTTTACGAGAGGAGAAAAGGCGAAAATAATAAGAACAAAATGTTGAAAAGTCTGGAAAAAAATCACCCAGAGAATAATGAGAAATCATAAAATTTGAGAAAGAGTTTATATAAGGAATCTTTGTTGAAGAAAGAGTGAAGGTGAACGGAGGATGGGGTAGAAGGGTTCGTGATAGTAGCAGCTGTCCTAGGTATAGACAAGAAGATACAAAAAAAAAAAAAGAAAGAAGAACAGGCCTGTTTAGTCACTAAAAAGAAACCGTCAAATGACGATCATTTTCTGATAGCATGGGGGTGATCAATTATTCAAAAAAATGAAAAAATGACTGGTTAATTAATTACTTCTCTTGCCTTTTTTGGGCAGTAATCATCGAAAAAAAAGCCGAATTTAAATGAAAAAAGAAACAAACCCTACCATTAAAAAACAAAAAACAAAAAAACAAAACACACACAAGAATGATTGCTCCCGGATACAAACAAAGGAGCCAATTTAGGACTTGACAAATTGACCCCCCCCCCCGCCACACTAAAATAATATTTAGAGGGGATTTTTAAAAAAAAGATAGAGTTTATCGTGGACATAAGGGATAAATGTTGAAAACTTTGTAAGAAAACTCAATTGGCACAGCGATACATGCATAACCAGTCAGCTGAACCAATTTAAAAACTGAAGAAACCCATTTTTACAGTTTGGGTGACAGTTTCGGTTGAAGGTTTCTAATAAAGATTATGAATAAGTAAAGATGAAGAGAAAAAGACGAAGAGAGAGGAAAAATGAAAAAGAAAATCAGACGCACACAACAATAGGCTCATCAGCCAAAAACCCATGAGAAATGCAGCAAAGTCTAACAAAAGAAAATATAATTGTGTTAGCCTTTGCAGTTTTACATTTACACCGGTGCAGTGTAACATGAGTAACCTAACGGAAATCAATCTCTGTGTAATGACAGCAGAGATTTACGTGAGACGAAGAAAAATGAAGGAAATAGTTACTCAGCGGTTATGTCACAATTATCTCATGTCCCCATAACAACAAAAAGCAGGCTTTGTAGAGAGCCAGATAGAACTGGAATTAGTCATATACAGGGTTGGTGGAAAGAAACTCCCTATTGGTGATTGGTAATAACTCTATGATTCATCAGTCGATTGTTGTCAAACTAGCTTTAATTTGGACCATGCATCGGCAGAATCTGGCTGTTCTTAGGACCAAACTAAAATTTGTTTCGCAAAAATAAAGCAATATTTCTAGAAATTACATAAAATTGCTGATATGGAGTTAGCTCTCACCAACCATATAGATAATAAGAGCTGTGTCGATGACACTTTTAGTACCAATAGCATCGTTTACAAGATGGTTACGAAATCGCAAGGCCAAATTTTATATTTCCTAATAACTGTATTTTCAACGAAATATTTATTGTTCCAATTTAAACGTCATTGCTAATTTGACCGTTCTTCAAGGATCGACCCCTCATAATAAAGGGTTAGAGACATCAGAAATTTTATCCCAAGAAAAAAGAACTTCTGAATGAAAACAATTAGTTGTAATTGAACGAACAAAATGTAATTTGTTGTATTTCAAGTCATGCGAAAAAATCCATTGAAGAATTTCAATGGTCACAATAAATTCTATAGATGACATCAGTCGCCTGTTCTACTTCAAAATTCGAAAAAAGGATTTTTAGAAAGTGTCTAGTAGACATTGCTGCCAATCAAGTCTGCAGACAGAACGGTAGGGCCAGGAGCGCTATGAAAATACGAAGAAACATTCAAACAAACACATGCACTTACAAAAGGATAAAAGCCTCCGCCATTTCTGATGTTCGACGATGAATTGGATTTTAACCAGACGCGTACCAAGTTCAAGTCTGAAAACATTTATTTTTGTAATCATCGAGACACTGGAAAATGTCCCCAAACTTATTTAAAGATCCAAAAATGAAAGAAAAAAAATCATAAGTAAAAGATGACAATAGTTCATCTATCTATCTATCTATCTATCTATCTATCTATCTATCTATCTATCTATCTATCTATCGTTCCTTTCTTTCTTTCTTTCTTTCTTTCTTTCTTTCTTTCTTTCTGCCCCCTCTCTCTATGTATATATATATATATATATACATATATATATATATATATATATATATATATATATATATATATATATATATATATATATATATATATATATATATATATATAAGGAAAAATGGGTGTATTTAAATTAAATGTATTCTACTTTCGGCGATTTCAAATAAACAACGTCTCACGATATCATAACGCGTTTTTACTTGAAATGAACGAACATTTCAATTTTATTTCATTTGGAATCGCCACTTCAATAAATCCGAAAAGCGAAACATCCTAGGAGAATGAATTTAATACAAAACTATCTAATCTCCATCTTGTTTCTGATCTCTCGTCCTACGTTTACTGTCCGATGGGCACCAATCAGTTGGTCTTTCGCCCGATTTGTCATCATCTCTTCTTGCTAAGAGTCCAACCCATCTCAATTTTTGTTGCTTGATTATTTGTAGAATATCCTTCACTCTTGACCTCCCTCTGACCCTTGTTGATCCTTTCTATCTCTTGGAGTTATCTAACATAAGTCTTTTTATGGCCCTCTGTGTGATTCTGTCCGTTTTGTTAGTTTCCATGTGTCGATTCCGAAAGGTGTAGCTGGTATTATGCATACCTCGTATACTTTACACTGTAAGCATACCTCGTATACTTTACACTGTAAGCATATTGGCAAGTCACACTCCAACGCGTCTCTATTCATACAAAATGATTTCCAGTCGATCGTTCTGCATCGTTATCTTTCTCTGACATATCAGTCTACCTCTTCTAGAGCCTAGCCCTCTATTTTCATGGTCTATTGGGGAACTTTATTGCTGAACATTACTTTTGTCTTTGTACTGTTCATCTTCAACACGACTTTCATTTACTTTCCCTATTCAGGCAAGTCGACATTTTTCGTAATTCTCCCGATGCTTCTATTGTCATGGAAACGTCATCAGCGAATATCAAGTGGTTTAATTATTCTCCGTCTATGTTCATACTTCATCCCTCCCAGCCAGTTTTCCGGGAGATGTTTTCGAGGTTTTCTGTAAATAGTTTAAATGATATTGTATCTTCTTGTCTTACTCCTTCGGTCCAATTTATCTTGTTTGTAACTTTATGTAGTTTGATTATTGCAGAGTCATTTTCGTATATGTTCTGAATGACTTGAATGTAATTCATTTGACTCGGAAGAACATTTACAGTTTTCAATTCAACGCAAGAGCGAGGTGTTGACAGGAATTGCGAACAGACACACATACACAGACAGATACGAACACATGCATACACAAACAAACAAACAAACACAGAAAGACAGACAGACAGATATGCGCTCTTATATACGTGGAATATTTTGCGGACTTCTTTGTTGAACATCACGTTATGCCAAGTGCTTTTTTGTATAGGCATATCAACTCTCATAAAGAATATCGTCATGTGACGGTATCCAAGCGTATCATTGCTAATCAGCACCGAATATAGTACAATGATTCGTGCACTTATATGGTACATCGTATCGTCTAGTGTTCAGAATCAATATTGGAAAAGACGTATTTAAAACCCAATAAGAACAGACGATAATGTTCGTTGGTATATTAGGCAAAAAAAGAATCTTTCACTGGAGTGTATCGAAAAATCAGGGTTCATTAAGTTGAAGTTTATTTAGTGTTTGAATATACATGACCGATTTTAAAAGTTCGTGTGAACTGTTTGATGAAACCAGAAGATTCCTCCCTTATATAAGGGTTGGCGGCTAATTATGTATATCTCTTATTGAAGGTTCACGTCGAGGTCATAAAAATTAGATGTGACTTCATGGCTCCTTCATTTTGGTCGTTATGTATCATTTGCTTGCATTTCATTGGTATTTGATGACCCACACATTAAGGCTTTTTCAATACTTTTCCTAGTCTCCTAAAGGGTCTGTAATAGTTTTGTTACCAAAAAGATCTGTATGGGAGATGCTACCAAAAATCTGGTGTAATTTGAACAGATTAATGAAACTCTTCATCTGTCGAGTTGCTCGGTTCTCCAGCATATCACAAACCCGTAATTACGTCACCGGGATATAAAGAGCCTCTATTTATTTTTCTTTCTTTAGGGGAAGTTATTTCGCACCATAAGTTCCAAAACTCGGGTGGTAAAGAGAGGTTCTTTTTTTTTTACATACGTATATCTATATATCTATATCTATTTCTATATACCAATATATCGATCTGAATATCTATCCCACTCTCTCCTTCCATATATTTATAATATGCTACACAAAAGTTCAAGGAATGAGAAAGTTATGCTGATACATGGTCTACTTCGAAGTATACGGTAGAAACTAATGCATAGTTTTTACCGTATACTTTTAAGTAGACCATTCAGGCATTTTTGCCCTGGTTAACAAATCCTATTGGTCCCGAAGGGTAGTGGAAAAAGCTCATGCTACATTATGTTCGAATCTCCCAAGCTTTTGGGTAGCACTTTGAATATAATTAATGTATCAACCTATCTCTTTTGCAATCTCTTTAATACACACATATATATATACATATATATATATAACATACATAATATAGATACATGTAAAATAATTTTACTTTGGCCTAGATCTATTCAGACAGAATAATAACGAAAAAGATTTTTTCTTCAAAATAAATCAAAATTATGGAGTAGTTGTATTCATCGAGATATTGATGAATATGACGGGGGGTGCAATTGCAAGAAACATGTCCTATCTTTTTATACTCGCGAAAGAGGGCTAAGGTAAAACAGCTGACGAACTCCGTAATGAAGAATAAAATTACAAATACAAATACAAATAACAAGAACCTGAAGAGATATAATAAGCAGTTACAAGACAACTCGATGAAATAACATAGATCAGATTAAGAGTGGCTTACGTGACACAGTGTCGTTAGTATTTTGAGAATATATAAAATTGACTAAAGAAGTTGAGATCTGATAATAATGTGTGGTTCCCACATATTTCATACACAAGTAGAAAAATAGATGCAAATAGATATTTTAGTTTAATTCGATTCTCTTTCAGCGTATATATATATATATATATATATATATATATGTATATATATATGTATATATATATATATATATATATATATATATATATATATATATATATACATATACAGAACAAGAAAGAGAGAAAGAGAAAAGGGGAGACAGAAAGAGAGAAAGGGAGAGAGAAAGAGAAGGAAGTGATAAGAAATGGGAGGGAAAACTGATGAGAAGAAGAGGGAAAAGATTGAAAAATAGTTGTGTGAGAAAGAAAATCTTTTTAACAAGAAAAGCCGATAGCGTGGGAGAGAGATAGAAGGAAAATGATGAAAAAGGAAAAAGGGATAATGAGTGCACCCCCAAGAAACATTAAAAAAAATAGATGGACCCCCCCCCCTCAAGAGAAAAAAAAAGCGTCAAGCCTTCTCAAGATTCTGTCGGCTATCGGCCTTCAATTGAAAATTCCTTTGCCATTTTTCTTTCACGGTTGGTCAAACATTCCCAGAAACTCTTCTCTCTCATCTCCCTCCATCCACCTCCCAGAATTCCCTTCTTTTACTTCCGGTTACTTTTTTTTTCTCTTCTCTTCTCCCTCTTCTTACCCGAGGCTGCAGCTTGTCATTATCACCCTCGGCCAAAAAAAGAAAAAAAAAAAAAAAAAAGAAAGAAGAAAAGAAAGAAAAACGACAAAGAAAAAAGAAAAAAAAGATAAAAGACTAGTCATGTTCACAGAAGAAAAATTTAGCGAAGCATGAAATGAACGTTGCTGCAGGCGGCGTCTGCAAAATTACGAAACTTTCGAACCATTCTTCTACAATCTTTCCCCACCCCCATTCGCCATCTCAACACCGATTTTCCGACCCTTCCCTTCTACTCTCACCCCCACGCATCTGTCCGATTTTGTGCCATCACTCTGGTCGAAGGGTTATTTAGGGCTGTTTGATGTCAATCCCCTATTTTAAGAAACAATTAACGCCTTTGCATATAGTTAGAATGATATATTTCGTAACAGAATGGCGTCAGAACCACAAGCACACGCATACCATTGCTGTGTTATACTGTTCCTCTCTTATGAATACATGGAAATAACCACGTGTATACACCCATATATATATATATATATATATATATATATATATATATATATATATATATATATATATATATATATATATATATATGTGTGTATATATATGTAAATTTCTCTCTTGATAATTTCATTGAAACCGATCAGAGAAATCTGTGAGCTGAGAAATGCAACTATCAACACGAATCCCTTTCATAAAATACCCCAAGTTATTAAATATCAAATAATCTTCAAGTAAGGCTTTTCATCACTTTCTACCTTATATATGTATCATCATCATCATCATCGTCATCAGTCTTTCAAAATCCGTCGTTGGGCATAGACCTTCCCCAGGATTCGCCACATCTCTCTATTGTGGGCGTCACGAAGCCAGCACTTACTGACTTTGTCTGGTTCGTTCCTCTGTCTTGTATTCTGCCAGCCTCAGTTTCGCATGTGATCTCTGGGGATCCATGTTGTGAGTCGTGATGTTCATCGGTTGATCACCATTCTTGCAACATGACCAGCCCATTGCAATTTGAGTTCTTGTAGTGGATTCTATGATTTCTCCCCAATATACTGTGCTATCTTATGATCCCTCCGTGTGAAGTTGAGCATGATTATCCCATTCGCGCGTTGTATGTTTCTCAGTTTGCGGTCTTTCTCTTACTTAGGTTCCATGTTTCTGCTCCATAAGTGACTATCGGGAGGATGCATTGGGTGTATATTCTTCTTTTTAGGATAAATCGGATCATCTTATTTTTGAAGGTTGAGCTTGCTCTGCCGTAGGCTTGCCATCCTAGAGTGATTCTTTGCTTGATTTATTCTCTTGTGGGTTTCGTTGAGATTCGTTGTCGTAGGTAGATGTATTAGTCTACTTGCTCCAGTTTTGCATCTTTGATTTTGACAGTTGTGATTTTATTTTCGATGTGGTTGTTGCACATAACTTTTGTTTTACTGAATTTCATGTGTAGGTTGATTCTCTTCCTTTCTTCGTTTAGTTCATCAAGCATTAGTTGGAGGTCGTATAGGTTCTCTGCGAAAAGGGCGATGTCGTCTATAAATCTGAGGTTGCTCAGGTATTCGCCGTCTATTTTGATTCTTTTATTCTCCCAGTCCAGATTTCGGAAGATCATCTCGAGGCAGGCTGTGAAGGGTTTGGTTGAGCTGGTATCGCCATGTCTTACTTCTTTTTGGAGCTGGAAGGGTTCAGGGTCTTTATGTAGCCTGATAAAGGAGTTGCTGTGATTGTATTTATGTTGAAGTATTCTAACGTATACAGGGTCTATACGTTGTACAGTGATGGCCTATTTGACCATGGGAATTTCCACTGAGCCGAAAGCTTTCTCCAAGTCTATGAATGTTACAGCGAATGGCATTTTATATTCTGTTGCTTACCCTTCCAGCAGATTAATTGAATGGAGATGGTTCATGGTCGAGTAATTTCTTCTAGATCCGGCTTGTTCCCGTGATTGGTTTTCATCAAGTGTTTTAGCAATCCAGTTGGTGATGTTTTCGTATGAAGTTTGAAGATGCAGTTGAGTGGGCTTATAGGTCCGTAGTTGTTCAGGTCTTTCGGGTTTCCCTTTTTATGTAAAAGCATTATGATTGCCGTATTCCAGTCTTTCGGGACTTTACTCTGTTTTAGATACAAGTTGAATAGAATAACTATTCTTTTTTAAATTCAGGATCTCACTAGCTTTTTTGAGTAGATCGATGGTGATAGTGTCTGGTCCAGGGGCTTTTTCCTATTTTTGTTTGTTCGATGGCTTGTTTTACCTCCCTTGATGTAACTTCTGGGAAGTCTTTGAAATGATTGTCTGCGTCTTGCATATCCTCTTCGTTGTTTTGTTGTCCAAATCTGCTTAACTTCCTGCCAAATCAGCCTAGACTTATTCTTATTACAAAACCTGTACATTTTCATCGTCAAAATTGGCCGATTGCAAAATGCAGCTATCGAGATTAAAGAGATATTGTTTTTGATAATTGGCCATGTTGTAGTCTTCAAATTATTGGCGATTCTATCACTACAGCATAAATTCTCCAGATAATTTTTTCTTGCGAAATGCTTGTTGTGTGGATGTAAGGTAATCCGACAGAATGATGGTAGTAATTTGACGATGTGGATGTGAAAGATTTGAGAAAAAGTGCGTTACGTCTCAATTCTTTTATTCCCAGAATAAACAAGGTTCGATGCATTTTGCCGAATTCCATCGGCAACTTCAAAAGCATTTTGCAATGCAAAAAGGCTGTAGTTAATGCAGTTTCTCACTTGACTTGATCATATTCTAAACTGAGAAAATCACTGCAAGTTAATCTTGCTTGTTGGTGGAATATCAGTGAGCCTTATTTCTATCTTCATCTTTATTGTTTTATTAACACGTTTTGCTCGATACCTTCTTCAGCCTACCCCAGGAGTAGGTTCTAGAGATCGCTCATTACTTTTCTTTATACTTTTATCTCCACACTTAGAACGCCACAACTTGAAGAGATTGAAGTGAGAACAATTTGAACTGGCATCTAGAGACCTCAGGATGCAACATACACCCGACAAGGGCCAAAACACCAATCGGTTGAAGCATTGTTATATAAGCAACAACGTCGAAGTTGTCGGTACGAAATTGTATCCCTTTATTTACTTAGGAACAGTTTCATCCATCGGTTCCACAACCCATTTTGTCGCAGAACCCTTATACAATTTTACAAAAATCGCGAACCCCATACCTATATTTTACAGACAATTCAGCCACTCTGGTACCAATAAGACATTCAACGAAACAAAAGATCTTTTAGAGAGAGAATATATTCAAATTAGAGAAAACATATAAATGAAACATTAGAGTTAAAAACAACGTCTTCACGTCGCCTGATTTATCATGGAATTGATGGATATCATTTAATAAATGATTATTAAATTTTATTTTAACACACCATATTCCTCAATTTTTTTCGATGAACTCAGGGCTTCTGCAGAACCCACTTAGGGAAACACTTGTCTAATCTGCTGTCGCGCCATTCAAAATGTAAATTTTTATGGGTTAAACTGTTTTCTCCTATAATAGCCTTTCATGGAATCGATTTTTAGCTGACGTGAAAGGAAGTGTTAGAAATCTTACTTTTAATATCATAAACAGTCTTTGTCTATTATTTGAGTTTAATAGTTGCTAAACTATATCTTTGGAATTCAAAAGAAAATAAGAACGCCGTTGTAAATGATGCAGGATAAATATGACGGAAATATATGATGAAAAGAAAAACTAGCCTCATTCACAGGAGAGTTACACTAATCAATAATAATTTTATTTTCGTCTTTTCTCTCTTATTTGTTGATAAAAAAATATTTTGATTTTGTATTGGAAACATTTTTATTTATAAGAAAACGATCTTCATATTTTTTCTTTCTTCCTTGTTGGTTTTCTCCGATTTTTCTATCTTAATTTTTCCATTTTACGTTTTTTACATTCTTTTGGTTTTCATTTTTTCCTTTATTCTCTTTCAAGACTTTTTATTTCTTACCCTTTCTTTCTTTCTTTCCTTTGGTTCCAGAGTATTTCTTCCGCACCCTCTTAATCTTTTAATTTGATTTAATGACTTCCTTTACTTCACCATTTATTCATGCCTTTCTTTCTTGTCTTTCTCGTTTATTTGTTTGTTTGTTTGTTTGTTTGTTCGTTTCTTTCTTTCTTCGCTTCGGTTTCTTTCTTTCTCTATTTCTTTCACTTTAGATTCCTTTCATCCTTCCATCTTTCTTTTTGGTATCTTTATTTCTCTCTATTTTTTCTTCAGATTCATTCTTTCTTTTGCTTCAGTTTCTTTTTTTTTCTTTCTTTATCTAAACTTAGTTTATCTCCTTCTTTCCTTCCTTCTCTCATTACTCCATCACTTTCTTCTCTCCTTCCTCCTTCCTTTCCTTCTTCTCCCACTACCGCTCACTAATTCACCTTTCCCCAGCTCTCCCTCCCTCTGTACCCCCCTTTTTTTGAGAAGAAAAACTCATTTGGTAAACACGAAATCCATTTCGCTACAGGAAACGAAAGATTTAGTCCAAGCGATTCAGAATTACTTCAGAGAAACGCCCTCGCTTTGAAAGACATTTCATTTCACTTCGATTGCAAAATGAATGAAAGTTTTAATACCTGAAAAGAACTGTGTAATTGTAAACATGTTTGTGACTGAAGGCTGACAGCAGCGGTATATCCTTTAAACATTGCTTTAGAACCTTCTGTTTGTCTGCTTGTTACTACATGTCATCTATCTATCTATCTATCTATCTCTCTATCTATCCATCTATCAATCTTTTGAACAACTGTAGTCACCAAAGGTAGCAAAGAGCTCTATCCTTGTTTGTATGTGAGTGTGTTAGAGTATTCTAGCGTTCCTGGTCATACCTTTTTATCCATAAACTCGAAAATGGTATTAGTACTCTTCAGAATCTAGAGATTTTTTATTTTTTATTTTTTTTATTTTTTTTTTTTACTGTTCTAGATGTTTCCCAATGGAAATAACATTTAGATTCTTCAGTATCTAGATATCTCTAGATTTTTCTCCAGTGGAAAACGTCATAAATAAAATTTATTCTAACCATATTTATTCTTCGATGGAAGTTTTCACACAACGACAAATTTTGACGCTACTGTTGTTCAATTATTTACTGTGATGGTGAGTCTATCTATCTATCTATCTATTCTTAGATATATCAATTTTGTAGCCTAATGATCGAAAAGTATTTGTTTTACAAAACAAATATTATTTATTAACATAATTTCCTTCTTTGTTAATATACTTTTTCAGTGATGAATATTAATCAACAAGACCAAACATCATACAATGGAAGTTTCAGAACATAATTCAGCTAATAACTATATATATATATATATATATATATATATATATATATATATATATATATATATATATATATACATATATATACATATATATATATATATATATATATATATATGCAGAGAAAGAGATATGATGAGCTCCATAATGAGGAATGAAATCATATATATAACTAAAAACATAACTAAATTTCATACTCTTAGATCCTAAAATCAAATAAAAAAACAGTTGACCCACAGATGACCCATTGAAATAACACTGATCGGATTGAAAATGACTTGTGCGGCACGAGAAATAAGTAAGAGGTAAGGAATAGTCACACTGGTAGGAGCTAAATTTACATATAATGACTTGGATATTTAGTAAAAAGGGTTTGTGTTGATGATTGTAATTTTTCAGCTCACAGAAAAAAGAATCTCTTTCTTCTCTTACACTTATTAGACTCCGCTAATGGAGTGCTAGTACCTATCAATTGATATATATATATATATATATAGTTGGACATAGAACGCTCCATTATTCAGGATTAAACTTTTTAAAGTAAGGCAACTTGTTCATTATAAGCTAAAAGCAATGCTCTTCCAACTCTGGAATGGAGCACTCTGATGGATGGTAAATTTTGTGTAAGTAAATATATCGCTTAAATTCAGTCTTACTGACCGTCTGGTTCTGCGTTGGGCAGGGGTAAAATGCCAGCCTCCGGGTCTGAAGTGAAAGTTTTGATCCTGATACCGGAAGGGATAATGGATGGTCTATAGCCACATTGAAGAGTTGTAAAACTACGAGAGAGCTGTCTGTGGATGACTCATATATATATATATATATATATATATATATATATATATATATATATATATATATATATATATATATATATATGTATATGTATATATATATATATATGTATATATATATATATATATATATATATATATGTATGATGGTGTCCCTCCATAATTTTGTGTACTCTTCATCAACTGTTTGGGCGTTTTGAGACGAGACAGCTTTTACGCATAATACCGTTAATGTTCCTTTTACCAAATTGAATGCAGGGAAGGAAACATTCGTAACAATCAAAGCGTATTTGTATTTGGACTTTTTCTATTCCAGTACCAATACAATTACAAACATTCTTGTAAATTTGTCAATGTCCATTTATCTGGCAAATTTTCTTATCTGTCTATCTTTCTAATTTTATACGCACCTTATATACATATACACACACACACGCACACACAGACACAGACACACACACACACACACACACACACACACACATATATATATATATATATATATATGTATATAAAAGCCATATTTTGTCAGTAAAGATTGAATGTCGGAACAGAAAATTTTAGATAAAAAATTATAGGAATTGGTGGGAAAGTCGTTAGCGTCACACACACGCACTGTGATATATATATATATATATATATATATATATATATATATATATATATATATATATATCAATATCAATAAGAAACAGATATATGATCCGACAGAATGATCACAAATTGCATTATATTATATTAAAACTCTAAATTGCGTTATATCATATTGAAACTCTTACGTAAATAGATTAAAAAATTAAAGAAAATCGGGCTGCTGTAGGAATCTATTGTTACATTACTCCGAAACTCTATTTGAAATGATCTCCCAGTTTTTATACAGTGAATGTATCATTTGGCCTAGACGGTGTAAAGAGAATAAACAATTAGAGAAAACGGGGCAGCTGCAGAATCGAACCAGTGACCGATAACGTAGCTGCTTCAACACACACACATACACACACACACATTTAGATGGTTATTAACAACTGCTTTATTTTTTATAATAATTTTTGAATTAAATTAAATATTAAGATTAAATATAAATAAACCACACATTTCATTTACAAATGAGAAGTGTTCAAAATGCTAGTGTGTATACATTCCGGTGACGCGTTACACATTATATATAAATTCATGTATATACTTCAAAAGTTGAAAGTCAAGAAGGCAGGAGTATGCCCAGCCGTCTTGACCTTCGGAAAACCAAACGAAAAAATATCCATAATGGTGTTGGCATGTTTTTCAAAGCGGTCCCATAAAAAGCTGCCGTCAGGGGTTGAGTAATAACAGAAGATGACAGCAGAAAACGAACCGTCGTTGAAAGCAAATTACACTTAATTATTCTCATTGCAATTAGGAATTAAAAATTGGTCCGCTAATTACCCTATTAGGACGAATGGATGCGATTCCTTTGAAGGTGCTCTCTTTGACTGAGACAGTGCGATTAAGACTGTGCGGGCTTCTGAAACGGTATTCAAAACAAGCCTGGTTAGTCACCCATTACAAACCGTCGTATAACCATTGCCCTTTGGCTGCATGCCGCATTGGGAGTAATCAATCAAAAAATTAGAATAAAGGGTGATCAATAAATGAGTTACTTTTCTCGTTTTTTGATCGATCACTGAAAAACTTGAATTTTCAAAGAACAAGTGGACACAAACTAGAGACTAATTTAGCATAAACTTACATTGTAAATTGGCCCACCACCGAATTTTTTTCTCTAGACGTAATAAAAAGTAAATGTTGAAAATGCAAGTCCTCTAGCTCGGTGATTGGATTAATGAACTACAATAAAAATCAATTTTTGACCTTCAAAAAATCATATTTACTTTAAATGGATTTCATTTATTTGATACTCTTATATATAGTTGAGGTTTAAGTTATATATTACATATTATATATTTAGTTATATATTTCAATAGCAGTGCGTTGAATGATGTTATTTCTCTGTCATAAGATTGGCTATGTCAGGTTAAAAGGGAACATTGTTGCAGACCCCCAGGCATAATTTGACAGACCCCCGGGGTCTGTAGACCTTGGTTCCGAAACCACTACTCTTGCTCCGCTGGAGCAGCCTGTATGGGTGATGCATACATGCATATTTATACATAGCCAGCCAGCCAGCTGGACCAACTTGAAAACTGAAGAAACCTATTTTGACAGTTTTAGTGGCAGTTTTTGTTGACGGTTTCAATTAAAAAATGAAATAAAGATAACATATTCTTGATACAAGTGACAAAAGATTCCAGGAAAGAGATGACTTCTCTTGTAAAAACGCTGAGATTTTATCACCCCTGTTTAAAGCAAATAACACTTTGCTCTTCAAAGAGTTTTTTTTCTCTCCAGATAATGGAAACAGGGAAAAAATGGTAGTGAACAGATATTTTCCTTTAACGAGAAAAAAAATTCTGTTTGCCATCGTTTAGAAAGAAAGTCTTTCTTTCTAATTACTTGGCACCAACGAAAAAAAAAAGACCTCCTGTTTACACGCAGATAGAAAACCTGAAGAAGGACGTTGAATCGACCGACCGAATCGTCGATGAGGCAACAAAAATGACAAAAAGAATGAGTTCAAATGACTCGAAAACACTTCGAATAAAACTCTTCTCTGTGTGGGTGACTTGATGAATAGTACATTCAGAATTGCTATGTTCAATGTTCCTTATCAGATACCGGGTCGGTGGCACTTGTTACAATAACCTTTGTAAAACTTCCAAACTTGAGTTGATTTTCTTTTTTCCACCGTAATAAGAGCAAGGAAAATAAAAACAACAAGAATAACCCTCAAACAAAATTAGGAGTGTAAACCGAAGTGAACTCATGACCAGTTGATTGTCAGAAGGCTGAGTAAAATTGATATATCTTAGATATTGACTAAACTCAGATACCCACGGGCCTATTTCATTCTAATAAATGAATACATGTATACAACTCACACACACACACACACACACGAATATATATATATTAGAAACAGTCAGCCCAAACCGTCAAAATATGTTCCGTCTGTTCTCAAATTAGTCCAGCGAACTGGCTAGGTATGTATGTATGTATGTATGTATGTATGTATGTATGTATTATCATGCTACCAGCGCCACTAACAGGGCTAGAAGGCTGAAAATTTCAACATTGACACTCAATTATGTCTAGAAACACATTTTCCCCTACTCTAATGGGTTCCAACAAAATGTAAGAAAAGTCACTTTTTTATTGATCACCTCATATTTTTACAATTTAAGAACAAATTATATATATATATATATATATATATATATATATATATATATATATATATATATCATACAAAAGTTGCAGTAATCATCTTCGATAAGAATAGAAATTGGAGTAGAGTTTGACCCTGTAGCAGACAGTCTTGTTTTATTCAGTGTCTAATTAGTTTGGATTCTATAAATACGTACTAAAAACAAGACGATTGTTAAAATATAGAATATGTGACTACTTTCTGTTGCAAATAGCAAATACCAATCATATGTTGAACATGATGCAAAAGAATTGCGTTCAGGGTTATCACACTTTTTGACTGCTCAAAATGAAACTGGCCGTCGTAAATATATACAGACTGGTAGACGATTATGGGACATAAAATCATATGAGATTAGATTGGAGATAATCAGCTTCAGATCTTATCAAAGATCAGTTCTGAAGTAAAAGAAGTGAATTATTATAGATTCCGATTCTGGCGTGTATTAGTCGATACAAACAATTATACGACTTGACTAACTACAGTGTATGACTTCAACGACCCAACTCTGAGTAAAGATACAACCAAACGGTAGAATACCACAAATGCCACCGTAGACGAGCTTACTAACTTGCACAAATAAATAAAATTCTCAGTCACCAATTTTTGTTTTATAATTGGGTTAATTCTGGTTCGGTGTTAAAAAGTTCGACGAAAGAGTTTAACGTGAGAATGTTAATAGTCAGACGCTAAGTCACGTTTTTTACAAGAGTACGGTATAGGGTTGCACTTTTAAAAGGGTGTGGCATCGTCAGTTTTCACTAGTTGACACACAGTCGATAGAGTTCACACCTCAAGGAGACAGCGCCCGCTTCGCTGGGATTCGGAAGAAAATCTCTTCTCACTGTTTTGCGCAGGTTATTTATATGCCGCGTATTTACGCGACTTGTGGGGCCGATCCAGATTGAGAGTAAGGGACGATACTCAATTATTTTTAATCAACCTCGGTACCCATCACAAACCAAAGAACGTGATTAGATACGATAGTGCATATTCTATCCCTTGTTAGTAATCCCTCTATTAACCTTTCTCTTCTTTTACTTGACTGGTAGCTTGAGGTTCCCTACGCACATAGTAATATTGATCATGTTTAATTGACAACTCCCGGAAACATGACATTCACTTCATGACCGCATTATTCATCGACCGGCAAACGTTGCAAGCACTGAAGGCCAAGAGAAATCTCTCAACGTCATACTCATTACAACTCCTTATCTTTATATTTATATCATCCAAGACACTTCAACAACAACACCACCACCAACAACAGCAACAACAACAACAGGAACAGGAACAGGAACAGGAACATCACCAACAAGAAGAAAAGCATCACCAAGACCAAGACCAAGACCAACAACAACAACAACAACAACAACAACAACAACAGGATCATCAAAAAGAGCAACTAACAGAGAGGACTGGTGAATCTTTTGGAGGGTTTATGACATCATAGAAACTATTAAAAAACTCAAATGGCAATGGGCAGGCCATGTTGCAAGAATGAAAGACAACCGATGGACATCACAACTCACAACATGGATCCCCGGAGATCACATAAGGAACCGAGACCGACAGAACACAAGATGGAGAGATGAACTGGACAGATTCAGGAAATACTGGCTCCACGACGCCCATGATAGAGAATTGTGGCGAATCCTGGGGAAGGTCTATGTCCAACGACGGACGACAAAAGACTGATGATGATGTCTAACGACTGGTTTTAAAAGGCAGTCATTGTTGTTATTGTTGTTGATGATGATGATGGTGATGATGACGATGTCTGTGGAATTATCCTGTTGTAAATCTCACAAAGAAAGACACATTTTGATTTTGTAGGTTTCCGCTAGCATAGAATGTTTATTTTTTTTATTTATTTCATTTCGATTTTAAAAAAAGCAAAAATAAAAAACTTTCTCACAAACGAAAGTAGCGACTGACGGACACATTTTTTTTGCATTCAGTATTTCGAAGCTTAGACTCTCCCATCACAAATGAATAAACAACCAAATTGAATTGAACAAAAAAACAAAACAAAAACAAACAAAATGTCTGGTTAGTCACTCAATACAAACTGTCACAAAATAGACTTATTATGACAGCATGCCTTGTTGAGGATGATCAAATCAAAAAGTTCGGAAAAAGGAGTGGTCGATGGATAAGTTCCTTCTCTCGCTTTTTGTTACTAAAAAAAGTCCGAATTTCAAGATAAGAAAAGCGAGTGCTGCAGGACACGAAGTAACAGATCAATTTGGCATAAAGGAACATTTCAAAGTGAGCCCCTACTTAAAACCTGTTTAGCTTATATTGTATATTGACCCTCTACTAAAAAAGACAAAAAAGGTTCTTTCTATACATAATAATGACTAAACGTTGAAGATTTCAATCCTTCAGCTTCTTTGGTACGGCCTGAACGCATGTTAAATACATACATACGTACATAACCCGTCAGCCAGAGGGAACAACCTAAAAACTGAGGAAACCTATTTTGACAGTTTTGGTGACAGCTTTGGTAGCCGGTTCCTAATATAAACCCCAAAAAAAAAAAAAAAAAAAAATCGAAAAAGTGCTGAAAATTCTCGAACATCACAGGGGCATAATTTTTGAACTCTGCTCTAGTAACCTTTCTTTGACATCAAAGACAGGACAACTTTTTAAGCCTTCCTTATTCATTCAGCTTGAAAGTAGTCTTCCTCTTATCGGTTCTACGATTTTGACAATATATTTTTTTCTTATCACTCCATCTCCGTTTTTTTCCTTTCTCTTATTCTGACTCTTGGTGTCTCTCTTGAAGTTTTTTTTCTCTCTCTCGCGTCTTTCTTTTACTCAAAAATCCCCAGAAAGAAAGAAACAGGGGAACGCACCAGCGTGCGCATGCGTGTGTATGTGTGTGAGAGGGAGAGAGAGAGGGAGATGGGGAAATCGGAAACGGAAGGAAAAGAAGAAAAGAATTAGGACCGGTCTGGTTAGTCACCCGATAGAAGCCACTGTGCAATCAACATCTTTTGGCAGGACACCGTGTTGGGGATGATCAATTAAAAACAAAATCGGAAGAAGGGAAGAGCTGCTTCTCTCGCTTTTTGTCGGGCAGGGATCCCTAAGAAAAAGTCTGGATTTAAAACAAACAAAAAAGCAAAAAACAAACAAACAAAAAAAACAACCCAAAACGAGCATGACACGGACAGAGGGATAAAATTACATTGCAAATAGGAACTACCCTCTAAATCCTGTTTATACGGGATCTATTCAGGGACTGGTGGTTTCTAGTCATAATAAAGAGTAGATGTTGAAAGTCTCAGCCCTCTATCTCCACTGCTGCGGCCTGTACATGATACTTTTAAAGCCAGCCAGCCAGACCAACTTAGAAAATGAAGAAACTTATTTTGATAGTTTTATTGACGGTTTCCAATAGAATTTCAGGTGAAGTGATGGTGTTCTGCATTAAATAAAGCGACATTTTTATTTCTTTTGTAGTTGTGTTTGTTGGGTGCACAGATTATAAACGTCGCTTTGGGAATTCCTGTTATTTGTCCAATCATTCAACTTCAAAAGCAAATGTTGTCATGTCGACAGAATAAGGAAATGCCGAAACACCGTCACCGCAATCACTGCAAGACAGTGCCATGACCTTCCCCGAAGTCACATAGTCATTATCGTCATGATTATCAATTGAAGGTCCGTGCAACGCAGAGGTTATTACCCAGGATCAGAAAAAAAAAGTTGCCCAGTGTAATTAGTGAAAGAAAGTTTTTTTTGATGCATTTGATAAATGCGACCCGTGATATCAGAGCTTCGTTAAACATCTACTAAAAAATAAGAACTTGCAAATTACAAAAGACACTCAAACGTGTAACCATGTTTAGCAATCTAGTTTCGTAGACCGTAACTAAGGATCCCGCTGAGTGTCAGACTAAGCTAGATTTAATGAAAACCCCGAGTTGCTTCATGGCTTTGGTAGTTGAATATTGCCCACTGACGCCTAGGGTTGGTGTTTGACAACGAAACAGACGCCTTCCACATGGGTGGTCATCGCAACACAATCTTCCAATTATCATTTACCTCTATTCGGCCTTGTGCTGAACTGAGCTCTGCTAAGTAAATATCAAAATACAGCGGACACAAAATTAAAAACCGCCAGAAACGAAATAATGCTCATCAAGTGAACATAGTTAACGACGGCGACAATGGAAGTGGCGAGTAGAGTTCAACCTCCGGTCCGGGCAGTCTACGTTCATTCCGCACTAATACGATAGGGAAAGGCATGAATCCATCTCTTCTCTCCTCATCAATGGGTAAAATAGCAGGGCTGAGTGGACACTATAGCCGTGGAAAAGTGACCAGTCTAGGAGGAGGAAAACTCTGGTTACAAAGTAGAGTTGAGCCCACTTAATCTAAGTGCCGAATCGCCGTTCTCCCCGCTTATTAATTTTGTAAAAAAATTCCAACCCCACCGCACTTATCAGGGCTTCATGTTAATTAATTTTTGAGAGTCCATCTCTCTCTTCCATGCAACTATTATAAACAATTCAAGGGAGAGAGCACCAAAAGACTTTTTAACAAAAGTTTTCACCGAAAACAATAAAATTTCCCCGTTTCTGTCACTACTGTACGTTTTTAGTTCCAATGTGCCTCCCCGACTCCTACTATAAATCTTTCCTACCCCTTCTTATTTAATAATGAAAGATTCCTTAACACCCTACTTAACCTGACCCCCGACAACTAAGCACCTAAGTGTAAGGCAGTTGGATGCCAACTTTGACATCATTCAGCTGAGCTGATGTCAAAAAGTATCGCACCCCACTTTCCTTTGGACTAGATCAGCAAGGCTGAGAGAGGGGTCCTGTTGACTGGACACTCAAGGATCTCAATACGCTTCGTCCTGGCCTGCACCCTGGAGACGTCACTGCAGTGTCATTCCATAATCTATCAAGACGGAGGAAACTAATGAAAGTACAATGTAAATGTATCATTGACAATTTTACGATAGGAATGCATCACAAATAATTTTACTATAGAAATGCATTAAAAATAATTTTACTATAGAAATGCACTGAAAATCAGGAAGATGATAATTGGATATTTCCTATTGACGGCAGTGGCTTATGTTCGAAGGTTGGCGCAACTTGATCTTCCTTCTCTCATTCACCTCGATTTGGCCTTGCCAAGTCAAGGGCTAAACTTAGTAAATACCAAAATATAAAGAACGTTAAAAAACATAAACAGTAAGATGCTGGTGACCTGAAGGAGGAGATTTAAGATTCTCGTTCTCTAATTTTTCACTTCCACATTGTCAAATTACTACCGCCATTTTGTCGGATTACAGTAACATACACTGAACAAATATCATAATTAGCAATGTGCATTTGTTGTTTGTCACGCTTACGTCATCAGGGACGTCCGGCGATGAAAGAAATATAATTTCATGTTATGTTGAACTTGATAAATTATATCTTTATTCAATCTCAGTTTTAGATTAATTTCATAATTAGAAAATTTTGAACATAAACGAGAAAATGCTGCTAAAATGATATTTTTAATATCATATAAGTACAATGCAATCACCTAATTATTCGATTATTGTCGTCATCTTTTTGACGACGTGGGTTAAACTTGTAAATAAATGATATTACTGAAATGTTCCTTGTGAGTGTCTTATGTACAACAAAGAAATATAGTAGATGCAAACCGAAATATTTAATTAACTATTTAATTAATTAACTACATTTATGCTGACACACACACACATACACACACACACACACACACACACACACACATATATATATATATATATATATATATATATATATATATATATATATGTATATAATCAGCCGTTATAAGTTCACAACTGAACAAAAACCTTTCCAGTCTTCGCGTGACTTAGCATGACTGTGCTTACCTTGGCCACGTCTCACTGGCTAAGTTTTCCACCTTATCTCCCCATCTCTTCTTCTCGTGTACTGCGTTTCTTCCTCCTCCTCCTCCTCCTCCTCCTCATCATCATCATCATCCTTTTATCGTCCGTCATTGGACACAGACCTTCCCTTGGATTCGCCAGATCTCTCTATCATGAGCGTCGCAGAGCCAATACTTTAGTCTCTCCATCTTGTATTCTGCTGGCCTCGGTTTCACATGTGATCTGTGGGGAGATCAATGTTGTGAGTCGTGATGTCCATAGGTTGTCTGCCATTCTTGGAACATGACCAGTCCATGACCAGTTTGTTTATATTTACCTACTTATTTATCTATCTTGTTTGACATTTATCTGTAAGTGTATAAGTATCGAAGAATGTATCAGTTGGTGGCCATAACAAACTGCTTGCAACTGCTACAACGTTCTTCACTCTTGTATCCATTAGCTTCGACACACGCACAGGCATGCACATACACGCACATACACATACACACACATAATCAAACAAACATACCAACTAATAATCCAAAAGAAAATGAATATAGAATAATATAAAAAAAAAGATGGGTAAAAAAAAAAAATGACAAAGAAACCAATGCGAATATCGGTAGGCAGATGTCAAGGTTTTATACTTTACTCTTTTTTTTTTTTTTTTTTTTTTAGTTCTGTGCAGGTTAGCCTATTTACCAAGGGAGAGAATTATGATGAGAGATGCATCATGGCGGTGACATTACCCCTGACCGCTCTGAACAAATGCGCCAAGAAAAAAAAAAAAAAAAAAAGACGGAATGGATCAAGAGGAAAACGAAATAACGAAAAAAAAAAAAAACCCAACAAAAATAAAAATAAAAAAACAACAAAAAATCGGAATGTGAAATAAAACGAAACGAAATGAAGCTGGCTCATGACTTGGGCAAGATTTTGTTTTTGCATTACTTCCTTGACATGTGGAAGGGGCCATAAAAATACTTCTATGACATTTGATTAGGAGAAGAAGAGAAAAGAGAGACAGGTATGGTCAGAGAGAGAGAGAGAGAGAGAGAGAGAGAGAGAGAGAGAGAGAGAGAGAGAGAGAGAGAGAGCTGGAAGGATGTCATTCGGTGGAGAGAGTGAGAAACGTGAGAGGTTGACAATGAATTCAAGAGACAGGAAAATGATAGGCAAAGAGATAAAGTATTTGAGAAAGAAAGAGAGGCAGAGAGAGAGAGACAGACACAGACACAGAGAGAGAAATAAGGGAAAAGTGACGGACAGATTGATAATGAATTAGTTTGATGGTAACTGATAGCTTTCAGTGGGGATCAAGTGACAGAAATTCTCCACAAAATTCTAGCTTTCTCTCCAACATCCTACTGACTTTAGCTATCATAAGGATCGTTTCGATCTTGTCTCGTTTTCAATTATTTCAACCTCTGTGCAAGGTTTGGACTATTTCAGTGGTTCCCAACCGATGCAAGGTCATTCAATACTATTGTCAATGAGAGTACAAGTTTTTTTTTCTCATTGGAGTAAATAAGACCATACAAAAATAAGGACAGACAGCCAACCCAATGACTAAATTTTAAATAATTTTAGCAAACAAGATTAGGAAGGAAAATACAGACTGCATTACATATTCTCACAACTCTTGAGTCAAAAACATTCAGGTCAGTTTTTATTTTCACCTGATGGCCTCAATCTATTTCTTGGCCTAAATTTACTCTGGGTGTAAATCTCTGGGTGAGAACCACTGGATAATTTAAAGCACACCAATAATGATAGTCCCCTTTGTGTTCGACATTTAAAAAAAATTTCCGATAATTACATCTTGTCCCAGACTTTGATCAGGTGATTTGTATGGATATTAAAGTCTCCAGAGAATCTAACATTTTTTTCTTATATAGATCCTGACTTGTGCAGAAACTACTGGTTTGCATAATCAAACACGAGTCATTTGAACAATTACTTGTGGATCACCCTTCCCACCCAGTCATGTCCGTTTTTTGTACTCCTTCTGATCTACATCAATGCTACAACAACTGAAGCTAATGTCTTTGCAGTAGGACAGAAAGCGAACATATTTGATGAAGGAAACTGATGTTTTTCACGTATTAAAAATAAATTCATTTTTCTTTACCTGAAAACAGAAAATATGAAGAGTCATAGAACAGCAACACCCCACCAAAAAACAAAAAAACAAAAACAAAACCAACACGTTCAAGGTATGCGTTGTTTTGTTTGCAAATATATACATATAAATATATTTACCAAAAATAAATATGGACGTATAATTTATCCATTAATAATATTGTCATTCTTGATGGGTACTATGGTAGTGAGAAATAATGGTGATCGTATCAAGACGGAAGGACGACGACGTTGATGGAAAAAACGATAATGGCGTTGACAGATAGAAAAAAAAACGAAAATAGCCATGTATACATACAAATGTCTTTTTACAGTCATGTTGCTTCGTTAGCTTTGAAAAGACATCGAAAAGTGTTTGCAAACGCGTATTAGAATACAAATAAAAGTTCTCGTGAACCCGCTTGTTCATCTGGATACGTCACTATTGGCAAATCATGGATACTTCCTACAATCCTAACTTAGAGCTTTGTAGATGTCAGCTTGAATCTTTCTATCTATCTATCTATCTATCTATCTATTGCCAACTCCTAATCCAAGTCGGCAGTTAACTTCGTTTTTTCAACAGTAACAACAAGAACAATCCTCACCAAGTTTAGGAAAGTAAAAAGTTCACTTTGACAGTCACCATGTTAAACCAGACTGATATGTAAAATTATCATTCCTCTACCGTGATTGAGAATGACCAACTTATTGGTAGGCGGCTCTCTTACCGACTGAGTTGAATCGACAATTTGATATTTGTACGAAAATGCATGTCAGAAATAGGGAAGGGTTTATTCATTTCCAATATATCCATGAAATCAACAATTTCCTTCCGAGATTTGAAATCACGATCAAATGATTGGTAGGCGGCTCTCTTCCTGACTGAGTCAAACTGACAAGTCTTACACATCTACGAATTCATTCATTATATATACAATGCGAAAGTTGCAGTACTCATCATCAGTCGGAATAAAAGTTGGGAAGGAGTTTGTACCTGCAACAGTTTTTATATCATTCCTCGCGCACTCACCTCTGTTTTATCTATGTAAGAACCTGTTGGATAGCTGAGATAGTTATCAGTGCTTATATTGTTTGTAACCGCTTTTCGAGCCTAAATAAAAG
This sequence comes from Thysanoteuthis rhombus, assembly GCA_963457665.1. Taxonomy (NCBI): domain Eukaryota; kingdom Metazoa; phylum Mollusca; class Cephalopoda; order Oegopsida; family Thysanoteuthidae; genus Thysanoteuthis; species Thysanoteuthis major. The sequence continues at coordinate 36,979,840 of OY735228.1, read as the reverse complement.
CCAAGATACCGAATGTAGATTTTCAAAACAAGTTTTCCCCATTTGAAATATTGGCACAATACAATGTCAAAAACTCATAATAACCCAAACAATCTTTATATTTGTAAATCCTTGTACAATCAGCCATGCCAGTACTATCATCCACAGTCTGAAAGTATCTCTCTCTCTCTCTCTCTCTCTCTCTCTCTCTCTCTCTCTCTCTATATATATATATATATATATATATATATATATATATATCGCAGTCTGTTTATATCTGTCTATCTATCCATCCATCCATCTAGCTCAGCAAGTTCATATCAATCTTTCTATCTCACACTGTTTATATCTATCAATCTATCCATCTGGCCCAGTCTGTTCATATCTATCTTTCTACCTTACTCTGTTTCTATCTATCTATCTATCTATCTATCTATCAATCTATCTATCTATCTGTGATGTAATCAATTCCAGGACAGACGTGCTGGGAATTTCAACCGCCAGACATTTTCACAACACTCACTGTCCACTCTTCCGCTATCATATCTTCTTACCAAAAACTTATTTCCTTTGTCCTGTGTTTCCTTTCTTCTCACTCGTAGAGACATACCTCGTCCCAAAATATCATTGGAATCTGACACGAAGCCCTATAATTTTCTTTTGCGACCTTATCTTCCTCTCTAACTTATCTGTCTCACGTTGTTTTGGTTTTGTTGAGAGGCAGGGTATAGGTTACCTGTCCCTCTTACCTCAGCGTTAGGCGCTTGAAGGGGCAGATACAATGATAGCGTACATTCAAATAGGTTTGAATGGTTGGTTACACGCATCAATAAGAATCGGAATAGAGAACAGAATAACCAAAAAGGTAGAAGACAAAACAAACACGGAAAAGGCAGTAAAAAAAATAAAGATGTTAAAGGAAAGGGAATGACATTGAAAGACACAATCCTAGGTGCTGTAGGGTTGGAACTCACACCTACTTGTATTCTGGCTGATTACTGAAACCTTTGTATAACTGTAGTCTCAGAAATGGCCCGACCAACCAACCAGCCAAGTGGGCTATGTATTCTTTTCTTTTCTACTTGTGTGTGTGTGCATGCGTGTGTCGGTCTCCGTCTCCGTGTATTCCTGGACACATTTTGGGGGTTACATCTTTGAAAATTTGCATGAGTACACCAATAGGTAAAATCTAAAGAAGTTTTTCTCGAATTGAAAGAAAAAAAAATGCTTTTTAATTTATTTTTTTTAGCTCTCTATGGTCATTTTGGACCAACAATGCCCCAAACCAGAGCAGGCATTTATTCAAAAAAATTAGATAAAATAACTCTCTTTAAAAGATATTAGATTAAAAATCCATCACTTCAGGATGATTTTAGATAAACGATCCATCATTTTAAGCTAATTTTTAGATTGAAGATCCATCATTTTCGGATGATTTTAGATTGAAGATCTATCATTTCAAGATTATTTTAAATTAAAGAGCCATCATTTTTCTAGATAATCTTTTTGATAATTAGTTCTGGTACATGCACTGGCTACGGTCATTCTTTCATACGAGGAACATATATATATATATATATATATATATATATATATATATATATATATATATATATATATATATATATATAACTAGCAGGGATACCTGGCTTTGACAGGGATTGAATAACTTGAAATATGATAACACAAGGAACAAATAATATTTTATATATGTTTCGTAAATCAAAAAAAAAAAAAAAAAATTACTGAAAATCTTCGAATTCTGCAAAATGAGTTGATTTTTGGAGAATTTTAGATTCCCGTATACGAAGGGAAATATCTTAAAAATATCATGGTATGTTTAGCTTGTTCCAGTTGTCAAAATTCACACACCATGAAAAACATTTTCGAAGAAAACTAAATTATTTTGAATTAGCCCATAATTAACGCGCTGATCGAATTTTGTGAGTCTTGCACACCCTGGGTCAACCTGCACACACGCCCATGCTGACCCTTGCTCAAAAATACGTTTTAGTCGAATATTTGTGTACACTCCAAGGTCAAGTTTAGCATTATATCACATTGCAAATAGAAACCCCCAGAGAGCTAAACAATTAATTGTTAGGAAAACTGAAAATTACCGGAGAAGTCGATGATCTTGTGGATTGAAATTGCAGAAAAAAATCATTTGCGAAGATTTTTCTAATTTTCCGGATATTCGACGGAAACAAATATTTGCACACGGGTCTACCTGGGAGAGTGTGTGCACCTACCCGGGGATCGAGAGATCCGATATGAAAAATGTCTTCAAAAGTACTGAATTATCATCCTAAGATCACGTGTATACTCATTAAAACCATCTTTTTTGCTCATCGATTTGTATTTTGTTAGAAGAAATCTATCAAGATATTCTTCACTGTGTTGTACGTATTGTCAAAAAAGCTTTACAGCTTTGAGCAATAACACGCACGCACACACACACACACACACACACACAGAGTTCAATATCTGAAAGGGTATAAATGGTAAAAAGGAACATCTCCCAATTGTTCATTTGAAAATCTCTCAAGTGAAACAGAATGTACTATCTATAATTTACGATTGAAAAAAAATCTACCGCCGGTATCGAGCTCTATTTTGAATTAAGATATATTCAATACTGTTACACTCATATATTTATTATTGTTCTCTTCTAAAATCAAAATCACTCCTCCAGTTTGGTAATGTCTTGGTGAGCAGTCGGTGGAATGTAGTAAGTTTCATCAGTTATAAGACCTTACAAATAAAGCAAAAAGTAAATGTAAAAAAATATTCATTGCCATCAGTTCGAACAAGTGAAAAAGAAAGATTGACCAAGATTTTATCATCATCACCATCCCTTGAGCGTCCGTCGTTAGAAATAGAGCCTCCCCCAGGATTGGTCAGACCTCTTTCTGAACTTGTCATTTTGGTTGCGCCATCTTGTTTTCTACCGGCCACAGATTCACATAAGATCTCTCGGGATCCACGTTGCATGTTGGCTGTCTGTCATTTTCGGAACATGACCAGCCCATTGCCATTTTAGTTTTCTAATGGTTTCCATGAAGTCTGTGCCTCTTGTTTTGTTCTCCAACATATTGTGCTATCTTGTGATCTCTTCATGTGATGTTGATCATAGTCCTCTCCAGTGCTCGTTGCATGGTTCTGAGGATCAATCTTTCGGAAAGATTTCGTGTTCCAGCTCCATAGGTGACTTTTGGCAGGATGCGTTCGTTGTATACCCTGCTTTTTAGGACTAATAGGATTTTCTTGTTCTTGGAGGTTGAGTTTTCTCTTCCAAAAGCTTGCCATCCTTCGCTAGATTTCCTCTTCTTTTCAGGATAACATAGACATTCGTTGTCTTAGGTAGATATGATGGTCTACTTCCTCAAGTTTTGTGTTTTCGATTTTGATCGCCGTGTCTCAGTTCTCAAGGAGGTCTTGTCACTCTTCAATGACTCGAAATAGTTTCGTTGGAGTTTGATGAAAATTCTGACAGAGGTTTTAGGTCGATTTCCGCGACAGCTTTGATTTACTGATGTATATTTTTGGCCGGCCACACTCTTGTTTTAATAAACTGAAATCTCTACTTGCTATTTCCCCATCCGAAATCTTACTGCTTGTTTACAACCAACATTTCCTAAAAAATTAGAATTGATATTTCTCACAGTTTCAACTCCATTTCAGCCCAGCTTGAACTCATTTAAGGATGAAACACGAAAATCAAGAATTGAAAGGCTTTCAGGTTTGCCTTGAAAATCTAGGAAAAAAAACATTAATGGAAGGAAATGAAATCGTTACAGAATAATCTACAAATAATATATTTATTTGAAAAGGAGAATGTCACTTAAACCTGTTATTGGTTTCAAAATGAAGTTCCAAGTGTCACGTTGAAGCACATAACCTACGAGGTTTGTTCGGAAGATATCGAGTCATTTTGAATATCTCCAGAACCGGTTGCGCTACCTTGATGTAACTTGGACACCAGTCAAAGCAGGCCTTGCTGCACATCTCTCTTAATGAGATCTCTCAGGGGTCTATTAAGTCTACAATGAGAGACAATTGAGTGAACTTGTATACTGCGTGACCGTACAGTAATCGAGTTGTTCTTCACGTCTCTAGCAGGATATTGTTACAAAGCATCACAACCTCACCCAGGTCTGTTAGCCCTTCCTCACCTGAAGTTTATATTTGGCTCCTTGCGACTTTTAGCATTTACTACGTTTAAACAGAGGAGATTCTAGACTGTGGACGAAATTAAGGTGAACGATGACTACGCAGACTGTTTTGAATAGTAAAAGGGACGCGTAAATGAGTGTGCAACGTCCGAAGAGGAGTGGTTTGAAGAGGACTAAGGCGCCATATCCTAGACATGCTATTTTCCTTCCCTTAGTATCAAAAGGCTGGATACTTTCCACGCAGATCACACAACTATATATATCTACGAGAGGGGTGAAAAGAAGCACTTTATCGAAAATTTGCCATGATTTTATTATCCGTTGGTCAATCGTAGCGCAGCTTGCTTCACTTTGGACCATACAATGATAGAATATATACCACTCTGAGGACCGAAATAAAATTTGTTCCACGAAAATAGAGTGATATTTATAAAAGTTACGAATGATTTCTAATAGGAAGTTAATTCCCAACCACTCTGTATATATGAGGGATTGAATTAACTTTACTGGTAATCTATACTATACTATGAATAACCGTGGTCGCTGAAGATGACAAACGGTTCATTGAAGATGACAAAGGGTTCTATCGTTTTTTTTCCAAATGTGTGTATGTGCTTGTTTGTTTCTATATCCGTCCGTGTTTTTGATTGTGTGTTCCACCACTCCTGACCGTACCGTTTTGTCAACTTGAAAATTGGTGTCAGTACTCCTTCTGAAAAAGGCCCCTTTTTTTTTAAAAAAAAGAAGCTTTTTGGGGTCCCTATCCAGGCTGGTTAATTAAAAGCATATAGATTCTTCAGAATGTAATTCTTTCTAGATGTACTCTATTTTAGTTGTTTTTTCCAGGGGAATTGAATTTAGTCTGACCATATTTATTCTTCAATGGAATTGTTTTACATGACTTCAAATTTTGACGTTACCGTTGTTCAATTATTGATTGTAACAGCGAGTTTTATTCGATTTAATTATATTTGCTCAATTATTTTCTATGAACGGCTTCTTAGAAATCACTCCCATTCAGAGAGCCCCGGTCATAGAATGACGATTATTAGGTTAACCGGAGAAGCGAATGCTGAAGAGTTTGGTATTCACTTGGAATCCCATGAACCTACGCTTGTGCTAAAATCCAAGTCAATTCGGCTCGTAATACTTCGAGGATAATGTCGGAATATCAAGAATATCCACAAAAAACAACGTTGATAATTAAACATTGATTACTTACAAGCGAGTTTTCCAGAAGTAAGCCCATCACATAATTGTTTAACCTTGATATATATATATATATATATATATATATATATATATATATATATATATATATATATATATATATATTGTGTCATCCGCAGACAGCTGTTTCGTTGTATTACAACTTTTCGGTGTGGCTATAGACAATCCATTATCCCATCTAGTACCACGAGGTAGGATCGAAACATTCGCTTTGAAACCCAGAAGCTGGCATCTTACCTCTTTAAGTGATATATTTACTCACGCACATATTCCCCATCCACCGACCAGAGTGCTCTATTCCTACGTTGGAAGAGCATAATATAGATAAATGTGTGTGTATGTTTTAATATTTTAATATTGTCTCTGCTCCGACATCGAGACCTTTACAAATAAATAAATATCAACTCCAAATGTACGTACAGGTATTTGCAATTTATTATATATATATATATATATATATATATATATATATATATATATATATATATATATAGTCTTGTAAACTTTTCATACGGTAATGCTGAAAAATAACAAATATTTTAGTCAATTTTGAAATGTAATCCCAGAGCATCCACAACTGCGTGTCATGCAAGCCACTTTAATCAGATTTGTGTTATTTCAACACGTTGTCTTGTAAATGTTTACAATATAATTTTAGATTTTTGTTGCATGTAATTTTGTCATAATCATCGATACCATGAATATAATTGCTTCATAATTTTCATTTATTTTCAAGTAAAAACAATCTTTTGTTAAAATTCTCTTGGTATGAACGTAGGCTAAAGTAAGATCATTTTATATGCATTTATGTGTGTTACAGATAAACTCAGGTTAAATTTGAGTTAGGTTTTTGATTTATCTCAATAATTATTCAATAATATTTTAATGAGTTGTGTAAATATACTTGATATTTGTGTTTATATTAATATGTATTCTAAAATTAGTATTTATGTTGAGTTTTGAATTGAATATTGAAAAATATGAGTATTTTTCTTACCCTACGTGTTCAACACTGTATGCTTTGTTCTTTTCTCTGCGTTATTTCTTTGTCAATTTCGAAAACCTTTCTATTTCATACACACACACACACACACACATATATATATATATATATGTGTGTGTGTGTGTGTGTGTGTGTGTGTGTATATATATATATATATATATATTATTGTGTCATCCACAGACAGCTATTTCGTTGTATTAGAACTCTTCAGTGTGGCTATATATATATATATATTATATATATATATATATATATATATATATATATATATATATATATATATGTGTGTGTGTGTGTGTGTGTGTGTGTGTGTGTACGTGTGTGTTTTTCACTGCATCGAAATTTTTTCTTACATTTTATCAAATGGTTCATCCATAGAATCACATACATTATTATAAATTCTTATTTATATCTATAATTACGTGATATTTTGAGATTGCAATAAGTTTATTGGCTTATTCAGAAAGTTTCCATTTACACGTGTTCAGGTAAACCCTGCTTTTCAAAAGTTCGCTTTACGCCGCGTCTCCTTAAAAGTAGTCCCTTCCCTGCTGCTTGCACACTGGCTAAAATAAATACTGCCCACAAAAGTAACAGCCAAAGTCCGTACTACATTCATTTCGCGTGAACTGTTCGAATTCCCCGAACGCCTGAGCAGCACTTCCTAAGAGAACACAGTAGGCAGAAATAGGCGAAAGAGAGGCGGAAGAAAACTGCAAATAAATGGTAATACAATAGTATGGAATTGAGTTTTGCAGCTGCTGTCAAGATCCTTAAACTCGGCCATTACTCTATCAATCTAATCAATTCTCCTTATCAACCCCACTACCGCCGGAGGGTGCTAATCGTCCCTCAGTCCAGATGGTGGCCAGCAGCTGAGAGCCGAGCAATGAGGTGTTAACCCGTGTCAGTCCGACACGTCTAGAACATCTCATTTGTTCGCAAAATCTGCTGTTTCAATATCACCTTTCAATCACCTCGTTGGTCTTGAAGCTTATTATCATCAACCAAGAGTCTCAGCTCGAGTTGTATTTCGATGCTTTCGCCAGTCCACCGACAGGAAATGCTGACCAGAAGGACGCCCGTTTGTTTGGCGTAAACAACTGCCGATGTTATTGTTGGCCTACCAGGGGTTAACGATCGGTCAACGAAGTTGAGTTGTTACTTTCTAACTAGACTCCATCACGGAGTCCGTTAGCAGCTTACGGGTCAGTCCTTTTCTCTCCTTGCCGAAGATGTTATATATTTTTTTCCGTTGCTGTCAAACATTCTCTTCGTTTCTCAGACAGATTTCCGAAAGTAATGGTCAGGCTGACATGAAACATGCTGAGAACGTCCCCAGGGAGAAGACTTTATTGATTTAGGTAATCAACGTCTTTTCGATCACGAGAGAAAAAAACAACAACTCTCAAACCCAAAAGAAACACTCAATAGAAACCGCCACAGGACTAACGTCTTTTGGCAACACGCTGTGTTGGGGTGATCAATTAAGAAAAAAGAAGGGTTGATCAAAGTTATTTTGTTGCGAGGTGGTCATTAGAAAGAGTCTGAATTAAAAAATACATATACATAAGCAGACACAAAGTAAGGGATCACTTTAGCGCAAACTTACATTGCAAACCAAACCACCTCTTAACAGCATTAAGAGAGGGTAATTTTGAAAAAACAAACAAAAAAAAAACAACAAAAAACAACGCTTTATTCTTGATATAATGAGAAGTAGATACCCAGTCAGCCAGCCAGACCAAGTGGAA
>OY735228.1:36871699-36966699 GCA_963457665.1 Thysanoteuthis rhombus | reverse complement strand
AGGCCACACCAGTGAAGCTTGAGAGGTGAGATTATAAACATTTACTCCATCTACTCCTTATTATGTCAACAAATAACCTTTTTTTTTTGTTTTTGTTTTTTCATATCCCCCACCCAATAATAGATGTTTTAGTAATGGGTTCTGTTTGCCATGTAAGTTCATGCTAAATTGGTCCATAGTCTGTGCTCGCTTGTTTTTTTTTGAAAATTCAGTATCTTTAGTGATCCAACGAATGGCAAGGGAAGTAACTGATTCCTTGTTCACTCCTTCTTCCAATGTTCTAATTGATCACCCCCGAGACGGCATGCTGCCAAAAGACGTTGGGCATGTGACGGTCTCTATGGAGTGACTAACCAGAACTGTATCTTTTTTTTTTTTATTTTTTTTTTTTACCAAAATCAATTGAGACTTGTCAGGTCACATTTTTACCCGCGGTCACTATTTTTGCACCTGTCAAAATAATTTCGTATCTGATGGAACATATTTCACCTCTCGACTCAATTTTATTTTTGGTTTTTCTAATTTGAAATCATGTTTTTTTTTTTTTTTTTCCTGGGTAAGTTTTATTTTCGTTTCCATCCAATTTTATTTTTGGGAAATTCACTTTCAGTGTTGCGTTTGTTTTTTTAAGTATTCACATATAAGGTAAAAAAAAAGGAAAAGAAAAGGAAAATATTTTAGTATATGATTCACCTTTTCTTTAATACTTCGGGATAGTAAGATATACGCTAACAGATGATCTGTGGTTGTCCCAACATTACCATAAGAAAATTATCGTCCAGAGATATGGATGGAGGCTTGAATTGAAGAGAGAAGAAGAAGAAGAAGAAGAAGAAGAAGAAGAAGAAGAAGAAGAAGAAGAAGAAGAAGAAGGAGGAGGAGGAGGAGGAGGAGGCGAAGAGGAAGGAGGAGGAGAAGAAGAAGAAGAAGAAGAAGAAGAAGAAGAAGAAGAAGAAGAAGAAGAAGAAGAAGAAGAAGAAGAAGAAGAAGAAGAAGAAGGAGGAGGAGGAGGAGGAGGAGGAGGTGAAGAGGAAGGAGGAGGAGGAGAAGAAGAAGAAGGAGGAGGAGGAGGAGGAGAAGAAGAAGGAGGAGAAGAAGGAGGAGGAGGAGGAGGTGAAGAGGAAGGAGGAGGAGGAGAAGAAGAAGAAGAAGAAGAAGAAGAAGAAGAAGAAGAAGAAGAAGAAGAAGAAGAAGAAAAGAAAAACGGGTCTGGTTAGTCACTCAGTAGAAACCTACAAGTGACCAGCATCTTTTAGCAACATGCCGTGTTTGGCGTGATAAGTTTTGAAAAAAAAATTGAAAAAGGGATGATCAATGAATAAGTTAGCTCTCTTACCTGGACAGTGATCACTAAAAAAAGAGGTGAGTTTTCAAAGAATATACGGGCGAATAATACTGATCAATTTATGATAAACTTACACTGCAAACTGATCCTCCCTATATATTCGGGGAGCGTGACATAATAAGGAGTATATGTTATTTTCCGCCCTCTGACTCTGTTGGCACTGCCTGTACGCGTTATATACACATAGCCAGTCAACCAGCCAACCAGCCAACCAGCCAGACCAATTCGAAAACTGAAGAGATCTATGTTGACAAATTTGGTGACAGTTTTGGTTGACCGTTTCAAATATTTGAGGATGGTAGCAGTTGTGAAAAGATTGTAGTTGCGTTAGATGAGAATAAGAGAGGAGACGCAGGAGAATATAGAGGAGTGATCGAAGGGTTATAGGAGGAGGAGAGTGAAAAAGAAATTGTATGATTGTAGTAGCTGTATAAGGAGGAGAACGTTGAGGAAGAGGATGAGGATAAAACGAAACAATGTAAAGGAGTAGAAAAGGGGAATGGTAACAGTGATACAGTACCGTCAAAATTATTGTGCACTTTGTTCGAAATCGACTTATTCCATTATAAAACCCAAATTAAAATACTAAGATGTAAACCGAAGTACACGTTCTTATGCATTCTGGATTCCGTTTTCATTCCAGTATTCTGCTCAAGGAGAATTTCAACCAGTTGGAAACAGAGAGTCTTAAAAGAGCATAATAGCTCTTGGGATTGAATGATGTCAAGTTTCTTTGAGGTCAACCTGAGGTTACATGAGGTCAACAATGGTTTGAAATTCTCCTTTTACAGAAGACGAAATTCATTACTAAACAAAAAACAAAACACAACAAGTTTTACATTTTTGTGGTTTGAATATGGTTCAAAATTAAATGAGTCAATTTTGAAAAAAAAACCTCAATGATTTTGACCGCACTGTGATAGTAGATGTTGCAGAATAAAGAAAAAACAAAAATAAAACAACAACAACAACAACAACAACAACAACAACAACAACCCCCCAAAAAACAAAACAACAGATCTGAGAGCTGGTGGGTCGAACTCCTCTTCTATTTCTATTCTGACTGGAGTTGATTATTGCAACTTTTGTCTTACATATATGATAAATGAATTCGTAGATATAGAGAATGCATGTTAGATTGGCTCAGTTGGTGTGAGAGCCACATAGCAATCACTTGGTCGTGATTTCAAATCGCAGTTGGGAAATACTGATTTTAACATAACGTGCTAGACAAATAGTTAAAAGTTTACTCCTCTGAATTTGGTGAGGGTTGCTCTTGTCACAGGGGAAAAATCAAAGTCAGCTCCAGACTTGGACTGAAGCTTGGCAAGAATAGCAAGTGAAGAAGAATTGGAAGAAGACCGGGAACAAGAAGAGTAAAAAAAAAAATCATTCAATAGAAATTGTCACCTGACCAATGTCGTTTGGCAGCATGACACATCGGGGTGATCAATTACAAAATTGGAAAATAGGATGATTAGTGAATAAGTTACTTCTCTCGTCGTTTGTTAGACAGTGATCACTAGAAAAAGTCTGAATAAAAACGAAACAAAAACAAACAAGCGTAAATGCTGCCGGACATAAACATAGGACCAATTTAGCATAAGCCTGCATGGAAAATTGAACCCCCACTTAAAAACCTAATTTAATGGTAATTAATTTAAGGGTATATTATATAAGCAGAATTATACTAGGATTCTGTTTGCATGTGTAACCATTACGCTATTCTTCAGAGGATCAAGGTGTATTATCAACCCAATCCACAGCCCTTTTAGCTGGAATCAGTTACCCTCTTTGAGAGAGTAATATATATATATATATATATATATATATATATATATATATATATATATATATATATTTATATATATGTAACAAATTAGTTATGCAATATAACTTAATATGATTTAATATTATGGAATATCCGATGTATGTTGGATTAATTTCATTCGCCTGAGGAAGTCCAAACAGGGCAAAACTTAAACGTATTTGTGTAGCGAATCCTTGCTCCATTATATATAGAGAGAGAGAAAGAGAGGAAAGGGAAGGAAGGTATCCATACAGACCTTGATGCAAAACTAATATTTTATGAGAATTTTGATAAAAACTTGTAAACTCAGTCAGGTGGCAGCCAGGTGCGCACTTTTGTCAGAATCTTATCTATTTCGCTTTCATCTCTCTCCATTTTCTCTTATTACCTTCCTCCCTTTTTTACCACAGGTAGAAATATCTATCATCTATTATGTATTGATTAAAGGTAACACTTTCTGTTTTCTATTTATCTTTCTCACCTTTCCATTTCTGGGTTATTCAACGAGGAGAAAAAAAAATGTGTTTCATCCAAAAGTCCTTCCTGCCGTCATTCATCTCTTGTTTCATTCATTCTCTTCTGCATTCCTTACTTCATTCTTTTATTTTTATTTCTTTTCATTCTTTTGTCCATTTCGAATCTTATCTCTCTAAATCATACTTCCTTCTCTCTTTGTCTGTTTTTTCCTTTGGCTTTTCTTTCTTTTCACTGTTTTTCTCATTTTGAATCACATCACGCCAAATCCCATTTCTTTCTTTCTTTCTTTCTTTCTTTCTTTCTTTCTTTCGTTCTTCTTTTCTTTCTTTCTATATGATGCTAACAATGGGGAAATTATGGCATTAGGAACTTGCACATCAACCTTATATAAAGTCTCTTTTATTGGAACACAATACCATGTATAAAGGTGACTCTCTTATTTTTAATGTTTGTCTTTTTAATTTGATTCTACATGTATAACAGATATTTTTCCCGTTAAATTACACTGAGTGATAGAAATAATGAATTAGCCAGTTGATCTTGGATGTGAGGCAAATTCAATGAGAGCTGACTGCTGATGACCGATCAAGCAGCAGCTACACCCAAAATTATTCTTGCATAGCTTGAGACCGTCTGGTCATGAAAGACACCCAGTTCTTATTTGGTAGCCCATAGTTGTAGCCACATTCTGATAATCTTGGTTGATGAGCAAAAACTCGATCAAGCGTGAATATCAGGACTGAAATCATAACTTCTTGTGTTAAGACATTGTACTTCGTTGGTTCTAATGTACGAAGACTATCACATGAAATTAATTTTAAAAGTGTTAATTGAGACCGGTGTGCGTGTAACGAACACCTTTGAGGGGACAGGATTTTAGCAGTCAACGTAGGAAATAATTAGAGAACTCACTACGAGGCAGTTTAAGCATATTAATGCCTAGACTCTCCACGAGATCCTCAAATGAAGAGGAAATCAAGCGAAGAATCACTTTAGGATGGCAAACCTTCGGCAGAGCGAGCTCAACTGTCAAAATCCAGACGATCCTAAAAAGAAGAATATACTACCAATGCATCCTCCCGATAGTCACTTATGCAGCTGAAACATAGAACCTAACCAAGAGACAGACCTGCAAACTGAGAAGCATGCAACGCACGCATGAGAGAATCATGCTCAACCTCACATGGAGAGACCATAAGACAGCACTATATATGAGGGAGAAAACAGGAATCCGAGAGATCAAAATAGAATCTATTAAAAAACTTCAATGGCAATGGGCAGGCTATGTTGCAAGAATGACAGACAACCGATGGACCCACAACATGGATCCCCAAATATCACGTGCGAGGCTGGCAGAATACAAGATTGAGAGATGACTTAGACAAATTCAGAAAATACTGGCTCTGCGATTCCCATGATAGAGAAATGTGTTGAATCCTGGGGACGGTCTATGTCCAACGACGGACGTTAAAAGACTGATGATGACGATGATGATGCCTAGAGAGATCTAGCTTATTTGATAATGTGCCTTGACTGTAGATAGAGATCACAGCTACCGCCGATAAAAAAGCACTTCTTGTTTTTTTAGATCACAGGAAAGATGGTTTGACCTAATAATATATGACTAGAACATGGCTTTCCCTCATCATGTAATTCAGCCGTATATGCTAATATAAAGAAAAAAGATCCAGATATATATAAAATAAAAAGGGTATAGATGTTTATTCAGCAGTTGCCTGTGTTAGGGGTGATCAATTGAAACATTTGAAGAAGGGGATATCAATAGATAAGTTACTTCTCTCACCTTTTGTTGGGCAGGAATTATTAAAAAGTCTGAATTTTCTCAAAAATGGCGGGCACAATGTCGCGACCAATTTAGCATAAACTTACAATTAGAAACTGAACCCCTACAAAAACCTATTTGAAGGGGTAGATTAAAAAAAAGCATAAAAAGTTTTTTTTGTCGATAAGATGAGGAGTGAATGTCGAAATTTTCAGCCCTCTAGCTCCATCGGTGCGGCTCATACGCGTGTTGTATAGGTAGCTAATCAGAGTACTAGCTGGACTAACTGAGAGAAACCTATTTCGAAAGTTTTGGTACCAATTTTAGTTGACGGCTTCCAAAACTAAATAAAGAAACACCATCTTGTGGATAACAGTCGTGTTGGGAAGTAGGTTCAGAAATGTGAAACAAAAGATGTAGGAAAGGATTTCCGATTATTGTTGGAGGTAGATCCGCCAGGAGAAGATAATCTAATGAGATTATTAAACTTCTTTGGGTTGATCAGGAATAAAAACAACTGCATTGAAAGATTGTACAACGCCAATCTTTACGTTGGAGAACTTGTATTTGGCTCTCAGTACGGTATCTTACTGCAAATCCTCAATTTCTATGAATTGGTTTCTATGTTTACGACAAGAGAGAGAGAGAGAGAGAGAGAGAGAGAGAGAGAGAGAGAGAGAGAGAGAGAGAGAGAGAGAGAGAGAGATAGATATGCAGAGAGGGAAAAGTTAGAAATATATACACACACACACACACATATATATATATATATATATAGAGAGAGAGAGAGAGAGAGAGACAGAGAGAGACAGAGAGAGGGGGCAAAGTTAGCAGAAATAAAGAGGGTGTGAAAGAGAAAAGGCAAATCAGGTAAAAAAGAGCAGGCGAGAGAAAAAGACGCCAAGCCTAAGGAGAGAGAGGGGAAGAGAGAATAAAATAATAAGAAAGGAGAGGAAAGAGAGAGAGAGAGAGAGAGAGAGAAAGAGAGGGGAGAAGTGAGAAAATAAGATAGATGAAGAGAATGCATGAGAGAGGGAGAGTGAGAGGCACTGACGGAGAAAGATTGAGAGAATTGGGAAGAGTGCATGTTATAGACAGCCAACTTGAAACTCTATCTCTACCCTCCCAGAGGTGTTATCCAAAATATTGGTGAATTTATGAAGAACGTTTACCAAATTTATCACGGACTTTTGCTGCTAACGGTTAGTACCCATCGTAAGATCGATTAATAGTACTCTTCGTGAGATCGCTATATACATTCCTGAGAGGATACTCCGAAGGAGACGGTAGAAATAAGGTGTTGGGGGTGAGCATTTCCGTGGTCAGGTTCTGGGTAGCATTTCGTATATTTTATTGACAGAAGAAATTACCAATGCATATGGAAATCTAGGTTTCATTTCCCTTAACTTTTCTTAGAAGTGCCATACCATTTTTTTCCAAAGAAGTGTTTCCCGAATATAATTGAATCACTGTGGCCCTACAAATCATCATCATCATCATCATCATCATCATCATCATCATCATCATCATCATCATCACCAGTCTCTTAACGTCCGTTGTTGGACATAGACGTTCCCCTGGATTCGCTACACTTCTCTATCGTGGACGTTGCGGAGCCAGTACTTTCTGAATTTGTCTAGCTCGTCTCTCTCTTGTCCTTGATACTCTGCCAACCTCGGTTGTCGATGTAGACTCCGGGGATCCATGTCATGAGTCGCAATGACCATCGGTTGTCTGCCATTCGTGCAACATGGCCAGCCTATTGTCATTTGAGTTTTTTTAAATGGATTTTATGATGCTTCTGACTCCTGTCTTCTCCCGGATGTATTGTGCTGTCTTATGGTCTCTCCATGTGAGTTTGAGCATAATTTTTTCACGTACACGTTACATGATTCTCAATTTGCAAGTCTGTCTCTTTAGGTCCCATATTTCAGCTCCATAAATCACTATTGGGAGGATGCAATAGTTTGATACTTTTCTTTTTAGGATTAATGGGATCTTCTTGCGCCCCTCAAGTGACCAACTAAAATAGCTCAGTTGACAACGGATTCTTCTCTCTTAGGGAATCTCAGTTTCTCTTTGTATCTTTGGGAGCTCCTGGTCACATTTCTTGGGCCACAACCTTGAAAATTTGCACGATTACAACACTAGATATCAGCTAAACAGTTCCCCCAACCCAAAAGTGCTTTTGGGGGTCGCTATAGTTATTTTGGAGCTTTTAAAACAAATAATTTTAGATAAAAGATTTATTTTCTTCAGATAATTTTAGATAAAAGATCCACGATTTTTATTTTGATATTTTATCCGAAACTTTCAGATAATTTTAGATAATTTTATTCAGAGGTCTATTTAAAAAAGAAAAATAACATTAGAAATTTTTTGTAGATAATTAACTTGGGTACACGTGCGGGCGACGATGATTCATTCATGCGAGTTACGGACATCAGTATTATTTTCTCTGTTAGATCGAGAAATTACACCCTTTCTCTTCGTGTCCGAGAAAAGAATTCAATTTTGTTTTTGTCGGGTTGTTTTGCTCAGGTTTCTTGACTTCAATGTAGTATGAATCAGTCGTGTCTGATCATGTATGTTCTCGTTTAAACATTTTTGGGAAATTAAATTGGAAATCCGCTGAAACATGCTCCTTAACACAAAACAAAAAAAAAAAGGGGGGAAAAATGCTTGAAAAAGAAAAAAAAATGGATAGGATAGGCTACTTCACAGCCTCAGGATTCTTGCTCTGGCGTAACAAATTTTCAATGTTTGCCGTTTGCTATGGAAGTAATGCTGCAGGAACCTGTGAGTTTACTTACAACCGGATTAAGCCTATCCTCAGAATTTCATTAAACTGGAAAGCAATGCGAGACGGTGGTGGCAATGATATGGGGAATATCCCCGAAGGAAAGGGGCGCTAAAATAGTGGGTGGTAGTCCACGAATAGCTCGGATTATTGTTGAACACGAAACCGTTGTAAAAGAGTGCACTTCAAGAAGAAAAACCAAAAAAAAAAAGGGAGAAAAACTCAAAACAAAAATAAAACAAAACAGATCTGGTTAGTTGCACAAAAGACACCGTCATCTGACTGACGTCTTTTGGCAGCATGATGTGTTAGGGGGTAATCAAAAAAATTGAAAAAAGAGGCGATCAGTGAATAAGTTACTTCTTTCGATTCTGTTGGTAGACTGAGGATCAATTTAGCATAAACTTACACTGCAAATTGAACTTCCCATAAGACCCCTATTTTGGAGGAATTAAAAAAAAAACAAGCAAAGGACGCTGGCACAAACTAGGAATCAATTTAGCATAAACTTACACTGCAAATTAAATATCCCATTAAACCCCTTTTTAGACGAGGTTAAAAAAGACTAAAAAAAACTCCGTTTTTATTGACATAACGAGGGGTAAAATTTTCAGTCCTCTAGCTCCTTTTAGCATGTAGGCGTGATTCTCACATACATAGCCAGCCAGTCGGACCAACTTGAAAACTGACGAAACCTATTTTGATAGTTTTAGTGACAGTTTTGTTGACAGTTTCTAACATCGCAGATGTATGAAGGGGTACAAATAAGAGAAAGAAAAGGTTACAAATTCGTAAAAAATCTATTAATTTGAATTAGAGAATTTCTGTTTAATCTTATTTATTCTGTTTTTATCTATCCAAGTTTTTTTCCCGCCATTTTTCTATTGAATTAGAGGACATTTGTATGACAGAGTTAGTAAACATTTAACATCAGAGAGGAAGGTTGGAGAGGTGATTTGAAGAAGGAGTTCCTTCCCCCTTAACTTGACACTGGGAAAACAAGCATCACATCAGTTTCGAACAGTATGCACTCTACCCTCTCCCAAAACACAGAGAGAGAGAGAGAGAGAGAGAGAGAGAGAGAGAGAGAGAGAGAGAGAGAGAGAGAGCGAGAGAATGAGTATGCATTCTACCCTCTCCCCAAACACACAGGAGAGAGAGAGAGAGAGAGAGAGAGAGAGAGAGAGAGGGGAGAGGGAGAGAGGGAGAGAGAGTGATAGACGAGAACAGTCAGACATACCGACAGATTTAGAGACAGAAAGAAAGTGTATGCAGATAAAGATAGAGAGAGAGAGTATGCACGCAACCCTCTCCCAAAATACAGCAGAGGAGAGCGAGAGAGAGAGAGAGAGAGAGAGAGAGAGAGAGAGAGAGAGAGAGAGAGAGAGAGAGAGAGAGAGAGAAAGTATGCACTCTACTCACTCCCAAAACACAGAGAGAGGAATACTATGCACGTCAATCACGGAGAGAGAGAGAGAGAGAGAGAGAGAGAGAGAGAGAGAGAGAGAGAGAGAGAGAGAGAGAGAGAGAGAGAGAGAGGAAAAGGAGAAGAAGAAAAGATCAATTTCCTGTTAAGCTGTGTCTCACATTTTTTCTAATACAGACGCCTGCCCCACCCTAGACCAAATGGTAGGGGATCGTATCTCAGATGGGAAGTAAGCTATGCAAAAAGGGTCAAGCTAATGAACGTTGTCGGGGATGTGGAGACTCCAACTTCAATATTAGAGGTGACCAAATAACGCGAGGAATATCAGTTGCAGGGGAACGTCTTCACACTGCACCGGAAATTGGAGCTACTCAGGTCCTACACTCATTGAAAGGAACCTGGTCCGGAAATGTTAGACTCTCTTTCCTTTCAAGCTCTCTTCCTCATCTTCTGTTTACGTCCCTCATTCACTTCTAACTCATTCTTCAAACTCATTCAGATATCTCTTTCAGCTCCTTCACATTTTTGGTATTTATCGTTTCTTTCTCTTTCGGGATTTTTTTCTTCTTATCCTTCTTTTTTCTCGTTTCCGGTTTTCGAGTTATCTGCTTATATTTTTGTTCTTTTGTTTTTATTCTCTACTTTTTAGAAACTGTCAACCAAAACTGTCATCATAGATTTCTTCAGTTTTCAAGTTAGTCCAGCTGGCTGACTGGCTTGTTGGCTGTGTATCTATGTATCTGGCGTATAGTCCACACCAATGGAGCTGGGCAATGGTTTCTAAACTGTGGTCCGTGGACTCCCGGTGGCAATTAAATAATGTTCGGGGTCAGTAGCAGTGTTCATCTAGAACCTGTTATTGCAAATCTTGTGACTGAGGAACAACATCATCCAGCACACTGCTATCAAAAGACTTGATTATTGTACTCACATCTGTACCGTATATCAGATTTCGAATAAACGTAATCCATTTTAAATGATATGATTTTAAAAGGTCAAAAATATTTTCATTGTAGTTCATAGATTAGTCAAAAAACTAAATACTAGAAATAAGGGACTGCCGGAATATTTCCTTTACAGAAGGGGCACTCGGGTTTTCAAGGTTTTGATATCATTGAGCAAGAGGGCTTAAAATTCAAACATTTACACTTTTTTACATCTTCAAAAAAGAAACAAATTTGATTTTTGCCTTCTCGGATAGGTTTTCAGCAGAAGATTCAATTTGCAATGTAATTTCAAACTAAATTGATTCCCTTAATTTGTGCCCAGTTGCTTTTGAAAATCCAGACTTCTTTAGTGCTCACTGCACAACAAAATGCAAAAGAAACTGCTCTTTCATTGATCACCACCGTTTCCGATGTTTCAATTGATAACGCCAAATTTTTAATTGATCATCCCTAACACAGCATGCTACCAAAATACGTTGGTTATATGCTTTCTTTTTTCTTCAATTCCCTTTGTTTGCGCTTTTTTCATAATTTCTTCTTTTTTTTCTATCTCCTTGGCTTTCTTCTCTTTTCACACCTTCTTTCTCGTTATCATATTCTTCTTCCTTCTGTCTTCATTAACTTTTTTCGTTTTATTCTTCATCATCTTTATCACTCTTTTTCTTCCTCTTGTTTTTCTTCCTCTTGTTTTTTCTTCCTCTTGTTTTTTCTTCTTATATCTCTTCTGTCCTCTCCACCATCATCTCCTTCTTTGTAAACAACCTTTTCTTTCTTTTTCTTTTCTTCTATCCTTATTCTTAGTGTTACCCCATCGTCTTTACCTTTATTTCTTTCTTTCCATATTTCTAGTAGCAAATCACTGGTTACTGAGTGTATCGCAAACCCTTCATTGTTTTTCCTCACCAACTGACTCGATGTCACATGGCCACCCAGAACATAGTCCGAAGTGTTAGGTGGGGTAACGGTTATAATCCAGGAACACGGAATCTGCGAACCAAATTCGAAACCCGAGTTGTGTCAGCATATATCTTTTCAATATCAATATCCTTGGGTGAGATATGAATTCAACTCTATATGCACTCTCGTTATCAGGTTAACTGTATTCTCACTGGCACATCACGAAGTTAGAAAGACCAAGTGAACGAGTACATAGGCAATCAAATCATCTCTAATCACTGTACCTCTCCAGGTAATATCTCCAAAATGTCTGCTATTCAATATTGATAGATGGAGTTCAGTCACTGAAGATGGACTCACAATTTTGTATATGTCCCCCACCCAACTTTCAATAATTGTACATAATCTAATATACACGTAGACACATTTCCTGACCCACGGATTCACACATATACAAGCGATTACACTATAATAGTTATTTGTTGACAAAGATGACTTGATCACAGGGTGATATTATTGGAGCACCCAGGGAAGAATGATCTCCCTAGCAATAGCTGGCTAGATTAGCACTTTACCTCTTGCAAAACAGCAGGTGATCTTTCTCTTTTTACTCTAGAGTCATCTTTCTATTTAATTTTATACATTTCAGATATTTACCAATGGTAATCTTTGGTTATTTGGTCCAAAAACACGATAGTAGAAAGATTGTGAAAGGTTATCCCCCTTAGAGGCTACATGAATCCGAGCCAAATTTATAGCTAAAAATGTTACGTATGCTCCAAAATTCATCGAAGAGTATACGGTTCGGGTTCAGGGTTAGAGTTAGGGGAATAGGGTTAGGATTTCGAGACCAATGACTTAGATTTGAAGAATGGTATCTTACAGCGAGAAAAACAATGTTATTCGAAGTGTACTTGCGATCTTTACCTCTAAAGTTAGCTGGAAATGAAAGAAGCATGCGCTTCATAGCCATCAAAGGCGGATAAGTTTTTTGAATCTTCATGCTATCGAATTTTAGGACCAAATAACCATGGATTACCTTAGTGAGATTAGCTCTGACCAGGGTCAAATGTTGGGAAGTGGAAATGGACAAGGAAGTGTGGGCTTCGCCAATTTTTCAATGAGCCAGAGACTACTTGTTCTTAGTACCAACATTCGAAATTCCGACTACCATCGCTGGTGAGGAACGAAGAACTAATTCATTCACCGACCAGAGGAAATGTTTTAGTTAAATGTATCCAAATGCATATAGATCATATTGAATACGTAGAACCTCGTGTGAGACCCAGACAGAACATTGGCAACATTATTGCACACTTATCAAAAATGTATTATTCAATTCTAAACCCTATTTAAACAATAATACAGGTTCATATGCATTTAAATCGTGTATTCATTTTAACAATATGCACAAAGAGAAATTAGACCTTTGTTGACCTCATGCGACCTCAGGTTGACCTCAAGCAAACTTAACATCATCATACTCAATGGTGGTTGTTTTACCCGAGCTGAACTTTTGAAAAACTTCTCGTTTTGAACTGCGTGCCCATTTAATCCCCTTCATTAGAAGTAACAGGTTTAAAATCCAACGAGTGATTATCGTGCATGCTTGTCCAATATTGTCACCACGGGATCTGGTAACGATGTGAGACCAAGGAAAAAGTGGAAGCTCATCTGAAAGATGCCTCCTTAAGGTGGGAAGAAATTACAAAAAGTGGGAGTATCAAAGATAAGCGTATTCAACGTTGAGGAGAAACTGAAAAATGGTGAAATTCGTCTCCTCAGCCAACTGAGAAGTGCCAACAAGAGTTTCTTTCAACTCACAAAAGAGATAGAATGTTGGCTGCACTTTGCAAAAAACATCGACCAGTATTACCCAAGGACTTGGCAAATCTCTGCAAGGCCTGTGGTATTCAGTGTAGACCAAGTTCTATGAAAAGGCTTTGTCAGCTTGATTTTTGAGCCTGGAGACCTCTGAAGTTGCCTAGACAAACAGGTGGTGAAAGAAAAGAATATTGGCGATTGAATAACAACACTTGATACATGAGGAACGAATGAAGGCAATTATTAATAGTATTGCAAAAGAAAGTATCTGCATCATAATTGTTATATGAATTTTGATTTATGTACATTTTTGTTGTACCTTAATTTCCTGTCAAAGCCCCAAATGAGCAAAACGTTGACGTAAAAAGTCATTTGTTTTAAACTGTCTTCTGGTATTGTCATCTTACTCTCAGATTGTCAATTAATCCACACCCTTATGATGATTATATATATATATATATATATATATATATATATATATATATATATATATATATAAATATAAAGTGACTGAAGTGACAAAAAACAATTTTGAAAAAATGCTTAATGTTCGAAGCTGTAAAACTTTATAGACTATATACATACGTGTGTGTGTGTGTGTGTGTGCGTGCGTGTTTAATTTGCTTTTAATTTAGGAAAAAGTTTCCTTCACTCTTGGTCTCTTAAAGGGTTCTGTCCCGTCACTTCAAAACCCTTTCAAACCCTTCTTTTTGAAGAATTATTCCTGAACATATAAAATAAGATATGTATATGGTGGGAAAGTAAGTTCCACTTCAGCCTTATAGTTACATTATAAATCGGGCCTCCTCCTCAAACCTTTTGAAATCTTTTCACAACAACATTTGTCTTAAAAATCATCCCTAAGCCCATTGAGTTAGCATGCCAAATGTGGGCATGTTTAGGTACTTTTTATAGAGTGACAGAAAAACACACGAACACAGACGAAGCTCGATTAATCACAGAAACACACACAGTCATCTCGCACTAATTGTTCACTACTTTAAAGCTATTAATAGTGAAAATAAATGTTTTTGTCTTGTCGATTTCATTCGAGGCATTATCAAAATGTGATTGAACTTCAAGTGGAAGAGTCCATTGTTCGATGTGCAGGAGATGTTTTTACAGTTTATTGTTACCCTTAAGTGGAAGAGTCAACTGTCACAAATAGAAAATGTCACTGTTCATTATGGATGTATGTGTGTGTATGTGTGCGTTTGTATGTGTGTGTGTGTGCGTGAGAGGGAGGGAGGGAGGGAGAGGGAGAGTATGCTTGCGTGTTTGTGTGCGTGTGTATAAGTGTGTGCACATCTATGGATGTACACAGATACCCACAACCATGCGCATACACACTCTAAATGAAAAATTATTCTATTCCACTTTTTTTTCAATTTATCAAATTAAGTCCTTTCTCCTGAACATTTTAACACTTTAACACGTTCAAATTCAAGAATTATTCCGAGAAATGTCACGGATGTGCGTACATCCAAGCTTAAATCTCTGCGAAATACGTGTATGTGTAAACACGTATACGTATGTACGCATACGTGTGTGTGTGTATGTGTGTGTGTATGTGTGTGTGCATGTATGTGTGTGTGTGTATTCATTCTTCTTGGCGCACGCACGACGGTTCGTGTGCCTATTTCTGTGTGCGTGTGTCCCGGCGTTTGTAAACGTGTACGTTTACGCGTTACTGGTTTAAAGAATTAAGTTTCCTTCATTTTGAATTTACAAGGACCGAGCGGGAACGTGAGGCCAAGAAGCGGCGCGCATGCGCATTGACGCCTTAATTAAGTCTTGAGTTCCTGACGTGGTTGTTAATCCCCTCAGCTCAGTGACTAAGATTGTCAAGGAGAAGTGACAAGGACTGAACCGATTGTGGTAGAAACGATGCGGGATAAAAAGCTGGGATGGACGGTAGAAGGGAGGCATTCACAGATTACAGCACGGACTCGAGTCAGTCATTTTTTTCCTCCCCCAAATTCAATCCATAACGACTTAATGCGTAGCTTTTTTTATATTTTTTAAAACCAGCTTTTGTTTCCTTGAATTTTTTTCTTTCTATCTTTTTATCTTCGTTTTCTATTCATTCTTTCTGTTTAATTATTTCCTCTCATTCTTTTATATATATATATTTTTTATTTTTCCTTCGTTTCTTTCTTGTTTCTATTTGAATATTTCTCTTTTGATATCCCTTTTCTTCGTTTAATATACCTTTATCTCTTTTCCATTCTGATTATTTTCACCTTTTTTAAATTGTTTTCTCCTTTCTTCTTTTTCTTCTACCAACTTTCTTTCTTTCGTTCCTTTTGTTTAATCATTTCCACATCCTTTCTTTCTTTCTTCTTTTTCTCATCTCCACATTTTCTTTTTTCTTTCTTTCTGCTTATTGATGTCCGCATTCTTTCTTTCTTTCTTTTTTCTTTCTTTCTTTCTCCTTCTTATTTCCACATTCTTTCTTTCTTCTTTTCTTTTTCTCCCTTTTCTTATCTCCGCTTCCTTTTTAAAAATTATTTCCACATTTTTTCTTCCTTTCTTTCTGCTTAATTATTTCCACATTCTTTCTTTTTCCATTTTCTTTCTTTCTCATCATTGCCACATTCTTTCTTTCTTTCTTCTTTTTTTCTTACTTCCATTCTCCCTCTTTTTATCTTTTGTTTGTTTCTTTCTGACAATTATTCACCTTTTTCATTCCTTTCTTTTGGAACAAAATCTTTTTCCAACTTATTTTGTCTCACCTTTTTTCCTCTTTTTAGTATGTACACGTCTCTTTTTATTCCTTTTCTCTTCATTTAATAATCCTTCTCTTCTTTTCTGATTATTTCCACCACCCCCTTTTTAAAAATAATTTCTTCCATTTTCTTTCTTTCTTAATTTTGCTACACTCTCTTTTCCCCCTTTTTCTTTCTTTCTTAAAAAAAAAAAATTCCGTCTTTCTTTTGTACCCTTTTGCTCGTTTGTTTCTTTCTAATTATTATTCGTCTCTTTTTTTCACCTCTTTCTTATCTTCGAGGGAAAAAATATTCAAACATATTTCTATTTACATTTTTCTTTCTGGACATTTGAACATTTTTCTTTATTTTTCTCTCACTCATTTTGTTCCTTCAATTTCATTCCTTTCTATTGTATCTTTCTCTTTCAAATTATTTCCACATTCTTTTATATATCTTCTTTATTCTTCATTTCATCTTCTGAATCCAACTTAGAAAAAAAAAACCCAAAACTTTCTTTCCCCCCTCTCTCTCTTTCTGTGTCCCTCTTTATTTCCTTTGTTTCTCCTTTCATTGAGGCTTCTTCATAATTCTATTAGTCACTTCCAGGCACCGTGACTGCTGCTTCATTTTATTGCTCTGCACCTTATCAACTTTATTTACTTTTAGATTTTGATTAAAATAGGAATTTATTTTGTGACAATCTCTACACAATTACACATGCATAAACATACACACACGAGCAAACTCACCAGTGTACACACACACACTCATTCATATATATGTACATATATATGTTGGAGGAAATTTAGTGGTCTTTTGGTTGCTTTTTTTCGAGACTACTGTACACACAACATTCTCCCCCAGTTCATTACTACACCCACAAATGTAAATAGCCACAGATTTTTACTACAGTTTTCTGTATCACCAAGTGCTGGTGAAAAGGCAGGTGCAACTCCAGTGAAATGCATCAAGCCTATCTTTAACCACACACACACACACACACACACACATATTTACGTATACATAGATATATGTGTGTGTACATGGGTAGATATAGAAAATTTAGTTTTTCGCGCTGTGTTTCATGTAATCGGATGCAATCGTCAGATTGTCTGAAACTTGGAGACACTGCGAAGCACTGAATTTTCTATGTACACCTTTTTATATGCTCTATCCCCGATATTGAATGCTTTTCATCCATACATAACTCGACCCTAAAGATTATTACAATATCCATATCTATCTATATCTATCGATCTATTTATCTATCTCTCTCTCTCTCTCTCTCTCTCTCTCTCTCTCTCTATATATATATATATATATATATATATATATGTATGCACTGTTTTATTGAATCATTGTTATTTGCCCTTTTCTAAAATATGGGACAAACTGTATTTCCAACAAATGCACAAAAAGAAACAATATATATATATATATATATATATATATATATATATATATATATATATGAGGTAGGTGAAAAGCCACTCTCTGTTAGAAATTGATCATTTATTAGTCAATTGTCAATAAACTAGATTTACTTTGGACCGTACAATGGTAGAATTCGCCAGTTGTACTCAAATTCAACAGAGGCGCCAATTTCTGTAAAATCTTCGGTAAGGCCTTGATAGATCTTTGCAAGAGGTCCGGCATTATCTTGTCCATAACATGCTGAATATGCTTCTCCAGCTGATCAAAAGTTTGTGGTTTGGTGCGATACACTTCCTCCTTCGCCCACCCCCGGAAGAAAAAGTCACGGATTATTTACAAAAGTTGCATATGATTTTTAATAAGGAATTAATTCGCACACACCCTTTATATACTTGAGTGCAAAATACTTGTACTCAAGAGACCAATTTTAATCTAAGCAAGTGCGATGCACCCATTTAGGGTACGTCCATCAACCACCACTGCCAGCTCCGTTATCACTGAGTGTACTACTAAAATTATTGGCGCCTCACTTTGTTTATTGATTCGCTTATCTATCTATCTATCTATCTATGTTCATATCTTTCATCATCATCATCATCATCATCATTCTTTTAATGTCCGTCGTTGGACGTAGACTTTCCCCTGGATTCACCACAATTCTCTATCATGGGCGTTGCAGAGCCAGTATTTCCTGAATCTGTCCAGTTCATCTCTCCATCTTGTGTTCTGTCGGCCTCAGTTTCTTAAGGCTGTGGACAAAGGCTGGCTAGAATATCAAGTTAACCATCGATCTAAGACAAGTGCTTTGCATACGTCGGTATAAGTAAGAATGGTTTTTATCAATTTTGTTTACAAATAAAGAAAAACAGATAGGTATATTATTCAACCTGATTCTATTTAAAGACGCTGAATCCAGATTATTAACGGCTTTGTCCCAACTAAAAAACTGCCGTTAGCATATCTCTCAAATGAATATTAACTAAAAAAAAACTTCGCTCGCAGATAATATTGTATTCATAAATGCAAATATCTATTTGCTTATTTTAAAAGCCTAAGATATTTGGTTTGATACTCAAGAAATGCACTAAATTTACTATGGCATTTATTTGAAACTAGCAGGGATAACAGGCGTTGTCCAAGAAGAGAAAAACAGCCTCAAATATAACAAGACAGGAAAACAAATTATATCTTTTGAAGTTTTTCTAAAATTGAATATTCAAGTCGATTACTTGTGCAAGCTCCCGTGTCAAGTTTAGCATAAAAGTTACATAGTAGATAGAAACCCCATCTTGAAGGCTTGAAATTTATTTGTTCACAAATAACCGGAGGAAACGAAGGTCATTTGGATTGAGAGCACAATATTTACAAAAATTATTTTATTTCAATCTTTTTGATAGATTTGATTAATATTCCATGCATATTTGCATTTGGGTCAGTCTGGGAGTGTGTGCGGGCCTGGCTTAGGCATGTGACATCGAATACGAGAAAAAAATATGCAGAAGTACTGAAAGACCACCCGAAATTCCCACATTTATCCTCACTCAATCCAGTTTCTGGTTCGGTAGTTTGTGTTACATAAGAAAATATATATTAAAGGGGGTATTCCTTTCATAGTGTTGTCAAATTTGGAGTAAATTTTCCCCTGAGAAACGCTAGAATATTAATAAGGTAAAACAATCTTGAAATATCAGAAAAAAATACACAGGCAAATCATCGAAAATATTGAAATGATAATTTAGAAAAAGAATATTAAAACGAAAAGGTTCCAACGTAAGTGTTAAAAGTCATTAAAATCTTATTGGACAGTATACATATTTATCTGTTGAAAGTTATCTGAAAGACAATTTCTTTTTCAGTTTTTACCGAAATTTCGGGGAATGACTTGTCTCCTTACATTTATCTAAATAAAGATTAGAAATGATCTCTAATCATTTTGAATTACCTTCGAGGCCAACCTCACATAGCTCATTACTTTCACTGCGAAAAAGATATGCCCCTATGCCAAATATCAGCTATCTGTGGACAGAATTAAAGCCTACAATAGCTTCACTTGTCTAAAAATGACCTCTGATGAACTTGAATTATCTCCTAGGTAATCATCATCATCATCATCATCATCATTATCATCAGTTTTTTAACATCCGTCGTTGGACTTAGACCTTCCCCAGGATTCTCCACAATTCTTTATCATGGGTGACGTGGAGCCAGTACTCTCTGAATTTTTTCAACTCGTCTCTCCATCTTGTGTTCTGTCGGCCTCGGTTTCTTATGTGATCTCTGGGTATCCATGTTGTGAGACGTGTTGTCCATCGTTTGTCTTTTATTCTTGCAACATGGCCTACCCATTGTCATTTGAGTTTTTTAATGGTTTTTATGATGTCACAGACTCCCGTTTTTTTCCTTATATACTGTGCTGTCTTGTGATCTCTCCATGTAAGGTTGAACATAATTCTCTCATGCGCACGCTGCATACTTCTCAGTTTGTAGGTCTGTCTCTTGGTTTGGTTCCATGTTTCAGCACCATAAGTGACTATCGGGAGAATGCATTGGTTGTATACTCTTCTTGTTAGGATTATTGTCACATAACTCATGTCCTCTGCTACGGAAGGGTGTACGTCTATACCAAATTTCAGCAACCAGCGACGGCAGACATAAAATCAAGGCCGAGTTTAGCTTTATAATTACATAGTAATTGAAAACGTCTATGTAAAACCAATCAAAATCATAAAAATTCTCTGCTGTTAAAAGATTCACTGCTATGCAGAATTCCAGCTTCATACATGCAAAATTGTGGCTTTCAAAATGGAAAAAGGCAAACGGATTTTGAGTTTCATATATACATTGACAACAGTTATGTCAAGAGTATATGCTTAGGCTTACACAAGGAAGTGAACGCACTCTTTGTAGAATACTTCAAATTAGCCATTGTTAGCATTATATGCCTCATGGATTATACGTATGTGCGTGAGTCTGTGTGTGTGTGTGTGTGTGTGTGTGTGTCTGAATACATGCATACATATATGCGCATGTGTGTCTGTATATAGATATACATAAGTGCGTGTGTCTTTATATACATATGCATATATGTGTGTGCCTGAATATACATAAACATATATGTGTGCATGTTTGCCTGTATATACAAATACGTATGTATATCTGTATGTGTCTGTGTTGAGAGTATATCAATTTCCTGTCTACAGTGGTTCTCAACCTTTATACCACCACACCCATCTTTAGTAATTATACAATGCATCAAGCCCCCACCACTTTCTTCAGCGAAACGATTCGTTTGAAATAAGTACGGCAAATATGTTGAAAAAAGGTTCCTTCACACCCACACACATGATAGTTACCAATGTGCAATTGTCGTCCGTTGCGCTTACGTCATCATTGACGTCTGGTGACGTAACTTAGGAGAAATAAAATTTTGTTATGTTAAACGCGATAAATTAGATCTTTACTTGATTTTACCTTTAGATTAGTTCACTATTCAGGAAATAATAATATTCTAGAAAATGCTGGGCAACATAATTTAAAAAAAAATATTTCATAAGTACAACGCAATTGCTCAATTACTTAAATATGACCATCACTTTTTGTCAGCAAGGGTAGACTGGTACATTAGGTCCATCTTATTATTCAAACAGTGTGAAGAGAATTCCTGAAACAATCACCTTTTTCCTGCTGGCTTGCTCTCTTTGAATTTCCCATGCCCATTAGGGGAGCATATCTCCAGATTATGAACCACTGCCTTGTTGGAAATCAAAATTGAGAACATTATCTAAACGCTTGTTTATTGCTATACCAGAGTATAGGGAACTTTATAAACTCATCCTTACAGCATGCACTGAGCCTTCTTTTATCATCCCGAAACCTGTTTAGTTAGGTTGAATGAAAGTCACTTTGAGGGACCGTATTTGCTGACATATTAGACGCTTGATTTTTAAGGGTATTTCGAAGAACTAGACTTCACTGTCGCTAATCTAAGCTCAGTAGATGTCCATTTTAATCTTCAGTGGACCGACCACCAGTCATGTTACCAGCGTATTGGGCGCAACACAAAATTTCTCGATTCCATCTTCAGCAGGAAACGAAGATGAGTTTTTTCCTCGGTCTTCGCGTTTTTTATAAGAGCAGTTTTATCTGTTACCAATTCTCAAGCCTGAATGATACTTGCAGCCAAGGCTAGATTTGAAACCGTTATCGTCGTTTCAAAACTTGGCATTTTATCAGTGGCCTGTTGTGATTCGCTGTTTGTTCTTGTCTTCCTTTCACTCACTGTAATTATTCAATTATACTCCAGTCACTCCATTTTCGTGATAGGAATTCAGTGTTCATTTTTCTCAATCTCGTCTCATATCACAGGTAAGTAGAACATTACGATAGGGATAGAGAGAAAGGAAATGATAACGGAATAAAAAACGAAAAGTAAGTAAAAATATCAAGCTCTACACCCTTTTAGATTCCTAAACTACCCCAAATCGAAAAAGGAATATGGCTGTCCTTACATTTTCGCTGTGACAGTTGCAAGGTCGTTGCTAAAACGCGCACGCCACTCCACACACACGCACACGCACACAAACACACACACACACACACACACACACACACACGCACATATATATATTTACACACACACATATATATATGTATGTATATATATATATGTGTACATATATATATATATATACATATATATATATACATGTATATGTATGTGTGTGTATATATATATATATATATATATATATATATATATATAAGAATATATCTATCAATCTCTCTCTATATATGTATAACGTGGCTGCCAGTTGAATAGGTCTTAAGAGTCTCTCTGTGCCGGATGCCATCTTGCTTTTACCTCTCTCCTCCTTTTTACTTCCCTTTCCCCTCCTCGCCTTTACTTCGCGCTTTTCTCTCCTTAATGCTAATCGACGCTGAACAATGCATCAGTCACGACACTTGTACAGTTTCAATAACGCGTTCCTTTTTTTTTTCCCTGGCAGAAAATTCTATTTAATTTTTTGCCTATTATAATAACCTTTTTGATAAGATAATGTTTCCATTTCTCTTCCTGATCAATGTTGAAGGGAAAAAGAATGAGAAGAATAGCGACCGGGGCTGTTGTAGACCAGGGAGAGGTGGATGTCGACGCGCGAACGCTTTCACAGTTGTCGTCTGCTTCTTAGTGTTATGGCTGCCTGGATAAACCGTGTACCGAAGAAGTGTTTTCTTTTTTTTTTTCTTTGCTGTTGTTTCCTAAGTGCTAAGGTATATATTTTGGAAACAAATGTTGAAATGTAACGTATGAACAAAGAAAAATACAAAACAAAACAAACAAACAAACAAAATACTGTATTTCGTGCAGGTGTGTATAAATAACAAAACTGGTATTCGGATATTATGATTGGAGGATGGTAGGAGATTTATGGATAGATATTAAGGTGTTCGGAAAGAAATTACGTATTTTCGTATACGAAAAGTAATGACGTATTTTCAAAAAGGAGATAAAACCAAACACCAGTTAAGTCTGATTTTAATACTTTCTATCAATAATGTAATCACCATCATTATCAATGATAGCAGCTCAACAGCAAAGCAGAATTTCGATTCCACGCCGAAAAGGTATTGCATCTGAAAAATGTTCGGGAGACTTTTTCCGACTTGAAGTCTCTATCCTCCATTAGGGTTACACTTTACTGTATATAAGCGACACATTGCTGGATTGAAAAAATGATTAACTAAATTCAGACGTCGTTTCTTACCATTTAACCCTGGTCTTGCATCTGTAGGCTTATAGCAGTGAAATACGTTATTACTTTCCGAGTGCGAAAATATTAATAAACTTCATGTGTGCTTGTTTGAATATAATTAAAATTTTATGCATACCCAATTCTGTTAAAAACAAAAGCAATTATTAACCGTTTGGATCCAATTTTGTTTTGCATTTCGTCAGTCACTGTTGACAGTTGGAATAACAATGGTCAAACAATCATATATATATATATATATATATATATATATATATATATATATATATATATATATATATATATATACATAACAATAAAAACAACTACCACACTCATTATAATCAGCATCCTTTTAACGTCTGTCTCTTTATCACAGGCGTCGCGACGCCAATATTTCCTGAACCTGTATGAATCATCACGCCATCTCATATTCTACCGGCTGCAATTCCACCAATGATATCTAGGGATCCACGTTGTGAGTCGCGATGTCCAACAGTCGTCAGACATTCTTGCAACATAACCAACCCATTGCCATTCATGTTTTCCAATGGATTCTATGATATCTCCAGCTCTTGTTTTTCAATGATATACCTTGCTTTTTTGTGATCCTTCCATATTATAACAAGCATGATTCACCCCTATGTACGTTGTATGGTTCTTAGTTTAAAAATCAATCCTTTTCTCAGATTCCCTGTTTAAACACCATGGGTGACTATCGGGAGGATGACTCTTCATTCGATTTCTCCTTATTTTATTGATTTCATAAAGATTCGTTGTCTCAGGTAGATATTGTGGTCTATGTTTTTGATTTGTGTCTTAGACCTCAACATATTTGGTTTTACTGAAAATCATATGAAGGTCTACCTTCTTGCTAAATAAGAAAGCAAGAAAGCAGGTATCCAACTGGTGGACATCACGACTCACAACATGGATCCCCAGAGATCACATAAGAAACCGAGGCCAGCAGAATACAAGATGGAGAGATGAACTCAACAAATTCAGGAAATACTGGCTCTGCGACGCCAATGATAGAGAAGTGTGGCGGATCCTGGGGAAGGTCTATGTCCAACGACGGATGATAAAAGAATGATCATAATGATATAAATAAACCCCAACTCAACCCGACTATGGTCTCGCACTAAGACTGGGCGAAATATCAACTTTACACGGTATATTGATGTATTATTAAATGCTGAATAGATTAAACAATTCTATTTACAGCGATATATAGCTATCTCTGGCCCTTTTGGGATGTTTCTGACCAGAAAACCTCTAAACGAACCAGTCAGCTTTGGCCTATCAGACGCCAGGGAACTATAAAGCACCAACCATACACTTTGAAGATTTTATTTTGATTATCATCGCAAGAAAAGTAGCATAAAGTTAGTCATTAAAGAAGAAAAAAAAAGTACTTTTGTGCTCTCACATTGTATTATAAACACATACAACAATGTTTACGTTTTTTTCTGAATGATTCTGAGATTCATGAGGTGTCAAGTATAAACCAAAGGAAAGATATTCAACGATATCCAATACATGAATTATGCAACATAAAAAGATGAAAATTCTTTTTTAGAAAACGAACTTGAAAAAAAAAAATTGCATCATCAAATTTCGCAAAAGTTTTTATTTATCAATAAATAAAATACTGTTCTTTCTGAACAAAAATATTTCAAAAGTATGTACATAGCATGGATACAATAAATTCAATGATACTTTTTTTTTAAAAGCAATAAAAAATTTCAGAAAATATCTTTTTGAAAATCGAAAAGTGTACGTTATTGTTTGGGAGCGCCACAAAGACATTTCATTGAGGTTTATAAAATCATACGGGTATTTTAACATTGGAATGCTCTCAAATTCTGGTCTATTCACATAACTTCGTAGTGTTAATGACCTGACACTATAATGACTTGAAGCAGGCCTAGCCTATGCTACACAAGGAAACCCGGGAATTTCAGAAACTTGGGACACCCTCTGTTTCGAGGTTGCCAAGTTTGTGATGCGCTATAGTATTTTAGAATTAATTCGAAATCACTTATATGTTTCAAAGAACGTTGATGCGTTAAACTAATTTGAAATAATCAAAACCAAATTTAACCTTTTCTTTGATTTTAATGTTTCTAAGGGTTGTAATTATTGGAATCTACTTATACGATACGCAAGATGATGGACTATATATATATATATATATATATATATATATATATATATATATATATATATATATATATATATATATATATATATATATATATATATATGTATATATATATATATATATATATATTTATATTTATATTTACTATCATTAACATTTGTCAAAGGAGTTAACTATTAAATGCTAATTGTAGAATAGCGTTTCTTATTCAGAAAACATTTTTTTGTAAATACGTAAAAGATTCTGGTTCATTCTGTTTCAGCATAAACAATAAAATGCAAAATTATTTAAACTAAGGTAGTGGTTGTGTCAAAGGTGCTTGTTTGGAAGAGGTTGGACTTTATGGTGTGGCAAGCAGCCTGCCATGATTGTAATACAAAATCATTATCGTCCGTCGTACGAAACTACAACTTCGATGTATTCCAGTTACTTCTTTTCAGTGCTGCCGACTTGGATATTTTATATCTGAATCTAGATAATTATAAAGAGCAGTAGTCAAGGGAGATCATTCAAAGGAACTATGAAGAAAGATCACTAACCTGTAATTGTTTTTATTTGTATTCATTGGATTTCTCGAGAACCAGTGCTCCAAAGAGGCCTTGCCCCGTGTGCTGACTATTATGTCTGGCAAACGTCAACATCGTATAATGACCAGTTGTCGAGTAATCGCGATTCATACGCACACAGACGCAGGCATATATTTCTTCAATTGTTGTTAGATATACCGTTATCTTTTGACGGCATGGATAACCTAGTAACCATCATGATTCAATTGCTATTCTAATTTCTCCAAGTAATATTTACTTACACTAGTGCCACAGCAACAACAATTACTAACATTACAGACACCCTCACAGTAAACTATGTTCAACAATACAAGTGAAAATGTGGGCTTTGACAATCAATCCAGTGTTTGGGCCAGGGTCAACAACAGGCCGTACGTTGTTTAGTTCACTTTGACCCGCGTTGCATGCCGGGATCGGGGCTGGAAAACGTGCGTGCGAAATTAAAAGGAACATGTTTCGAACGTTGTTCTGTTTGCTTTACACCGTGTTTCGCGTTTGCCGAAGACAGGCGATTGAATCAGAGAAACGAACGAAAAGAAAAAAGAAAAAAAAAAGTCAGTAGATGCTACTAAGGACAAATTATTTAAGATGGTTTCCCTAAACGGCATTCTGTTTGCACACAAGCAATTGGCGCCCTTATGAGCAGGCGCGTGGAAATTTTCATTATTACAACTTGTGATTTGCGGCAAACATTGAAACAAGAATGATCGCCGACGCGAGGGTGTCAGTTACTTGACAAGATACTTGTAAAGGAAAGCCCAACCCATGGAGACGTCCAACCTTTGCACAAGATAGGGTAAAGGGTTCGAGTCTCGGAGTGGTTGAAAAAAAAAACAAACAACCCAACTCTTTTTTCCTCGATACTACATTTAGTGGTGTAGGGTGGTGTAACGGTCACTAACGCGGAAATCGCAGACCAATTTCGAATTTCAACTATGATAACTTCAGATTGCTGTTCTTGGAAAAGGCATGAATCCACTTCTTCCAGTGTTTTCCCCATTGCCAAATAGCTTGCACTGGTGGGGGTCGGGTAAAAAGGAGCTACACTACCCAGACAATAGCAGCAAAAATGTTACCCTATAGTGAACCTCTACACAATCAAAGACACATACTAACTTTCGCATGCACACACACACACACACACACACAAACATACGTGCATGCAGTCACACACATACACACGCATTCACAGATACATGTGCATGCATATACTTATATCAACACAGATGTGAACGATCACACACATACACCTACAAATACACGAATATTCACACACGTACTCGCATGTATTCAAACACAGAAACCATAAGCTCACATGCACATAGATACACACACACACACACACATACATGTATATGAGGTTATTATTCCATCAATATATATATTATAAGATACTTACTGAATATATATATATATATATATATATATATATATATATATGGAGATTGACGCACAAATGTTATGAATAATCTGTGCATTTTTCTCGGATGATTCAACATACAAAGTGTGAATAGGTACAATGGGTGGATACTCTAACACACAAAAATATTTCGATGAGCTTACACATCTGCATAGAAGGTACAGAGCTGGCCTAACGACTAGTAGCACAGAAAATGAGAACGACGATCCAAGTTCAAATTCTGGCTTAAATAGTCTGTGTTCTTTCTATAGTTCTGAGTAGAGTTATCGAGGTTTCTGACGATTGGATTCCTTGCCGTTTTTGTTGTTGATACAGCTTTTCCACCGATCCATTCTACGGCCTTCTTCAGGTTTACGAACCAAATGTGGTGATGGTACACAAAATCTTTCTCTCCAATGTTAGCAAGGCTGATAACGTAGGATTCGGGTGTTTTCTTTCTCTTTCCTCGTTAGGTCTGACGAATATCGTAAACATACATACGCATACTGTTCATACATACATAAATACATACATACATACATATACACATGCATACATGCTCATACATAGAATTATAACAACAGGCCCGAATTCGCTATAGAGGAAATGGTCTGCAATGTATTTTATTTCTGCCAACGAAGTTGGGAATGTTATATATGTATTCACACATGTCCGTATGTCTGTCCATCCGTTCGTCTGTCTGTCCACACAATATCTCGAAACGTCTTCAATGAATCCATCAACTCTCCTGGAAAGGTTGGCGACATACCATGGATAAATTGATTATATTTGGGGGCGGGTCCAGGATATCTTTTTTCGTTTAGGAGAAACATTTTTAATTTCTTTCATACATTTAAGTATCCACTCATGATGTCCACACGACATCTACAAAAGTTCTCAAATAATTCCAATGACATTTTGACGAAGGGTGGGTCATGGGTTGAAAAGGAATTTTTCAAATTTTGTGGTATATGGTGTTGGCAGAGGTATTTGCTTTCCGAGTGTATTCTTGTTCTCAATTGCTAAAGGTGTAGTAAACTTGGCTTAATCTGGCACAAGGCCACAATAGTTGGACATCTAGGGAGAATCGATCTCACCATAGTAATAACGGTCTTTGACGCTTACTTGTGAACCGATGCACTACAGTAGGTGCCTAAACAATCTTATATATTTGTTAATTCCAATAGGAACTGGTCTGGTTTGTCGCCCAATAGAATCAACTTTTCTGATCATTATGCGTACAACCCTCGCCTATGTACAATTGTTTCATTAGTTCTTGTGTGAGGCTCTGATGTTTTCCAATATTTTTTGTCCTCTTTGATCTTCACCTTTATGTCTGCTGTAAAGGCTACGTCAACAAAATCTATTTTTCTTGTCTATAACAACCATGTCCAACCTCCTTGCCTGGATAGGGTGGAAAGTTAGCGCCTCAAAGTCCCAGAGTGCATTACAATCTTTATCTCTGGAGACATCTGGTTTGTGCTCATACCGTTTGTTTACAAGACCAAACTCAGGTCGTTTTCATGGTGCTTAGAGTACGAAGTCTGCCCGGAAAATATCCAGCTATCTGAAATTAACGAAAAAATAGCCTACCTAGGGAAATGGTACCTTAGTTCGTTTCAGCGCACTCCCCGTGGGACCTTACGTACATCCTTACGTCTTTCCACTATTCAAAACAGTTTTCCAAGTTCACTTTCGGGATTACCTTTACTTTCTCGTCACGTTCTCCTTTATCTCGTCCACTGTCTAAAATATCCCCAGGAAAAATCAAAAGTTGCAGTGAAATTCTGGACTATTTTGGGACTGACAGACCTTTTTTTTTGTCAAAAAACCCAGCACAGTTATTGTGAATGCGACAATCATAGAGTATACAAGCTCATTCAACGGTATATCACTACTGACTGAGTAACACGACGGAAGAGCGACTGTTCATGAATGCGCTGTAAAGTCTTTTTTGATTTGTTGCCAAGTTAAATGAAGACCATGCAAATGGTTCTTGGAATATTTGAAATGGCTGGATACTTCTCGGACAGGCTTCGTATAACTCTACCAACACTATTGTGAACGGTTTTATATCAACTTTCAACCATTTTATTGCTTTAGTTTATAATATAGTTTACAGTCCTGTCTTTTTTGTCAATGTTTGCCACGACAAATAGGCTCTATGTATTTAATGTGAATTACGATGGTGAGATATGCGAGTTTTTTCTTTTTTTTTCTTTCAATGTTCTCTATGTTTACATGTTCTCATTCGCGGTATGTGATAGACACCATCAACCAAAACTGCCACAAAAACTGTCAGCATAGGTTTCCCTAAGTGTTCAAGTTGGTCCAGCTGGCTACCTACGCATGAATTACGCGTACAGACTTCACCAATGTTGCTAGAAATTTGTGATTTTCAAAATTTACTCCTTATCATGTCTAGAAAAAAAAGTTTTTTTTTTTTTCGAATATTCCGAGACAGGTTTTAACTGGGGGTTTAATTTGCAGTGTAGGTTTATCCTAAATTGGCCCCTAAGTTTGTGTCCACCAGTGTTTTTGAAAAATGATTTTTTCAATGATTAGTGTCCCCAAAAGGCGGAAGAAGTAACTTGTTCATTGATCACATTTTTTAATTTTTTTTGATTGATCACCCCAACACGTTGCCAAAAGACATTGGTCACATGATGGTTTCTGATGAGTGACTAACCAGACATCTTATGATTATTAATGAGTCTTCATACTAGTAGTTTCGGGTGGATTTTATTGGTTATCAAAGACAGCAAGTCTCAGTGTTATTGACAAATTTAATAATGCCGTTATCTTAATGGTAACAGTTTTTCCATAGATTTTCAACTTGTCCTCTATTCTATTGCATTTATGGGCAAATGTTCAGAGAAACCAATGCATTTCTTTTTAGTAGTTTGAAAATGATTTGGGCTTAGAACAAATCTAGGTGTGTAGTTAATTTTACTTATCTGTAGCTTGAAAATACTTTGTATATTTTCAATATATTTCTTGGAAATCCTCTTAAAAACCACTTGAAAACGGTTTTCCATAAAGCTAAGATAAAATGACTTCACTTTAATGACTTGGGATCGGCATATTTGAGTGCGACGTTGTATTGGCACCGCATCTTGTCAGCCGCTCCAGGACAATCATTGTTTTTCTCTGTATTCATATCGATGTTTATGTATGTGTTTGTTTGTTTGTCTAGCACTCCTGGTCACACCATTTTGTCTTTAGACTTGGGAATCGGCATCAGTGCTCCAGTAGACCCCATTTAAAAGTTTTTATTTTGATTTGTGAGGAAAAAAAATTACTTGGCAGGGGCCATTATTCTTATGAGTTTTATTTATTTGTTTGTTTGTCCAACGTTCCTGGTCATATTGTTTTGTCAATAGACATAGGAATTGGCATCAGTACTCCACTAGACCCTTCTAAAGGTTCTAATTTTGATTTTTGGAAAAAAATTTTTTTAAAAAATACTTTTATAGGGCATTATTCTTACCAGTTAATTAATTTGTTTGTTTGTCCCAGCACCCTTAGCCGTGCCATCCTATCTACAGCTGGAATATTGGCATCAGTACTCCACAGGACCCTTATAAAAGTGATCATTTTGATTTTTTAGGAAAAAAAGTTTTTTTAACTCTTTTTTTGGGGGGGGGGGGGCATTATTCTCACCAGTTTATTAATTTGTTTGTTTGTTTGTTTGTTTGTTCCAGCGCTCCTAGCCATAGTGTTTCGTTCAAAGACTTAGAAACTGGCATCAACACCCCACTAAACACCTTCTAAAATGTGTTTTGATTTTTGGGAAAAAAAGAAGCTTTTTAGACCTTTTTGGGACCTCATTCTGGCAGGCTTATTAAGAACATCTAGATACTCCTGAATCTATAGGTTTCTTGATGTTTAACTGTACTTAAGTTGTTTTCCAATGGAAAACACCAGTGATGTCATAAACGGAATTTATTCTGACCATATCTATTATTTGATAAATTTTTTTTTTCATGACTTCAAATTTTGATGCTACGGTTGTTCAATTATTAACTGCGACGGCAAATTACAATCTGATTCAGTGTCAGAGTAAGGAGAAGAAACTAAGAAATTTCTTGTGAATTATCTTGTCAGCTGCTTCGATGTGATTAAAAAAGTTTTCCATATAGGTTAGCTAAAACCAACAGAATTCATTTTACTCAAACAAGATTATGATGAATCATTGCAGTTCATAATGTTGCCAGGTTTTCCATCATACAAGCGACGAGGAACTTCAACGGCTGTTAAGTATAATTTCTCTCGCTTTTAAAGATTATTAGTGTCTGAACTAATTACTGTCTGTCAATATTACCATGATGTTTTGACCACTATTGGTGCATTTCTTTTTGCCAGAAGACTTCATACCAGTCCGTGTATTAACATTAGCTTATTAATTACAATCTAATCCGTTTTATGATTAGCCAGTACGCCCCAGACGCAATTATAATGTTTAACCTTAAATAATAGTAGAGAGACCTAGCGGCCAGAGTTCGCAGTACGGAGGAAGCAAAAAACAAAAAAAAACAAAACACAAAAAAAACCCCAACAAAATACTAAGAAATGACTCAACACTCTGATACACAATCTGTCACCTTCGTATATTAGCGCTGAAAGCAATCACCGGGATGGAAATCGATACTCGTTATCGATCTGTGAAATTATTGATGAACCAAAATATGAAGAAAGGAAAAAAAAAAATAGCGGGAAAATGATGGAAAAAATTAACAAAGTAAGAAAGAGGAATGAAGGAGAAAAGAAAACAAAAAAATGCAAAAAAAGAAAAAAAGGGGGGGAAAAAGCCGAGGTGATACAAATTATTATTTAGTTATTTAGTTATGGCGAGAAATAGGAAGCAAATTTACGTTCGGGGAGAAAAAAATGTGTGAGCATGCGCAGTTATACTCTTCTAACGTCATACCCGCACACACGAACACATCGGTAAGCAAATAACAGTAATATTAACTATAGATCAACGAGCAAGTCGTTGTGATGTGCTAATAATAAGAATTATATAAGAGTCATTGTAATATATATATATATTTCCGTGTACATAAAATGCAGAGTGTATGTATATATATATGTATATATATATATATATATATATATATATATATATATATATATACATACACACACATATATATACTTGTATACTGTCTTTTATACATATATATATATATATATATATATATATATATATATATATATGTATATATATATATATATATATATATATATACACACATGTATAAAAGTCAGTATACAAGTATATATGTGTGTGTGTGTGTGTATGTATTTTTTAAGTCGTAAAGCTGCCTAGAACATATATATATATATATATATATATATATATATATATATAT
Source organism: Thysanoteuthis rhombus (assembly GCA_963457665.1). Lineage (NCBI taxonomy): Eukaryota > Metazoa > Mollusca > Cephalopoda > Oegopsida > Thysanoteuthidae > Thysanoteuthis > Thysanoteuthis major. The sequence goes on along the minus strand of OY735228.1, from coordinate 36,933,991 downwards.
ATATTTGACAGCTCTAAATACTAAACATTGAAAAAACCTTTTTCAAAAATCTCGTGTCATTTCAGTCATTTATATGATTTTCTCAAGGTTTTTTTTGCTTTTTTTACATATACTTTGGTATTATGTACAAAATTTCTCTTGTTAAGATCATCAGTTGTTTATCATATAACTGCTTTGGAGATTTTAAAAACAAAACAGTCCTGTTGATCAAGCACCCCTCCACCTTTCAGCTATGCTTTTATTATATAGCTTATGGTATACATATAATTTGTTATCTTATAGAGGGTGTTATCATAATGAATTGAATATCGATGTTATTTTAAATATATAGTCAGTAGCCATTGTAAGTCCACTATTGGACAAAGATGTTTCTCATTTCATTCCATAACGACTGCAATTGCTTTAATTTCTGACATATCTTACTGGCAAACCTTTCTATCTCATCTCTCCGTCTTGTGTCTTGTCTTTTTCCACTTCATTTATTGTCTCGTGGGCACAAATTGGTGAGCCTCTTGCTCCATCAGTTGACATCTCATCTAGCGAAGCGTCCCCATTTTGTTACTTAATAATTTGTATAATATCCTTCACTCTAGTCGTTTCTCTTGATGTTTTATCATATTATATTGTATTCCTAATATATATATATATATATATATATATATATATATATATATATATATATATATATATATATATATATATATTGTGCATGTGCATAACTTGATTCCTGTCTAAAACCACTCTGAGAGCGCATATTTCTGCCAAGGTCATTGTCACATTCTAAACACCGATTCTGACGATATAGGGGAGATAACTGTGAAAATACTTGATCCAGACAAAATGTAATCTCTTCCATCGTAGCCCATTGTTTCGCCTTTTTCAAATTTTCATTTGAATTTCGTTTAGAACTTCCAGAGACATTGGGTGATGTGTAAATGCAGCCACGACGTTGGGGAGAAATGATTGAGCATAGATCTGGTCCAAAATATAGTCACTTCTCCCGTGGCCCACTGCTTGTTCTTCAACAAAATTCAATTGTAATTCACTGAGAACTTCTAGACGTATCGTGTGGGCAGACCGGCACACGGGAGGGCACAAGTGAATACATATAACTCTAACAACTCTTTTAAGAGTAGGTGCAAATTAAGCCGTATTTATAGTTATGCAGCTGCTAGGATGATGCTATCACAAGCAATATAATGCGAGCCTGATCCTAACCAAGTGCCCAAATTATGTGGCCCTTTGCCAAATCGTCCTGGTCCGATAAAAAAATATCATAGACACTAATTTGCAAGAGCCTATATCCAAGTCTCGTCCAATGACGAAATTGACTTACAACCAACGGCTCGTGTAATTAGCACGTTTACCATTGCACTAAAGTTGCTTCTACATACGAACACAATTACACGCCTCAACTCTAACCCTGACCCAGGAGACACTTAAAAGCAAACAGACACAAAGTCGCAAATGCGCATATGCCTTATTAGTTTATAGCTAGAAGAAATTGTGGGGCGTTAATAAAACTTCAGTGAGGAAAATATCTTTTCGGTTCGAGAGGTGAGAAAAGAAGATCTTTTCTAAATAAATTAATTGAAATCAAATCAACAAAAATTAGATTACAAACAATAACGCGATGCAGGACTGCCATGATGGAGACGATGGAGAGTTACTTAGTGATTAAGATGATAACTATCGTCGTACCTTCGGCTGCAGCAGTAGCTCTGATAATAAGTGAAATGGTAATGTTCATGGCAATTTAGTAAAACATCCGTATCTCGCATACATGGAACATCATAACCCGCACGTGTACCAGAACTTATTATCAAAATAAAATATCCCCCCCGCCAAAAAAAAAAAAAAAAAAATTTGATATCTAAAAATATATAAAAAAATTATCTAAAAAAATACCAGCGCAAGTTTTTGACATTGTTGGCCCAAGATGACGCTAGAGATAAAAAAAGAAAAACCTTAAAAAAAAAAAAGTTTTCAGATGCTTAGTAGTGGTGTACGCATGCAAAAGGTCTAAGTTGAGGTCCCCTTGAATATAACAAGGAGCGCTCCAGACACACACATACGCAGTCGCACGTGCGTGTGCGCACAGAGAGAGAGAGAGAGAGAGAGAGAGAGGGGGGGGGGCAAAGACAGATGAATTTATAGCCCTCCTGCCAGGGGCAGACCATTTGTGAGTAGATGAAACTGATGATTAAGGGTTGAGAGTGTCAAGACTGTGATGGTGCTTGGCGCGCTGAAGACATTGCTGGAGCTTTGAGAAGACTTGCTGCCACTCGACTCCGAATGACAATTGCCAGTGTGAACATTCGAATGCATGAGTAACTATGTAGGAAACAATCAGACAACGCACATCTTTGCCAAAGCTGCATCCTAACTAAAAACCAAATGAAACTAGCTAAGATGTTGGGGAGGTAAGCGTATTTTGATTTTCTGCATTTTGCACTATTATCTCAATATATGAAAAAAAATGCTGTCACTTGATTCCAAGCAAGGAACCACTAGATACCTGGCTGAAAAAATTCATAAAAATGTAATAGTATGCTTCTCATGAATTGCTTGCTTCTTTGAATGTATCGACTCTTTAGGTTTAGTTTTAGATTAGCTCATGTTAGCGTTCTTTGAACGGTAATATTTAGCCCCGTTCGTACTTAGAAAGAAGAGAGTAAACAGACAGATTCGAAAGTAGGGGAGGGGAGGATGAAAAACGAAACGTATTATAGAAAAATCAAGATGCGAAAAAGATTGAAAAACAAACCAGCAAACAACAGGTCCGCTTAGCCGCGCAATAGAAACCGTCCTATGACCGACGTCTTTTGGCAGAATGCTGCGTTGAGGGCGATCAATGAAAAAAAATCTGAATTTTCAAAAATTAAACATGAATACCGTTGGATTCAAATTGAATTTAGTAAGAGCTTAGATCGCAAAGAGAACCCTCACTAAAAACGTATTATTGGAGTAGGATGGGGAATTTGGAAAAAAAACAAACCCAAAACAAACAAAAACAACAAAAAAGTTTTTTTCTAGACATAATAAAGAGTAAATGTTGAAATATCCAGCCCTCTTATTCTAGTAGTGTAACCTGTATGTATGATACTTAAATACATAGCCAACCGGCCAGCCAGCCAGCCAGCCAGCCAGCCAGCTAGACCAACTTTAAAACTAAAGAAAATTATTTTGACAGATTTGATGAGAGTTTTGTTTGACGGTTTCTAACTTACGCTTAAATTTCAACAAAGTGAAAAATGAAAAAAAAAAAAATCTCCATAAGGAAATGAATAAATAAATAGATGAATCAACAAATGAGATTGAAAAAAAAACAACAAAACAACAAAAACAAAACAGAAAAAACAAACAAACAAAACGAACCAAATGAAAAGAAAAGAAAGAAAAAAATCAAGCAGAAATAAAAAGAAACAACACCTAATTAAATATTCACAGGAAAATTCGACAACATTCAGACTCACATACATACACACGAATATCAGCATTCTCATATATATATACAGATATATGTGCGTGCACACACGTACAGACACATGTATACGGTCATACACATATACGTTTACAGATACATGTGCATGCACATACTTATATCATTAAAGATGTATACGATTACACACACACGCATCTACAAATGCATGAATATACATACACGTACAAGCATGTATTCAAACACAGGCACACATGCACTCACACACACTCCTACGTATATTAATATATACATTCCATCTACATATATCTTAAGATACTTATTGAATATATATGGAGAGATAGATTGACAGATACATGCATGTACATATATTTCATACCTCTGCACACGCACATACTCACGCCCGCCTTTTTTCTGGCCTTTTCGGCAAAGGGGCGACTCCTATTTTCCCCACTTGAAGCCCCGACCTTGTGTCACATTTTGCTCTGGTGGGAGAGTAAATAAATAGCACACACACACACACACACACACACACACACACACACACATGCGCGCGCACGAATGTCCAAGCATAACGATCCACATAAACGCATACATACTAGTGTACGTATTAACCAAAAGATCCTCCTACTCCTCCTCCTTTTAACGTCCATCGTTGGACAAAGATCTTCCCCAATATTCGTCTGATCTCACTATCGGAGGCATCCCGGTGCCAAAATTTTCCTGAAACTTTGCATTTCATCCTGCCATCTTATTTTCTGCTAGCCACAATTTTGCATATGATCTCTTGGGATATATATATATATATATATATATATATATATATATATATATATATATATATATATATAATTGCTCGAACCTTCCAGAACTCCGCTTTCAAAAGTTCTTTTTCGCATAAACATCACACCATCTAGGTCTATCAGCCTCCCCACAGTCCAGATTTGGTCACTTATGGAGCTGAAACATGGAACCTAATCAAGAGACAGACCTACAAATTGACAACCATGCAACGTGCACATGAAAGAATTATGCTGGGCCTCACACGAAGAGACTACAAGACAGCACAGTACATCCAGAAAAAGACAGGAGTCAGCGACATCATAGAATCCATTAAAAATCTCAAATGGCAGTGGGCTGGCCATGTTGCAAGAATGGCGGGTAACCAATGGACATCGCAACTCACAACATGGATCCCTCAAGATAACATGCGCAACCGAGGCCAGCAGAATATTAGATGGAGAGAAGAGCTGGACAAATTCAGAAAGTACTGGCTCCGCGGCGCCCATGATAAAGAAGTGTGCAAGTCCTGGGGAAGGCCTATGTTCAACGACGGACGTTGAAAGACTGATGATGATGATGATGATGAACTTATGCCTCCAAAGCTAAAATCGCCGTCGAAATGGCAGAAATTTCCAATTGTTTGAAAAGAATACCACGAACATTCAATGTTGAGCCGAAAAATGAAATTTGCAGGATGTTTGAAGGGGGGAGGCTGAGATAACTATGTGAGATCCCACAGGGAGTACTTTGAAGACACCATTGCTCTTGGTAGGGTATGTTTTCGTTAATATCAAATGGCTGTACGCTTTCCGGACAGATATAGTACAGGAATTGATGTATACGCCAACCACATCCCAATGGTTAGCTGCCGATCTCGCGAATCTGTTCTTTTTTGCAATGAGTTTAATCGTGGGTGCTCCACCACTTATGCCTGGCTAAGTTACGTTTGATAAATAATTGAATAAGTGTTGGGGCCTAATTTTGAGCAAGATCATCACACAGACCGATTCGCTAGCCTTGTTAGTTCGATCTTCAAAGGTGCGAAACTAAGGTGGTCTGTGACAGACCAAGCTATATTTAAATAACTCAAAAGACGTCTGCTGTGAGGCGATGGTTAGCTGGCGCCTTTCGCAGACCAGTTCACTAATATATTGACTTTGATCAACACAGGTGCCCCAATGCTGAGGACTCGTGCCTAACTAAAACATACTTTGAAAATAACTAAAAAGGAATTAATGTACTATGAAACTATATCTATATGCCAACTGGTACTAACCATGAAGATTATGGTTGACTATTCCAGAAAATTAATACAGTTTTTCCCTGTACCCTGAAAGTAAAATGTTCCTCTAAAAACCTTTTGTAAACCGAAAGGGTGTAAAGATAGAAAACAAATCACGTTAATCTATTGGGGAAAATGTTTCAAGAATTCTCAAAAAAAAAAAATGGTTATAATGGTATGTAACGGTTTGTCTTTAGAGGTTGGCGTGGAGGGAAGTACAAGAGATTAGACTGTTGGCGATAGAAGTTTCGCACTGACTCTAGAACGACTTGCTGCAAAACAAACACTTGAAGCTATTTTCGCTTTTCACCCAATTCCTGAAAGCAAAAAAAGTTACGTAAAGCGAAATGCTTGAGATAACTGTATATGTGTTTTCGCTTAATTTCAGTTTTGCAATCTACAAGTCAAGACAAAATAAAGTACATTCTAATCTTATTTAAACACAATACCCGGGTCGGTAACAACTAATTTTCATGAGAACATATTAGACTATTCAACCGCGGCAGACGATTGTTCTCCCTTGTGGTCATGGTTATAAAAATGCTGTCTATCTGAAATGTTATGAATATACAATAGAGGAGTTATCATTGTTTGATGTGAGATTAGTTTTGTCTCTTTCCTGTTGTTTTTTTATCGGTCAGATAAAAAGTTAACGCATTGTTTGGAATGAGATACGAAATGAAGTCACTATTGATATAAGATTAAAAAATCATTTCATATTTCTCAAACCTTATCTGAATCATTAAAAAATGGTAGAGGAATGAAGAAAGAGTCTTAATCGTTCAAATAGAAAAAGAGAAGATCTGATAAGACTTAAGAGGAATGGCCAGTAGAGAGTGGATGTGAGGCGAGAAAGGAGGAGAGAAAGGAGGAGAGAAAGTGAGCGGAAAGGAGAGGAAGAAGAGAGATAGAAACAAAGGCACAAAAGAGAGACTAAAACTAAAAATCAGGAGGGGGGAGAAGAGAGTAGGAGGGGGGGGAGTGAGCAAAAAGAAAAGGAAGAAGAGAGAAAGAAAGGAAGGTGCCAAAGAGAGACGAAAACTAAAAATTAGGAGGGAGATAGAAGAGAGTAGGAGGAGAGAAGGTGAGCTAAAAGGAGAGATAGAAACGAAGGCGCCAAAGAGAGACTAAAACTAAAAATTAGGAGGGGTAGAGAAGAGAGAAAAATACAAAGAGAGAAAAAGCAGGGAGAGAAAGAAAGAAAGAAAGAGAAAAAAGGTTAGGAAAGGAGATAGAAATGTTAATCTGATAACATTCGAAAAGACAATAGTGGCCAATAAAATTTGATACGGGAGAGAAAGAGAAAAATTGAAAGGGAGAAAGAACAAACAAAAGAAGACGTAGATAAATAGCGTCAAAGGGGAGGATGGGAGGAGAGTGAGAAAGAGAAAAAATAGAGGAAGAAAGAAGAGAGTAAAGTGAGGGGATGAGAAAGCGTCGAACACATTGGGAGAAAATGAGCCGTACGATTTCAGATTAATAGTTATGCATAGAACAGTACTACAGTACTGAGCGATAAAAAGTAATTCTTAATTTTACTGCATCCGATAATTCAAAGAGACAGAGAGAGAAAAGAAATGGAATGTATATGGGAAGGAAGAAAGAAAGAAACATAGAGAGAAAGAAAGGGAGAAAGAAAAAGGTGAATAGAAACATGAAGGTATTCTTTATAGAAATAGAAAGAAAAAGGATGATAAGCGGGTTCCATCTATGAGAGAGAGAGAGAGAGACAGAGAGACAGAGAGATCATTAGAGAAGGAAATAAATCATGGGAGATGGTAATGGAAAAAGTGATAGAGAGATAAAGAGTAAGAGAGAAAGAGTGAGAGAGAGAGGGTGAAGAGCAGAAACCATAGAAGAGCGAGAAAGATGGCTAGAGAGAGAGAGAGAGAGAGAGAGAGAGAGAGAGAGAGAGAGAGAGAGAGAGAGAGTAAAAGCAAACAACAAGAGAGGGGAAAATCGTACAAGGAAAAAAATCTTCGTAAATTTCAATTCATATTGAATGTTAAAAAAATGGTGTCAATAGAGTTTTTAAAAAAAAAGATATTTATTTATCACGAATTGTAATTTGTTTTTTTTTTACCGTGACAATAATATGATTATTCTTTTTAGCGATTCTTCTTCTTCTTGATCTTCTTGATCTTCTTCGTTTTTCTTCTTCCTTCTATTTCTTCTTCTTCTTTGTTTTCTTCAGTCTTTTCGGTGTTAAATCTTCATAGAAACTGACCCATTTCCCTTGATCCCCATTGTGCATTTCAACGCCTAATGTAAGATGATGCGCGAAGAAGAAGAGGAAGATGAAAATTAGGAGAAGAAAATGAAATATTGTAGAGGAAAAGATCAAACTAACTCCCCAGGTCTGATTAGTCACTCAATAGAAACCATCATGTGACCAATGTCTTTTACCTGCGTTCCATGTTGGGGATGATCAATTCAGGCATTGCATAAGGTATTGATCAATAAATAAGTTACTTCACTCGCTCCCAGTAGGGCAGCAATCATTAAAAAAGACCAAATTTACAATAAACAAGCGTGAATGGTACCGGGCACAAAAAAAGGACTAATTTAGCATAAACTCATATCGCAAATTGAGCTAAAACGTTTTCTTTCTTGACATAATAAGGAGTAAATTCTAAATTTTCAGCCCTCTAGCTCGAATGATGCGGCTTGTACACGTGACATAGACAACCAGCCAACAAAACAGCTTGACTAACTTTTAAAACTAAATAAACACACGTTGAAACTTTTGATGACAGTTCTGGCTGAAGGTTTCTAACCAAAACAGGATTGGGGGCGGGAAGGTATGGGTAGCCTATTGGTCTGCAGTTTTTTTTTCTAAATTTTACCCTCCCGTTTAAAGTGTGATATTTGTTTTATTTTTGTTGTTGCCTATTTCAAAAACTTAAATTTATTTCCTTTGATCTACGTCTATGCACACAGATGCTTTCCATTTTGCGCTTTCTGAACTTCCACTTCCGAATTTCCTTCCTTCCTTCCTTCCTTCCTTCCTTCCTTCCCAGCCATTTTATATATGCACTATGAGTAGAAAGTATCGGTGACTGATCGGTTCACAATGCCAAAAACAACAACAACAACAACAAAAAAAAAACTGACTGGTTGAGCCGAGTTCAAACAACCACTGAGACTGGCACTAATGCCCATGGGAAAGGCAGGAATGCAACTCTTTCCCAGCAGCTATGGGTAAATTAGTGTATTGGGAAGTGAGTGACGCCACTTTGGATGCTTGGCGCCTCTAACCCGATTTCACATGTAGCAGAAACATAGCAAAAAACCGCCCCCGAAACAAGGTGAACAGGAACAGTCGTTGCCGTGACCAGTGTAAAGGGACTTCTTTACTCACATTAACGATTTCTCACTCTTATTCACTCTTTCGAACCCCTCTTTCTCTTTCTTTCTTGCTCTCTCTTTTCATAAAAGCACTATCTATGATCGCCTCGCTGGGTAAAATGGCGGGCAATCAAATTCTGCTGACCGTGCTTAGTCTAATGAATTTGATCCTCACTAAATGCTCCGCTATGGTAGCTTTATGTCAATGCAAGCAAACCGCAATATTCGGGTAATCTCTTCTTACATTATTAATTAACGATCTTAACAGTAATGAGTGTGATCCGCACTTGGTGTTACACTCTCGTGGTTCTTTTCCAGACTAAACCAAGCATAGTATTTGGAGCGTTTTCTGCAAATTAGTAGTTACCCAATTAGTCTTGTAGATTATTTTTAGTGCAATGGGTTCGATCCTGACTATGAGTTCCACAATGAGGGCCTACGGAATGATCCTTTGTGAATAAGTAGTTAAAGAGCTAGTCTTGCAGACTCTCTTTACGATAGTGAATTCTATACTTCCTAGGTTTTCTACGTTGGTGGTCTTGCACCACAACAACCCGAGCTTAGTAAATACCTCCAATGCACTGTCTTTCCGTTTCTGTTTTACTCATTTTTTCATTAGTTACCATTGCTTCTGAATTCGCAAGCATTATTTTCTCTTCTTCTCTTCGTCTTTTCCGAACTTACCTTCTTTTTAAACGCCACCATTTTCTCTCTTTCTTTTTATATTCGTATTGTTTTATCCCATTTACTTCCCTTCTCAGCCATTTTCGATTCTTCTCTCCTCGTCTTCTTTTTCCCCCTTTCTCTTGGTCCCCTTCTAAACGTTTTTCTTATCGTCGTTTTTTTTCTAGGACGTTCCTTTTCCGTAATAACATTGTCGTCAGCAATCCTCCATTTTCCTTTCGACTCTTAGCTCTCATTCTTTTCTCGTCTTTGCTTTCTCTTTCTTCCCGCTTCCCGTATTCCTTTCTATCAGTCCCTTCTCTTCCTCCATTTTCCGGCCATATTCCATGACTTTTGGAACAGAACTGCTTTCACGCACCGAAGAATTCTAAAAGAGTAACCGGAGATCCGTACGTTAGTCAGCACCTTCCAATTCCACTAAGAGGGGTAAGGTGAAGAATACACTCTGATGTCTTGGGTACAAACCTAGGGAAACAGACCATTGGACATTTTTTCTGTCTTTCTTCCTTCCTTGCTTTTGAGTCTAGTGGCGGATTAACCATTAGGCTGAGTACACATTTTCTTTCTTTTGTCACACTCGTACTATCAAGTTTTGACTTTATTCTAGAATGTAACAACAATGATGGATGACAATGACTGAGAATCATTGATGTCTTGCACAAAGAACTCTACGCTAAAAATGATAACGGATTCATTTCCCACTTCTAAAGCTCAACCCAGGCCGACATGTTTTTTTTACAGTTTACAAATCCTAGTTACTGGAAATACTAATAAAGGAGTTGAAGTGGGGCTCGTAATTTTGGAATAATATTGTGTGGAAAAATTATTTTGTTTGTTTGTTTTGTTTATTTTTTAGATTTTAATGAAGCAAGGGAGTTTGGCCCTTTCGTAGCCAAGATTGTTCTTTTTTTTTTACCATAGACTTCTTTTTTCTCAAGCTTAAACTTGTTTTTTGTCAGATTTCATCTTTTCATTTCTTTTAGACTGTCTTTTATTTTCCTTGAGCTTCTTTTTTCCTTATTTTCGACTTCATTTCTCCCCAGCTTAGACTTCTTCTCCCTGCAGCTTAAAATAATTTTCTCAGACCTTTCCGCTTTTTATCTTGGACTTCTTTTTCTCTTCTATTCATGCTCGATTTCTTTTTTCTTTCTCCTTTCCCTTCATCGTAGACTTCTTTTATCTCCAGCTTAGACTTCTTTACTTTCGTATTCCGTCATTTCTCTATTTGTAGACTTATTTTTCTCTTTCTTTTCTTCTGTTCAGAATCTTTCCTCTTTGACTTTTTATCTTTATTCTCCTTATTTTTTTTTTTTACCTCCTTCGAAGTCTATCTTATATGTCTTTTTCTCTTCATTCCTTCATTCCTTCTGTTTCTATTGTCAGACATGTTTCTACGATCAAACCATTTTCCCCTACAATAGTTCAAAGAAGCTGAGAATAAAATAGACTGTTCTTGATCAAAGACTGTCGCCAGTTCTTTTTTTCTCACTTGCACCAAAGTGAATTAAAATTACCCAAATATGAAATATAAATTCAAATGAAAACAAATTGGTGCAGTGTTGCTAAACACGAAATAAATGGGCGTAAACCTCCAAACACGCACGCACATGTACCAATACACACTTGGATAAAGAACTTAGTACAAATCTAGTGTGCACATCAAAGAGAATTAAACACTAGCAAGAAGTACAGTACATGGGCCATGATTCACCAGAATTTGTAAGCCATCTTGCCTATATGCACTTACATCAGCAATTCTTAGCAACAGTTCAACTTGAATATTTGTATCAAACAGTTATAAAGAGAATCAGTAATACTACGATTCCGGTGCATTTCATAAAATGCTGGCAAATAACCTTTCTCCAGCTTCCACATACGAAGTCTGGGAAGTATGCATACACAACCCTCATTTGAAGCCGTGACGAGCTATTAATAATAGTATTGGGTATCACCGCTCGACTCTGTGGATAATTTTATTTTATCAGACCCACTTAAGAAATAAAACCATTAATTTCAGAAAAAGACAGCTTGCAAATGGTAGGGAAAAGAATACCAACATCAACATTCTTGTTTGAGGTACCGCTTCAGAGTTACGACCAGTCTGCTTTGCATACATCGGTTCCCGTACGAAGTTGAGCAACATAGAATCTGGTAAATACCTAGATGGGTGACCGTCTTGGAATATCAGGTTTCGTTTACTTGCTGAGGTGGTATCCTCTGCAACCATGCAAATCTCCAAACGTATCGGACTCTTCTCCCTTTTTTGAAGCTCAATGCATGGCACAGAGAGAGAGAGAGAGAGAGAGAGAGAGAGAGAGAGAGAGAGAGAGAGAGAGAGAAGAAAAAAAGAGAGAGAGAGAGAATGAAACGACATTTTCTTCAACGCCTTCTCCATACTAAACGTCCAGGCGTGGCAAATGAAGTCTGTTCACCCATGGCCAACCTTAGCTGGCGGTAGCCCCAGATACCACCGTAGGGCAATGCTAAAGTCTCTTGAATCATTGGAATCATGACCAACTTATTGTTAGGCGGCTCTCTTACCTACTGAGCTGAGCAACAAGTCATATATATCTACGAAAGCTCATGTTTGAAATATGCAAGGGCTTGTTTCATTCTAGTAAATAAATACATTTATAAGATGAAGATTTCCCTACTGTAATTTAGAATCACGACCAAGTAATTAGTAGCCGAATCTCTCACCGACCGAGCAAAACTGACAAGTCTTACTTATATATGAATATATTCATTATATATACAATACAAAAGTTGCAGTAATCATCTTCAGTTGGAATAGAAGTAGGAGTATCGTTGGGTCCTGTAGTGACCAGGCTTGTTTTTCTTCCTCTCTAAATCCTGGGCTTCATCAACCAAAAGTGATGTCATCCCTTTAGTACAAAAAGTATTCGTATTGTCCGTGAAGTTATGTTCCAATCTTGAAATAACGACCAAGGCAATATACAACCACAGATCACTCATGTAGTGAGAGAAGAGTTTGAAAGCCTTAGTTGTGAACGACTGCCTCACCAATCGTTAATGCCAGACATGTCACCTTCTGATTACCTTATCTTGTCTGTAGACAATCAATCTTACGCGTAATAAAAGATTTTATAAATATAGAAAGAAAAAAATGCTCAAAGTGAAGATCGAAAAATTCTTTGTCGTCAAAGTCAAAAGAATTCTATTGAAAAGACATTTGTTTATGCGCCTGTGTCTCGACGCAAAAATATCTCTAAACTATTTCTTGATAGTTTTTTTAAAAATTTCATTTCTCGTGTGTCAGCAAAAAGAAAAATGGCATAGAATTCCCAGTGGTTTCGTTAACTTCATGGTAACGGACTCTTAATAAAAAAAATTTCAAAACTTCATTTTTTTGTCCTTTCCCCATTTTCGTTGACTGACAATATGTTAGTAAGCAGTTTAAGAGTTGAAAGATCGATTTTTAAATCATAGACATACACCGATAATAGAAAATCTCAATGAGATACTGTTATCGGGTTTTTATGGTTTAATCTGTCTATTCCATACATTTGCCATAACAAGTTTAAAAAAAAAAGGTATTGAATATAGCTCTGCTATTATCACTTTTTAAAAAATGGCACTTGATCAGAAGATTAAACTAAGAACCATACAACGAGCGCAAGAACGAGTAAAGATCACGAGACAGCAAGATATACTACAGGGTTCATAAAATCCACTTGCAAACCCAAATAAGAATAAACAGCTCATTTAACTAAGGATGTCAGGTAGACCCTGGAAATCACAATTCGCATCGTGGAACCTCAGATATCATATGCGGAATAGTGGCCGGCAAAGAATGATATGGCGTAACGATTTTGACAAGTTCAGACAACTCTTCAACGCCCACGACTGAGAGATCTGACGAATCTTGGGGAAGGTCCATGTCCAACAACAATGATGAGGATGATTTATTTTTCGCTTTCTCAGTATTGGTTTTTATCACAACGCTAAGGTCGTTTCAACATTCCACGACCCTTAGGTGAGCAGCATGAATCGGAAAATGATTAACGTTTTTTTTTGTGGGGGTAATGGTTTCCATTGAGTTCATGTGGAACCTACTAATCAAGTTTTTCCAGTTTACCAATTAGATTTGGATTGTCTGGTATTACCATGATGTCAACACCCAGTATCGGTGACATTTCTCTGACCCCTTGGCTTGGGTTTTGTTCGACCAACATCTTTATTTCCAAACGAAGATGAGCGTCCACTTTCCTTTTGATTGTCTAGACTCAAATCCCCACAATGAAACTTTAGAGATCAACATCACACTGTACAATCGGTGATGGTTCTATCATCCTCACTTGGTTAATATTGAAAACTTTTTTAGACACATTGGGGCCAAATTCATACTCATGCTAGAGGATTATACATGACACTTCTTTTTTCATCTTCGGGTTTGAAGGTCTACACCGTCTACAAATAACTTTGAAAATATACGGCGAATATTTCGTAAAAAAGCACATTTGAATCATTAAAACGAACTATATATATATATATATATATATATATATATATATATATATTAGAAAGGAGATTCACTACTCAAACACGTTTATGTTTCTGCCCTCTTTGGGCCTCTTATTCGCCTGAGGAGGCTCAAAGAGGGCAGAAACATAAACGTATTTGTGTATCAAATCTACTTTCTACTATATTTTCAGCTCTACTCAAAACCAACATAACTTTGGGAGTTTTAAATTTAAAGCATCGAGCATTCTACGAAATAAATCCATCAAATATCAAGCATTGCTTTATATTATGCTACCTCTTGGTACTGGATAGTCTATAACCACCCTGAAGAGTTGTAATACAACGAAACAGCAGTCTGTGGATGACGCAATTAATAATTATTATTGTATATATATATATATATATATATATATATATATATATATATATATATATATATATATATTGTGTCATCGACAGACAGCTGTTTCGATGTATTACATCTCTTCAGTGTGGCTATAGACTTTCCATTATCCCACCCAGTACCGTGGGGCAGAATTGAAACCTTTCCATCAGATCCGGAGGCCAATATCCTACCTCTGGACTACGGAACTGTCAAGTAAGTCAGTAAGGCTGGATTTAAGCGATATATCTATTTACATAGAAATCCCTCATCCACCAGAGTACTCAATTCCTAGGGAAGAGCATATATTGGTACAATATACTATAGTGCGAGACAACACGTCAGTTTCCTAAGCAACTTTACTTGTGATCTTTATGTAAGGTGTAACCAAAAACTAGTTTTATTCGTCAAATATCCGCTCCTGTTCAGTCGAGGGCAGACACGACCATGGCCATATTTTTTGAACATCAGTCTTTGAAAAATGTGTCGGTCTGCGTTCACGCTTTTTGTGATACAACTACTGCTACCACTAACATGGCGGGGTGAACATCGGAAAAGGAATAATGTTGCTTAATAAAACTGATTTCAACAACATTCGCTGTTTGTGTTATGTGGGCAAATCAATATAGTTCCAAGAGATAAAGGATGCTAATAAAAAAAACCCCTCTGTGATGACTCTGTGGTAGCTCAGCATATATGTCTATCAACTTCATAGGCAGAGGTAAAAATGTCATCAAATATCGATTGTCTGCCTAACATCTCTTTAAAGATGTGTTTTCACGTCTGATTCTAATTTGGCAACAAAGATATAGATATCAAACATTGATCAAGGGCGTGGTGAGTGGAAAGTAATATCTAATCAAATATAAAAACAATGGAAGTCGATTTCTTTGGGCTCTTTCTTTCCTCCATTTTTTTTTTTTTTACTTGAATGATGGAATAGAAAGCGGAAGTGGCTGGAAATAAATACTTTCTGACATTTCTTGCCTCGGAACCAGCCATAAATAAGAAAAGACAAATGTTTTCTTTTTTCGCCGACAGGTGCGTGACGGTTCTGAAACACGGTACGTGCCAAGTGCGGACATATGTCACCCCCATTTCAGAAAAAAAAATGGCTTCCAGAGGCGCGGCTTCCGATACAGTTCTATGCGACACACAAACACACACACTTGCACACCAAACACACACAGACTGACGTGTGTGTAACAAAATAAATAAACACAATCAACCTATAGAAAATACCGACATACATACACATGTAGGTATCAAGATATGCACCAACACACAATATACACAAATCTATTACAATCCGTTCCAATCACTATCTATCTATCTATCTATCAATCAATCTATCTATCTATCTATATATCTATCTCTCTTTCCCTCTCTTTTTTTCTCTCTCTCTCCATATATATATATATATATATATATATATATGTATATATATATATATATATATATATATATATATATGTATATATATATATATATATATATATATATATTTATCCATCTGTCCATCTCAGCAATCGGTAACCTCGCCTTTTTATGCGTGTACAGGTATAAATCTTTAAAAAAATTCATGGCCCATTGAAAATATCTATGGATTGCTAGAATCACACATCTACCCACACACAGATACATGCACACACAATCAATCGCACACCCATACATATATAGATATTTTAACACATATGATAAAGATACAAAGCATTATATATATATATATATATATATATATATATATATATATATATATATATATATATATATATATATATATATATGGGAGCAATATTAAATGAACAACAAACGACTTCATAGGCATTACTTTATTAAGTAGATCAGATAAATGTCCAATAACTTTATTAGAGCGTTTGTAAAATGAATAAAGATTTTTCCAATGGCTCATTACAGATTGCACACTCTGTTTCATTTGACAAAGGTTCATTTGAAAATCCTTTTCAAGTGAAACATCATGTACAATCTTTAATGAGCCCTTGACAAAAACATTTACTCAATATATATATATATATATATATATATGTGTGTGTGTGAGTGTGAGTGTGTGAGTGTGTGTGTGTGTGTGTGTGTGTTCGTGTGCATGAGGAGACAAGTACAAGTGGTAGAGGAGGGGGGATAAGAGTGGAAAGAACAAAAGAGATGTTGAAGGAATAAGACATAGAGGAAAAGAAGAAAAATTAGGAAGTAGGCAAAGAAGCAAAGGGAAGAAAGCAGAGAAGAAGAAGAAGAAGAAGAAGAAGAAGAAGAAGAAGAAGAAAAAGAAGAAGAAGAAAAAGAAGAAGAAGAAGAAGAAGAAGAAGACGCCAGTGATGATGAAAAAAGGAATGAATGAATATAGAAGTACAAAATTCGAAAAAAAGTGAAATAATGATAATGATTTATAATATTTCTCTCAATCCCCTAAAAAAAAAACCCTTCCACAAAAAAAAAAACTTGACTAAGATAATGTATAAAAAGGGAGTTGGTGATCGAAGACGAGAAAAATGAAAAAGAAATTGTGAATGAGGTTAAGTGGACAGAAACTGAAAGAAGATCCCCCCATAAAAGAAGAAAGAAGCGGAGAAAGAAAAGACGGGAAGTGTGGGGTTGGGTGGGGGTAGGTACCACAATGTTGAGAAAAGAGGGGGCGGGGGGAAGAATGTGGAAAAAAGATGGCGGAGACATTGGCAATTAGCGTTCCCGGAAGTGCGTGCCCACTTCACGTTGGGGATGACTGCTCACCGGGGCTCACTCCGCGCTCCGTCACGTGACCACTTACGTCATTGGGTCACGCACGCGCAAACGACGCTCCGGCAAGTCAGCTCGTTTTGCCAATTTTTCCTGCGATGGCGTTGCGTGTCGGGAAGGCCAAAGAGCAGCGGAGCGTGACCATATCTATAGATATGGAGAAGTGTCTTGAAAATCGTAAGCATGGACGGAGGGGGCTAGCGGTGGGGCCAGGGGGGAGAGAGAGCGGATGCTGCTGGATATTTTCCTCTGACTATTTTCGACTTTGCGTTCCGTCCAAAAATAAAGCCTAGTCGCGTGCACGCGTACGCGTAAAGGAACGGTCACGGCATAAGACATAAGTAGCTGCAAACAGCGGCACAAATCAGCCTCCGTTGATGGGAGCTTGTGGCGAAGGGTTATGAAATCGTCAGTACGAGTTCGAATTCTTGCATCTGCCATCGATGTCGTTTTTGTAACACTGCGAAGGCAACCGAGATATCAAATAATTCACGAGTTCAACGGTTATTGTTACTTTTAGCGTCGGAAAATCACGTGATTCCCTGGGTATCGAAAGAGTTGGATAAATTGTGAAGTTTAACACACTCGTTCACTCGATGTTAGAAACGACTCACAAAATGCATAATCCAGCCACTCGCTCACTCGATGTTAAAAACGGCTCAAAAAAGTTGTGCGTCGTTCCTAATATCAAATGAACAAGGTGTTGAATTTTACAACCCATGACCTTCTTGGTACCCGGAGATACGTGTTGGTGGGGGGCACTAAAATAATCAGACAACCAGACTTGACTTAGTCTGGCGCAAGGCCTAATACGCAGAGGAAGCAGTGAGTATCAATCTCATAACTGTAATAATGGTCTGCTAATCTAGCTTGGTGATTATTGTTGTTGGGTTATTTCACCAAGCCTTATTGAATCCAACGATACGGCGTTGTATCTGACCAAGACAGTCATTCGGGAGAATGACTAGAGGAGAAAATTTAAAGAAGATTAATATGACAGAGGGCCCTAATTGATGAGCATCTAGTGTAATAGGAAGAAGAATAAAGAATTGGATGTATGCAGAAAATGAAGGAGGGAAGAGAAAAAGAGAGATTAGAGAAGATTGGAGAGAAACAAAGGGAAAAGGAGAGAGAGAGAGAGTGCAGTAGAGAATGAGAGAAGGCGATAGTGAAAATGAGGGCATAGAACATGTATAGTTTAGAAGAGAGAGAAATAGTTTTCAGTTTTCGGCTAATTCACTCTGCAGTCTTCTTCAGGTGCACAACCTGTAAGGAAAGAGATGTACTATCCGTTAGGAAAGGCAGGGATCTCTTCCCAACAGAAACAGATACGAGAAATGGAAGCTGAAATAACGAGCATTTCAGCTCATTCCCGTCAACTATATCTTCGCTAATCCTCACCCTATTCTTTCCGTGTATATCTGAAGATGGCCGTAGAATTGATCGGTTGAAACATTGTGTTAAAAAATACATCTCAAAAGAGTGACTTCAATATTCCAGACAACTTCTGGGATGATAATGACTTTTCTCACAAACTGATATTAGAAACTGTCGGATAAAACTGTCGCCAATACTGTCAAAATTGATTTATTCAGTTTTTAAGTTGGTCCAGCTGGTTGGCTTAGTACGTATGTATGTATGTATGTATTACGCGTACAGTCCGTACCCCCAAAACCCCGACTGGCTTAAAATTTTCAACATTTACTCAATATTATGTCTACAAAAAATGTATTGTTTTTTGAAAATTCCTGCCTCATCTATTGGTTTTCCGTGGGGAGGGGGTTCAGTTTACAATGCAAGTTAATCCTAAATTGGTCCCTAGTTTGTGCTCACGTGTTTCTTTTGAAAGTTCAACATTTTTTTTAATGATAACTGCCTAACAGAAGGCGAGAGAAGCGCCCTTCCTTCCTCCAAATATTGACCATCCCCAACATCGTACGCTGCCAAAAGACGTTGGTCACGTGACAGTTTATGATCAGTGACTAACTAGGCCCGTAATTTTCTTTCTATTATTAGACGGATGTATTTGCTGAGTTGAGTGGGCAAAAAGGAGATAGAAAGAGAGTGTAAGATAGGGATATAGAGAAGGTCAAAATAAGAAAAGAAAAGAGAGAGAGAGAGAGTGTGAGAGAGAGACAGGGAGTATATGTGCATGTGCGTGAGAGAGAGAGAGAGAGAGAGAGAGAGAGAGAGAGGGGAAGGGGCTGGGGGAAAGAAAGAAAATAGTCTGGGATTATTTTATTTTTGCGTGACGATTGCTTTTTGGCCCGATCTGGCCTAATTTTTCTACCCCCACAATTCGCACAAATTATTGATTCCACTTGTTTCATCCACACAAGCCCCCCCCCACATTATATCTGCTTTATTTTTTTCTACTTATACCTTATATACTACGCTCAGTTTAGTACGCCACAAGGCCACAAATGTTGAGCACTTGACTGAATTAATTTCTGTATTGATGATCAGCGAGACTAGCTTCTCTCTCTACCTACCTACCTCTTCCCCTTCTCTCTCTATATTTATGTATATATATATATATATATATATATATATATATATATATATATATATATATATATATATATATATATATATATATATTATAATAATAATCAATATATCATCTATAGACAACTGTTTCGTTGTATTACAATTCTTCAGTGTGGCTATAAACTATCCATTATCCCATCCAGTACCACGAGGTAGGATCGAAAACTTTTGCATCAGACCCAGAGGCTGGCATCTTCTCTCTGCCCTACGCTTAACTGGACGGTCAGTAAGGTTCAAAGTAAGTGATATATTCAATCATGCATAATTCCTCATCCACCAGAGTGCTCTATTCCCAAGTTGGAAGAGTATTGCATGAACGAGAGAAAATCCTAATCTATCTATCTATCTATCTATCTATCGTGTGTACGCACGTGTATACTGATGGTTCCCATCAGTTCTAGGGATATTGTTCAATCCAAGGTAGAAGCCAGGATTTCCAACACTGATTTTTCAAGCTGGTCATCCCACTCCAGAGTAGTGCAACGCAATCATCGCACTCCTATTCAGCCGAATACCTGACTAAGCTAAGCTCAGCAAATGTCTATACAGGATGTAAAGAGAACGAAAAGCATCAAGAACTACGTTATTGTTCACACATTAACATTATGTTACGTAAAGGTCTGACTGGACTCTTAATGATGATACTCATGTAAACAATAAAGTAAATTTAATACAAAAGATAGGATTAAATCATTTGCAATAACCATCACTGGTCTGTGTTCGAGCGCAGGTAACAGCTATAATTTCATTTTTTTTTCACGACTTGAAGACTGACTCAAGTCAGAACAAGCCTGACTGCTGCAGCTCCCAAATCAACTCTTACTTCTATTCTGAATGGAGATGCTTATTGTAACTATTGTATTGTATATATAATAGCTAAATTCGTTGTTATATAAAAACTTGTTTGAGTAGCTCAGTTGGTAAGAGATTCGCCTTCCAACTACAGTAAGGAAATGTTATTTTATATATAAGTTTGGTTCATCGTAACATAATAGACAAACAGTTTACTGTCCAAAATTTGGTGAGGGTTGTTATTGTTGATCTTGTTACGGGGAAAAAAAGGAAAGTCGAACTCAGTTTGGATTGGAGTTTGACTAACTTGATGCAACACAATCTTCATTTCTTCTCGACTGGACTTATGCCATACTAAGCTAAGTTGAGTAAGTATCTATTTGTAGTAGCTTTAAGATTACATAATGATGGGAATTTCATCATCCCTCTCTCTTTTGACGATTATCAACACTCTTTCTCTCTATATATCTCCGTCACATTTAAAAAAAATATTATCTCTTCTCTCTACTCTAATCCAAAAATTGTCTCTTCCTCTCTCTTTTCAATATTATCTTTTTTTTTCTCTTATTAACCCTTTCCCATGTTTCCTTTTTGTTTCTTCTTTTTCTTCTCTCTCCTCTCATCCGAATACCCCCTCTCTCTTTGCAATATCATCCCTGTCCTTTTACTCTCTGCAAATCCCTCATCTTTCTTCTCTCTCTCATTTAAATCTCTACCTCCCCTCTCTTTCCAACATTATCCCCCATTGTCCCTTTTCTATGCACTCCCTCCCATTTTTTCTTTTCATTTATTCTCTCTTCTCTCTATTCTCATTCAACTCTCTTCCTCCTCCTCCTCCTCCACCTCCTTCTTTATCTCTTTCTCTCTATTTCTCATCACTTTCTTTTTCTTCTCCTCTCTCTAACTTCCACTCTCCCTCTCTCCGTATCTCTCCCAGCTGTTATTCTGTCTATCCTTTGTTCCTTTCTCTTCTCTACACCTTTTCCTAAATTTTCCCTGTTTTTAAAATTTTCGCTTCATGCCTTCCATTGTCCGACCCTCTTCCTCTCGATTCTTTCACATGATAACTCGCCACCCCCACCTCACAGTCACATTCCATTCTCGTCGCGGATCACCCGTTTCCATCACCCGTTTCTTTTCTCCCCCCACCCGTACCCGATCAGCCAACAACTCGAAACCAAACAGATTTCCAACCATCACTCCAAACTGTCGAACATTCCTGGGAAGCATTATTGCTTTCTTAATTTTACCCCCAGGCACTCGCAGACACAAGACAGATAAAGACAGAAATAGAGATATTTGAAAAGACACGGATTCGAAGAACAGACTTATCATTATCTACAGGAAAATTCACTGATGCACACTGAACAGCTGACATGTTATGAGGTCGGGGTGCAATCACAAAAGCCGGGATTGGAAACGGGGTAATTTTGGATGTGCACTTACACAAAAGTGGTGTCCATTCAAACCTTCTGTACACACTTCAAGGCTATTTTCAAATTCGCTTCTTGAAAACCTAAAATCGCACTCTTGGCCATGACAACATGGTTTCTGTAATTGTTGCTCTAAATTAACTTGATTTACATCCAAATTACTTCTTGTTTGTCATCGAATGCCTTACATATGTAAATCTGCAAGAACTTATGTAAGTACGGGATATCTATAAAGTCTAGGATTTTCATTAACTTCCTCTCGATATGTTTTTAGATATATCTCTATTCACTCACAGTACAGAAATGCATATGCAGTGGTAGTACTCCTAAAAAGTCTTCACTTTTCACTGTCTCCCAGGGTGAAGTATGACTTTTAAAAGTGAAGCATCTTTATCATTTACTCAGCTAATGAGAGCGGTGTCGTATGTATTTACAGAATGAGTTCGAGTGTCGCATAGAGTTCATTTTCTATTTTTTGAATTAAAAACCTTGATTTTCTTCCGTTTTGATTTTGAGAAACGTTGCGTTTTCCAAACAGAAATTCCGAAATTTTGTACTAGGCACAAGGACATTCTTCACCATGCTCTTCCTACGACTGGGTCCACGTTGGTTGTTTCAGGGTTGAACTCCGAACAAACATTTCATACTGGCACCATAAGGGGGAAGCACTAATGTTGTACACTCAGAAGCCCTGTCGAACTATGAGACTAACTTTTTCGTTGTTTGCATGAAAATATCTTTTCAATAACAGCTACTTTCTTTTATTTGTAAATTGTATAAACAATTTTTTTTTATATTTGTAGCTTTGAGTAAAAAGAAATATATTAAAGAACATATTTGTTGTGTTGTTATGTCTGAAATTATTTTTCTCCAGACGTTGCCGTGTATACCTGCTAGTATATATACACCCATATATGAAATGTATTCATAATGCTGTTGACAACCACTATTAATGTATCAAGACGTTTACCGTTTTTTTTTATCAAGTAAATCTGCTTCGTTGTTTAATGTTCGGTTTTGTGTCTGAATTTGTTCCCTGGAGGACGTCTGCAAAGCGACGAATAACGAAATATTTTATTTTATATAATTATTGAAAAAAGTTGATTGAACTTGACAAAGTCTTGCACAAATTACTTTCCAAAAATATATGTAAATCAATTTCTTTCAATAGGAATAATTCAATTTATAGACATGTGATTTTTAATTTTTATTTCTACATTCTATTTGAATAAAATAGCTTTTGAAAAAATAATTTTTATCATTAAATGCTTCTCATCTGAAATAAAACGTCTGCACATGTGCACACGTGAAAGATTTTCGGTAAAATGAACTTGACTTGGCAAAAAATAAAAAAAATAGAAAAAATAAAAAAATAAAAAAAATAAAAAGGAAAGAAATATAACAGTAAACCCAATAAGGACGGATATTGGTTTTTTGTATTCTTTTTGTTATATCAAGTAAGTGCCCTTACGCTGGTCACGGCAAAAGCCGTCCTTTCCATCGCTTCCCATAGAGCAAGTTTCTCCTCGCCCCGGAGTTATATTCGAAGTTTTTTTTTTGAGAATAGACTTAGAAGTTAAAAGTATCCGAAGTGGCATCACTCACTTTACCATACGCTTTTTTAGATATTAAGTTGATGCTAAAGTTTCAAGCGCCATCTTTGAACATCAAGGTCTGGTTATTCACTCACTCTTTTTGGCAGCACGTCATGTTCATCAAAAAAAAAAAAATGCGAAAAGGGGTGATCTATGAGTGAGTTACATCAATCGCCTTTTGTTGAGCAGTGGTCGCTGAGAAAGTCTGGATTTTCAAAAAAAATCGGACATAAAAAAAGGGATCAATTTAGCATCATCTTGAATTGAACTTTGATCCCCCACTAAAACTTGATTAAGGGATATTTTAAAAAAACAAAAAAAGTTATTTCTAGACTTAATGAGAAGTAAATATCTAGTCATCAAGTTCCATTGGTGAGGTCTATTTACACGATATATACATACATAACCAGCCAGCCAGCCAGCCAGCCAGCCAGCCAGCCAGACAAACCTAAAGACTGAAGAAACCTATGTTAACAGTTTTTTTCATGAAGTTTACTTAACTCTTTATTGACTTCGCAATCCAGGGTTGCTAATTTAGATGTTTCTTTGTTTTGTTCATTTCAAATTGGTGAATCTAATGTTGACAATATGAAAGTGTTTTTTTTTTTTCAATTTTCGTCGTGATTCAAAATCCAGTGTTGTTAATTGAAATATTTCTGCTTTTCAATTTATTCAAATTTGAAAGTGATTACCAGAATCAAAAAATTGAAAAAATTACATAAAAAAAGCATTCCTGGTGCAATTACTCAAATATAACCCTTTACAAGACTTAGGAGAACTTAAAATATTCGAAAATAGGTTCCTAATGAAATTACAAGGAGAGAACACTTGTCTTCCCCTTCTTGATCAACATAGAATAGAACAAGCAAATGATTGAATAGTCAATGGTTATAGAGAATAGATTTATTGCTAGAACCCAAAACGAACAAAATTGTGGTCAAAGCCAAGACAGCCTCCAACATCTCAACCTCAATGAACCTACCAGAAAATTGTTTTTCTCTGTATCTGTTGGGATCCAAAGGAAATTCTCCATTGAATACTGCTGGAAAATTGACAAACTGTAATTGTGCAGCAATACTGTGATCAATTGACTCGTTTGCATGACGTGTTGAAACAAAAAGGACCTTTTTTCTGAGCAGGAGATGCTACCAGAGATATTGCTGCACGTCAAAACCTGTTATTTCATGTGTATCAACCTAATGATAAATTAAAAAAAACGACATAAATCGTGTTGGTCGTGGTTAGGGGGAGGGTGGCAATAAAAATGGGAAAGGGGTGATCAATAAATAGATTACTTCTCTCACTTTGTGTTGGGCAGTGATCACCAGAATTCAAAATTTTTATAAACAACTTGGAATGTTGCCAGACAAAGCAAAGGATAAATTTAGCATAAATTTACAATGCAAAGTGAACTCCTCTACTAATAACGTATTTAGGGTAGGGATATCAACAATAAAATACCTTCTTCTAAACAAAACAACGAGTAAAAGTTTAAAATTGTATCCCTCCAGCTCCATTGGTGTGGCCTCTACGCATGACACAAAAAAATAGCCAGCCAGCCAGACCAATTTGAAAACTGAAGAAACTCATGTTTTGTTGACTGACTTGGTTGACAGTTTCTAACCACAGATAAGTGACATTCAAACTTTTGTTCGGACGATCGAACCTCTTCTTTTCATCCTTAAGTTATCAATACAACGTTTCAACCGATCCCATATTCAGTCCCCGTCAGGAGTATAATTCAAGAGAAAAAAACTATTTTTTTCTCCAATGAAACGTGCCCATTTTCTTGAATTATACACCTGACAGGGGCTGAAGAATCGATCGGTCTAAACGTGATATTACCATCAAAGATGAAAAAGATAAGATTCAATTGACCGAACAAAACTTGGAATCTTAATCACCATTCTCAAAGTTACAAACAACGAATAAACGAGACTTTGAAAATATGTAATTGTTAAGTCAAATTTTATAACTTAGAAAATTCTAAATTAAGTTAGACAACATTATATAAATCGTTAAAAACCAGGAAACACTTCTCGGATGTCCTCTAGATAATGGTCACCTCTTTCCAGTTTTAGAAGTTCCTTCCGGACGTTAGATGAACCGCACCGATTGCAAGACTGACGGGAAATGATATTCTGGGAACTATACGTTGATTCCGACATGTGAACACGCGATGCCTTTAGCTAGGTTTGGGGAAAATAGGGTGTCGGATTTTTGATGTGGGTTGGTCGGTAAAAGAAAGGCCCGGAAGATGGGTGAAAGCAATCACAAGAATAGCAAGGATATCATCGATAGGCTAAGAAATAAATATTGTTCTCCCTATTATTATTATACTTGATATAAGGTAGGCAAGCGTACAGAAAGACAGTCTTATATATATATATATATATATATATATATATATATATATATAGAGAGAGAGAGAGAGAGAGAGAGAGAGATAGAGAGAGATAGATAGATAGATAGATAGATAGATGCAAACCGCTGGAGATAAATGACAAATATATATAGTAATATATAAAATATTTATTCAAAGACTTAGATTACATGCACACACACACACATATACATACACACACACACACACACACACACACACACACACACACACACACACACACACACACATATATATATATATATATATATAAATATAAATATATTGAATTGTGGGTTTCTCTGTGAACCGTCAAAAATATCTTTCCTCTGAAAAAGATGGCTGGCCCCCGTTGAAACACATCGAAATACGCCCACGGAGATGTAAGACCAATCTCTTAGGTTTTTCTCTTCACCCTTCAATTGTTCTTTTCATCTCTCTCTCTCTCTCTCTCTCTCTCTCTCTCTCTATATATATATATATATATATATATATATGAGAACTTGAAATATGCAATCCGACAGAATGATTAAAAATTGTAGCAGCCCCATTTTCTTTAATTGATTATTCTATTCACGTTGTCTACGGTGAGTGATACATCAACCGTGTAATGACGGGATATCATCTTAGGTAAGTTTATACATAACATAACGCAATTTATAATCATATATATATATATATATATATATATATATATAGCAGCGTTGACAAGAGGTCAAGCGAAACACCCAAGGTCAACTAAAGAAAATCGAGAATGATAAACATTATAAATTGAAGTCAATTCTATCACACCCCGTTCCCTCACATCTCCCTTTGAAAATGACAATACAGACCGACCGGGGAATATTTATAAAAAAAAGATGAATTCATTTTGTACACCAAGTCCCGAGCTGAATCTTTCTTAATAATATTGAAAGTTTTTCAGTCTTAAAATATTGAAAAATGTAACGACATAAATTTCAAATAAAGATATTCCATACAGAATTCAATTTATTCGTTTATTTCATTCACTTTATGCAAATCAATTATTCACCAAGACCTGTAACTCAAAAGTAGTTCAAAGGGATTTATTTATTTTATTCTTCACACGGAATTTGATCTTATATTACTATAAGTGAATTTGTTATTAATCATTGAAGTGTTTCGGGGTATTTAAAAGGAAAAAAAGTTATATTACCATAGCTCCCAAGCAATGCTGATCAAAACTCCACCCCCATATGAGCAATGATTCTTATATTCATCATGTTGTTTTGCTTTTGATAACTATTTTATTAAGGGCATGGTTACAATTCATGGTGAATGGATGCAAAACATATCAATGGACCTACTTAGTAAGGTTTCTGTAGAGGAAGCTCAACCTTCAGAAACAAAGCGATCCCATCATCCTTAAAAAGAAGAGTATTTAACCAATACATCCTCCCGATAGTCACCGATGGAGCTGAAATATGGAACCTAACCGGGAGACTGACCTGCAAACTGAGCAGCATGCAACGTGCTTTAGGAAGAATCATGTTCAACCTCAGATGGAGAGACTACAAGACAGCACAGTATATCAGGGAGAAAAAAATGTCTAAGACATCGTACAATCTACTAAAAAACTTAAATTGCAATGGGTCGGTCATATTGCGAGAATGGCAGACAACCGATGGACATCATGACGCACAACATGAATCCCCAGAGATCACATGCAGAAATGAAGCCGGTAGGATACAAGATGGAGAGACAAACAAGACAAATTCAGGAAATACTGGCCCTGCAACGCCAAAGATAGGGAAACGTAGCGAATCCTGGAGAAGATCTATGTCCAACGACGGACAATAAAAGACTGATGATGATGATGATGATGATGATGGTTGAGGGATTATAAATTGTACGACGGATAGTAATCGTATATTCGTGTCCCACGTCGCCAGGTGTTCAGCCAGAGCAACGATCAAATCCGTTATCATCGTTTTTAACCTTCGAGTGATGCAATTCTACCCTGACGTCATCGGTCCGAAAACCGATAAAAACTAAAAAACCTATTCTTTGCATTAATACTAACAATATATATAATTTCTATTCATTCGTATTATACGTGTATATTGTTGATTAACAATATTTTATTGTCCTCTAAGAACTTGAGGACTGTTGCTCATAATTCTAGAGTGGATTTGAAGGGGCTGCTTTCCTACTCTGGATATTGCATAAACTCGACCCCTGAAATTATTTCAGACACATTCATGGCCACCCAAAAAATTCGTGCATCTCTTTCTGTTTGGTTAATCCGTACAGTAAATAAGTTGGCACGACCAACATTGAATTACACTCGTTACTAGTGTAGGTATACCTTTCCGGAAGTTATCTTTTAGTAAATGATGTTTGTGTTGCTAATTATACTTATTGGCTGTTGGTTAATATTAATTCAAGTTGATCATCCTAAACTGCACACACTTTTTGGTGTCTGCAATATACGAATATGCAAAGCTACTCAAATATCTTGTTCATGCGACAATTCTAAAAAAAATAATGGAATTAAGTAACACCGAAAACGTACCTGTAAGCGTTACCGGTTGTAGGAAAATTCTCGCAGAAAATTCATAGCGGAAAATTCGTCGTCGACGTCCCCGTAAGGATTAATCTTTCGATCAATGGCGTTAGACAAAAGAGACAAAGAATCCCCCAAATTTACAAAAACACAATTCATATCTTTATTGAATTGTTCCTAATTTTTAATGAAATGTTTCATTTGAGAAATATTTCATTAAAAAAAAAAAAATATGCTGAAATAAGTTTGGATAAAACTCATCAAATATGATTATGGATAATAGATTAATAAATGAGTTAGTTGCTCTCTTAAATGTAGGTGTGTAAATCGAATCACCGTAGCCCTACAAACGGTTCGTCCAACCAACCAACCAACCAACTTTGCTCGTCAGCGTGTATGTCTTCAGGTGTCCCTGGTCGCATTTTGGGGTTACAACTTGGAGACTTTGGATGAGTAGATCACCAGGCACCATCTACAAACGTTTTTAGTAATGTCTAAAAAGTGCCTTTTGGGATTGCTATGGTCATTTTGGACCAACAATGCCATAATCTTGTACTGGAACGTTCTTTTTCAGATAATTATCGATAGATTTTTATATAGATAATTTCAAGTAAAAGGTCTCTTTTTAGATAATTTTAGATAGATCTTTTTTTTTTTAGATGATTTTAGAAAAAAGATTCATTTTTTTGATTTCAGATAAAAGATCTATTTTTTCCAGATAATATCTCATCGAAGATCCATTTTTTTCTAGATAATTTCTGATAGAAGATCTCTTTTTCAGATGATTTAAATTGTTTGTTGTGGTAATAGGTTTTCAGTCGATTTTGATTACAACAGAAAAAAAAAATCTGTAATCGGTAAATATTTCCGTAATTTTTGAAAATAAAATCGAAGTTGGTTTTTGAGTCAGTTTAAGATATAAACCAGTCTTTGGTATGGTTTTTACTGGTTAATTGAGCTCTCCCCGTAATCTCTTTCGTTCATTGGAGTAAAACATTCGTTTGTCATCTTACGTCTCAGTTTGTTTCGAAAACGGAACATTCACCGTACACCTCGTCGTGGCGAAACGATTATAAATATAAATAATGTTTCTCGTGAACAATTGTCATCAAACGTTGACTTGTTCTTAGAACAAAGAACTTGTCTATTCCGTTGAAGCGAAGGGATTTCATATGCATCCTAACCGCAGCTCACATCCCTCCCAATCAATTCCTTTTATCATCTGCCTTTTCATCTTTTACGGACCCTCGAGAGTTACTGAGTGCCACCTGCGTGATGGTTAGTGAATATATAGTGACAGGCGTGCCCTCAGGTGACTGGCGCTCCCTCAGGCGATAATGTAATTTTTAGTATAGGAGAACGGTTTTCGACCCGGACTGTAGGTCAGTACCAGTGAGGCTATAGAACGTCTGACGGAAACATTAATTCTTGAACAGGAACGTCGACTATTAATTCCAGCGTCTAACTAAGAGTTTTCCAGACGCCCTTGGGAAGCCTTCGGGGACTGAAGAATTGTCTAAATGTTTATATTGGTTGTCATAGCTCTGCTGTATTTAATTTTCTTGCTTTCCTGTTTTTTTTGTTTTTTTTTTTGGTGGTGTCCAATTGAGATTTCGTTTAAGATAATTTGAAATTGTTTTAGAAGCTGATCAGGGAGTAGGAAAAAAGAGAACACAGAGGAAAAGAGAAGGAAGAAGATGATATTAAGGAAAGAAAGGGGAAACAAATACATGGAAGAAGAAGAAGAAGAAGAAGAAGAAGAAGAAGAAGAAGAAGAAGAAGAAGAAGAAGAAGAAGGAGAAGAAGAAGAAGAAGAAGAAGAAGAAGAAGGAGGAGAAGAAGAAGAAGAAGAAGAAGAAGAGATAGACAGGAATGTATGAGGGTCAGGAAGAAGAAAGTCATCTATGGAGCTGAGACAAGTCAATCTCCAAGAAAAAAAACCCACTTGTCCTCAAAAGAAGGATGTACAATCAATGCCTCCTCTCGATAGTCCCCTATGGAGCTGAAACACAGAACCTCATTAAAAGATTAACCCTCAAACTGAGAACCAAGCAACGGGCACAGGAAAGAATCATGCTCAACATCACACAAGGAGATCAAAAGACAGCGCAATATTTTAAAAATCATCAGGTGTCTGAGATTTCAGAAATTTTTTTAACAAAACTCAAATGGAAATGAGTCAGTCAAGTTGCTACAATGTCAGACAACCGCTGCACATGACGACTCACAAGATGGATCCCCAAAGATTTGCAGACGATAAAAAAATAAGATGGTGTCGGGAACTACAAAAGTTAAGAAAATTCAGACTCTGTGCTACCTGCGATAGAAGCCTGGAGATTCTTGGAAGAGGTCTATATTCAACGACGGATGATGTGGATGATAAGCAGAGGCAAAACTGTCCACCATATGAAAAAAAAAGATGCAGTAAATAACTTCAAAAAGGGTATAAAATATACATGATTGGGTGGGAGTGGTATTCCATTGGGACCAGAGGAAACGACTTAGATTTGATCATTCAAATCGCATAAGCACAAATCAGAATCAGTCCTTGAGAATTAAAGGAAATTATATTACACTTTCAATTTCAAAGGAATCACTCTGTCAAATCCTGGAGACGTAAGAGTACAAGCCAGGGAGGCAATGAGCACTCCCCCCAACAAAAACAAAACAAAAACAAATCGAACAAAACAATGTACAATTTCAGGTTGGTCAGTGTAATCCGGGCAAAACGGCCAAAATTTTCGGGCAAATCAAGCCCTTTGTCCCTTTTTCTTGACTCAAAGAGTTCCCATACGCTGGTGCCAGAAGACCATATTTAGATAAAGAAAAGAAAACCTGATGATCGTTTCATACCATCACTGTGTGAAATGAAAATAGAACAAAACGTAAAATTCAAGACACCGAAAAGAACTAAAAACAGGTCTGGTTTGTCACGCAATCAATGCGTTTTGGCAGTATGCCATGTTAGGGGTAATCAATCAGGAAAATTGGAGAAGGTAAGATTAATGAATAAGTTATTTCGCCAGCTTTTTGTTCAGCAGTGATCACTAAAAATGTCTGAATTTTGAAACACAAAAACAAAACAACAAAACACAAAAAACAAAAACTAAGGGAACAATTCAACATACACTCACTTTGCAAACTGACCCCTTCTAAAGAGTATTTAGGGTGAAGGGAATTTTGATGAGACAATTTTTCTCAACGTAGTAAAGAGAAAAAAAGTTCACCCTCTAGCTCCATTAGTGCAGCCTAATTGCGTGACCTCAGCTTGGCAAGATGAGAGCAGAAAGACTGCTACAGGAAAAACTCATCATCACAGTCCATAATCGAACGACCGTTGCGTTAACATTTAAAGTCGTGTAAAACAATTTCAAGGAATTAATATGAACAAAATACATTCTATCTATGACATCAGAGGCATTTTCCACTGGACAGCATATGAAATAGCGTAAAAACTTATAGATTCTGAGGAATAAGAATATCATTAATGAACTTGTCGAAATGGGACCCCCGAAATTTTCAAAAACCTTTTTTCCAAGAAATCTCCTAATACATATTAGATAGGGTCTAGGGGAGCCAGTTTCCAGGTCTATAGTCTAAACGGTATGGCCAGGAGCACCAGAACACACTAATACACGCACATGTAAGAAGGGATAGAAATCTTTGCCTCCTATGATGTCTACGGTTGTTTAATGTTTCTGTGGCTCGTCGAAAAGCCAAGCAGAGAAAAATATCACGTGTCAACGACAGGGAAGCGAAAAAATGACCTCCTGATGGGCAAATATCGGCGGCATTTTGGTATGTCAAGGGCTGCAGGAAAGATGTCACCTGGACACAGCGGAGTCCTATTTGGAAGAGCAGGAATCGAAGTGAATGAGGAATTGGAAAAAAATGAGTCACCATTTCAAGGAGCAGATAAAAAGGAGAAGGGCGACGACAGGAGATTGATATTGGTAAACAAGGAGTGAGGTTGAAAGATAGATGGATAGATAATAATAATAATAATAATAATAATAATAATAATAATAATAATAATATGATGATGATGATGATGATAATGATGATGATAATGATTTAATAAAATACAGTAATAGTTTATATTCAATAATAATAATGATGATAATAATGATGATGATGATAACAGTAATAAGAAGATGAAGAAGAAGTTAGATGATATTAGCGTCACCAAATCTTTTGAATTTCTTACATCCAAAACTGAGGCAAAAATTATCTGAAAAAATCCAAATTCCCCAGAAAATTATCCACAGATTATCTGAAAATCCACCATATATAAGATAAGTCTCTATTCCCTTCATGCTAAATTATCTCAGAATATCCGAATTCCCAAGAAAAATATCCAAAAATCATCTAAAGTCCACTATATATTACTAAAATAAGCCTCCATTTATTACATGCTGCATCAAAATATAAACAATAGCAGTAAGAACTTAATTAATCATATTAGATTAATTATGCTGTTTACTTATCTTGAATCAGCTAATTAATCAGGCAAAAATCTAGCGTCGGTTATGAATTCTGCTCCAAATCCCCTCCCCTATATTTCTTCCCTCTGTAGAATTCGCCAAGTCCTGCATCAGGAACAGAACGGACAATATTTGATATTTTGGATGACAGGTAAAGTTCAGGGCACAAACTTTACCATTTATCTAAATATATCTGAGCACCATAAACAATTATCTAAATCATATCCAATATCTAAAAACGATTTTTTATATCTAAACGTAACAAAAATGATCTAATTTAGATATAAAATATCTATGTGGACAACGCTGGATGAAACTGATAACAGAAGAGAATAAAAAGTTAAAAGATGAAAGAATGAAAGGAAAATAAAGAAAGGAGAAAAGAGACTTGAGATAAAGACGTAACAAGAGAAAGAGAAAAATCATAACTCAAAAGTAATAAAATGGGGAAAGATGGAGAGAAGAACGATAAGAAATAACATCAAAAGAGAACTACGATAAAGATGAAGGAAACGTAGATATAAGAAGGTATGAAGAGGAAAGATAGTTAAGAAGAAGGACTGAAATGAATAAAAATGCAGGGAAGGAGGAAGGAAAGAAAGGAAGGATGGAGAAAATGCGAAAAAAAAGGGACTGAATGAATGAAAAATGAATAAAAGCAAGAAAGGAGGAAAAAAGAATAAGGATAAAGTGAATGAAAAATGGAGAAGAAAAGAAGGAAAAAATGAAAATGATAGGAAGGGACATGTAAAAATGAATGAAAATTGACAAGAGAAGGAAGGAAGATAAATTAAAGGCATGAACTCGAAAAAAGAGTAAGGATAATATAAATGAAAGAATGAAGGACGGAAGAAATAAATAAATGAGCAGATGAGAAAAGTATGCAAAGAAGAATGAAAATGAAAATGAATGAGAAATTAATGAAAATGAACGAATGCAAAATAGAAACAAAAATAAAAACTGATGAAAATACGCCTAATTGGATATCAATCCTGTTATATCACCGGCTTATCCAAAGAAAGAAATGAAGAAATAGAAAGGAAGAAAAGTGAAATTTAAAAAAAAAGGTGAAAAATTGAATGAAAAAAAAGGGGGGGGGAACAAAGTAAAAGAGCAAAAAGAACAAAAAAAAACAAACAAAACAGGTCAGGTAGTCACTCAATAGAAACCGTCATGTAACCAACGTACTTTGGGAGTTTACCGTGTTGGGGTGATGAATTAAAAAAATTGAGGAAAATTGTATTCAATGAATCAGCTACTTCTCTCGCCATGTGTTGGATATGTAAAAAGTCATGATATTCATAAACAAGCGCGAATGCTGCCGGGCATAAAAACGGACCAATTTAACATAAAGTTATATTGCTTATTGAATACGCCGCTAAAAACCTATTCAAGAGTCGAATTTAGAATAAAATGTTTTCCGTAGACATAGGGAGTACATGATATTTTTTCAACCCTCTATTTCCAGTGGTGTAACCTGAACTAGCCTTACATACATAGCCAGCCAGACCAACTTGAAAACTGATGAAACCTATGTTGACAGTTTTTGTTGACGGTTTCTAATGCATACAGTAATAAAGAAAGGAAGAAAGTGAGGAAAAATTAAAGATAGTAAAAGGTAAACGGGGGACAAGAGAAACGAGGACACAAGTTCATGGGTCCCCTTCTCATCCAAAAGTAGAGAACCCCTATAAAATCCTTTTGTAGCCAAAATGGCGTACACCAAGGAAGAAGTTGCCATTAATCTATACGACGATCGTTTTCAGAGCTACTTGGCTCCCCTATGGTGATGATTGTATGTTGGGCTGAGTCGTTCCAGGTTGGGTTGAAGTTTCTGGAGGTGTAGAAGGCGGAGGAGGAGAATGTTCATCACCTCTGTGAAGGCTTTTCGACTGATTTTTTCATAAAAGCGAAAAGTTGGAAACTTTTGGAAAAGGTGGATACCTGTAAAAATAAAGAGGCAGGAAAAACAAGAAAAGAAAAAAAAAAGAAAAAAAGAAAAGTGTCTGACATATTCAAAAACGGATTTGATTGGTCGAAACCCCAAATGGGAAGAGACTACTTCCCGAGGACAGCTTTGTTTTTGTCTTCAATCAATATTTGTATTTCTTTGTTTTTTTGTTGTTGGTGGAAACCGTCAACAAAAACTGCCATCAAAACTGTCAACATAGTTCTCTGCAGTTTCAAAGTTGGTTTGGCTACCTATGCATATGTATTTGAATCACACGTACAGGCCACGCCAATAGGGGTAGAGAGCTGAATATTTCAACATTTGTGACTCAATCGATCCCTTATTTTGTGTCCGGTAGCACTCTCGCTGTTTTTCAGACATTTTCTGGGGACTGACTCCCAACAAAATGCAAGAGAAATAACTTATTCGTTGATCATCTATTTTTCCAATTCTTTTTAATGATCACCCTGAACACGACATGCTGCCAAAAGACATTGGTAACGTGAAGGTCTCTATTGAGCTCCTAACCAAGTCTGTTTTTGTCTTCATTCTAAATTTATATTCCTTTCTTTGTTTTTTTTGTTTGTTTTTCCCCCCCCACTTCCACTTTCACTTTCACTTTCGGTTATGACGACAGAAACAGATCTGACATTTGGAAACGGAACGCCAAAGTAAGTCTAGCGAGAATCTTCGGACAATAGGAACCATCCAGCTTAGGTGACCATTCGACCGATAAGAAACAACTGGTGGATTTGGGTATCGGTTTGAATCTTTTGACATTATAAAGTGCACACTGATATTCGGTAGGGGCAAACGGTTAATCAGGGATAATCCAGTACCAGAGAAAGAGATGGGGTAAAAGAAAGACGATAAAGGTCAGGTTAGTCGCTCAATAGACACCATCACGCGAACAAGGTCTTTTAGTAGCATGTCGTGCTGGGGAAGATCAATCAAAAGAATTCGAAAAAAGGGTGATCAAAGAGTGAGTTACTCATCTCCTCTCCTTTTGTTGAACAGTGATCACCAAAAAGTCTGGATTTCCGGAAAACAGGCAGGCAAAAAAAGGGAGCAATTTAGGATAAACTTATGTTGCTAATAGACTTCCCCCCAACAAGAAATCTATGGGGCTTAGAAAAAGTTTTTACTATACTTAATAAAGGGTACATTTTGGGAATGTTGAACTGGAGAAGCCTATATTGACAGATTCGGTGATAGTTTCATTTGACGGTATTCAAAAGGTATTCCTTACCTTTACAAAAGTTTGCTCTACTAATGTTCACTTTACGCCATTTCACTTTTTTGACTACAACTTTGAACTGTGTATGTCAGCATCAGTGTTTTATCTCAATTTATATTGTGCATCTGTTAGCAAGATGTCTCGTAAGGTATCAGAAAAGCCTTAGAGAGCTCTGTTAGAGTGTTATGCGCAGCGCTGAACTGACGGACGGAGAACAATATTATATAGGTTGTGTGGGAAGGCTGAAAAAAAAAAAGAATAATGAGTAATAGGGGAATAAAAAATAATGAATGTATGATCGAAGAAGGGAAAATGAATGAAAGGAAGATGAGGAGAAAATGAAGGATGGTAGAGGAAAAGAGAAGAAGTGGACTGGGTGATAGAAGAAGAAGAAGAAGAAGAAGAAAAAGAAGAAGAAGAAGAAGAAGAAGAAGAAGAAGAAGAAGAAGAAAAAGAAGAAGAAGAAAAAGAATAAGAAGAAGAAGAAAAAGGAGAAGAAGAAATGGAAGAAGAAGAAGAAGAAGAAGAAGAAGAAAAAGAATAAGAAGAAGAAGAAAAAGGAGAAGAAGAAATGGAAGAAGAAGAAGAAGAAGAAAAAGGAGAAGAAGAAAAAGAATAAGAAGAAGAAGAAAAAGGAGAAGAAGAAATGGAAGAAGAAGAAGAATTAGAAGAAGAAGAAGAAGAAAAAGGAGAAGAAGAAAAAGAATAATAATAAGAAATGGAAGAAGAAGAAGAAGAAGAAGAAGAAGAAGAAGAAGAATGAATGAACAAAAGAAGAACAGACAAAGAAGAGAAGGAATTAAATGAATCAAATAGAGATAAAACAAAGAAAAGGAATCAGATTTGAAAAAAAAGAAGAAAGAAAAACAATTGAAAAAAAGGAATTTTAGAGATTGTCTTCACACTCCAAAGACCAGAAGCCAAATAATAAAAACAGTTTTCACGAACACATTAGATCAAAACTAGTTCCAGTAGCTAATAAAAATGGGCTGAAAAACATCAACCCTCACTGAACCTCTTTTAACCTGTCAGATCAGCACCGGTTCCTTCCTTAGTGATCATGGAAGCTTCCTCACAACATACGTACTCTCACTTATCACACCAACTTCTGAACGTAACGGTGTTGCTAAGTACGGATTGTTATTTATTGCAAATAATGGCATTGGAAAGGGCTCAACTTAATATAGTTTGAATGTTTTAAATCTAATATATATGATATTAAGAAATATATATATGATCTGACAGAATGATTATGAATTGCATTATATTATATTGAAATTCTTATGTGAAATGATCTCTCGTTTATTCACGGTGAATGTATCATTTAGCCCTCTTTAATTGTTTATGCTCTTTACGTTGTCTACGCCAAATGATACTCAATGTAATAACGACCGATCATTTCAAATAAACGTTTCAATATAATAGAATGCAATTTATGATTATATATATATATATATATTTATATGTTATACAATCATTTTAAGCCCATTTATCAAATAAAATAACGATGTACTCATACTTTAGAAAAGACACATTAATAATAACGAAACATTTATGAAAAAACTGACCAGAATTAATCGACTATCGTAGATCTTTATCGGAAAGAAATAAGTCAGATTTGGCAACCCTCGAACGTGTTCGTTATGATAGTTTCTGAGGTTAACATTTATTCACACAATTCACTCTCTCTCTTACACCAACACTACTTACTTACTATTTATATACAACGGAGAGGCGATGCAGATAATCACCAGAACCATACAACGTACATAGGGATCATGCCGAAAATCACATTGAAAGACTACAAGACAGCACAGTGTATGACAAAAATAGGAATCAGTGATACCATGAAATCCATTAGAAAACTTAAATGGCAATGGGCAAGTCATGATTCAAGACTGCCAGACATGCAGTTGGCATCACGACTAACGACCTGGATCTCAGAGATCATATACAAAACTGAGTCCGGCAAAAAATAAGATAGCGTGATGATCTAGATGAGTTCAGAAAATATTGGTGCCCACGGTCGAGAAATCTAGCGAATCTTGGGGAAGCACAGAGAGGCACTGTACAAGTCAGACTGGTTTTCTTGAGATAAGAGATATTCGTTCAAATCTCATCAAGAGCTTGTTCTTCACTTCAGATCCATTCTGCTTATTTTATTGCCGTAGAATATTAAACGATTTGAGTATTCGCAATGAAAATAAGCAAAAATAAGATAGAGAAAAAAACAATTAGTATAATGAATAACAATGGCAATGCTTCATCTCTGAAAATCAGAAAAATCCACGACCGTATAATTTATTTTTTCAACGTGTTGGGAGCGGGGAAAGTTAATCATCCTCATTTGAATATAAAAATAATTGATAATAGAAATCATTTGGCAAAATCGATGCTATTTTGTTACTTAGACCTAATGAGGTATAATGCCCCCGGGAATATCTGAACCGGATAGACATTAGGGAATTGGAATAAAAGGGATGGGTATGGAATGAAGCAAAGGCTCAATTTGAAGCCACGTTCTTAATTTCGTCCATCTCTCTTTTTAATCGTCCTCACCATTTCGTCTTTATTATCTCCCTTTTCTTTTTGCTATTGCTATTTTCATTCTCGATCAATCCTCAACTCCATTTCCCTTTCTTTTTCTTTTTTCCTTCTTCTCCTTCTTCTTCTTCTTCTTCTTCTTCTTCTTCTTCTTCTTCTTCTTCTTCTTCTTCTTCTTGCTCTCTTTTTCATATCCCCTTTATCATTACTACCACTGATGATGATGATGGACAGGGTTTGTAGTAATAAACTCTATCTAGGCCTGAAGCCAAGATCAAGTTATCGTAAACAATTACAAAACAAAGTAAGACAAAAAAGCAATAAACAAAACAAAAATAGAAAACAATTAGGGGGCTCATACCTCTGTCAACGCCTTCCTTAAAATTTGATTGCAATCCATTGAGAACTTTTGGAGATATCGTGTGAGTAGAAATTAACTTTTGACGGTTTCATGTACTGCAGGTATTATAAGTAGGATGTACAGGCGATATTTGTGCATGGATCCGACCGAAAAACTCACTTCTTCCGTCACCGGTAGACCATCCTTTTTGAAAATGCCATTGAAATTCATCCAAAATTCATTTGAATTTCATTCAAAACTTTAGCTCACATCATGTGAACAATCATGAGCGTATAAATGATTGCATGGGAAAAATTGAAAAAAATATCTTTATCCGGATCCGCTCCAAAATTCAATCACTCTTTCCTCACCCCATTGTCAAGTCTTCAACATAATTTAATCGAAATTAATTTGGTACTTTCCGAGATATCATGTGGACGGACAGTCGGAAAGATAGGTAGATGGACACGACCGAATGCATAAACAGACTGAATACGCCTTATCTGAAATGTTTGGACCAGAAGTGTTTCGGGTTCCGGATTACGGATTTTTTTCGGATTTAAAGATAAACATGAAGGCTTTCTCCTTTTG
This sequence comes from Thysanoteuthis rhombus, assembly GCA_963457665.1. Lineage (NCBI taxonomy): Eukaryota > Metazoa > Mollusca > Cephalopoda > Oegopsida > Thysanoteuthidae > Thysanoteuthis > Thysanoteuthis major. Next base: position 36,894,407 of record OY735228.1, on the reverse strand, counting down.
TTATCACTGTTACTCATAGGGATATCAGCACCCTTTTTTTGACGTTTTCAACAATATCTTAGAGCAGATGAGCGAAGCCTTCCGGTTTTCGGAGTTTTGGATAGGAGTCGATCAACACTACCTCTCCAACTTCGTCGGCAGCGTTACTACTACTACTACTACTACTACTACTATTAATTAGCATTCAAAGGGAAATTATGAATCACCGTCGCCCATATTCTTATCACGTAAATTCAGCATAAACTGATTTTGTAAATTGAACTCTCCACTGAAAACTTTGTTGGGGGTTTCAAGAAATCAGAGAGGAAAAATTCAGTGTACACTGAGGAGAGTGTGCGTGCAGAATTCAAAGCTTTTACTCGGACCACATACGTAGATACATAGATAAATACACACACACACACACACACACATATATATATATATATGTAATTGTCAGAACACAAAAATAACTTGAACACAGCAAAAGTATTTAAACCCGTTTGTTATGGGTAGTGGTGTTAAATGCGTCCTGCAAAAGTAGCCAACAGGAAATCAAAAGATTGGATACCAGGAGAGGTGCCCGTCAGGGAATCTGCCCATCACGAATTCATCGAGGGAGGGGAACTGCTCCTCAAAACATCATTCTCTTCTTATCTTTTTATTTTCAATTGATAAATATTTTTTTCAAACGCTGGCCGTCTCAAGTTTCGGGTTCATTTCACACATTGGCCATCTCAAATTTTGGGTTAATTTCACTCATTGGCCGTCTCAAATTTTGGGTTAATTTCCAAGTCTGGACGTCTCGAATTCAGGGCTCATTTCTCACATTGGCTGTCTTGAATTTCGGGTTCATTTCAAACACTGGCCGTCTCGAATTCAGGGCTCATTTCATACATTGGCTGTCTCAAATTTTTTTTCACGCGCTAGTTGTCACGAATCAAGGAGAAATATGCCCATTTTATAAGGTTTTATCAAGATGGTCCTGATTGGAATTCCGAGGGTAAAATAAAATGAAATAAGTAAGTTAAAACAACTTTGAAAAGCAATCATTTCAATGCACTAATATTACAATCTTTTTCTCTCATGAATTCTCTTTCTTCTATCTTTTTTAAACAATAAAAGATCTTCCTTTTTCAGTTCATTTCACCCAGTAGCCGTCTGGAATTTATCGAGAGAAGAAAAGTGCCGTTTCAAACATAACTCACTGCTGTTTTTATTTTATGGGTTCGATTTTTCGTTTTTGATTAATAAGAAATGGACGAGGCAAAACAATTTGAACAATGAATTTTTTAAAGCAATCATAATACAATGTATCAATTTACTTTTGTTTTTCTGTCATGAATTCTCTTATTTCTTTTCATTGTTAATTAGTCATATTTTTTTACTCAAAAATTTTGGCTCTTCACTTTCTAGCGAAAACAAGAACAAATAATTAACAACATCAATTTTGGTTCTATTTTCGGTTAATTTTCTCTTAATTTCCACGAAATGAAAATAGTTTCCACTGTTTTTCCCTTTTTTTAAATTAAAAGAGAAAACAAATCAAAATAAAACGAAACTGCACTTCGTTATTAATTTTTCTTGCTTTCGGAAGAAATTGAGAAGCCCCGGTGACCAATGTCGAAAGAAAAAAAGGCCCAGTGACCAATGCAGAAGGTAAAAAGCACCCCTGTGACCAATTTAGCAAGTAAAGAAAACCCGGTGACTAATGTAGAAAGTAAAAAGCACCCGGTGACAGATGTAACCTTCCAAAAAAAAACCCAAAACAAAAACAAAACAGATACAACGGTCGACACAAACTAAGGGACTGATTCAGCATAAACTTACATTGAAAATTTAATCCTGCTTAAAACCTCATTTTGGTGGGTAATTTAAAGAAAACCGAAAAAAACAAAACAAACAATCACTCCCGTTCTCCTTAAGGGGAGTGTGTGTGCAAAATTTCAAGTTTCTACTATGAATGATTAGGGCTGGATGGAATCCGGATACATAGATACACACATGAATAACCTAAACCCAACAATAGTATCTAAACCAGTCTTATGGGTACACCAGTGTAGAGAGAAGCGATTATTATTATTATTATTATTATTATTATTATTATTATTATTATTATTATTATTATTATTATTATTATTATTATTATTATTATTATTATTATTATTATTATCATCATTGTCATTATTATTAACATCATTATTATTATAATTATTATTATTAACGATGATGATGACAATGATAATAATACGATGATGATGATGATGATGATGGTGATGATTTAATAACAGAAAAAGAAGAAAAAAGAAGTGAATGATGATGATGATGATGATGATGATGATGATGATGATGATGATGCAAACAAGAACGACAATAATTTTAATGAGAAGAAAAGCAAAATGTCGTGCAACGGTTATAATGACAATATACGTAACAATGGTATTAATAAGACCACAGGAGGAGGAAGGACGAAATATTATGGCAAAAGAAAGACCTGTTTAATTACTTATTTCGTTTCAATGCGAGATTATTCTCCTCATTATTCTTGGAAATCCCGTCAATTTTATTCTTCTTTCGTTTCGCCACTTCCCAATTCCTGTTTTTCCATTCCTTCCTGGAACATTCCATTAAAATGTCTTAATATCCAATTCACGTTTTTCATAGCCCCGATACTTAATTCATGTAACTCAGAAAACAAAATGGCATGATATAAAATAAAGTACAAATGTTGCTTGAAACTTTTCAAGAAGATTCATAATTTGTCGATTGAAAAAAATCAGGAGGGATACTTAATATGACATTGGGGTTAACCGAAGGAGAAAATGGACGTTCTTAGGGGCTTCGGTAAACTCCCTGTTGACCTTTTTATATGCCAACGGGAGCGTTGGATGCGTCTTTGATTGGCGTCTTTGATTGGGAGGGAGATGAGTGCAAAATTGATGCTGAGGACATGTTAGCAGTTGTGTATGACAGCCATGTTAATTATGATTTCAAATTTGGAGGTGTTTTATTTTTGCTGCCTCGAGTGAACGCGTGATACAAAGGGAAACATTGGATCTCATTTCAGTGAGTTTGATTATTGTGAAAGTTTTGCCCAAAGTTTCGTTTTTTTTCTCGCCTTGCGTGTTTATGTGTTCATCTCTTCATCGAAATAAACAAAAGGGAGAAACAATGAATTATGAGTCAGAAGGAAGGAATAGAGGTTGATAGACACACATTGATATATATATATATATATATATATATATATATATATATATATGAATGAAGATATGTATGAAGATGTAAAGAAACTAAGAGTGATTGATAAATCGGAGCAGACTGGGATAGAAACAATCTAGAATATATATATATATATATATATATATATATATATATATATAGTATAGTTGCTGTGTCACCGCGGCGTAGCTCTTACCATTGAGCTAAAAAGTTGCTGGTAATTCAAAAGCCAAACTAACCGTTTCAACTCCAGACTCCTATACTTGTTCATTTTCGGTCTGTATCTGCTCTATTTGTTTCTTTCTACGCGACAATTACGTTATAAAGAAATGGATATATGATCTAATAGAATGATTATAAATTGCGTTATATTATATTGGAGCTCGTATTTGATATGATCTCCAGTTATCACTCGGTAGAAGAATTATTTGGCCTAGACTGCGTGAATAAAATATACGAATAAAAGTTTCATAATCCATTGGAAACAACGTTTAGCCGGTTGCTAATGAGAGCGATAGGCATGAAAACCTCTCTCCTGATGTTTTTGAACAACTTTTTGAACTAAGATCTGCTTAATACATTAATACATACCCACACACTCCTTGTTGCTTATATATATATATATATATATATATATATATATATATATATATATATATATATATATATATATATATATATATATATATATATATCGAGAGAGAGAGTTGGAAGTTTTTTTGCATCTTATTTACTTAACAGTTATTACAAGTTATTCAAGGAGCTTAGGCTCGTCTGGTAGAAGGCCACAATCATAGGGTATCCAGTGAGGATCGCACTTATTTCACTAGAGAATCTAGTACGATTGCTGGTTAACTTTTCCGAGTGATATCAGTAACAATAGGTTTCTCCCTGTTATCATAAGGATGGCTTGTGATCAAACACAACATACGAAGAATTGGATTTATACCTCATCAAATGAATAAGTGCGTGGCGAACATTGACCCATCGTATGCGTAATCGTGGCTGACAGAAAATAAAATGGCATGACGGTTAAGACAGGTTCAAGAGATATTGATGCCGCGACGCCGGTGATAGTGAGATCTGGCAAAATATTGAGGAAATTCTATGTTAACACCGGATGTTGCTGGTGATGAAAATTGTCTGTCAGGATTCGAACTTAATTCACCGATGCTGTATGAAATAGTGGAAAAGGGCGACAATTTCTTTTCATTGTCCATCTTGACAGTTCAAAAACAACTTCTGACCAAATTGTACTGTTTTAAATGATCTCTCCATGTTATGTTGAGCATGATTCTCACCTTTACACGTTGAATGGTTCTCAGTTTAAGGTTCAATCTGAGAACCATGCAACGTGCACAGGAGAGAATCACCTTCAACATAGCATGGAAAGATCACAAGACAGCATAATATATTTGAGGGCAAAACAGGAGTTAAAGATATCATCGAATCCGTGAAAAAAAATGGCAATGGACTGGTCATGTTGTAAGAATGTCAGAAAACAGCAGGACATCATGAGACACAACGTGAATCCCCAGAAATCACATGTAAAACCCGGCAAAATATTAGATGGTGTGACGAACTAGATAAGTTCAGAAAGTACTGGGTCTGTGTGGTCCATGATGGTGAGATTTAGCGAATCTTGGGGGTGTTTATGTCCAACGACAAAAGTTAAAGGGCTGCTTCTGTTGTTGATGATAATGTTGAGTGCAAGTGCACATAGTGTGAATCAGGTTTCGGAAGATTGTATCAGACCTTGTTTTTTCTATCTATAATTTGGGATTTAAAGTCAAATTTCTGATACTAGGACGAAACGTTGCTGCCAGTGTGCCCACTACAACATACAAAAAAATATGTCTGCACTTTGTGTGGAGCATATCCTAAACAGTACCAGCATAGTAAATGCATTATATTCACTCTTCCTTTTATGTGCGTTATCAATTATTTTAATGTTGAACCCCGGTCTAAGTTAGAGCTGTATTCATTTTCCGCCATAACAAGTATAACCATCACCAAATTTTCTAAGTTGAAGTTGACTTTAATTTCGAATCATAACAAGAACAATCCTCAACAAATATATGGGGAGTAAAACTTTTCACTTTTTGTGTATAAAGTCTCGTTAAACCAAAGATATATACAAAAATACATTTCCAAACCGTGATTTGAAATATCGGCTTTGTAATTGCTACGTGACCTTTAACCAACTGAACCTAACTGACAAGTTCAATATATTTACGAAGTTATTTATTAGATATAAAATATAAACAATTTTAGAGTGCAAAAACTGGAATGTTATGTAACAGCGATCTTGATCTTTTTTGATAAACTAAAAAAAAGTATATATATATATATATATATATATATATATATATATAGTCTAGAGAGCTTTATAGCTTTGAACACTATACATTAAAAAAGTTGAATTTTTCTTGGTATCACTATAGTCACCTATTACCCAATATCTGTCAATGTAATTCATGTAATTTTCTTAATTCCCGTTTCACATATACTTTGTTATTATGGTACAATGCATAAATTGTCTGTTGTTGGGATCATCAGTTGTTTACCATATAACCGTTTGAGGAATTAAAAACAAAACAAACAGTTATATCATATATAAGTTGGCACCCCAGCAAAGTTGATCAAACACCGCCACCCCTTTCTTATCATATAACCTATGTCATACATTTTCGTCATTTTATACAAGGTTTTTATGTGTATATGTGTACTGACATTATTTTATACAACGTATTCATTTTTCGAAGCAGGGTTAACTTACATAGGTTACCCGAAATACGTTTTAATGATGAGGGATCAGTTAGTATAACAACAGACATGACTCGCTGTTTGTGTCATTTCTATTGAGTGTTCACCCATGTGAATATTAAGTCTGTAGTGTCAGTTTTAATCTCAGACTGCATGTAAACCAACTTATGATATCATCTTTAAGGATACTTGTTACGCAGAAAAAAGTTCCACGAGTTCATTGTCTACCAACATATTCGACAGAAAAATTTGACAGTTTTTCACTAACACCAACCTTCTAGATAATTTTTCCACTTAGGATAACATCAAGGTTCGGTCAAATGTTCTTTTAAACATTTCTAATGATCAAATGAAGTATCCTTACATACATGGTTGAAAGGGAACCATTCTCTAGCTAATCCGATTAACGTACTTATATTCCATTTATTTATTATACATATATAACTCAATTTAGACAACGTAAATAGATTAAACGATTAAAGGAATTGAACCTGCCACCGATAAGGTAACTGCTCCAACGTACGGATGCTCTTATCACTCAGTTAAACAGTCGTTGGTAATGCAAAGGCCAATTAACAGCTTTTAACCCAGATTCTCATCTCGTTTATTCCCGGTCTATTTGTCTCTTTCAACGCGACAGGTATGTATTTGAAAAATGGACATATTGGGTCAAACAGAATGAATAGTAAATTGCGTTATGTTACATAGAAACTCATTTGAGATGACCCCCCGCCGTTACACGGTTAATGTATCACTCACTTTAAACAACGTAAATTGTATTTTCTCACGGGTAAATTAATAAAACATCAAAAATATGATTGTTCATTTGGTGTCTGGCGGGTGTTTAGTAGCACGAACAACCCAAACCTTACCTCTCTATATGAAGTGAAGATTTTATTGGTTGTTTTAGAAGGGAATGTACATTTACGGCTTGACTGTACCAGCTGCTGTTTCGAAAATGTTTATTTATTATTTGAGAATAGAAGAAGATTGATTGTTTTAAGTTTGTTTATAGTCGCAAACAATAGTTTGAATAACAGGATATTTAAAAACAAAGCAAGAGAAATGAGCAAACAAATAAAGGCAAAAGAGAAAATGAAGGAAAAAAATCAAGAAAAAACATCAACATCAACAATAAAACACCACCACCACTACTGATAATAATAATGATAACAATAGGTCTGGTTAGTCACTTATTAGAAACCGTCTTGGGATCAACGTCTTTTGGCAGCATGAGGATGATCAATTGGAAAAATTGAAAAGAGAAAAATGGCTGATGAATAAAAAATATTTACTGTCGCCTTTTGTTGGATAGTGACCATTCAGAGCCTGAATGAAAAAAAAAACAAAAAAACAACTACAAAAAAGCAACAACAGAAAAAAAACTTAGGGATCAAGTTAGTAGGGACCCAGATTTAAAAATTGAACCCCCCATTACGGGCTGAGGGTTAAAAAAACAAATCAACTGTTTTTTCAAGTCATGATAATGAGTATATATTTTCTCCATTTGGTGCGATTTCAACCTTCAGAAACAATGAGATTCCATTTGTCCAAAAAAGAAGGGTATACAACCAATACATTCTCCCGATAGTCACTTATGGAGCTGAAACATGGAACCTAACCAAGAGATTGATCCACAAACTGAGATTCATGCAACGTGCACATGGAAGAATTATGCTCAATCTCACACGGAGAGATCACAAGACAACACAATATTTTAGGGAGAAAACAGGAGTCTGAGACATCTTAAAATCCATTAATAAACTCAAATAGCCATTGGCTGGTCAAGTTGCAAGAATGACAAACAACCGATGGATACCATGACATAACATGGATCCTCAGAGATCTCATGCGCAACTGAAGCCGGTCGAATACAAGATGGAGAGACGATCATGACAAATTCAGAAAGTATTGGCTCTGCGACGCCAATAATAGATAAGTATGGCGAATCCTAGGCATGGTATATATCCAACGACGGACGTTAAAAGACTGATAATGATGTACAGGTGATAACTACAAACAGCCCGCCAGCTAGCAAGAACAACTTGAAAACTGAAGAAAACTATGTTGGCAGTTTTAATGACAGTTTCTGTTGATGGTTTCTAATAATAATAATAACATGGCAACCAAGAAAAAAAAGAAGACTTTCACCATTCCAAGGATTCTTGCACTCAGCAAGAGATATAAAGATGTAACAAAGAACGTTCTGTATGATGAGACTTTTACGAAATTCCCATGAAATGAAACGACAAGAATAACAACAGAAACCCTTTGCAAGAACACAACAACAAACCTATACATTTAAAAAAAAAAAATCTCTATAAAGGGTCCTTTAGTTTAAAATTAAAATACATGACAATAAAATAAATTCAGGTCTAGCGCATGCGCATAAACTCCCCGATGTGAAACAAAGCGCCATTGTAGTCTTGGTGGCGCCATTACGGCACAAAGATCCCAGAAAATCTTCTGGATCCCGAGATCAGACGGATGTGGGGGATGCAATTGTGGATGGGGGGCGAGGGCGGAGAAACCGTAAGAAACAAAAGGCTTGTTATTGTCATTGTGTTGTTATTATACCGTTTTTACAGACCAAACAATTTAGCAACAACAATAACATCATCAACAACAATGGTATTAATAATGTAATAATCATTGCAAAGATGATTATTATGATAATAATGATGATATATCGACGACGATGATGATGAGGGTGCAGTGTTTTGATCAGATCATAGAATGAGACAAAAAGAAAAAAAAAAAACAGACTACAAAATATTGGCGACGAATAAAAAAAATCGACGTAAAGGCATTTCACGACAAAAATCAAACGTCTCTCCAGCTTAAACATAGGGTCTCTATGAATTTCTTATTTTAGAAGTTCATGTTTACGATTCAGTCGACGCTCTCCTGTCATTCGTACAAGATACTGTCTCTGTTTCAGACGTTATCAGAAATGCCAGTTTCCAGAAATTTACTCTGAAGAGAATCTAGTCAGACATCTCTCGTAGAATAAACCCGTCTTCAAGTATTTACGCTAATTTTATCTGCATGTTTTTAAATATGTGTACAAACAGTTCAAAATTCTTTTAACTATTCGTAAGAATCCCTAAAACCGAAAAACACGTTTTTCTGTAGTGGATATCTAATCAAAGAGTCCAATATTTAAGTCTAAGTGAATTGAGCTATCTATTGATATATAGAATCAAATTTACCGGGATATTTACGTTAGATAAATAGATACATATCCTTGTAAATTTCATTGTATTTATAAGGGTGGATCAGTAAGTCCATAGCGTGACACGTAGTTTTTTTCTTAGAAATTTGATCTGAAATTTTCACAGTATATTGTTTGAGCTGTGTGATTGATATTCAACAATGAATAAAGTGCATTGAAAAGGAAGGACATTGTGTTGAAAATAAATCAAATTGTGTAAAATAAATACCTTTTTCATTATTCGGCAATGGACTTATTCGTGTACGTATTGGTATGAATATTTTTGTATTTGTTTGTGTTAATGATGTGGTGCTTCTAAAAGTCTTCGTCCGTAAGCGAGTACGACTCCTTGCTAATGTAAACGTGGTTGTTTCTTTCCCTCAAGCGTTGACCATTATACAGCATTTTTGCGAACAAGCCTGCAGATAACTTAGGAGGCTATTTGTGAGAAAGCCTTAGTAAATCTCTTAAAAGCCTGCACCGCTCTGAGAAAGAAAGTAATGAAGGAAAAAAAAGGAAAGAAAAGGAAGTACGAAAAGACGAAAGAAAGAAAGAAAAAAAGAAAGAAGGAAATAAAAATATTCGAGGAATAAAAATGAAACCGAAGGAAACAAAATAAATGGAGATCAGATGAGAAGTCTATGACCGTGTTAGCATTTATTTGATTAACGGGTCAGAAGGATCCTCGATTCCTTTGAACTGCTCTGAAAGTTCTCAAAAACTACTCTTCAAACACCGTGAACTACCATAGTTCTGCTAGCGTCACCAAGAAAACATTTTGCATCAATCATTATCATTATTATTTGGAATCTCACACCAGTTGCCTGGTGGTAACCGCTGGAGTTTGAGTGACAGCAAGTCTCCTCAAGTCTCCAGCCCTTCTCTCTTAGTTCTCATAGGCCACAGTAATACTGCAGTTTACAGTTTCACACCGGTCGCCCAGTTGTCATTGCTGAAAGCTGAGTGACAATAAGTCTCCTCAAGTCTTCAGCAAACATCTCTTCTCTCCTTCGCCTATCATACCAGTGCTGTGGTTCACATTCCTGCTTTCATTTCCCTTCCTTTGTTTGGTCACTGTTATCAATTAGTGTTGCAGTCTTTATATTTCTAGCACTTTCCTCAGTATCCGTGCAGTTCCTAGCAGTGCTGTGGTCTGTACAGTCTCAATCCTTCCCTCTATCCCGATCTCCTCCATTCTCGCCCTCAGTGTCTTTGGGACTGTTCCTAGTGCGCCAACTATGACTGGCACTACCCTGGCTTTCATGGTTCCGCATCTTTTTCAGTTGTCTCGCTAGATCCTGGTATTTTCCCCAGTTTTTCTTTCTCCTTCCTTTTTACTCTATTATTATTATTATTATTATTATTATTATTTGAAAAAAAATCTTCCCCATAAATTTGACCTCTATGAGTGAAAAGAAGGTTCTCCTTCGATTTCGTCCCCTAAAAGTGGACATGCTGATTTCCCTTTTTTTTAAATCTCAGAATAAAAAAAAATCCTCTTAGATTTCGGTCCCTAAAAGAGGAAAAAAAATCTCCCCTCGAATTTGATCACTAAACGTACAAAAAAGTTCCCCCTAAATGTTGACCCTTGAAACTGAAAAAATATCTTCCCTTCGATTCCGATCCCTAAGAATAAAAAAAATATGCCCTTCGATTCTGACAGCTAAAAATGAAAACAAAATCCCCTTGATTTTGACCCCCTGAAATTGAAAAAAATCTTATCGATTGTAAAAACACTAAATGTGAAAAAAGATCCATGGCAGCCCTAAATTCTAAATTCTGTGTTTTATAATCAGACCAGCCCATTACCATTTGAGTTTTCTAACAGATTATATGATATCTCTGAATCCATTTTCCCCTCTCTTTTATACTGTGCTGTTTTATGATTCAGCTGTGTAATGTTGAGCATGATTCTCTCCAGTGCACGTTGCATGGTTCTCGCTTTGAGGAAAGTTGTGCCTATCATTATACGGAGCATTCAGAAGTTCTGAAGAGTCTTGCGAAAAACTTAGATGAATAAAAAAAACAGAGAGAGAGAGAGAGAGAGAGAGAGAGAGAGAGAGAGAGAGAGAGAGAGAGAGAGAGAGAGAGAGAGAGAATAATATAACTAAAACCAGTCAGAATACTGAGACAGGAGATCGCTTGAATTCCAGTGAGAGTTACCAGAACCAAGAAAAAGAAAAAAAAAAGAAGATAAAAACATTACTAATTACAAGCCTGGTTACTGCAAGGTCAAACTTGACTCCTATATTTGTATTCCAATCAAAGATGATAACTGCAACGGTTATATTGTATATGTCGTATGAGTTTGTAATTATACAATACTTGTCAGTTTGGCTCAGTTGTTAAGAGAGCTGCCTTGTAATCCATAAGTCATTATTTAAAATCATGGTAGGAAAATTGTGGTTATATACATATCTGTTTGGTCTAACGTGACGGGATAGCCAAACGGTGAAGAGTTTACTCTTTTAGATTTGGTGAGGATTGTTCTGGTTACGGAAGAAAATAAGTCAGCTCTCAGACCAGAGTTTGACGATAATAAATACTCGCCATCACAGTCAATAATTGAACAACCGTAGTGTCGAAATTTTAAGTCAAGTAAAAATATTCCACTGAATGATAAATATGGTCAGAATAAATTCTGTTCATGACATCACCGGCGTTTTCCACTGGAAAACATGTAACGTAGAGTAGAAAACATCTTGAAAAAATTCCGGAGAATCTGGATGTTATCGATAAACCTGTTTGGATAAGATCCCCCAAAAGGTCAAAAAAGCTTTTTTTCCCCCAAATTCTGAAAAAACACACAAACAGCACCCCCCCCCCGAAAAACCCGAAACAACACATTGTTTAGCGGAGTACTGATACCAAATTTCAAGTCTGTAGACAAAACGACATGTCCAGGAACGGTTGAACACACTAACAAACATATGCACATGTAAATAAAAAAAAAAATGATAGATCCCTTCGTCAACTTTGGTGGCTACGGTCGCTCAATTTTTTTCTTTCATTTCTTTACAGTTTTTCTTTCTGTCATTCTTTTTTAAATTTTTTTTCATTCTATGTTCCTTTTTTGACATCTTCCTCTTTCCTCTTTTCTCTGCTCTCTTCCCCGTTAATCCTTTTTCGTCAACCCCAACCTGCACATCGTACCTCTTATAATATGAAAGCAATGCAAGGCAAGTATTTAGCGAGTTGAAATTGAAATCCTCTCTTCACTAACGCTAACAGAATCATTGCACCCAAATTGTTCTTTGATACTGAGGTCTTCGCTGGAGTCAAACAGCCACTAACACTTAACTCGCTCGCCATCACACTTCCAATTTCTCCGCACTGAAACATCTAATGTGCTTATTAGAAACCGTCAACTAAGATTGTCGTCAAGCCTGTCACAAAAACTGTAAAAATAGTTTTCTTCAGTTTTTTAGTTGGACCGACTGGCTCGCTATGTATGTATATATGAATGTACGTATGTATGTGTGTATTTATGTATTATGTATGTATATATCACGTGTGCAGGTCGAAATTCTCAACATTTACATTGTTTTATGTCTAGAAAAAAAAAGTTTTTATGCTCCAATAAAATTTCTTCCATACTTGGTTTTTAATGTGGGGTTCAATTTGGAATGTAGATTTATGCTAAATTGATCATTTGCTTATGTTCGCTTGTTTTTTCTTTTTTTTCTCAAAATTCAGACCTTTTTTTAGTGATCAATATCCAGCAAAAGGCGAGAGAAGTAACTTATTGATTGATCACCCCCTTTTTTCTTCACTATTTAAATTAATCACCCCAACATGGTATGCTGCCAAAAGACCTTGGTCATGTGACGGTTTCTATTCAGTCACTGACCAGACCTGTTCTCTTTTAATTCTCGCTATTAGCGAGCACTCCATCCCGCAAAATTCACATCTTTCCCCGAATAGATAAAATTGAAAAATAAATAGATAAATAAATAGGTAAATAAATAAATAAATAAATGAAATGATATAAAAAACAAAACAAAAATAATAATCAGACACAAATATGAAACTAGAAAATAAACCTGCCAGCGTTATTGGGACCCGAACGAATGAAATAATTTCAGGGGCGGTATATCCACTCAAAAACAAGTGTAAAACATAGCTCTCTCAACTTCCTTTTTTTCTCATTCATATCTTAGCCGAATTGGAAAAAAAACCCTTTGTTTCTTCTCTTTCATCTCACGTTTTTGCGCCTTCTAAGTCATTCCAACCATTTCACGATATGGTTCCCCGTTTCCTTTTTTTCTCGTCCGAATCTTTCAGGGATAAAAAAGAAAAGAAAATACAGCATTCCTTTCTTGAAGAAAGTTGGCCATCTTTAGTGTGGGATGACCGGAGAGTTCCGTTAACAATAACCGGAAAATTAACACATCTCTGCGTTTGTTTGTTTCTTTCTTGTTCTCTTTTTTTTTCTCGCGAATATTTATTACGTGTATTCTCTCCCTTTACCTGCTCTCCTCTCTCCTATTTAATGTCTTATAGTTCTCTTTTATTTTCTTTATTTTCCTTTTCAAAATTTTTGTGGTTTTCCAATCTATCTATCTATCTATCTATCTATCTATCTATCTATCTATCTATCTATCTATTTACACCTGTATGTATTGGTAGTTCCCATCAGTTGTAGGGATTTTTGTTTTATCCAAAGTAGAAGCCAATTTTCCAACGCTGATTTTTCTTAGAAGAAAGCTGCAACATACACTCCTATATAGCTTAATACTTGACTATCTATCTATCTATCTATCTATCTATCTATCTATCTATCTATCTACCCATCTATCTATCTATCTGTCTGTGTCAGTCTACTTGGTTCTATCAATTATATCTTGTTTGCAAATGTGACTTCTCAGTTTGTTTGTATCCAAATACTTCGTTCAATAATCGTTTTCACCAGACAGTTGTTATCAAGCTTAACATATCTTTAAAGTAAGAAACACATAACTGATAGAGCTGAGTTCTACACAAGTACATACATACTTTTTAAAACATCCCCCCCCCAAAAAAAAACAAACAAAAAAACAATTGATGGTAACCTGACGGTATACGACAACCAAAAATTAACTTAAGGTTAGAGGAAAAAATTGACAAACTACATGTATTACATAAGCTTTATAGTGAGACAGGGATGTGGTGCTTGATCAACACTGCTGGAATGCCATGTTGATATAACTGATTTGTTTTTGAAATCCCTAAAACGGTTACATGGTAAACATCTGATGATCTCAACAAGAGACAATTTATACATTATACAATAATAACTAACGATGAGTAAAACAGGGGAAAAACACTGAAGAAAATTACATAAATTGCACCGAAAGATATTGGGAAATAAGTGACGGAAGTGACACAAAAAATGTTCAAAAAAGTTTTTAATATTTAGGGTTCAAAGCTGTAAAGCTGTCTTGATTATATATATATATATATATATATATATATATATATTTATTTTTTTTTCATTTTTTCGACGATAATATGGAAAATATGTCAGCTTGATGAACTGGACCTTTGTTTTTATTGCTTTGAATTTTTGAAACTTTTTGAAACTTGATTTATTATTGGTCATGAAGCATAATATATATCAGTTGAATGGTATCATATCGGCATTCCTTCTAATCACCACCAACACAGTGGTGTAGTGGCTGATGAATCAATCGATATATCATTTTAATGCCATCTTATCGGCATTTCTTCATACTAGCGTGCATACACACAAACACCCCTATATATATATACATATATATATATATATATATATATATATATATATATATATATATATATATATATATATTGATATTGAAGCCTTTCATTTATTTTTTCTGTGCTTCTTTCACGCCAAAACTGCAGGGCCTATTCACGAAATATTTCGTATGAGGAATAAAATATAATCGACTTCTCACATAGGCGAACCTCATTTGAGGTCACCTGAAGTCATTTTTTCGCCTATCTTTGAAATGATTCGCATATCAGAACTTTCTCAAATATTTCTGCTTGCGAACGATAAAGAGATTTCTCATTATAGATTTAGTTCTTATCAAGTTTCAGGCGTTTTCTCGCACACACACACGTTCTCACAAGAAGCAGTTATCTTCTTTCACTCACTAACACTTACAAATATACACGCTAATGTGCACATATGCAACCCACTAAAAAAATGGAACTTGCCTAGCTATCAATCGGTTTCTCCCACATGTCACCGAGGCCTCTATCTTAAATGGGGTAGACAAGAAAAAAGATGAGTTCTCTTTCAGGATACCCAGTATTCCAACAAGCTTGTCCTTTGATTTTAAGTCAATCCAATTCTCTGTGAGACTCAAATTTGCCGTAACCATTAACAGGGCAGTGGGACAATCTCTCAAGACGGTTGGTCTCAACTTCACTCCTCCATGCTTTTCACACGGCCATCTTTATGTTTGTTGTCTACCTTGAAGAACTGTTAAAGTAAAGGACAACATCATTTGTTTTGTTCTGAACGTCACATTATTTTTCAGTAAAAGATTTGTTTTCACGTGTAAATAGTATAATACATCTTTCATTCCTTTGCTGCGTTCTGTAGGGAATGAATTTATCAAGGGAAATATAAATTATTGTATGTTTAAGTTACAATTACCCCCCAGGCAACGCTGGATATCCCTGCTAGTATATATATATATATATATATATATATATATATATATATATATATATATATATATATATTGAGTAACAATTTTTTGGCGTCACCAGATGAGTATTATATACAAAGATATACGAATGACACTTTTGTATGCAAACGACAGTTCTAGGAACGTAGTAAAAAAAAATATTATAAATGAAATGTTACTTGTTAATTCTTTTGCATGGAACACATTCTATTTGAGAAACTGACAGATGTGCACACACACACACATAAGTGTGAAAGTGAATGAGTTTGAGAAAAGCGGGTGTTATATCTCACATTTTTTCATTTCAACGAGCACAGGCCTGATAAATTTCGCTGGTTTATACCAGCTTTATCAAAAGCACATGTAACAATAAAGAAAACTGTTGGAAATAGATGTATAGCCGTTTACATGTTTGAGTTGGAGAAATTAAATGAGGAAAAGATGGTACGTGCAGAGGGTGTTTCTTCAGCAGAAGAAGGGGAGATGAAGTTTATGTATACATATAAATGTATATGATTGAGTGGGCAGTACGTTTACTATACTAAAATTTTTCACTTTCTGTCCAAGTTATATTTTTGAATGAAGCAATATTGAAAATTTCGTTTTTTAGGTAGGTGATGTTGCACGATATTATACTGCACGAGATTGCTATTCTCCGCATTGTCAACTCAGTAGTCGGATATAGTATACACATACTCATCATTCACATATACATCAATCGTCGGATATAGTATACACATACTCATCATTTATATATAAATATATATATATGTAAGTATATATGCGAGGAGCATTTTCTATATCTATAAAAAAACAAAACAGTGACTGAAGGCATTTTTCTATGTAATGGACTCTTTTGATGACGTAGTATTTATACATTTCTACCGCATTAAACTTGCAAAATAAAACTCCATATTCGTTCAGTCAGGTTTGTTATAGCTTGGTTTAATATTCAGCAAGTACTGAACCTAAACAAGAAAATGCAGAGCAAGATAATGTTTGATATTCTCTATTTGAACTGTGAAATCATTTAAATATGAGCATCACGTATTTTAAATCACGGCTAAACCATTACTTTTATGATAAGTCAAGAATCAGTGTCTTCCCTTGTTGGTAGAACCTTTGCGATTTCTTGTCAGTTTCTAATGTTAAACCCCTACTGAGTTTTTACTGTATTTTTCTTACCAATCAACAAAGACGATTCAAGATTTACGGTTGTTGAAACTAAAAACGGAAAAGTTTGAAATGAAAAGATAGACAGAGAATGGAAAAGGAAGAGACATGTTATTTCTCCGTCGTCGTTCAACTAAGGGGAAGAAAGGCGGAAAGAGAGAAAGAGATAAAGAGTGAAAGAAAAAGGGAAAATGATAGAGGGAAAGAGGAAGAAAAAGGAAGATATATATATATATATATATATATATATATATATAGAGAGAGAGAGAGAGAGAGAGAGAGAGGGAGAGAGAGAGAAGAAATAGAAAAGAAAAAGAAAATGGAAAAGAGTGAAAGAAAAAAAGGAAGGGTGAAAGAAAGAGGGAAAGAGTGAAAGAAGGACGAAGAGATGGAAAAGAGAGAAAATGAAAATTTATGGACTAGTTACCAGCTAGAATCTAAATTGCCACAAATTATATCTAGAATTATCTAGATTTTCATACCATCTATCCAGAAAAATATCTAGATACTATGCCAAGGCCAAATTCAAAGATATTCTCCTGTCGAAGGAAGAACGTTTTACAGAAGTCAAAATATTTTAAAAACCAATAAACTTCAGTCAGAATAGAGTTTGACCCTGGAGCATTCAGCTTTGTTTTCATTATTGTCCACTTCAACGACAATACTCTGTACATTCGCGATGGCGTGATAGATATCATGATTCTTTTCAAGATCATTTACATCAGTTGATAGCATTATGTATACCGGAAATCTATCCCAATCTATTGCTAAAAATATTTTTCTGATATTCAATCTACTTCTCTTTACCTCTGCTGTATATTTATGGCCTCTCAGTCACTTGTAGTCCTTTCTAGTAAAAAATACAAGCTAGAGACACCTTTTTAAAAAAAGGTTTTGTTATTTAATACGAACCATTTCAACAACGTTTGCAAACACAATAGTCTCTTGTCAAAGCTGAAGACTCTAATTTGACTCTTGCTATAGAAATAGTTCTGATTATCCATAAAAAGAATTATGACTCATTCGTCTGTGGTAGGAAACAGAATTTTATGATGTTTCCACTACTGACCGGATTACAATCAATAGACTGTCATCTGACTAATATTTCTGCAATAAAATAACGATTTAACGGCATTTATACCAATGTGTTCAACGAATAGTCTTTTTAAAAGGAAACTTTGCCTATTTTCATCAGAAACCATCAACAAAAACTGTCAACATTGGTTTCTTCAGTTTATTAGCTGGTCTGGTCAGGCTGGCTGGATATGTTTGTATGTATTGCATGTACAGGCAGCACCATTGGAGCTAGAGGGCTGAAAATGTAAAGATTCACTCCTTATTATGTGTAAAGAAAATGGATCTTCGGTTTTTAAAAAATCCCCCCTCGATAGTATTTTTTTGTTCAATTTCAAATGTAAGTTTATGTTAAAATGGAACTAGTCTGTGTCCTGCGGCATTCATGCTTGTGTTTTGAAAATTTAGACAAAAAAGGGGGGTGGAGAGATAAATTTATTAATCACTTCTTTTTCCATTTTTTTTATTGATCAACCCTAACACAACATGCTGCTCAAACACCTTGGTCATGTGACGGTTTCTTTGGATGGCAGACAAAAACTGTTTATATACACATTTATTTCTGTTGGAGAGAGAAACATCGATTGGAACACCACTTTTAATAGCAGGAAGCGATTTCTTTCTTTGAGACATCTAAATCTAAAAAGAAATGTTGAAAAACTGTTATGAAAATTGAGAAAGTTCTGTTATATATCAGCGAATAGATAAGCTCACGTTAGCATGGCACAAGGCCACAATTGTGAGTTACCTAAAGGGGATCAAACTCGCTACAATGGTAACAGCCAATGGGACTAACTTGCTAACCTTCGCTTTTCGGATAGGCGGATTTTAGTTACCGAGATTACGTTAGCATGGCACAAGGCCATAAATGTAAGATATCCTGTAAGGATCAAACTCACCACAGCAGTAACGGCTCATGAGACTGGCTTGTAAGCCAGTGTTGCCAACTTGAAAATTATTTCTACTAGTTTGACTGCCAAAACGAGCTAAAGAGGCCAAACTAGAAAAATACCCCCAAACAATAAAAAAGACCAAAACATTCAAAAAAAAAAAAAGATAAGAATGGCCCAAATGTTCAAGTATCTCCCGCTAATATGGTGCTTTTTCAAACTACCATAACAAGAAATGCCCCGAATTTAGCGCGAAAATCGCTAAATAACCAGCGTATTGAAGTGGATTATAATTTATCCAACAATATTGAAGTGAAATGACAATTTAGAAGACCTTGCAGAAACTGGCGAAACGTCAAAATAAACCAATAGATTTAATTCGTACACCGTAAGGCCTTCTGAACTATCATTCACTTATATATATATATATACATATATATATATATATATATATATATATATATATAGAGAGAGAGAGAGAGAGAGAGAGAGAGGGAGAGAGAGAGAGAGAGAGAGAGAGAGAGGGAGAGAGAGAGAGGCGCACTTCAATTATATTATGGAGTAATTTTGCATTTGTTTATACTAACAAATAAATAATTGGGTTTTCAAACAGGACGAAGAAACGGGAAAAATATAGATTTCTGTACATAGATAAATATCATAGTAGAAACCATCAACGAAAACTGTCACAAAAGCTGTCAACATAGGTTTCTTCAGTTTCTGAGCTGATCTGACTGTTTTTTTAAAAAGAGAAAAAAGTCTTTGTAAAAGGAAGCGTTGCCTATTTCCATCAGAAGCTGTCAACGAAACTATCACCATAGTTTTTTTTTCAGTATTTAAGCTGGTTTGGCTGGCTATGTATGTATCACCTTGCACACAGGCTGCACCGATGGAGCTAGAGGGCTGGAGATTAGATTAAAAAAATCCCCCTCGCTAAACTTTTTTTTTGGACAGGGGGTTCAGTTTGCAATGTATGTGTATCCTGAATTATTCCTTCAGTTTATGCCCAGCTGCGTTTTTATCTTTCGAGAATTCAAATTTTCTAGTGATCACCATCTAACAATAGGCAAGAGAATCGAATTATTCATTGCTCACCCCTACATCCATTTTTTAATTGATCACTCCTAGCACAGGGTGCTGCCCTAAAACATTAGTTACGTCACTGTTTTTATTGAATGACTAATAGTTCTTATCTTTTTGTCTAATTTTTCAGATATTCCATTCAAATTGGCAAGGACCAAGAACAATCGATCTATACAACATCTTAAATTGTTTTATGGGAAATTCTTAAATGAAATATTCCTAAAATACAACGTTGATACGAGAATATGATTTCAGACAGTCTTTACCAGACCTTCAAGACTTCTCAAATACAATCAAATCGAAATATCCTTCAATATAAACATGATTTCATGGACAGGTTGAGTGATTTACAGAACAGTAACTCCTTGGCATCTATTTCTTTTTATCCAGATCGTTTCTTCCAGGCCATCGTCACTAATTTCCTCAAGACTTGAAAAAAAAAATCATCTTTTGAGTTACACCCACCCACAAGACGGCACACACACACTCACACAAACACACACATAGACAGACAGACAAGCAGACAATAGTCCATCTGGATTAGAAAAAAAGGCTTTTGTTCTCTCAAGTCGTTGTCCTCTTAGGCAGACGACAGGAGGAAATTGAATTTTAAGGAAATTAATTTTTTCTCCGCTCTGTGCAAGAAGAATTTAGGTTTCTTTCCATCCCAAAGGTATAAAAAATATTGCAGACAAAATGGCGGACATAGACGGACTACAAATTTAAAAAAAAAAAAAAATTTCCAGCCGTAAAAAAAAGAAAACCCCGGACTTTTTGATTGATGTCGACGAACTGTAGTGTCACGTGACTCTGCCTGTAGTTTAAATGTGCGTATATGTATCATTATTTGCGTGCAGTCGGCCAAATTTGTAGTTACGAGCGTATATTTATATATATCTAATATTTAACGTGCACACCAGCGATCAAAGTTTTATGCGTGAGTATTTATATTCGTTCGAAGCTTAATGGCCAATGCTTATCCGAGTAATGAAATCGAAAGTAAGGATTACAAACGTGGAAATATCGGTTCCTGACAGCATTAGCGTGCCAAAAATATATATCATTAGACATACACCTTCCACAAGATTTGCCAGAGCTCTCGGTTGTGGGCGCCACGGAGTTAATACTTTCTGAATTTGCCTTAATTGTCTGGTCATTTTATACTTTGCTGATCACAATGTCAAACGGTTTCTGACAGTTTCGCTACATGCTCCGTCCATAATCATTCGAGTTTTATAATGAATTTTATGATAATTATGACTCCTGTTTATTTATCATATAATGTGCAGTCTTCTAATCTTTCCATGTGATGTTAAGTAAGATTTTCTCTTGTGCTCGTTGCATGGTTCTTAGTGTGAGTCAATATTAAGCTCTCACGAAGAACAGAAAGGTATTGTACGTATCTAAACTAAAATATCTAGAATTTATTCAAGACACGTAATGGCCTGATTGCATACTAATTCTCTATCGTTGGCTGTCTTGATATCTGCTACGTTTAGCTGAGTCTGGTACTGGGCTACGATTGTGAAGCAATTAGGGACTAAGACAAGAGTCTGGGACATCATAGGAACCATTATATAAATCTCAAATGGAAGTGGGCTGGCCATGTTGCAAGTATGGCGGACAACCAATGAACATAGCGACTCACGACATGGATCCCCCGAGATCACATGCTCCACCGAGGCAGGCAGAATATTAGATGGAGAGACGAGTTAGACAAATTCAGAAACTATTGGCTCTGCAACACCCATGATAGAGATGTGTGGCAAATCCTAGGGAAGGTCTATGTCCAAAGATGGACATCAAAAGACAGATGATGATAATGATGATGCTGATGATGATAAAATGTTGATTCCACCAAACTAGTTATTGATTACCAACAAACAATCGCTAGCTATACTGACAAAATCATAATTTTTACCAAATTTAGCTTAGTCCAGTACATGGCTACAATACTGAGATCGCTTGCAAAGGTCGATTTCATAACACTAGTAATAGTCAGCTTACCAATGATCTCTAAGGCAGATGCCCTCGATATTTAGTAAACTAACTCCAGATAGGCTGTATTGCGTTGAGAGAACGTAGATGATTGTAAACGCAAATCTGGCAAGTGAGTAAGATCTGCTTGCCCAGAAAATCAGCATGCAAAATTGTGACTTTTACACGACTTTGCACAACTGTTTTTGTCACCAATGGGGAATACGTATTGTTGACTTATCTTAGTATGACACAAGGCCTAATGAAGTGATTTGACGAGGGATGTGTCATGTCAGTCATCAAAGAGGGCAGGATTTGTGTGCCTGTCCGACAAAAAATAAAAATAAAAATAATGAAACCAGAAAAATCTTGGCTTTGTACTCGGATCGAACACCAATCTCTGAACCTGATGGGGAATACGAGAGAGACACAAAAAAAAACACCAAAAAAAAAAAAAAAAAAAAACCAACAAAAAAAACACGAAAAATAGAAAACAAAACAAACTAGAAAGCATTCGGAGAGTGCATACCTCTGTTAACACCATTGTCAGGGGGAGTAATTGTGCATGGATCCACCTCAGAATTTAATCAGTTCTTTCATAGGTTATTCCTGCCCTTCCAATAAATATCACTGAAATTCATTGATATCATGTACACAATCATGTAATT
>OY735228.1:36831699-36866699 GCA_963457665.1 Thysanoteuthis rhombus | reverse complement strand
TGGGAAATGTCAATTTTAGTTTAACGTGACGTGATAAACAAACTGTGAAGATTCAAGTCTCCTGAACGTGGTGAGGATTGTTTTTATTGTTGTTTGAATCAAGGGGAAAAAGTCAACTCCTACTTGGACTGGATTTTGACAACAAAACTCTCAAGTCAAATTCAATATACAAGTGTCATGTATTCCGAATTCCATGGATTAATAGAAACACGAACAATAAGTAGATGTAAGTATTTTTTTTACTTTTCAAACATGCACATAAATTCTTCCTGGGAAGTATCCAGCCATTTAATATTATGGAAAATTAGTCTACCCAGGACAATGGCACCTTAGTTCACTTGAAGGTGTGTCCCTTAGAAACTCAAACTTTCAGTTCCAGTGCCCTTTCCACTTTTGAAAATACTCTGTAAAGTGTTCTTTCGGGATGGCCTCATGTTCTTGTTAATCTCGTCTACGGTACAAAATCTCTTTGGGAAAAGCCGAAAATCGGAGAGGGTCGAATCCGGTTGGTAATTTAGCTGACAGACCTAAATGATGCGATATTTTGCCCCAGAACCCTACACGAGATATGAGTGATGACCCGTTCGGTCATTGTGAAAGTGACAGTCACACAGTACACATGCTCACAAAATGGTGTCTCATTGCCGTCTGAATAATTTCTGTTTACGTTAGCACAGTATGGTACCTTCTAATTGATTGTCAAGCTGCATCAAGGTTCTCTATATATCTAAAATGACTTGATATTTTGCGGACAAACTTCGTATAGATACTCATAGAAGTACAAAACGATATGCACTGAGATGCCTATATTTATCGCTGGTGGCTGAAGTTTTTAAGTATTTCTAACCGGTTTAATTGGTCGATGGTTTGGTCCAATAGGCAAGCTTTTGGCGGAGCAAGTACAACCTTCAACAACCAGAAAATCCCATTAGTCCTGAACAGAAGGGCACACAACCATTGCATCCTCCCGATCGTCACCTATGGAGATTAAACATATAACCTAACGAAGAGACAGACCCCCGAACAATGAATCATGCCATGTGCACAGGATAGAATAATGCTCAACATCACATGGCAAAATCACAGGACAGTAAAGTATACTACAGAAAAAAAACAGCATTCAGAGATGTCATAGGATCCATTAGGAAACCCAAATAGCAATGGGTTGGACTTGTTGCCAGAATATGAGACAACTGCTTGGCATAACGAATAAAAACATGGATCCAGAGACATCATAAACGAAACTATAACCGGCAAAAAAGATAGGGTGACGAATTAGACGAGTTCAGAAAGTATTGGCTCTTCGACGCCCGTAATAAAGAGGTCTGACGAAGCTTGGAGAATGTTTATGTCAAAAGACGAACGCTGAACGGCTTATGATGAAATGTTGATTTCCAAAGCAGGTAGGCCCGTCTACACTCGGAAGATTTGCACAAAACTCTTTTCTGGTTTTTCATTTTTCTGTGTATGGTCATGAGTTGAAGAAGGGCTAGGTAATTAATATCTATCTATCAGTTAATCTATCTATCTATCTATCTATCTATCTATCTATCTATCTATCTGTATTGATAATGTTATTACATCCAATTTATCAAACGATATGTCCGCCAATTTAAAATTAGACACACACACACATACACACGCACACACACACCCACACACACATATACATAAATATATATATATATATACACACACACACACACACACACACATATATATATATATATATATAGATAGATAGATAGAGAGAGAGAGAGAGAGAGAGAGAGAGAGAGAGAGTATACATATACTTAACCAACAAAGAGGACACTATGAAAATCCATTTATATTTTGTCCGCAAACAAAGAAGCTGAATTATTGTAGCTCTCTGAAGAGAATCTCTTCCAAACTAAGATAACAAAGGAAAAAAAAACCTTGTAGCCGTAGACCAACCAATCGTCTTGCAGTCTACCGCTTTGTACTGGTTTTTATTATATATTTGGGATAGAAAAAAAAGGGGGAAAAAGTTATCGAAAAATGATGCAGAAGGAAAACAAACCACGACAGGTTGAGAAGCTGCGGTGGTGAGTTGTTAATGGTTGGGTTGTCGTAAACAATTTGATTAAGTCAGACGATGAAAATGAAGTCGTTCTAACCCCAAGAAACGCATGAAGCCGTTCTTAGTTTTTGGCCAAGACCTGCAGGGAGAAACGTAATTTCAAAAGAAAATTAATCGTACTTTTATCTATCTATCGATCTATCTATCTTTCCCCTTCAAACGATCTGTATTCCCAGATGCTGATCAACATCGTTACACCTTAATTCCTTTTTATGCAACATATATTGCTTGTGCGTCTCTCTTTGTATTATATATTTTTTGTCCGTTATCTATCTATCTATCTATCTATCTATCTATCTATCTATCTATCCTTTTACCCCTTTGTGCTGCTCATTTTTCATTTTTTTATCGGGACTTCTTTTTACCTCAAATAAATGCACCTTTTTTGCCCCTCATGTTACTCTGCTTTTCACTATTCTTCAATTCTTTTCTACGGTTCATTTGAACTGACACCATAACTCTTCTTGTGGTTCTTCTTCTTCTTCTTCTTCTTCTTCTTCTTCTTCTTCTTCTTCTTCTTCTTCTTCTTCTTCTTCTTCTTTCTATTTCCTTCTTCCATTTCTCTTCGTTCCTTCCTTTTTGAACTTCCCCGTACCCCCTCCCCCTCTCTCTTCCTATTTCCCTTTAATTTCTAATTCACACTTTTCTCTTTCTTCTTCCTGCTGCACTTCTTCAACCAGTTTTCCTCCCTCTTTCTCCCTCTATTTTTCTTCCTTTATTTTTTTCTAACTTCATTTTACTCTCTCTCTCTCGTTCTATTACTTTTTCATTCATTCTCTTCCCTTTCTTTTCACTTCACACTCTTCTTTAAGCGACCTTTATCCTTTTTTCTTCATTGTTTTCTTCTAATTTTCCCTATTTTGATTCCCCTCCCTCCCTTCCTTAAAAAGAAAAAAAAAAACTTTATTAAAAAGTATTCATTCTCTTCTCTTTATTGTTCCCCATGCACCTCATCAACTAGTCTTATATATATATATATATATATATATATATATATATATATATATATATATATATATATATATATATATATATATATATATATATATATATATATATATATATATATATATATATATATCCTATTCTCAGTTACTTGCCTTTTCCCTTCCTTGAATAGATCTTGCCTTCCTCTCCTTCCTCCTCTGCATTCATTTGGCTCACCTTCTCTTTTTCTTCTTTAACATGTTTAATATTAGAAACTGCCAATCAAGACTGTTACCAAAGGTTTCTTCTGTTTCAAGTTGGTCCAGATGGCTATGTATGTATGTATGTATGTATGTATGTATGTATGTATACACGCATGTATGTATGTATGTATGTATGTATGTATCACGTGTAATTGTTGGTCATACAGAAATCGTTTTTCCCTTTGCTTATTGTATTTTCCTCGTGTTTTGCTTCTCCGTTATATTGTTATTCTTTAATCTCGGTGCGTTTCATCTTGTTAGAAACCGTCAACTAAAACTGTCATCAAAACAATCAAAATAGATTTCTCCAGTTTTAAAGTTGTTTGGCTAGCTGACTGACTACGCGTGTATCAAGCATACAGGCTGCGGCGATGGAGCAATAAGGGTGGGGAATTTTAACATTTACTCCTAATGATATTTAGAAAAAAAA
Organism: Thysanoteuthis rhombus; assembly: GCA_963457665.1. NCBI lineage: Eukaryota > Metazoa > Mollusca > Cephalopoda > Oegopsida > Thysanoteuthidae > Thysanoteuthis > Thysanoteuthis major. Next base: position 36,862,978 of record OY735228.1, on the reverse strand, counting down.
AAAAATCGGGCAATGGGGGGTACCCTCTCAGAGAAAGTTTTTAGTGGGGGTCAAGTTTCCAATCTATTTTTCTTTCAAATTGATCCCTCATTTTGTGTCAAGCAGCATTCACACTTGTTTTTCGACAATTTAGAATTTTTTTTTCGGCCATCACTGCTCAATAAAAAGAGAAAGAAGGAGAATCCATTCATCAGCCCTTTGAAAGAAAAAAAAATTAATTGATCACTCCCAACTCAGCCTGCTGTCAAAAGGCATTGGTCACGTGACGGTTCTTATTGAGTTACTAACCTCTCTTTTTTCAATTCTCCCACCCCTTTTTCATTTATTTGTACTCTTCCCTTAACTCAATATTTTCTATTATCCATATTCTGCCAGCCACACTCTCTCTTAAAAGAATAAAATCAAATACAACTGACTTCTTTCTCCTTTCTATCAATTAGAATAAAAAATACGCAACTTATTTCTTTCTCTTTTCAATTCCTCTTCTTTAGAAAAAACAACAATAACGAGATTCTCTTATCAATTGTCCATCTTTTCCTCGTCTTATTTCTCTCTCATCTCTGACTCTTCCATTTTCTGCCTTTGTTTTCTTCTAGAATTTTCTCTTCTGCTTCTTCCATTTTTATGTGGTTCCCTTCTTTGTTCTGTTCTCCATCTTGTACGCGTCACTGACTGAAGCCTTGTTTTGAGCGTTTCTTAATTTCATTTCGCTGCAATTTTTTTTCGCCCGATATTTCTCTAGGAGAAAAAAATAATAAATAAAAATGAAGTAAAATGTGAAAAAGAAAAAAAAGGGAGATAACCTCTCCCTTCTTTACGTTTCGTCAAATCCCCAAAACAATAGAACGCTTGTAATTGTTTTATTTTTGCGCCTCGCGATAGTTAATTACGCCGCCATATTTGTTCACAACTGAACGTCCCTCTGGTCTGGTTGTCCATCGTGAAAAGTGCCTGCATATATCCAGGCATGCATGCAAGTAGTTCAATGCGTGCGTGCGTACGTATGTGTACGCACGTGTGTGTATGTGTGTATATGAGAGAGAGAGAAGGATAGAGAGAAAGGGAGAAAGTTGACGAACTAAAATGGTTTGAAGAAGAGGACTATGAAAAAAGAAAGGGAGAATAAAGAGAGATAGATAGATAGATAGATAGAGAGAGAGAGAGAGAGAGAAGGACATAGAGAGAGACAGATATAGAAAGACATGAATGAGAGGGAGTTGAAAGATATGAGGAGATTTTATTATTTATAAATATGTGTGTATAAAAAAAGCACAACACACACACCCACACCCACACACATATATATATGTATGTATAAATAATATATATATATATATATATATATATATATATATATATATATATATATATATATATATATGGATAGATAGATAGATGGATAGATAGACCGACAGATTGATGGATATGAACACAGATAGATAGGTTGACATGACTAAACAGATAGATATATTGATCGATGGATAGATGGAACATGAACTGGCTCAGATAGATAGGTAGATGAAAAATAACATTTAAAATATGATTTCTAAAGGGGGGAGAGAGAGAGGGGGGGAAGGTAGAGTGAATTAAGTAGTAGGAAGAGGAACAAAGTACGCTAGGTCAATAGAAGAGAAAGAGAGAGGAAAAAAGAGAGATAAATGAGATGAATGAGAGAGGAGAAAGACAGGTGCACATGAAGGAGGATGAGAAGGGAAGGGAGACGATAAAGAGAGAGACAGACGCAAGCAAGAGGGAGTTCAGGAGAGTGAAGAGAAGGCTGGTGGGAGGGAGGATGGAAGAAAGGTGAAGGAAGGTAAGAAAGTAGGAGGATGAGGAGGAAGAAAGAGGATGATTCGTATAAATGCAGAACGATGAGAACGTGTAGAGTGAGGAGATAAAGAGTAGGAGAGGCTGATGTGTACAATGTTACAATGCAGCGCTTTTTGCGCTAGAATCAGCACATTTCCTTTTTTGGCAGTGCAAAAAAAGTGCTATGTTTAAACATTTCGGTTATTTTGGGGCACGTTTTTGACTGATTTAGCGTCTTTTGGTTGAGTTTTGGCCATTTTAGCGCATTTTGCTTTTCTGTTTTTCTTCCTTTAATCTAGCGCTTTTTAACGCTTTTTGCCAGTCAAACTAGTGCGAGGACATATTTTGATTTGGCACCACTGGATGAGTATAAATACAGGAGTTGAAGTATGAGGAGCTTGTTAAAAAGAGGACGGGAGTTACGTAGAGCGGGGGAAGGGAATATGAATCGTGATAGGAAGGATAAAGGATTGATAGAAAAGAGAGGAGAAGGAGGAGGAGAAAAAGGAAGAGGAGAAAAGGGGAGGGGAATAATGAAGAGGAGAAAAGGGGAGGGAGAGAAGAAGGAGGAGGAGAAGGAAGAGGAGGATAAGGAGGAGGAGGAAGTAGCAATGGAAGCAAAAAGAAGGAAGGGTGAGAAGAAGATACATGGGGGGATTGAAGGAGCAGAAAGAGGAGGAAGAGAATCACAAGTCACCGACAGGGTAGCTTTGCATGTTGAAGAAGAAGAAGGTGAAAAAAAAAAAAAAGAGAAAAAAAGAGAGGAAGGGGAAGACTGCACAGAGGGAGAAAGAATGCAAATGAGAGAAAAAAAATATGAATAAAATTGTTGGTGAGAAAGAGAAGATGAGAAAACCTCCCGTGATTTTTTTCGATTCAAGATTTTTGCAAAAGGCAGAAAGAAAATTCTGAATATATGCGAAGAAAAAGGGAGGGAATGATGATGATGATGATGTGTGTGTGTGTATGTGTGTGTGTGAAACGAGCCTGAAAGTCAGATCGTACATGCGCAAGTTGCACAAAAAAAAGAGGGAGCTAAATCTAGGCCCCAAAGAACTAAACCGGTAATTTTTTTCGGTATGTCAGTCCATGGGTAAGCTAGTGACGACAATCGGTACTAGAGACGCCTGCACATCTAAGAACAAAAAAAAATCAAGATGGAAGATCGTGTAAGGGACAAGATGAGATGCCTGGGATCGAAAGAAAGAGAGATCTATGTTGGAAAGAGCAATTGAGAAAAGTTGAATTAGTAAGGTACAAGGCCAATGTGGCAAGGTGTAAGAGGAAGATGTTTGGGCTTAGCTTCAATATCAGCACTCAGATTGCAGTTTTTCTGATGTTTACTTGGCCCTGCTAATGACTTCACAAGGCCAGAATGGCAGAAAGTGGGAGAATGAAAATTGCGTCACGCTAACTTTCAACGTGATATATATATATATATTACTTTGAAGTAATATGTATGTGTATATATATACATGTATGTGCATGCACACACACTCATCTTTCTCTCTCTCTATATATATACATATATACATATATATATATACATACACACACACACACACACACACACACACATATATATATATATATATATATATATACATACATATATATGTATGTATATTACTTTGAAGATTAGCGTGACGCAATTAAAGTAGGTGGTCGAAAATTGCGTCACACTAATCTTCAAAGTGATATATATATATATATATATATACACGGTGTTGAAAAGATAGATAGATAAATAGATAGATAGATAGATAGGTTGTTACGAACAATGACAGATCGATAAGTGAATAGATAGAGAAATACCCCCCCCCCGTCAAAGATATATTGGAAATGAAACTGAAAATAGAGAATTGAAGAGAGACATAATGGAAAACGAAAGAACAAATAGGAGAAAGAGGAAACATTGACGTAAAGAAAATAAAAGGACGAAAATGAAAGTTGAATCATCGTCATCTCCCACCACCACCATCATCATCATCAGCAGCAGCATCGCTAAAAGCAACAACAATCTCAATAAGAACGCGAAGAAAGAAGAGAGAAGGAGAGACCTGGGATTCGAACGAGTGAGATCTGGTTTAGCTCTTTCATCCAGAGGGCGACACTCAACTCTCTAATAAAAAGAAATAAAGAATGAAATTCGAGAAATGAAGGAAGAAGAAAAGAAAAGAAGAAAAAAAACAAAGTCTTGTCCAGTCGGACGAGCATCTTTTGTTAGATCGAGTGCCTTTCAGCTGTGATGCCGTGTCGACTCATTTTAGAGCAAAGCAACACCAGAACAGAGGAGAACATTGTTTTTCGTTGCACATAAATTGCCTCTGGACAAGACAAGGGAGTTACGCCATGAAATCTTTTCAAGCAAAATAAAAGTTTGCAATGGCGGTTGGAAAGATCACACCAAAAATACATAGCATGGCCATTTTATGATTTGGTTTCACACTGACAGTATCTTTCTTTCTTTCTTTCTTTCTTTCTTTCTTTTTTCCTCTCTCTATGTATGTATGTATCTATCTATCTATTTATCTATCGATCTATATTTTTCTATCTATCTATCTATCTATCTATCTATCTATCTATATGTGTGTGTATGTATGCGTTCATATCTATCTATCTATCTTCGTTTAAGTGAATCTATCCATCTATCCATCATTTTTAATGGAATTTACCAATCTTTAAGTTTAACTGAATCTATATATCTATCTATCTATCTATCTATCTATCTATCTATTTTCATTTTTAAAGGAATTTATCTATCTTCAAGTTTAACTGAATCTGTCTATCTATCCATCTATCAATCTATCTTAATTTTTGATCAAATCTATCTGTTATAGTTTAATTGAATATCCATCTATTTATCTATCTATCTCACTATTCATATCTATCTTAGTTTAACTGAATCCATCTATCTTTTTACCTATCCATCTATCTATACATCTATCTTCAAGTTTAACCGAATCTATCTATCTATCTATCTATCTATCTATCTATCTATCTATCTACCAATTACAACCAAAAGTTTCGAGAAATTTGAGCATCAAAAACTTTCTAATCGTAAAATCTTGTTTCTTCTTCCTCCTTCGAAACAATTTCTTGTCTGTTGTTTGTGCAATGGCTCGAACGTGATAATTTTCAACAAAGATACCGGCAACAGTTTTTCCGTTCTCTCTCATCATTCGAATTCTTGGAAACATTTCGAGTCGCATCTCGTATGTCGCTTTAAAACTGAGCACGCTACACAGCAGCAGCACACTAACTCCTTCCAGATCATCATCATCATCATCATCATCATCATCATCATCATCATCATCATCATCAGTCTTTCAATGTCCGTTGTTGGACATAGACCTTCCCCAGGATTTGCCACACTTCTCTTTCATGGGCGTTGCGGAGCCAGCACTTTCAGAATTTGTCTAGCTCGTCTCTCCATCTAATATTCTGCCGGCCTCAGTTCTGCATGTGAAATCGGGGGATCCGTGTCTTGAGACGCTATGTCCATCGGTTTTCCGCCATTCGTGCAACATGGTCAGCCCACTGCCGTTTGAGCTTTTTAATGGATTCTATGATGTCCCTGACTCTTGTCTTTTCCTAGATGTACTGTGCTGTCTTGTGGTCTCTCCATGTGAGGCCCAGCATAATTCTTTTATGTGCACATTGCATGGTTCTCAATTTGCAGATCTGTCTCTTGGTTAAGTTCCATGTTTCAGCTCCATCAGTGACTATTGGGGGGGGGGATGCTTTGGTTACACACCTTTCTTTTTAGGATTAATGGGATCTTCTTATTTTTGAAGGTTTAGCTTGCTCTACCAAAGGCTTGCCATCCTAGTGTGATTCTTCGCTTGATTTCTTCTTCTTTTGAGGATCTCATGAAGATTCGTGGAGAATCCTCCAAAATGCACATGCGAACTGATACCTATTGTTGGGTCTTTTATTAACATTGTCCGATATTCTGAGATGAAGCATTGACATTATTCTATGAATTACTCAGACTAGTACTCAAGTTTATTCGGGTAACCGAAAGTTGAGCAATCCCATAAAAATATTTCGTAAACAAAAAAATGACGTAAAGCAAAAAAAGCAATTACCATTAATTTATACGGGAAAAACGTTTTGAGCTTTCTAACACCCTAATAATGATAATGATATGATCGGCTGTATCAAAGCGCGCTTGTTGAATGCGCGCGTGTCTTAGTAGAATAAATTCTATCCACACGCATATTCTCACGCGAATACTCCTATATAAATATGTATCATTTGCGTCAGTGAAAATATCTTCGACTGGTTCACTATCCTTTGCTTGGTAAAAAGAGGGATTTTCTGTTTCCTTTCATCATCGGGTAGGAGCATGTGTCCCCTATTTTTTTTCTCGTGCTAAGGTATCTATATCATTCAATTCCTTTTAGCAGCTATTATTTGGTAAGCCAGAAATGATGGAAATAGAGTTGCGAGAATCCAAGAAAAAAATTATCTTAATTCATCATTCCAACACGAATTCCCTGACGGAAGCAACAATCGGTTTTATCAAGCATAATTCTAATGGAATCTCTTATCTTTATTTTGCTGCAGTAATCTTATTGATAGAAATGCGAGGTAGCACAATTGTTGCATAAACGTAATCGGCAACCTGAGTTCGATTGCTGGTTGAAGCTCCTTCACACCCAATATCTATCTTAACCCTCTCTCTCTCTCTCTTCATTTTTTTCTTATGTATATTAATGCAATTTATATAAGTAGAGGTATTGTTGCAAGCTATATAAGTAGAATTGAATTTCACCTGACGAATGCTGTTTGCAAAAAACTAATAGTCGAGAGATAAATCTAATGTAACTTATTACCTCGTACTATTGCCATCATATATATATATATATATATATATATATATATATATATATATATATATATATATATATATATATATATTGCTTGGTTTCGAGAACGAAAATTTTTGGGAGTGTTTTTCACAGCAGTCAGACTATGGACGAATGGGTCTGTGTGAAGAATAATCCCACAGCCTGAGCAAAGGTTTTCATCCTGTGGTCCTTGGTGTCGTGAGTTGTAGCAGGGCTCTCTAGGCGTAGGTTTAACAGAGGTGTCCTTCACCCGGTATTTGTCTGAGCAAGATTTGGGAGTCAGTCACTCCTTTGCAGGAATATTCTGACACTATCTCTCCACCACAGCACGTGAAAAATAGTTGGTAGATGAACGATTTGAGTTTCTTGCATTGGCACCAAAATATTAGTCCACTGCAATCACGAACTGAAATTTTCTGTAGCTTTTAATCCGTCCAAAATATGAGAGAATATTGATTTTTTTCTTTCTTTTCTTTTTGAGATTGGGCAATAAATTGAGTCACCTCGTCTGGCCTTGAAAACATTGCGTGTCACCTTGTCTGCAGACCTCTCTACGTATTGTCTGCAATTCGCTCTGTCACCGTCTCTCTCTCTCTCTCTCTCTCTCTCTCTATATATATATATATATATATACATGTATATATATATATATATATATATATATATATATATATATATATATATATATATATAGTTTGGGTCATTTATATCTGACATAACAATATCACCACGCTCTCTAGATTATAGCCATTGATGCATTTAATGCAAACATGACAGCAGCCATTCACTCTTTTGATCAAGAGAAATTACATTAAATAATTGCTGTCACGAACGTAAAAATTCAACGGGGCCCATTTTTTTAAAATAAAAAAGCGAAAAAGGAATACGAATTAAAGGCCTCATATCACAGTAAGCATATACAGTATATAACTGCTATCTCTTTTATTAAGATCTTATTACTCTTTAAAATCAGCTGTAGATGCCCAATCCTGTATATAATAATACATATGTATATATGATGTTATGAATACATATATATGTTACACATGGATACACATGCATGAATATACAAATATATTCAATATCCATGTAATATACATATGTAATTCTGTAATGTATATGTAATTCTAATACATACATATATATATATATTATCATATATTTGATATATAATTTATACATACATATAAATATTACTTTTTATAGAGCATGAAGAAGACACAGATTGGCTGAATATGTATTGATACACAGACGTTTTGTAGGGAATAATTCCACTTTGGCGAGATGGGAAAAAGAAAGGAGATACGAAACGTCCGTGAATAAATGTCTGTTCACACAAACTGTGTTTTCCTCATGGTCTATGAAATTCTTTCACCATTATGTCGGATATAACTCATCCATCCAATATATCTATATTGACATCTATATCTATATATGTATATATATATATATATTAGAGAGAGAGAGAGAGAGAGAGATAACTGCTAAAAATATCTTGGACCCCCAGTCTTACCTGCAGTTATCACGCCATAGCCTCAACTGTACAACACACACGATATCAATGAGAAGGTGGCGTTTTAGAAATTGATCTTTAGTCGCTAGACCGGAATTTCTTCTTGTTTTCTTCTGCATCCAATAGTAACAGGAAATTATAAAACTATCACTAAGTCCCATTCATATACACACACACACACACACACACACACACACACACACACACATATATATATATATATATACATACTTTGAATATTCATTATTGCACTGGTCTGCCCTATTGCTAGTCATCTTCGGCGTCTTCTTGCTAATTGCATGCCACAAGAGTAGATACAGAAAATCGTAGATGAGTGGATATATTGGTAATCTACTTATTCAAAGGTTTCCCTCTCTGTCTTGGGAATTCGGCAATATAGCATCTATGTTTGTTGTTAGTTTTGGCAGATGTTGGCCCGCAAATTTTTTCAGAACTGTCAACACATTCCAAAAAGAAGCTTTTCGGTCGGCCTGTCGGTCGATTCCAATTACATTGATCAACAGAAAGAGGAAGGAAAGAAGAGATGAGGTGTCATTAAAAGGTGTGACGACATTAAAAAAACATCTCTCCGTTCAATTTTTTACCAGCGGCGATAATAGAATGTGCGAGGTCTGTATTTTTTTATTTAGAAAAAAGTCCAAAATAAATATAATACGCCAAAAATGACAATTTCTTTAATGAAAAAATAATCGCAGAAAACTTCTATATAGCAAGATTTTACGAGTATTAGAATCAATTGACTCAGAGAAAGGCTACGTGCTCTTCTCCTTCCTTGTCCCTCTCCCACTACTACTACTATACGCGGTGGGCGTATCGTTGAACTTATGGTTCTTGTTATTGAACATAGGTGCAATGAAACATCGAAATAAAGCGTCCACTTTTTCTTATTCTAATGCATTAATGTTTCGCCGAAATTATTTTTTGTCGACCAGTGTATTCCCGAGAGGAAGTTGTTTGCTGTGTTCTTCTAAATCAATACATGCAGTCAGTCGCTTCTGATAATACTAAACCAGCTTCACTGGCGCCAGTCCGTTTCGGGGACCCTTCGGTCAAACTACATCACTTGCTCTGGACTCTCAGGACAATACACTGACCTCAAGATAAGACTGACGGCTGAACACGTACACTTAAGCTACGAATAAATAGTAAAATCATGCCAGCTTGCTTGACCAGTGATCCTAAGCCACGCGTCCGAACACGTTTCATTCACGAGGGAAATTCGATTGGCACACCATGTACTGGCCTCATGTAACTCTAGATTTATTTGGATCGAGACGAGTCTGGTACAAGAAAAACCTTTTTGGAGTACCTCAGGAAGATTGGCTTAAAAACCTGCTGAAACTCACTGTTAGCAAGCATACGACTCAAATTACATTACTAATGTAGTAGGATTCTTACTAGGGGGTCCCCGTGTTGTGGACAACTCAGTAAATCAATTATATTCAGAGTATAGATTATCGCTTCTCTATCCGAACAATATTCGAAGTCTGCAAAGAAAATATCCAGCCATTTTGAATATCTTGAGAACCGATCGATCGGCTCCGATGTGACTCGGCAACTAATCAAAGGGGTCTTTCTGTGCATGGATGGACAGTCACTCTGACGTGGGATTACTCATTCGGCAATGAGACGCCACTGAATGAGCTTGTATACTGTGTGACTGTTGCCTTCACAATGCCCATGCTTCACATCTTAAGTAGACTTTTCTACAAATTTAGGCTAACTGCAACTTCAAGCTTTTCATAAAGTGATTCCAGACCGTGAACGAGATTGAGGAGAACATGATAGGACAGCTCATGACCCCAACAGAGGACTTTGCAAAATATTTTTAAAAGAGGAAGGGGCGTGGGGATAAATAACATCCCGAAGGAGCTGCTTTGAAAGAAAATCAAATAGCCATCGGCGTAGGTAGGCTATTTTTTCAGTAAAATTATATCACTAGATATCAAAAATTGGGACAAGCCTGGTGATGCACAGGACGGGAGATCCTTTGCGATTCGAACTTGTTACGGCTGTATCTCTAGGAGGGATCGCCCGTCCGGTGAGCTCCACTGGGTGAGTTCACTGGCCGAAGATCCGTCCGGTGCGATTACCACCATTTCAGTTTAATCTGAACATGAAATCACATCGGTCGCATTATTTTGTTTTCGTATCAAATGTGCATCGTATGAAACTATGAAGCCAACAGAGCTCGATGGATCATCTCGACTCAAAGCATGAATAATATGCAGGTAGATCCTTTGAATCTTTTACAAACGAAAAAAACTCCTACAAGCTAATGACGATAAAAAGAAAACCATGGCTCGGAATAATGATGTACAAGCCGGTAACGCGTCTTATAAAATGTCTCTCTTAATTTGGAAAATCAGAAAATCCAAACAATAGTCAAGAATTCTACTTGTTACGGAAATAATAGGTGAATCCACAAAAGATTGAGCCACAAAAGATTTACATTCAATTTCTTTATCAGTCTCTACAATTAGTGATCGAAACAGAGAGGTGTCTAACAGTATCGTGTGAATCTAGTTAGTGAACATGTATGAACGAGCGTTTTTCGTTACAGCTTGAAAAGATCGTAGATATTTCCAACAAAAACTAATTTACTTGCTTATATTCAATAGGAAATAAGGGCAAAAATTCAGAACTTCTTGTTAAAACATTTCAAAAATATTCAAAATTTCTGGGAATAGCTAAAGAAATTCCAAAGATAGTTAATGTGGAATGTTTTAAAAAGCTCAAAATTGTCAGAAAATTACCGAAAAATTGCTGATATAGTCCTGATAATTACCGTGATGGTCCTGAAAATTGCTGGTATAGTTCTTGAAATCACTATTATAGTCTTGAAAATTACCAAGAAAGTTAAATAGAATGGACTGTGAAGTTCGAATACTGTCTAAAATTACGAAATTTGAAAATTCTAAAGAAAAGGTACAAAAACTATGGAAAAGAAATATGTTGACAAAACTTAGAATTTCAAAAATTTCAAAAACGAATTGAAATTTTAATTTGTGAATATCATTGAGAAGGAAGGTCAAAGTTTCTCTCAAAAAATTCCCAAGTACTATCAATTTAGTGAAAAATTCTTCAAAAAGTTTAATTTTTCTGAAAAAGTTAGATAAATTTTCAGCAGTCTGAAAATTTAAAATAAGTTTGGAAATTTTAAAAAGTTTGAATTTTTAGGAAAAAATCTCTAAGAATTTGAAAATTATTGGAAGAAGTTTGAAAATTTCAATCTGTTCAAAGGTTCTTGGAAAAAAATCAAAATTTTTCTAAAAAAATTTCAAGTTCTGGAAGAGGCATGGACAGGTTAAATTGCTTTCAAAATTTCAAAAAAAAATCAAAATTGGTGAAAGTTCGAATGTTCTTGGAAAATGTTTGAATGTTGTCCGGAAAAATTCGAAAATTAGAGAAAATTCAAAAGTTCTTGAAGAGTGTTTGAAAATTCTGAAAAAATTAGAGATATTGAAACGTTTTTAGTCATAAAATTGCCAGAAATTGCAGAAAACTGCTGAAAATTTGCAAAAGCAGTCAGAATGTACCAAAAATTGACGAAAGTGTACCAAAATTGACTGGAATTGGCAGAAACTAAGGCAAATTGCCGGTAATTGCCAAAAAATTGCAATGAAATGCCGATATTTGTGAGGATTATTAGAAATTAGCTAAAATTGCCAGAGATTACCGAAAATCAATCGAGATTGTAGACATATCCAGAAATCACCGAGAATTGTCGGGAATTGCTGAGAATGACAAGAATCGCAGGGAATTTCAAATAATAGCTGGGCATTACCGGAAAATGAATGGATATTGCCGATATTTGCTAGAAAGCACTGAAGATCACTGGAAATTGACAAGTACAGCTAGGAAATAATGAATTTTGAGAATTGATAGAAATACCAGTAACAGCAGGAATTTGTCAAGAAATGGGGGAAATTACCGAGAATTACAGGAAATTGCCGTCAATTGCCGTCAATTGCCAGGAATTCGCTGAAGACACCAGGAATTTGCTGAAAACGCTGGAAATTTGCTGAAAATGTCGGAAATTACCGAGAATTAGCCGAGAAGAGCCGAAAATTATCGGAAATTATCCAAATCTCGTGAAATTTTCGAAAAACACTGATTATTAGACAGAATTACAAAGAATTACCGAGAATAGTTTGAAATTACCGACTATCGACCAAAATTGCTGAAATACTCCTGGGAATTGACCAAAATCATTAAGATTTCCCCGAACTTACAAAGAATCGGCAAAAATTGCCAAAACTGAAGGTATAACTACCTCAAATGATTATTGAAATTTCCAACGTACCTTTGAAATGTTTGAAGATAGCTTTGCACAACCAGAATATGATAACAACTGGATTGTAGCTCATTCCGTTGCAAAAATATTCATCAAATGAATCGTTTGACAATGCCCAAAAAGGAAATATTGACTAGGCTTTAGTGTTATGGTTCCTTAATAATATTTTCAAACAATTTTGTCTTCCCGATTTTTGGTTATCATTGAGAAATACATACTTATTCAGGATTATCAGAAAGAGCCATCCATAAAACTATTTCCTTTTTGTACAACTTGCCTTTGTGTGAGGGCTTTCCCCCGCTGTTGAAAAAAAAAACCAACAACGAAACCAACTGAATATTCAACATGACTCGAGAATTGACATATTAAATGTTGAACCCGACATCTTGTGGCAGAGAAACTACATCATCGATCGCAAAACTGTCAAAAACATAACCCACGGGCCTGATGGGATTCAAATAAATGTAATCCATATAAACAAAGATGACATCTAAAGGTCAAAAGTTGCTTATTATTGTAGTTCTTCAATAACTTTATAAAAACTAAATGCTAAAAATAGGGGTCCACTCGAATATTTCCTTTATAGAAGAAGTCCTCGAGTTACAAAACCACAGTGATTGCTTAGTTTTGATAAAAGAAGAACCAACGTTTATTGCAATCAACATAGTAAGATATACATTTAGTCATATTTTGTAGTTCTGAATACTAAATTTCTGGAAGATATTTTTTTTTTAATAGAATAAAATTCTTAAATGGATTTTTCCCCTATCGTTCTAAAGATTTGTTCAGAATCAATCAAGGAGTTTGAAAATGCAGACCCGCAATGACTTATGAAATAATTGTCAAACAAGAAATGTATCTTAAATCCCCATTGCACAAAATCCTTAATGAATACTGCAATCTTTGAAAATAAAAAATAAATAATAAATAAATACAGGTTTTGTTCTGGTTCGAATATCTTCCAGCAGTTCTCAGCGTTAAATTATCGTTTATATATATATATATATATATATATATATATATATATATATATATATATATATATATATATATATATATATATATAAAGCTCTGCTGGAGTTTTTGAACAAGAAGAGCGAAGATTAGGGATTTTTGAGTGAAGGGGAGAATCTTGCAAATCTAGCACGCCAGCAACAATCCTACGGAGAGTGTTGTTGCATAGTAAACTAGTATAATGTTGTTTCTCTAATATACTGTATTCTGATCTCTCCACGTGAAGTTGAGCATGGATCTTTATTGTGTACTTTGCATGGTTCTCAGTTTACGAGTCAACCTTCTGGTCAGGTTCCATGTTCCAGCTCCACAACTAACTGATCTGGAAAGATGCATTTGTTTCATGCCCTTTTTTTTCAAGGACTTGTGAGATTCGCTTGTTCTTCCGAAAATTTCCTAACCTAGAGTGATTGTTCACCGGATTTCTTCTACTCTTTAAGGATTTCATGGAGATTACATGCCGGTAAATGCTGCATTCACTGGCAAAAATCTTAGTCAGTTCCGTCTGTCGATCCAATAAGCAATCGAAATGAGCGTGACATTTTTTGGTTTATCTCCGAGTCGTGCCACGTCCGGTAGGCTCACTCAAAATTAGACCAATTTCTTACCGTGATTATTAAGCTTATCATATCAGGCTTTTCCAACAGAGCGGTGTCGTATTCGCTTCTCTGTTGTTTGCATATATTTACGAACACCTCAGGGTTATTTCCTGTTCGTATTTATACAGAGTCTGTAATCAATCCAATATAAAGAACCGGATCGATTAAAAAGTTTGGCCAATCATGCCTTACCCTTACTGACCGCTTAACCCATATATTTAAGAGACATGCAAAAAGAATGCATTGATGTTACTGCTTGGCCCCTTTCTCCTTCCACTTGGTCAGCGGAACTAGCGTTTTAGACACGAGTTGTGTGTTCCTTTCATGTTTAGATAACCGGAGGATTTCCATATCCGATCGCATTCTTGAATGTGAAACTGAAATGAGCTCGGAAGAGTGAAAAGAATAGTAAGATGTATACAATACTATATATCCGAAAATAGAGCGTTCCTTCAAAAACATGTCTCAAGTCGAGATGGCTTATGGCGAAGATATAATCTCAATTGATTTAAAAAAAAAATTTTCAGCGTTCCCAGACCAAAGATTGGTAACGATGGTATGTTAAGCTGAGACGTCAAGAGTAGGGGCCGGAAGAAGAATACATGACTTGTTCTCAGGAGAGAACCGAATAGAGTGGGTACTTGCTCCTATACCAATTCGTTGCTAAACAAACGCTGAATCATCTATGAGCGAGGAATAGGCAACCCCCGATTTTCGAAAGTTCGCTTTACGCCACTTTCTCATTTTTACGAAAAACCTAAAGCAACCTTGAGTTCAAACTATGTTTGTGAGTACCTGTGCTTTATTTCGATTTATTTCATCCGTTCTCATATAAAAGTTATCAGAAGAACCGAAGTGAGTTCGTAAGGATTTAATAGTTTACGTGAAACAGGCAGATGGAGAAAACGGTTATCTTGATGTCTGGAAACGATAAAACGTTTTCCATATGGATTCATTGCATTCACTTTTTCGATTTACACCATTTCGGATCACAAAAGGTTTCATAGGAACGCTCTACTTTCGGACACTGAGGTAAACCTATATCAGGAATACAATATGATATAATATCCGATGTGTGATTGATTCATTTCATAAAGTGCTCGATGAATTCAACGTTAAACATTGAGTTGAGTTTGAGTAGAGCTAAAAATATGGTGGATTAAGGGATTCGCTACACGAACACGTTTATATTTCTGTCCTGTTTGGGCCTCTTCAGGCAAATCTCATCCTGATTCTCTGAATTCGCCAGAAGAGGCCCGAACTGGACAGAAACTTGAACATTTCTGTAGTGAATTCCGTACATCATTATATATATATGTATACTAATGATTTATCAAACCTTTGTAGGGCATCCCACTTGTACACATCAGAGTCAACATACTTTCAATAACCTGTAAGGTTAATACATATGGAGTTCCTTAACTTCATCACCCCTCCATCTATACTATCCACAAGATAAAACACTACTACTGCTGCTAACACCACAGACTTCATCACAGCCTGAACTAAATCCCACACAAAAAGATGACCCTAGCAGATGGGATCCCATTTTTTGCTCACAAAGCAAAGCTCCTGATGGTGAACGTATGTTCAACTGCTAACTTATAACCAATAAATGGTACACACACACACAAACACACACAGAGCACATACTACTAAAGATGAGAATGCCTTCTGAAACATGTCGAGACCATAAATGAAAACATCTCCGGATTAATAAACCTAGTTTCCATACACTCTCACCCCTGAGTCTGTCTCACTTCCTATCGTTCAAATTATACATATATATATATATATATGTATATATAAATATATATATATATATATATATGTATGTATATGTATATGTATATATATAGATAGATAGATAGATAGAGAGAGAGAGAGAGAGAGAGAGAGAGAGAGAGAGAGAGAGAGAGAGAGAGAGAGAGAGAGAGAGAGATGCACTATTGCATGCCAGACAGAACAGGAGTATATAGTTGGTATAGAATCTTCTCTATAATTGTGTAACATATGGAGATGTTTCCGAGCCCAACTTCTGCAGGTAGAGGTGCAAATTGTTAGAACGTTCAAGCACAGATATGTGTAGTTTCCTCAGTATCAGATCCATCGTGTAAGGTGTTGTAAATGGTTTGTGTATGTATTATCATTCTTGCATATTTTCTACTGACCAGTGTTTTCTAAGAATAAGGGGGTCTAAGCTGTAGGTAACCATGGAGACCTATCTCTGTCCAGAGATCTTGCAGTATAGGTCATTCTAGGGTATATGAGTAGGTGTAGCGAGAGGAGGAAAGGGTTATATGTATCTAAGAGAGATGGAAAAATCAAGGAATATGAAAAATCAGCGGGTCTTGAGGGTGTTAATAGGTTAGAATTATGAAAAACTCTGATATGTCTGAGAAACCTTTGAAAGTTTTCATTGGACCTTAAGGACAATAATACTATCTATTACAGGGAGCTTAAGAGCCATAACAATATCTATTGGAGGTTTGATCATTCGGATGTTTGCGATACGTTGGTCCTTTCATTGGTAAAGATTTAAAAAGTTATCCAATTTGAAATAGTGCAATTTTGCATTTTTTATGTTACATATTAGTGGGTGGGTGGGTGTATTGATAGGAATTGGTATTCAGATGTCTTTAGGGTGGTGTTCTAGTATATCTGTGTAAGACTTCTGTGTTATTATGATCATCCGCTCTGGTACTTATTTTTTATCACTAATTTGAGTTGTTTAATTTTATGTTATATCCATATGTGAGAGTGTATTAAGGTACAACATTCACTTATCATCATGGGATTAAAGAATCGTTGTGACCTTGTTAAATGTATTTTCTATATTTCAAAACAGTGTATTTAGCTTTAGTGCTAAAATTGTGCTCAGGTAGGCAGAAGTGTTGTTCTATTGAGAGTAAATTTTTGTAGTTAGATTATTTTATTCTGCATCTGTAGTTGTTAAGTCTGATGTAAAACAACCATTCCGATTTGCCTATGTACTGTATTTCACATTGTGTACATACATATATATATATATATATATATATATATATATATATATATATATATATATATATAATTCACGTATGTGTTCCGGGTAATATAAATGCATAGTTCTTTTAAAATCAGCATTCATCTATACAATCTGTTTCTATTTAAAATTACTTTTTTTCATTCTCCGTCTCTCTCTTGTCTAATCATCTTCCTTAGCTTGTTCATTTGTCTCTCTCCCTTTCCCACCTATCTTTCTCTTTCTCTCGATCAATCTCCATATTCTTATCTATCTACTCGAGTCAATTCATTGTACCTTAATCTCAAAGTTAATCTAACAGTGCCCAGGGACCTGTTTTCTTGTAAGAAAAAAAAAAAAAAAGGAAAAAGGAAAAAAAAACAACCTTAGAGCATATTTATCAGAACAGATGAAGAACTTGACTAACTTTATTACGAGATAAAATTGGATTAGTTCGATTTTTTGAAGAAGAGGAGAAGCGGGAAAAACCAACAGAAGAAAGAAAAGAAATGCACAAGGAAAAACCTTGTGCTCTCAGAGATGGGGGAATTCTTAGATTCTTTTGTGAAATTTGAATTTGTACGGTTTTATATAGGCTTTTATACTCAACCACGCATGCGTACATTTGCAAACACGCGATCTCTTATGTACAGGAATATCCTGAATAGAGCAGTTTTGATCAGTGCAGTGTTTGATACAATACGGTCAAGGCGTTGGTGTACAAATCAATATAACTAAGCATAAGCTGAAAAAAAATGCGTTAGATTATAATGATTTAAGAAGGGCAGTTTTGAACAAGCCGTAAAATTTTGCCATTAATTAATCACACTAATCAAGGTATACTTGTATTTGGTTGATGCAAAATATTCCAGCATTTTTTCTACAAAAATTTACATTCATATAAATTCATAGAATTGTTCAGTGTTTGAAGTATTTTCCCTTTTGTATGGCTTCATATATTCTTTAGGGTGTTTTCCATCATAGTGGTAGTACTCTGACAATGTGAAAGTGAAAGATTTGAGGACAGTGTTAAAAAATCTCAATTATCGTAAAAATAGGCTAGATGCATTTTGCTGAAATTTTATTGGCATCTTCAAGGAACACTCAGTGTAGCGAAAATGTATAACTCCTCATGTCCAGATGTAATACTAAATTAGAGAAGAAAGTATGTAGCATTCCCGGTGTTGGTTTTTGGAGGAGAGAAAAAGGTAGGTGTAATCCTGGGCGTGAGTAAGAAAGGGTCAAATTTTTATCACTGTATTTCTTAGTAAAATAAGTATTCTGGTTTTGATTTGAGGAGTTTTTTGATACCTTAGATTTATCTACACGCTGACTACAAAACGGAGCAAGAAATAATCTGAAGGTGAAGGTTGCACTTCTTGTGAAAGAGCTTCCCAATAAGCACTATTGTCGTTTGCTGGGTCTTATTCGCAATAGGAACTTAGTCATGAAGCAAAATCACTGCAAAGTAATAAGCCAATGAATAATTTATGGTATGAACAATTAATTAATTGCTGTTAGGTTTATCAATACTTCGATGTTGATATATATCAGCATCAGCGAATTCTGATTATTTTTCCGGGTAAATCATTTTAGATAAAATAGATTTATGTTATTTCATTTACAGATAAATGATATTCTCATAAGGATAGAAATAAACACTGATTTATCAATATTTCTCCCAATGTTACCCAAGTGTTGGTTACATATTTGTTCGCTCTTTGGATTGACTTCTGTACTATATACAGGGTGGGTGAGAATTGAATCCTTACTATACATTATATGCATCTTTTGTAAAACAGATTTTGTTTTGGTCCTTAGAGTGGGAGATTTTAATTCAATTCCGATCAATAAATAATGAAGTCAATACCAATTTCCAATAGGATGTTTTTACGCCCAATCTGTAGGTAGTTGATGTTATGATGATGTGAAGAAATATCGAAAGCTGATATCTTTCCATGCGGAGTATTATCCTGGATATTAACGATAATGCCATTGACGTGGTGTCATTTGAATTAAATATCCAGACTTATTGATGTTTATGTCTGACTAGGAAAGCCCGACAAAAGAGAAGAGATTTGCCATAAAATACTGCCATGTGTATTTGAGCTTAGTATTTGGGGTTTTCCATCATGGTGGTAGTACTTTGACTATGTGAAAGTGAAAGATTTGAGGACAGTGTTAAAAAATCTCAATTATCGTAAAAATAGGCTAGATGCATTTTGCCAAAATTTTATTAGCGTCTTCAAGAAACACTTAATGGTACAGAAAAAATGCAGATCTACTCATGTCCAGATGTAATACTAAACTGGAGAAGAAAGTATGTAGCATTCCCGGTGTTGATTTTTGGAGGAGAGAAAAGGGTAGGTGTTATCCTGGGCGTGGATAAGAAGGGGACAAACTTTAGATGTTTGTTATCACAGTATTTCTTAATAAATTAAGTATTCCGGTTTTGATTTGAGGAGTTTTTTGATACCTTAGATTTGTCTGCATCGCTAACCACAGAACGGAACAAGAAATAATCTGAAGGCGAAGGTTGCACTTCTTGTGAAAGAACTCCCCAATAAGCACTATCACTGTTTGCATTCGCAATATGAACATAGTCATAAAGCAAAATTATTACAAAGTAATTGACCAACGAAAAATGTATGGTGAGAACAATCAATAGCCGTTACGTTTATCAATTGTTCGGTGTTGATTTATATCAGCGTCAGGAAATTCTGATTATATTTTCCGGGTAAATATAATCGTCCGAGATGAAATAGATTTATATCATTTCATTTACAGAAGAAGGAAAAACCGACAAAAGGGAAGAGATTTGCTATCAAACACTACGACGTGTATTTGGGCTTAGTATTAGCGCAGATAAAAGGAGAAAAACAAAACATTGACACCTAAGAACAAAAGGCTCCATGCACATTTCAAGGGACATGATTCCTACACATTTATGCGTTCAGAAACGGTGTAGTATTGATCATTGAAAGAGTGGAAAATCCAATTAAAGAAAGCCTTTGAACGGAAGAGTCTCTGATTATCTACTCTCCAGCCTCTCTAATGGTGGATGAGGTAGTGCTTCATCCCTGCGTCTTTTGTTTAGAATAGACTTTTGTCAACAGCTTGCAATTTTTCGTCCTGTTAACAAGCTCCTTTTACTGACATTTGGCATGTCGATCCTTGATTTGTCAACTTTCCCATGATTCAACACTCGAGTGACCAATCAAAGCGCCACAAACATCCTTAGTCCCCAACGAGATTTTCTCAACGTTGTGTTAGCCGGGTCCAATTTTTCACACGATGACCACACGATAGCTGTTGTATTCCCATAAACCGTGTATACACTTTCAATTTGAAACAAAACAAATCGGATTTTTTTTCTCTTAAATAAAAGCAGGGATTACACTTCCAATATTGTAAACAAGAATCGTGGTATTTCCACAAATTAAGTTGCACGCACAAAAGCGTCCGAATACGTATTTTTTTAAAAACCCATGTTCAGATAAATACTTGTAACCATTAGGATACATGTTTAGAATCTTGAATAATTGGATCTCTGTGTTCTTTTTTTCTGTTGCATTTTCTTTCTGTGATGGAAACAAACCATGGTTTTAATTGTACGGTTGGAGATAAATTGACGGTTCTTTTGTTTGTGTTATCAAGACAGAAAAGATCCAGGAGATAGAGAGCGAGCGAGCGAGCGAGAGAGAGAGAGAGAGTGAGAGAGAGAGAGAGAGAGAGAGAGAGAGAGAGAGAGAGAGAGGGAGAGTTGATACAAAACAACGTAATGTTCCTTTGAATTTCGGGAAGGAAAGACTTACGAAACTAAACGATGATGAACCAATAGTGAGGAAAATGAAAAAAAAAAAAAAAGAAGCAGGGTTCTGGTTAGTAAATCAATAGAAACCATCACATAACCAACATCTTTTGACAGCATACAGAGTTGGGAATGATCAATCTAGAAATTGGAAGAAAAGGATGACCGATTGAAAAGTTACTTCTTACACCCGTTGTTGGGCAATGATCATTGAAAAAATCTGAATTTTCGGAAAAAAAAGCGTGAATGTTGCTAGACACAAACTAAGAGATCAATTTAGCAGAAGTTTACGTTGCAAATCAAATTGAATCGCCCACTAAAAACCTATCTGGAGGGAAATTCAAAAACAAAAACAAACAAAAAAAGCAACGGAGTGAACGTTCAAATTCGCAGCTACATTAGTGAGGTCTATACATACACACATACATAGTCAGCCAGTCAGTTAGACCGGCTTGAAAACCGAAGAAACCTATGTTGACAGTTCTGGTGACAGTTTTGGTTGACGGTCTCTAACAGATGATTCCAAATTAAGCTAATTATTTGGTTTCCTCTTTAATCCCTTTCCAAGTGGAAGAATCCAATTCGATAAAGGATGTTTTGAATTCCCCAGATTCCCTATCCAGCATCACTATTCAGTATTTTGAGAGTACATTTTTCATTGACTAGTTTATCAATTGCTGATTTTGGACCCCGACTTCTTGAAATGCTCGCAAAAACAGAGGAATGAACATCTAATAGAAATCATAATGTTAGCATGGGTCAAGGCACGTCTGAAACAATCATTAGGCACTAGTAACATTATTTCACAGTGGATCGATGCTAGAAAGAAACACTGTAACTGAGCGAATATCCTTGCATCTATTCCAGCATGTTGGTTCTTTAAGGATCGTAGTCTCATTATGGTATTCATTGTACAATCGAGAAAATGCTTTTTTCTGTTATATTACACTTGGGCAGGTTGTCACTCATAGTATTAGACCTAGCATGGTCAAAAACATAGGGAAAGACAGCAAAACCTACTAATTCTGAAAACCAAATCAATTTTCAAAAGGAAAAAAATATTTAAAGATCCCGATGGTGGTCATCTTGGAAAAGTTGAGAAATTACAAGTGGCTAGGGGCTGTGCTTTCGTCAATCGACTCATGGATATCATTCATGACAATCTTCATGCTTTTATCACCAACTGAACGATTATGCCTGAAACACACTCTTAACAGGCGGTTAAGGTGGTGTCATTTATTATTTGTTGGAGGAAGTCAACTTTGGCACAAAGTCATAATCACAGAGAGTTCTGTGAGGAAGTAAATCCAAAGGTTTTTGAAAATGCATCGATTATTTTCCGTTTTGAATATTACTAATCTTTGCATCGTCTGGCACATGGCTGCAAGTGTCTATTGAGGCTGGAGCACATTACAGTAATAATGGGTTACAAGACTGGCTTGCTAACCGCTACCCAACTACAAGGCACTTATTGGTGTTCACTGAGGAAAGGAGCTGTATTTGTTCACTAATAACACAACGTGAGTGGACGGTAAAACCATCGTATTTGTTAGATACACTTCTGGTAGTAGTGAAGATGTTTTCTTGAATGCACTTGGTAGGTTGAACAAGCAGACTTTTAAAATTGGATATATATATATATATATATATATATATAATAGATAACTTCAGATATATAAAAGATTGTTAGTTCTATGCAGTTGATAGAGTCGCCTACCGATCACTTGGTCGTGATTTCAAATGATGGTAGGGAAATATTTATTTTATATATTGGTTTGGCTTAATGTTACAACACAGAAAAACAGTGGGTTTGTTGGGGATTGTTATTGTTCTCGCTACGGTAGAAAAACCAAGTCAACTCCAGACTTAGACGGAGTACAGCTTTACAAAGAATAAATAATTCCATTAATGAGTACATGTGGTCAGAATAAAGTCTAATCATGACATCATTGGCGTTTTCCACTGGGAACATCTAAAATACAGTAAAAAAATTCTGGTTACAATTGTTCACTGCAATTAACGAGAGCTATGATAAGGTCACCATCTTTGAAACCTTAGTATATGACGGTGGGGCATAAATATAATATGTAAATGTAATTTCCATCTATTCATCTATCTATTAGGATTCAAGTGTGTTGTATGGTAAGTTGAATATGGGTAGTTTCATGCTAATGAATAAATCTCGCAAAACCGTAACTTTCTGCAGTAGTTTCACTGACAAAGCAACTGCAGGTGGCGAAAATGTTTAGAATAAAGTAAAAAAAAAAAGTGCAAATGTGTTATAAAATATGTTTTTTAAAATTTTTATTCATATATATCGAACTACAAAAATGCAAGTATCCTGGAAAATACGAAAAAGGAAAATTTCTTTTTATTGTTGCGGGTTGTCGATTTACAGACCAATATGTCTACTCAACTGCATCTACAAGCTGGCTTTAGAAGAAGCTACTCGGCCACTGACCATCTCCATTCGATTAATCAACCAAAAGGGAAAGTAGCAGAATATAAAATGCCACTCGCTGTTGCTTTTATAGACTTGTACACCCCATATACATCAGATTACTGCAACATATGTACAGTCAAAGCAGTTCTTTTACCAGGCTACGTAAAGACTCAGAGCCCTTTCAGCTCCAAAAAGGGGAACAGCAAGGTGATATCAGCTGACCCAAACTCTTCTCAGACTGCTTCGAGATGATCCTCTGAAATCTAGAATGGGGAAAAGGAATCAGAATAGACGACGAATACTTAATCAACGTCAGATTTGCAGACGACATTGTCCTTTTTGTAGAGAACCTCCTCGACCTCCAACAAATGCTAGACGAATTGAATGAAGAAAGTGAGAAAGTCGGCTTTCACATGAACTTCAGCGAAACAAAGGTCAGGTGCAATAATCACGTCGGGAATTAACACACAACAATCAAAACTGAAAATGCAGAACTGGGGAAAGTAGAACACTTTATTTACATAGGACAACGATTCTCATTGAAATCCTAAAAAGAAGAAATCAAACATAGAATGGCAAGCCTTTGACAGAACAAGTTCAACCTTCATGAATAAAAAGATCCCATCAGTCCTAAAAAAAGAGTGTGCAACAAATGCATCCTCTCGATAGTCATCCATGGAGCTGAAACATCGAACAAAACCAAAAGACTAATCCTCAAACTGAGAAGCATGCAACGTGCGCATGGAAAGATTATGTTCAACATCACGTGGGGAGATCAAAAGACAGCAAAGTATACAATGGAATCAAAAAAGAGTCTGATATATGATAGAATTCATTAAAAAACTCAAATGGTAATGGGCTGGTCACCTTGCAAGAATGGCAGACAACCGACGGACATCGCGACTCAAAACATGGATACCAAGAGATCACATGCGTAACCAAAGCCGACAGAATACAAGATGGAGAGACAAACTGAACATATTCAGAAAATACTGGCTCTCCGACGTCCATGATGAAGAGGTTTGGACGATTAATGACTGATTATGAAATGCAAAGAAAAGCTTTGAATCTGGTTGTTGACCTTGTTTGTAATGTGACAGAAGATAGCTAAATATTTGGAGGGGAATGGGATGAGAATTATGTATGTTGGGGGGGGGGACACGGGGATTTAATTTCATCGAATTAAACTGTCAACCAAAATATCACCTACAGGCTGCAAAAATAGAGCTTGAGGGCTGAAAATGTAGACTGTCACTCTTTATCATCTCGAGACAAAACAAAAAACAAAATCAAGACAAAACGATTTTCAAAAATTCCCCTCAAAATCGTTTTTTTTAGAATAGGGGGTCATTTAACAACTTAAATTTATGCTTAATCAGTCCCTTATTCCATATCCAGCAGCATTCACGCTTTTATTTTGAAAATTCCGACTATTGTTTAATGACCATAGTCCCTCAAAAAGTGAGACGAGTAACTTATTCATTGATCATCCCCTTTTCCAATTTTTCAGATTGACCAACCACAACGCAGCATACTGCAAAAAGTCATGAGACGGTTTCTATTGAATGACCAACCAGACCAGCCCATTGATTTTTTAATCTTTCTCTTCTTTATTTGCTTTTCATTTATTTACTCTGAATTCCGCCATCGAACTTATTTAGCTTTTATACTGGTCGATTTGTTTTACCCCATCTCAAATACCATCAAATTGTCTGTCTCTCTCAAAACTTTCTTCCTTCACCTTTCCTTTATTTCAATTTATCAATACTTTTCTTCTTTTGGATTCACGTCCCTAAAACCTCTTTCCATAGGTCATAAATCACGTATTCTTTTTCTCTCTCTCCCTCGATTTCATTCCATGTCTCTTTTCTTTAGTTTTTTTCCTATTCGTTTTTGCTTTCTTTTTTTTAAATTTCATGGCTGTCTTTCTTTCATTTTCATTTAATTTCTTTTTTTCTTTCTCCCGTTTTAATTTCATGTATTTTTTTTCGTTTTTATCTAATCGTTTTCTTTCTTTCTTTAAAAACTTGTTTGTTCATTCGTTCGATCTTTCTTCCCTACTTTTCTTATTCAACATTCCTTCTTTTTTGTCTTTCTTCATTTCTTCTTCCCTGTTATCATTACCTTTCTTTCCCCATCCATTTCTTTGAATTTATCCAACTCTCATTTCAATTCGTTTTCTCTTGGTATATATTACATTATCTAATTTTTCTTTGATTTCATTTCTTTCTTTCCTTTATTCTGTTTTTATTCCACATTTCTTTCTTTCTATTTCCTTCTCTTTCATACATTTTTTTTCCTTTTTGTCTCCATTACCACTCTCTTCCAATTTCTTTCATTCTTGTCTTTTGGAACTTTTATGCGTGTTCCATCTTTTTCTTTTCCAAGTTTTTAGTTACTCTCCTTCTCTCTTGATCATCTTCCGATTTATTGCATCTTTCATTCATTCATTCATTTATTCATTCATTTCCTTGATTCTTTTTCATTTTCTTTCTTTCGTTCCTAATTGAGCTCATTAGTTTTCTTTCATTCTCTTTTCCTCTCTTTTGGACACTTGTTATCATTTCTTTCTTTCTCCATTTTTTTTCTTTTTTTCCTTTCCATCCTTTCAGTTCCTTTTAACGTCCCTCTCTTTGCCTTGTCTTCCCAATTGACTTTATTTTTCTTCTTTTCCTTTCTTTCGTTCATAATTAAGCTCATTGATTTTTCTTCCTTCTTTAATTCCACCATCCTTTCTTCCTTTTCTCTTTTAGTCTCTCGTTTATTATTTCTTTCTCTTTCCTTTTCTCTTTTAGTCTCTTGTTTATTGTTTCTTTCCTCTTTCCTTCATCCCCTCTCTTCTCTCCACCCTTTCAGCTTCTTCCGAAGTCTCTCTCTCTTTGCCCCGTCTACCCAATTGACTTTACTCTTCTTCATTTCCTTTCACAAACGACGCCCCATTTCTCCTTTCACCAAGTAGTGATCCCATCCAATCGACGTGTCGAACCTATTCAAATATTCAAGTCTTTTCTGTGTACAATGGCGTCTCTCATAAGATTAACTGTTGCTCTTGCAAACCAGCTCATCAATCTCTGTCTTCCCCAAAACCCAAACGCGCCTAAAAGTGGACACTCTATTTGGATGAGGTGAAGATGAGGAGGATGGACCAGAATGAGTGGATGGAGCAAGGCTTCTTTTTGGAGACAGCAGAAAGGCGAGGGTGGGGGGAGATTGAGTTAAATTTCTTTATTAAATCCTCAGTGTTTTTCCACAGTATCTTGTTGGGTTTCAGTAATCTTAATTTCATTCCTTGAGCGCCTTAGTCAATGTGTGTATGTGCACCTTGGGTATTTGTGGATACGAATGAGTGTGTATACGACTAAGATTTATGTAGAGGAATTTATTAAGGATAGCTCAACCTGCACCGGGCCACGTGAGAAGGGAAGGGAATCGTGTTATACCAGTCTCCCGAATCCGCCTCAAAACTCAGCATTCGAAATCCGGGCTTACATCCGGTTTTGAAACAGACTCCGGATGTTGATGGAAGATGCACAGCTACTTCAGCCACTAAATTAGTTAAGTATATCGTTTGTATATAAACATGAGCTCATTGGATACTTGTGAGTGTGTCAGTGTGAATGATTATGTGAGAAAAAGACAGAAAGATAGAAGGAGAGCGAAAGCAAGCGCTGATGTGTATATATTTGCTGGTTGCAAAAGTTCCACCGGAAAACAACTATGCATTCAATGTCTAGTTTTAAAAGAGTCAGTTTGAACCTATCCACAAGCCTGATTAATTCCTTTACGGATAGGTGTTATAACATATGCGACCTTTGGTTCTTTCAATGGCAAATGTTGTGTGGAGAAGGTTGTAATGAACTGTTTTCGGCATAGATTGGACACAACTTGTTTCTAATAAACGTACTTTGTATCCGGTTGATACGGTGACAAGGTCTGGCAAATCTTGGGGAAAGGTCTATGTCCAACGACGGACCTTAAAAGGCTGCTGTTACCGATGCTGTAACAGGGCAAAATTCTTGTTACTTGAACCGTAACATCTGCCTTCCACTTTGTGTCACTTACAATGACTTGGACATGACTCTTCGATTCAAACTCACTCACGTCACGATTCCCTCGAATTTATGCACCTTGGCCCTCATTTGAGCAGAGGTGGTTGGAAGTGACATCACCGAGTCAGTATGTATGACAACGATAGGAATCGCGTAATTAGATTCTTTATGTACTTATATGAAAAGGCCTGCGTGAAATCATAAGAACGCTTTGTTAACGTCAATGAATGTGAGGTTAAAGGCTTCTGGTGCTTGTGAGGAGAGAGAGAAAGAGAGAGAAAGACTAAGAGAAAGAGAGAGAGAGAAAGAGAGAGAGAGAGAGAGAGAGAGAGAGAGAGAGAGAAGAAAAGAGACACAGAGAGAGAAAGACAAAGACAAACTTAGCTTCCTCAGGATCAAATTCCACTCTGACTGAAGCTTATAAATTTTGAAATAGTTCAACTTCTGTAAAAACATTTTCACTTTAACTGAGAAAGATCTTTAAATCAAATGAAAGGGGATTCAATAAAATAATATCTAGATATTTTTTTTTATATAAACAGCATAGGAACTTATAATTCTGGATGTCATCGCCATCATCATCATCATCAGCATCATCAGTCTTTTAACGTCCGTCGTTCGACATAGACCTTCCCTACGATTCGCCACAATTCTCTACCATGGGCGTTGCGGAGCCAGTATTTCCTGAATCTGTCCAGTTCATCTCTCCATCTTATGTTCTGTCGGCCTCAGTTTCTTATGTGATCTCTGGGGATCCATGCTGTGAGACGTGATGTCCATCGGTTGTCTTTCATTCTTGCAACATGGTCTGCCTATTGCCATTTGAGTTTTTTTAAATAGTTTCTGTGATGTCACGGACACCTGTTTTCTTCCTTATATACTGTACTATCTTGTGATCTCTCCATGTAAAGTTGAGCATGATTCTCTCATGTGTGCATTGCATGCTTCTCAATTTGAGAGTCAGTCTCTTGGTTAGGTTCCATGTTTCAGCTCCATAAGTGACTATCGCAAAGAAGCATTCATCATCATCATCATCATCATCATCAGTCTTTTAGCGTCCGTCGTTGGACATAGACCTTCCCCAGGATTTGCCATACTTCTCTATCATGGGCGTCACGGAGCCAGTACTTCCTGAACTTGTCTAGCTCGTCTCTCCATCTAACATTTTGCTGGCCTCGGTTGCGCATGTGGTCTCGGGGAATCCATGTTGTGAGTCGTGATGTCCATCGATTGTCTGCCATTCTTGCAACATGGCCAGCCAACTTCCATTTGAGATTTTTAATGGATTCTATGATATCTCTAACTCTTGTCTTTTCTCGGATGTGCTGTGCTGTTTTGTGGTCTCTCCATGTGAGGCCCAGCATTATTCTTTCGTGTGCACGTTGCATGGTTCTCAATTTGCAGGTCTGTCTCTTGGTTAAGTTCCATGTTTCAGCTCCATAAGTGACTATTGGGAGGATGCATTGGTTATACACCCTTCTCCTTAGGATTAATGGGATCTTATTATTTTTGAAGATTGAGCTAGCTCTGCCAAAGGCTTGCCATTGGTTGTATCTAGATATATTTTATATATATATATAACATAGAAACTTAGATAATTCTAGATGTAATTTTAGGCAATTAAGATACTGGCTGACTGGATACTAGCGTCCATATCTTTCCATTTGTTCCGTCTCTTTATTTCTTCCTTTTTTCCTTTCTCTTTCTCTCTCATTCACTCTAACTTCTCCCATTTCGTTAATTGATGACGTAGAAATAGGATCTCTCTCTATAGATTTTCCTTTCTCTTTCTTTATCCGTCATTTTAAACTTTTCACTACTTAATATTGACTTGAAGTCTCGTGTAGTCATTGTTGTAAGGTGAGAAAGATAATGTCGCTACGGGTTTGACCAAGAAGAGATGGAAGACGTACAATTCTAAGTGTAGCCTACCAACTTTCAACCTATGTTAAGCAGATCCAATGCCTTTTATATGTATGTTTTGTTCATGTGTGTGCATGAGAGACATATGTAGAGGGTTGAGGGAAAGAAAGATTAGAGGAGAGGTTGAGGTGGAAACGAGAGAGAGAGAGAGAGAGAGAGAGAGAGAGAGAGAGAGTGGGGGAGAGAATTAGAAGGGGGAGAGGTTGAGAGAAGAGTATGTACAAGAGAATTTTAAGAAAGTCCTATATGTTTGGCGACTTGCTTTGGATTGCCCTCTGTTGTGTTCATTTTGTTTCTTTTTATTATACTTCTCCCCTGCTCTCTCTCTCTCTCTCTCTCTCTCTCTCTCTCTCACGCACACACATATATATTAAGAAATGGACACATATGATCCAACAGAATGATTATAGATTGCGTTATATCATATAGAAACTCTGGAGATAAAAGATAAAAGAAGGAGAGAAAAAAAGAGTTGATTTCCATAGAAATTCGTATGCAATGTTTTTTTTTTGAAGAAGGAATTTTAGAATCTTGATAAAATCAATTTTCAAAGATATTGGGAACACGATAAATATGTATTCTGTTTGAATAAAACATCGTTCTATAAAAGGTTGTGCAACGGCATCTATTCGAATTTTCGTGGGCAGAATATATATATATATATATATATATATATATATATATATATATATATATATATATATGTATAATGGTCTTCCAAATTAGGAATAGAGCACTTTGGTGGATGGGTAATTATGCATGAAGTGGATATATCGCTTAAATTCAACCTTACTGACCGTCCAGTCCTGCGTAGGGCGGAGATAAAATCCCACCTCGATCCCACCTCGTGGTACTGAGGAGGATACTGGATAGTCTATAGCCTCATTGAAGAGTTGTAACACAAGGAAACAGCAGTCTTTGGATGACACAATTATCTTTTTCTAAATTTTTATAAATTTTATATATATATATATATATATATATATATACTCCAAACCTTTTACATAAAACCTTTTGAAATCACTCATCGATTTTAACAATCATTAGTAAAATCTTCGACTATGTTATACAATATTGCATCCAGTGTTTGTGTGCAGAGTAAGTTTTAGCTAGGGATAGCTTTTGCTGCATCATTGTTATTCCATTCCTCCTTGACTGCTTGCCCCAGCTGGCCGATGTTCCAAAATTTCCCCAAAACTAGTTTGGCCTTATTATGCGCCCACGTTCTGTATGGGTTTGAGATCTGGCGACTGACCAGGTCAGAATATCACGGACAAGGACTGTTGCTCGAACAATAATTCTATGGTCTTTACTCTATGTGCGCTGGAGCATTTACTTGATGGAAAATGACCCTTTGACTTTTATTTCCCCTGAACAACTTGCCCAGGTTTGGAATATACCTTTTTCCACAAAATACATTGGTACTCCATAGCTTTAACGGACATCTTGGATCGTACCTGCTTGCAAACGCCGGATGCAAGATGACCTCTCATATGACAGTTCCATCTCCCCATACTTCACTCCTGTAGACATGCATTCTGGGATAGATCTTTCACCAGACAGAGATCTACAGCATCGGTAGACAGCTCAAAGCGTGACTCATGTCTCTAACCTCTGCAGATCAAACCTCAGCATATGGTGGTTATAAAGTGACGCACATTTGAGTCGGTCTGCAGCGTTATTTGTGGGTAGCAAATGTTACTCCACAATAAAAAAATAAAACTTCCTTCAGTTTGTTTTTTCAATAGAATTAAACTTTTGAACTTCTGGATGGTTGAGTCAATTTTGTTGGAGCTTTATATATATATATATATATATATATATATATATATATATATATATATATATATATATATATTTTTTTTTACTATACCTTGAGAAACATTTTTCCAGTCTCCTAACATCTCAGCTAGTAGTCAGCTTGGGTCATCCAGAACCTG
>OY735228.1:36734199-36829199 GCA_963457665.1 Thysanoteuthis rhombus | reverse complement strand
AGAATGAAAGAAAGGAAGAAAGAAGAAAAGAAAGAAGCAAACAAGGAAGAAGGGAGCAAATAAAGGCAAAAGGAAGGCAAAAAAATGGAAGGAAAGAAAAAGAAATGAAAGAAAAAAAGAACGAAACAAAGATAGTAAAAAGCAAAATAGAGAGAAAGTAAGAAGGAAAAAAAGAAAGAAGGAAAACAATCAAATAAAGAAAAAGACAGAAAGATGGAAAGAAAGAAAAAGAAGATAAAAGAAGGAAAAAGAAAGAAAAAGGAAAGACAGAAAAAAGGAAGAATTGAAGGAAGAAAAAAGAAAAGAAAGAAAGAAAGAAAGAAAGAAAGAAAGAAAGAAAGAAAGAAAGAAAGAATAAATAATTAGAAGTAATAAAGAAATAAAGAAAAAGATCTTATGCAATTTACCGTCCACAGGTGCATGTCGGCCATTTTTTATTGTTTCATGAACGCTGTAGGGGTTCCTTGCTTCTCTCGTCCTCCGCGTCTATTACTTTCCCGCTGTTCCAAGCTTGCCCTCTTGCCAACGGATTAAGCGACATTTAAGCTGCGGCCTCTAAGGTCAGTTCTGACCAGTTCTCATTTGGTCAGAAGGTTTGAGAGGTTGAGGCCATCGATTTTACCCCGGAACATCGCCTGGAGAAATTCTGCCTCCTGCTGTCCCAATGTATAGAACGTTTTATTCGTCGATAATTGTTGTCCTAAAGACATATAACCAATGTAGACACGTTAAACTGTCGCCATCATCATCATTATAATTATTGAACAACCATGGCCACCAAAGGTGGCTAAGGGTTCTATCCTTACTTTTTTAAAGATATGTGCGTGTGTTTGTTTGTTCTATTGCTCCTGGTCAAACCGTTTTATCCACAGACTTGAACATTGACACCAACATTCCACTAGCCCCCTTCTAAAAGTGTTCGTTTGATTTTTGGAAAAATAACTTTTTTTGGCCTTTTAGGGGCCTTATTTCAACGGGGTAGAAGTTATAATATCCAGATTCTCGAGACGTTCAAAGTGCTCTAAAAACTCTGTTTTAGATGTTTTTCAGTTGAAAACGCCTTGATGTCATAAATAGAATTCATTCTGACCATATTTATTCTTCGATGAAATTCTTCTTCTTACTGTTATTATCATTACAAGAAACCCTCAACCAAAACTGTCATTAAAACTGTCAACATAAGTTTCTTCAGTTTTGAAGTTGGTTCAGCTGGCTACGTGTGTATGCATCACGCGTACAGGCTACACCAACAGAGCTGAAGGGCTGGTTATTTACTCCTTATTATGTTAAGAATACCCTCCTTTTAAAGAAAATAAGATTCACCCCCTAAATAGGTTTCTAGTGGGGCTTCAATTTGCAATTTAAGTTTTGGCTAAATTGATCACTAAATTTGTGCCTGCTTGTTTTTTTTTTTCGAAAATTCAGACCATTTTGATGATCACTGCTCAACAAAAGGCAAGAGAAGTAATTTATTCTTTGATTACAACTTTTCCCAATTTTTTCATCGATCACCCCAAACACGACATGCCACCAAAAGACATTGGACTCGTGACAGTTTTCATTGAATGACTAACCAGACTTATTATTATTATTATTATTATTATTATTAGTAGTAGTAGTAGTGGTAGTAGTAGCAGTAGTAGTAGTAGACCACTTATTGAATTTGTAGCTATTTCAGTCGTCGCTTCAGTGTTTATAACAGCTTTATGATAATCTGTCAGGTTTATAGTGATCGCTCATTATCATTCCAAATATCGCGTATCTCATATAATAAGTCACCAAATGTTCGTCCGTCTGTCCGTCTATACGTGACAGCTTATCGCAAAGACCATACAACATAAACCTATGAAATTTTTCTGTGTGAACGGCAAGGATTTTGGAGCAGTATTTTTTGCAAGTCGATTTTTGATAATCACTCCAAAGTATGTTATTAGCGGTAGAGCCATTTTTAAATGCAAATTAACCTTATCTTTTATACCCATTCCTCAGACATAATATAATCCGTAGGAGCTGAGAGTAAAAGGAAGATAACTCAGTAACAGTGGGGAGAGACTTAAAGAGAGACAAACGATGTTTTCCATGGTTAGAAAAAATTCAGTAAAAGTCATAGAAACAACTCATAACAAAATGAAATTTTCTGTACCAAAGTGACCCTGGGTAACATTTTAGCTAATTTTTTGCTATCATGCTATTTGTAATTATTATCACTATCACCCCTAAAATATGTTCTTTTGGGGGATTTACAGTGCTGATTCATGTCAGAATGAACACATGTACCTGTGTTTTAGTTCATTTTTCTGTTCAGCGATGTTTTTTTCTGAGATGGCAATAAAAACTCAGAATGTACAGAAAATTACTTTTTGAAAACAAACTTCCATCAGGAAGGGTATTCATCTTGTTTTTCTTATCTCCATACGAGGATTTTTTGCCAAACTATTTCGAAATCATTTCTTACATTCAAGAGGAGCTCTACTAAATTAAAAAAAATTACAAGGTCCAACGATATATATATATATATATATATATATATATATATATATATATATATATATATATATATATTTATATATATATGTGTATATGTGTGTGTGTGTGTATAAAGCAAATGCACATATCACCTGACGTAGAGTGATAATTACCCAGCTGTTTTCGCTAGTTCATACGTTAATGTTGGGATTCAGATTCTCAAGGGTGTCCCGTTCTTGTGACTCTGTGCCTGACCAAGTTCAGTTCCTAGCGTATAGAGATAGTTAGCAGGTTGTTCTCGTTAGTGTAGCGGATTAGATTATAACGGTGCCTCGTTCTTGTGGCCTTCTGTCACATTAAGCTAAGTTAAGTAAATTTATGGGCGCCTCACTGTAGTATAACGGCTACTGAGATAATCCAATAGGCCAGTGGTTTTGCAACTGGGGTCTGCAGGCCCGGGGTGTCCACCAAATAATTCTTGGGCAGTTCTCCCTGATATTACAAATCTTGTGGCAGAGAAATAACATCATCCATCGTACAGCCAAATATATATATATATATATATATATATATATATATATATATATATATATATATATATTATAGTACACAGATCTTTTCTTTATATTGGAATTCGAATAATCTTGGTCAATTTTGAATAAAAATGATTTTTAAAGGCTAAAAATAGCGTTTTATCGTACTTCATTTATTAGTCAAGAAATTAAATGCTGAAAATAGAGATCTTCCAGTATATTTCATTTGTAGAAGGGGTCTTTGAGTTTTCAAGGCTCCGAATCCACTGTACGCCATTACTACCTTGTAGGGAGTTCAATAAAAACTGGAGGCTGCACAATTGAGGCTTTGTTCTTGAATAAAATGTGTTTATATAAGTAAAAATACATCAGCATATGTAATTTGATAGAAATTTAAAATCAGATGTACATATTCGTCGTTTTAAACCGTATTAAACACAGGCAGCAAATCGGTAGGGTAGTGATTCGTATTCTTGTCTGACAATCCCGATATATATATATATATATATATATATATATATATATATATATATATATATATTGTGTCATTCACAGACAGCAGTTTCGTTGTATTTATTTATCTTCAGTGTGGCTATAGACTATCCATTATCCCATCCAGTACCACAAGGCAGGATTGAAACCTTTGCTTCAGACTCGGAGGCTGGTAACTTACCTCTGCGCCAGGGAATTGGACGGTCAGTAAAGTTGAATATAAGCGATATATTTATTTCAGCATATATTCCCCACCAGAGTGCTTTATTCCTATGGAAGAGCATTTCATAAGCTAACAATGAACGAATTACCTCACTTAAAGAGTGCTCAACCCTGAATAGAGGAGCGTTAATTATTCTGTCCTCCACAGACAGCTGTTTATATATATATATATATATATATATATATATATATATATATATATATATATATATATATATAAGTATGATAAAAATTGTTTTGAAGGTTGAGCTTGCTCTGTCAAAAGCTTGCCCTCCCAATGCATCCTCCCAATAGTCACTTATGGAGCTGAAACATGGAACCTAACCAAGAGACAGATCTGCAAATTGAGAATCATGCAACGTGCACACGAAATAATTATGTTGGGCCTCACATGGAGAGACCACAAGACAGCACAATACATCTGGGAAAAGACAGGAGTTAGCAAAATCATAGAATCCATTAAAAAACTCAAATGACAGTGGGCTGGCCATGTTGCAAGAATGGCGGGCAACTGCTGGACGTTGTGACTCACGACATGGGTTCCCCGAAATCACATGTGCAACTGAAGCCGACAGAATATTAGATAGAGGGACGAGCTAGACAAATTCAGAAAGTACTGGCTCTGCGACGCCTTTGATAAAGAAGTGTGGCAAATCCTGGGGAAGGTCTATGTCCAACGACAGACAGAGGGGATACTATTGTGAAGAGTATCATACAAATAATTAAGGAGCTGGACACTTGGCAAGAAGAAATTACAAAAGATGTAGCAAAATATTAAACGATTGGTGTCCATGGGACAGTAAACACAGTGGGAAAAGACCGGACCCAAAACCGAGGGTTTAGATAGAAAGGATTTCCAGCAAGACATTGAAGATATCAGCTCAATCGCTGTAGTAATTTTGTAAGTAATTATCTCCCTTGGTTAGAAATGTTTTTTTTTCTCTAGTTTCCAGCACTGCAGCCTTTTTCTGTATGAGATCCCGATAAAGAAGAAACGCGTATCATCACACTCTGTTGTCAACCCTTGCAATGCGAACATGATTAAAGGGCATGACTTATGCAAAAAATAGAAGTATTCCTTATACTTCAGATAAAGTCATAAAACTTAATTTCCCTGCTTCAAGTTCCTTCACAAATTTTACCGACATATTGTCGCTGTGAAGATGCAAAGATGTCAATGTGATTCTATTAGCGAAGGAGTTGAAGAAGGAACGAATACCTATTCTATACTCTCTGGAGTCCCAACTAAAAAGAAAAAAAAGGAGACGAAGAGCGTCCCCAAAATAAAGAATGTCTTGTTTATATCGACATTACTTTAAATACACGTTATTCAGTGCAACGGCATATCCACTACTTGCGATAAATAAAGATGACTACGTCACTATCAATTTGGCAGGGTTGTTATGACATAAGCAGAAAGAAGTTGGTATTTATGAAAACATTTTTAAACGAGAACGCTCGTATCATTCGTGCACGCACGTACATGCAGGCGCGTGCACATATAAATGTAAATAATCTGTATATTTATATTTGATGGTTTGATATGACAAGGTGAATGGGTGCACTGGGCGGATACCCTAACACACGAAAGTATTTCGATGATTGTACAAGTGTACACGGGAGCTTGTTCAACAATTAACAGCGTAGAATATACAATTGGCGAAACGAGTCCGAATTCCGGCTTAGATAGTCAGTGTTTTGAGAAGGGTCATTAAGGGTTTGCCGAACAATTGAACTACGCATTCTTTTTTGTTCTGTTACCACAACGTTCCAACTGATCCACACGGTGATTTTTCTCTCCAAGTGTACTATCCGATGATTGTAAACAGAAATTGTCTGGCAAAGTTTTGCACCGACTTTTGTCCATATCTTGGCTCATTTCCCTAACACGCTGTTTCGATCATTGTACCCTGCAGTCGTCATTGGGTGATAAATCGATGGATTTCTGACCACCAAGACAGGGGCGTCTTGATAATCGTTTGGAACTCTGTAATTCCGGTTGGGGTTATTTTTGGTCCCAAACACCATTGTCCATCAAAATTCAGACACAGATTATAAAATTTTCCCTTCAATGGTAACAAAGCTTATAACATAAGACTGTGGTGCTTTCATTTCCTTTCCGTGCCAGGTCCAGATTTCCATAGCTTGTCCACGTTGAGTTGTGGAAGCCATACCGAGCCGAACTCAGCACTTGTTTGACATACACTTGGTCGACATGTTGATAGGTGCTGCTGCATTCATTTTTGTTCAGTTTCCAATAGCGTTCTCCGTCTATCAGGGTACAGGGCATGGAAATCCAGATCTAACAAGGGAAAAAGAGCATGAGTCCTACGTTATAAGCTTTGCTACTATTGGATAAAAAATCTGTTTACCACACTCACATTCGGACAGTATACCTGAAGAAGGCCAAGGAATGGATCGATCGAAAAGTCATGTTAAGAACACAAACGAGAAGAAAGGTTTCAACCCCCCCCCCAAGAAAGCTCCAACCCTTTTAAATGGTCTATGGTCATTTTGCACTGATGCTTTCTGGAGAGGTATTAATACACAGCCTGTCCCAGTTACTTAGAAATGAGATGAGTATTTGCACATTACTTCATTGAAATATAGTTGGATGTGCTAAGTATAATGCAGAAAAACGGGTCCTGCTCATTTGAGTGGAAGAAAGATCGGAAAGAGGGAAAACTAGAAAAAGATTGAATAATGGTTAATTGTAAAAAGAAAGAAAAATGATGTGGCAAAAAAAAAGGAACAAAAGAAGAACGAACGAAAGAGAAAAACTAGAATGAATGAAAGAAAGAAAGAAAAAGCCACCAAAGAAGTCTAGAAAGTGAGCAAAGAAGAATGAAACGTAGAAGGAACGAAAGAGGTCGAACGAAGAAGAAAGAAAATCAAAATGAATGAAAGACGAAAAAAGAAGAAGAGGAATTAACTTAGGAAGATCAAAAGCGGTTGCGCTAAAAAGATTGAGACTAAAAGTGGAAAGAAAAAAGGAAGAAAAGCAAAGAATGAAAGAGAAGAAAATTGAAAGCGAATAAGAATGGACTAGAAAAGGGGAAAATAAGGGGAAAAATAAAAATAAAGAAAAATTCTGGACAAAAATAAGAATAGAAAGAAAAAAGTTTGAAGGAAAAATTAAAAGAATAAAAATAAAAATAAAGAGAATTGAATGAAAATAAGTAGAATAGAAGAAGAAGAACCAAAAGAAAAACCAAAAGAACAGAGAAAAAAAGGTAAACAGAAGCGACTGTCTCTCAAGAAACAATCCCCAGTGGAGTATTACGGTCAGTGACAAAATTTCGGTATCTCTTTCATGCGTCAGCTTAATGACCCTTCCAAGTTTCAAGTCTGGCCGAGACCAGGACTCTATTTTCACAAATCTGTATTACCAATCCCTTGACCGGATGCAAGTCCACCAAAGAGATACTACAACTTCAATCATGATGCTTATAGTGTACTCAGTTAGCAGCTGAGTGCACAGGGAAATTTGTCTTAATGAAGAGTTTTTCCACATTCTTCGCCTATACCATGAATCAAACCGGAGACATTCAACATTTGAGGCAAACTTGCTAAACATTACACTATCCGAGCGGACTAGGAAGAAAAAAAGATTGAAAAAAAAAACCTGGGAAAATCAAGTCGAAAGTCAATAAACACTAATCAATAGAAAATCGATGAATCAGAATCGATCCCTATTCGAATTTTATTGTTATCAAGTTTCGGACACGAGAAATGAATAAAGAAAAATTTGGAATATCGATAGTGTTATGGACAATATCGAAGGCTGATTGTCGCCAAGCGTTGAAGCATAACCCGGTGAATTTCTTTGAAGACATTCTTCACTGATTTTTTTCTTTTAGGAGTGGAATAGTTATGGACTGGAGATTTGAGCCTCAACCATCTTTCTGGGCGCGGCAAACAGCGAAAGAGAGTGATAAAATGGCGATCCTTAAAAAACTACGCTCTCGTGAAGAAAACCAATGAATGAAAATAGGACAGAATACAAATAAAATAGGCCTGGTTAGTCATTCAATGGAAATTGTAACGTGAACAACATCTTTTGGCACAATGCCACGTTAGGGATGATCGATTGAAAGTAGGTAAGATGGGTGGTGAATGAATACATTACCCCTCTCGTTTCTTGTGGAGCAATAAAAAAAGTCTGAATTATGAAAAAACAAGTGTGAATGCTGCCGGGCAAAACTATAGTATTAATCAAGCAAAAACTCACATTGTAAATAAGATGCTCCCCGCCAAAAAACATGTAGGAAGGGTATTTTCAAGAAGCATTCGTCTGCAAATCAACTAGAACCATGGCATGAATCCTGACACGAAAAACATGACCAGAGAACACTGTGATAAGGCTGGATTTTCTATACACCTTTTAAATTACTCTGGGTGATTCAGATTGATGCTCTTACCATTGAGCTAAACAGTCACCAGTATTGCAAAGGCCAAATAACTGCTCTCAACCCAACTTCTCATTTTGTTTATTCTCAGTCTGTTCATCTCTTTCAACTCGGCAATTAAGTATTTCAGAAATGGACGTATTCGGTCCGACAAAATTGCGTTTTATTATATAGAACCTTATTTGAAAGAATCTCCCGTTGTTACACGGTTAATGTATCACTCAATCCAGACAACGTAAACAGAATAAACAATTAAGAAAATTGGGCTGCTGCAGGAATCGAACGCGTTGCTGATAGGGTAGCTGCTTCAACGTAGCGATGCTCTTACCATAGAGCTAAACAGTCACCGATAATGCAAAGGCTAAAGAACTGCTTTCAACCAAAATTCCCATTTTGTTTATCCTCAGTCTATTCATCTCTTTCGACTTGGCAGTTATGAATTTAGTCCGACAGAATGAATCATAAATTGCGTTATATTATATAGAGCCTTATTTGAAAAGATCTCCCGTTGTTACACGGTTAACATATCACTCAATCCAGACTGCGTAAACAGAAAAAACAATTGAAGAAAATTGGGCTGTTGCAGGAATCGAACCTGCCACCGATACTTGAATCAAATTGTTTGAACAGAGTACGTATACGTGAATTCACGTGACCTGATCATGCGTTTTGTTTTTCCGGTATTTACATGCCTGCACCTTCATTAGATACTTACATAGGTGTCACTTTTCAATATTTTCATATTAGAAAGAGAGGGAGAGATAGAGATAGAGATAGAGAGAGAGAGAGTGTACTGGTCGTGTTTTCACGAACATATACAGTGCATTCACATTCTCTTTCTTAGAGAGAGCTTTGCCGCAGAATAATGATAGTTAAGCAAACCATTATTACTTACTGGATGCCCCACCAACGTGGACTTATAACAGACGTTTAGAAAAGTATTAACCAATGCACTCCCCCTATAGTCACTTATAGAGCTGAAAAATGGATCCTGACCAAGAAACTGACCCACAGACTGATAACCATGCAACGTGCACAAGAAACAATCATGTACATTACATCAGGGGAGAAACAGGAGTCCGAGAGAGCATAGAATCTATTAGAAAACTCAAATGGCTATGGGCTGGTCATATTGAAAGCATGGCAGACAACTGATGGACATCAACACTCACAACATGGATCCTCGGATCACATTCACAACCGAGGCTGACAGAATACAAGATGGAGAAACGAACTACAGAAAATCAGGAAGCATTGGCTCTGCGACACCCACGATGGACAGGTTTGGCGAATCCAGGGGAAGGTCCATGTCCAATAATGGATGTCTAAAGGCTGATGATGATGAATTGTTCCGTTAACTTTTTTTAAATAGCAAATACAGTGAGTGCACCACTGAATATTGTTTGAGTAAAATATGGTGTCTATTTACTTATGCCACGTTCCTACATATATATATATATATATATATATATATATATATATATATATATATATATATATATATATATATATATATCTGATCCATCTTCTGTTATATGTTAGATGTCCCTCAAAGTGACTCTTAGCTCCAGCTAAAGGATTGACAACTTTCACATCTTGGCATCTGAAGCGTTGTTTAATGGAGCGTTTTACCCTCTTACCAAACTATGGATCTGTGAAATATGAGAATATGACATCTCCCTTAACATACAACACACATACACCAACACATGCACACACACACACACACACACACACACACCCACACACACACACACACACATATATATATATATATATACATTCCTTTGATAGAGTGATGGATAGTTGTTTGGATTCGCAGCTTATTGCTAGTGATTTCTCTCGATTCTTTCACTATAATGGCCTTGTGTCAGACAGAGGTTACTCAATATTTACAAAAGCAAACGGACGCCCATGGCTTTGCACGCCGTGTTACACACGCTGTATATTTAATACGCGTTAGTCCACAGTGACAAACGATGCACTCATAGCGGCGCAAATAAATTTACTCTCGAAGCAAATAAACAAACAAGTGACTGGAAAATAATGGACAGAGGATAACATCATAACAAGAAATTTGCTCCGATCATTTCCGGATGGCCTGTTCACGTGACATTTGCCACTTCCGGTCCGTCGTTTCCGGCGTCGGGTGGACGCCGTGGTCCGTTCCATTCCTGTTTTGAAATTTGACGGACCAGATTTTGTCAGCAAACGGAGTAGATTGAAAACCGTTTCATCGTTAGTTATTCCTGGGGTGCGTCCATCTGTCCGTCCGTCCGTCCGTACCGTACCGTACAGTACCGTACGTCCGTCTGTACGTACGTACGTCGTTCACTCATCCGCCCGCCCATCCGGCTGGAACCGAGCCACGTGGACACCGCCCAGCCGCTATTTGAATGGACTTATCATCCGCTTGGCTGGATCTGACAATGATAGAGGATAAACAGGGGTAGTGGATGGTGGGTCGGAGATACGGGCAAGTGATATTTTGGATAAGGACCCTAACCTTTCCTTCTTTTCGTCCCCCCTGCTGCTTCCTTCCTTTGATTTACTTCTTCCTTTATTTCTTGCTCGCATGTTCGTTTTTCCTCCGACTTTTTTTCTTTCACGTCTTTCTTATTTCCAATGTTGAAAAGTCTTTCTCGATTTTCCTGCTTGATGTTTACTGAACTGATCTCAATGCAGCAATAAATGAGATTAGGAAGATTAGGTTACGCCAATCTTACAAGTGGGTAAGGCCTTCATGCATTGAGAAACAGTATTTTGAAGTCCTTTGTTTTCTAGTCGGGTCCGAACACAATCCCTCGGTGTTCCTGGGAAATATTCAGCGGCAGCCCTCTCAATATTCTTTCCTTCTTTAATATCTATCATTGATTCCTTTTCTCTTTTTCAATTTCCCCACCTTTCTCGCTCTTCCTACCGGCAATCATTACCTTTCCTGTTTTAAAATGACAACCGTCCCAGCTACAGAATAGCAGGCGCTGATGTCGAACTAACCTTTTCTCTAACCCTAAATCTAACCCCCTGGAACGGCAGTCATTTTAAAACGGGAAAGGTAACAATTTACATTTTGCCTCTTTTGTTCTTTTCGTTCCGTCTGACCCCTTTAAGTGATCTGTAATAAATATTTCTCTCTTTTTTTCTCCTTTCTCTTCATTTCGTTCCCCTAATTTTTTTATGGTTCTTTCATTACTCCTCTCTTTCACTCTCTCACGTTTTCCCCCTCTCTCTTTTCCCCCTCTTCTTTTTTTAATTTTCTTATCCTTATCTTAATCTTCTAACTCTCTTTCGTCCCCGTTACCTTGTAACTCTCTTTACCCCACGTTTTGTCACTCTCTCTCCCTCCCCCAATACTTTTATAACCCCCTCTCCGTTACTCTCGTTACTCTCCCTGCCTCCCCCCTTCCTCTTACTTTCCGCCTTGAACTCATTCTTATGGTTTCCTCACTTGTTATTTATTAGCGTATGAAGAAGAAATACGAGAATTAGACATATGGTAAAACGCAGGCCGAATATAGGTCTGGGCAAGCACTCCCTGGTTCACAGGGAGTCATTCTCGTAAACCATGCATAGTGATATTTATTCTTTACGCCAATTTCATCCATCTTTTCCTGCAATACCCAATTGGCTATAGGCAGGCCAAATTACAAGAATGTCAGACAACCGCTGGACATCGTGGACAATGTGGAACCCCCAAAATCGTACGCAAAACTGTGGACGGCAAAAAATAAGATGGCCTGACAATTTAGATAAGTTCAGGAGATATTGGCGTCGCAACGTCCAAGATCGAGAGGTCTGGCGAATCCTTTGGAATGATGATGAATGCTGTATTTACCAGGAAGATAATCCAATAATTTGTTAACTAAGCAAAGCTTAGTAAGGCACAGGGTCACGGTATTTGGGATACCAGTGAAGATTAAGCCTGCAATATTAGCAGTTCAGTTTTTGGGATTAGTTTTGTAACCATTGCACTATCCCAGGTGTCTTTTGATTTTCCCTGTCAGCGCCTTTTCCTTGCATCCCTTATTTCTTGTTTCTTCTGTCATCACTTTCTCTCATCTTTTTTCAAAAAATTCTCTTTCACTATTTCTTCAAATTCATTCATTTCATCTCTCTTTCTATTATTTCCTGCTGAATTTCTACTTTGTTCTCCTTTTCTTATTTCTTGTTCTGAGCCATCAATGTCGAGTCCCCAATTAGGATCGAACATTGTTTAAGCTACTAATCATTGATTTATATGTTGTGCTCTTTCATTTTTCAGCCCCCTTTCCAAGATTCCTTTCATTTTCCCACTTTATCTTTTATTTTAGTAAAACTCTTTCATCTTTTGACTCCCTTCTTTTCCTTTCCTCTTCCTCTTTCCATAAATCCTTCCTTCCTTCCCATTTCCTTCTCCTTCCCCCTTTAATTCCTTCTTCTTTCCATATTTCTTATTTCCTTTTTCTCTTTTATTTCTTTCGTATTTATTACTATTCTCCCATCTTTCCATCAACCTTCCTTTCATTCTTTCTTCCTATCCATATTTCTTCTTTTCGTTTCTTCTATCGTATTATCCTTCTCCTTTTTCTGCCTTCTTTCTATCAATCCTTCTTTTCTTCCTCTTGCCCCTTCCTTTCATTCTTTCTTCCTATCCATATCTATTCATTCCCTTCTTCCCTCTTTTCCTTTCTTCCTTCTTTCGATCAATCCTCCTTCCTTTCCTCTTTCTCTTTCTCTCTACCTTTCCTCCTTCCCATCCTCTCTTCCTTTCCTTCCTTCTCCCTATCCACGTTTCTTTCTTCCCTTATTCGTTCTTTTTCTTTCTTTCTTTTTTCCTTTCTTTTCTTCCTTCCTTTTCCCCCTCTCACCCTATTTCTCCTTCTTTCCTCTCACCCTAACTCACTCTTATTTACCCCAAATTTTCATCCCCATAAGTTTCCTATTTCTTCAAATTTTTACCTCTACCACTTATTCCTTCTCCTTCCGTCTCTCTGGTTTCCCATCTCTTTTATCCTTTTTTTTCTTTTCTTTTCTCACTCACCCTTTGCTTCCTCTACTTCTCACTCATTCTTTGGCCGTCTGCCATCTTTTCTCTCTCGAACGATCCCCTGGTTATAAGCAAATCATTCAGTCGGACCCTAAACCAGAACACTATAAATAAACAAATAAAAATAATCGCACTAATATAACGGCATACGGTACGAACTACCAAATCCTCCGCCCAGCTCGGATCGATAATATTAGCTACACGTTCATCCACAACCTGAGAATGGTCGGAATGGAAGGGACCCCACCATCGTCTTCATTGTGTTTCGGCCAATCAACTGGCGTATTGTTCAACGTGTTGAAGTTAATTAACC
The DNA here is from genome assembly GCA_963457665.1 of Thysanoteuthis rhombus. NCBI lineage: Eukaryota > Metazoa > Mollusca > Cephalopoda > Oegopsida > Thysanoteuthidae > Thysanoteuthis > Thysanoteuthis major. The sequence goes on along the minus strand of OY735228.1, from coordinate 36,815,738 downwards.
GTCTCTTTCGTCCAAATGGATCATTCTACCCTCACGAAAGTAGGCTCAAAATAACGGCTCTACAATACCCTGTAATCATTGAGGGTCCTAGAAACACAATCGGAACACCCATTCTCCACTGACCCCACCTTCAATTTTGATCGGCCACAAGAACTAAAGGCGACAAGGCACGGAAACTATTTACCACAGTGGTTTCAAAACTTTGAAAACCCAAGATCCCCTTCGATAGAGGGAATATTTTGGAGGACCTTTATCTTTGGATTTAGTTTTTAGACTGTAATCAATGAATTACAATAATGGACAATTTTTGACCTTTTAGTTTGTGAGCAATAATTATGTTTTTCAATATTTGTGCGATGGATGATGCGGTTTCATTTCAAAGTTTTTTGTTTTATAGGGATGGCGTAATGGTTACCACCATGGAAAATAGAATCTGCAAAACCGGTTCGAATATCAGTATCTGCTAATGTTCGCTTGACACCAGTATCTTTGCAATATGCATAAATTCATTCTTCTATGCGCTACAACCCAACGCGAAATATTTTGACAAAAGGTCTCATCACTGGCATGCCGAAATGAACACGGAAAAAAGAGTGGCTAGAATAAGCACAATGGAAATTTGGTTAGTCGCTCAAAGTCTATCAGTAAACAGCTCAGATCGGAAATAAAGATTAAACTCTTGGTGAAAATCAAGGTACTATAACCACTGCTAATACTACTAGTGTTCTTAAAAATGTCAGCAAATATGACACCTAACGATTTGGGGGAAAATAAACGGTAAAGACATTATGTTTGATTTTCTGTCGGTCGAATTGGTCTCGTAGCTCAAGCGGCAGAGCAGCTGATGCGGTCAACCAGGCTTCCTGAGACAAAAGAAATGTGAGTTTGAATCTCACCGAGAGCTTATCCTTTATTTCCGATCTACCCCCTTTAAAAACAGTCGTACAACGACGGTCTTGATAGTCGTAAGGAAAAGCAACAGATATCAAGATGAAAGAAATACTAGTGAAAATTAATAATAGTAAAAACATTTGCATTTTTATTACGAGTAAACCTAAAAAAGTTTCGATGCCTCTACTCCACCACTATGGTTTCACTAGTTCGTTACGGGTTCGCAAACTAAAATATCAAAGTAAGTGCTGCTACTAACTATTTATTGCCTTATTTTATTAAATTTAATTTTGAAGAATGATTTTTAGTTTCAGGGTTGGGGTTAGTTTTAGGGTTGGTTTTGCGGGTAACAACAAAAAATGATTTAACATTTTTTTTTCATGATTAAAGAATTTAAAAAAAAATGTACACAGGCCACTAATAATGGGAATTCATTGAGTAACCCTAAAATTAACTCTAAATCTAATCTCTAAAAGTAACGTAATTAAATTATATCATTCTTGATTAAATCGGACAAAATACAGTCTTAAATGGTCAAGTTCTTTACTTCCCTTTATTATTTAATATGTTAGTAGCAGCAAACACCCAAGCCAGTGTTATTTGTTACCTTTCGATATCTTAGTTTAGGAACCAGTAACAAACCTTTTGCCTAAGATTATGATAATGCTCTGAATTATGAAATTTTTACCTTAATCTTGTTTGAGTATGTTTTAGTTTTCAGTTTGCATACTGAATATTGAATATCAGGAAATGAATTGTCTGTTGACAGAAATTAATCCGATCGCCACAAACAGACAGAATAATCCATATAATGATAAGAGGCAAAGAGAAAGAAGCCACTTTTAGGATTTACCGACGCTCGTTAATATAGAATGATACTAGATCTATACAAACTGTATTTGAAACCGTTCCGCTCGTTATAAAAAAAAGAATCTTCATACTTTTAATAGGCACAAATCTGATATACATAGGCGTCCGCTCGGGTCGAGGCGTATACTGGAGGATGGTGCATGCCTTCTATCCCAAGGCGAAAATGTTTGAAGTTGGAACTATATCGTCAATAAATGAAAATGATACTGTAGTATGCTTTTATATAAACCAAACAATGTTTCAATATGAAAAAGAATGAATTAATATTTACTGATGCTATTGTATATTATCAACATCATCATCATCGTCAGTCTTTCATCGTTCGTCATCGGACTTAGACCTTCCGCAGGATCAGCAACATTACGCTATGATGGGCGTCACGGAGCCAGTATTTTTTGATTTGTCTAGTTCGTCTCTCCATCTTGTATTCTACTGGCCTCATTTTTTGCATGTGATCTCTAGGGATCCATGTTGTGAGTTGTAATAACCATCGGTTGCCTGCGATTCTCGCAACATGACCTGCCCGTTGCCATTTAAGTTTTCTAATAGATGTCTCAGACTTCTGTTTCCTCCCTGATATACTGTGCTGTCTTGTGATCTATCTATGTAAGGTTGAGTATGATTCTCTCATACGCGCATTGCATGAGTTTGCAGGTTTGTCTCCTGGTTAGGTTCCATGTTTCAGCTCCATAAGTGACTATCGGGAGGATGCATTGGTTGTATATTTTCCTTTTTAGGATTATTGAAATATATCATTTTCCCCCCCTCCTCTGTCCCCTGGAAAAGTGGCAAGGGACAGCGTTCTGATGGCTATAAATGTATGCACAGGCAGATGTCAGCTCTAAAAGCAATCAGTTCCTTTTTATGAATGTTTTTTCAAAAAATTAATTAATTAAGCAGTGATTAAAAAGGTATCATTAATTGAGCACTAATTAATAAAGATGAGAGCAACTGTGATTATACGTTGGAAAATCAAGTCCTTCACCAGCTTGGTTTTCTTCACTACACTGAGCTGCGAAACACCCTCCTCGATACAAACCCTAAATTACCGCCACTAACCACGAAAACCGTCTCACCATAGCAACTGCAGAATAAAAACAAACTTTTATTCCAAAGGTAACCCTGACCCGACTCCCCATCTCCCGAATTCTCCTTAGTCTTCTTAAATTAACCCCTTTACAACCTTGAAATTTTCTCTCGTGCACAAAATTCAATTCGTTGCTCTCCCTGAACGTAACGGGTTGGTGAAAAAGGAGACCATTAATAATTTGCTTCTCATAAAACTGTAGTGTTTGACAATTAATCTTAGCTGGAATTTTGCCGGCTTGCCAGGGAAGTGACCCGTAAGGGCATTGTTTATGTAGACAATAGGAATTTATGAGCCTCTTAAACCTTTGCACTATCTAGCCAACAGTTCATTGTATTACGAAAAATACGATACTTCAAAATCATCACCCATATCTCAATGAGTAAAGAAATATTACAGCTATCTTTATTTCTCCACACTCACAGAGAGAAAGAGACATAGGGACAGACAGACAGATACAAACATACACACACATACAGATATGTACATAGATCATTCAGATCGCTAATATATATATCTAAATCCGTTCACGTCTACCTCAACCCATTAATCTCACCCTTTCTACGTCTCTTTAAATACGAAGAGGTATGACATAAGTAAATAAACATCATTATTTTACTCAAATTTGACATTCAATAAGGATATATTCTCTGACAATAACTCAATTTGATACAAAACCCAAGAGAAATAACCGTGCAATTATCTCACAATGTCTCGTTCCCCAAAAGAACAAGAATTGCGAGATTTCTAGTCGAGATCTATCATTGTTTAACCCCAGGGTGGAACATGCCAGTATCAAATAGCATCGAAATTCAGAATTTCACTTTCAACTTTGAACCGTATGACTGTACAATTCTCTAATGAAGGAAAGGAAACCACTGCATCTCATTCAGTTTGACCTCTGCGATCAAAAAGGTGTCTAGGTACGATGGAACAGGGCATTGACGAAAAAATCTCTGTCAAAAGACAGCAGATATTAGATGAGTGTTCAAATCAGCCCTAGGGTGACATCGAAATCTCTTTATTCTATTAATTATAATGGGAAACTTGACGGAGAAGACTATCATTGACACTGAGCCATTGGCAGCAGCGTTTAACATTGTGAAGACGGATCTGTTTCTCATCCATAGTAATAACTCTACCAAAAAAAAAAAAAAAAAAGAAGCACCCACAATTGTCGAGAATCCATTGACACAAAAACCAGCATTTTACCAGTGATTTGCAACTGACTGGTTACGTGAAACCCATTTCTGAATCTGTGACAATTATTCTAGCTCCAAATTGTGATGAAAAATTTAGATGAATAACAATGGACTGTTGGCCATGACTAAGAGCAGGGTGTATTGCAAATTCCAGCCGGGCCCATCGCCAGGGTACAGCAAATAAGAGACGGGGGCAACCACTAAATCCAGGGATGCTGCTAAAGAGCACTTGACTTTAAAATATCCGAAAAAAAAAAACCACAAAAAAACACCATAAATTATCGAAGATAGTCCGACACACGCCACAGTGACTAAAATTGTTTAAGCACGCCGGCGCTAATTTGACGCTTTCCCTCGCAACTAATGCAAGAAAGATGCTGAAATTAGCGCAAAAAGGTTTATGTTGCAAAAATTAGCGCAGTAAAATTAATTCACATCACATTTACCGGAGAGACCAAGTGATTTCATGGAGAGGCAATGGGCTTGCGTCCAGTTCCTCGAAATCAAGTTCATTTAAACGTCCCTGTCTTGGTTTTTCCTTAAGAAAGAAATTCCGATTTCAAAGTGTATAAAACACCTATTGCAAGGTCTTTCACTAACTCTATCCTTGCCATATGTTTCATATATATTTTTGTGGCTGAATATGCATTTTAACCTCTGTAGAATTCGTACAGAATGACACAGTGAATATGTTCTTTTTCAAAATCAACCATGAAGGCATATTCAGGGCGATTGATGTAATAATCGATTTTTAACGAAAGAAAACGCACAGGTGTGTTTAGTAACTTAATAGAAGCCGTCAGGTGACAAACGACTTTTGACAACATGCTGTGTTCAGGAAGATCAATTAGAAAACGTTGGAAAAAGGTGGTGATCAATGAATTGGTTACTTGTCTCACTTTTGTTCGTCAGTGATCACTAAAAAATGTCTGAATTTTCAAAAACAAGTTGATACAATCTAAGGGATCAATTTAACATAAACTGGTGTTTTTGTGAATAAGAAACCATGAAAAAAAGGCAGTCAAATTGTCTACCTTTATTGTCTGGGTAATTCATAATCGACCAATCAGCGTCGAGAAAATGAACGGTCAGTAATCTGTAAGTCTGGAAAATCATACAGACCCATATATACACGTATGTGTTTTTCTGTATGCGTTCCTGTCAGTCTTTTTATTTCTATCGTAATTTCAGATATCAATCTTTTCTCCTTCAATCCACAATCAATCTGTACCTATCAGAAACAAGGCCATTACGACTCATATATTTTCATTGCGAGCTGATGATTTTCTCTTTTGGCATTCGGCCCCGTCTCAAACAAATCTGGCATTGTATCCACTTTAAAGACACCGATTATCAAATTTATCTTTAAAGTCGAAATGGACAGACCCGACTGATAAGCTCACACATTTTTCTCATCCTCTAACCGCGGGCAAGCGACCAAAAATATTATTGCTCTTTCCCCCACTTCTGCTGTACTACTTTCACTTCTACTGTAACCCATTTGCCTATTATTATACTATGATATATATTTATGTATATGATAATAAAATATTTGATTATTATAGTATTGCATCACAACTGTTTTTCACTATGATCGTAATCATAATTTCAATATGCGTTCAACATGTAAAAAATATATCATTAATTTTACTATCATGATATATTACATATTATATCATCATATATTACTACAATTAAAATTTCGACTTCTCCGGTTCTTGGTAAGTCGTGCTTCACCTTAAAACTCCTATGCTCAGACTGGAGGGTTATTCCACACTGGTACCACCAGTTATGGTTCTTCTGCCGTAGAGATCTATTCCATGAAATTTTCGTTCGCAGAACCAAGTCATTTTTGTATGATTCTTATATTTGTATATAGTACACATACACACACACATATATATTTATGCCTACCTCCGCAGAATAATGAAGTGAGCACTATAATTGCTGATCTTATCGAGATGTCTTTAGCTCAGACGTAAAGAGCAAGGCGGCATATTTCCTTATTTGTTTATGCAGTCTAAGGCTGTTGGATTTGCTATTCAGTTATTGGCGGTGCCGGACGAAATATAGTACCTTCTTAAAATGTCTTTATAATTATCACATTCTTTTGGACATAAACTGTCCATTCCACACACACACACACACACACGCACACACACACACACACACACACACACATATATATATATATATATATATATATATATATATTGGGAACCGTCAACCAGAACTGTTATCTGTTATCAAAACTGTCAATATGGGTTCATTCAGTTTCAAGTTGGTCCGGTTGGCTATCTAGCTATGAATGTATAACGCGTACAAACCATACAAATAGAGCTAGAGGGTTAAAACTTTCAACATTCCATATTATGTCTAGAAAAAAAATGATCCTTTTGTTTTTAAAAAAAAATCCCTGTCCACAAATAGATTTTCAGTTGGGGGTTCTATTTGCAATGGTAGTTTATGCTAAATTGATCACTAATTTGTGTCCAGCAGCATTCATGATTGCTTTTTGAAAATTCAGATTTTTTAAGCGATCACTCAACAAAAGGTGAGAGAAGTTTATAAATCATTGATCAATCTCTTTCCAATTCTTCAAGTGATCGCCCCAACACAGCACGCTGCTAAAAGACTTTGATCACATGAGTGATTAACAAAACCTGTTCTTTATTATATGTATTATAATAAAAAATTTGATCATCATAGTATTACATCACTACTATTTTTACTACAATCATCTGATGATTTGACCATGCATTTAACATGTGAAATGTATATAATTGATTTTACTGCTAAAATTAGATGTCATTTATTATATGATCATATATTACTACTACTAGGTTTTCCACTACTTGTATATTATAGTTATATCTATATATATATAATATGTATTTAGCAAATGCAATATATATATATATATATATTGCATTTGCTAAATACATATTATATATATAAATATATATATATATAAATATATATATATATAAATATATATATATATATATATATATATATATATATATATATATAAATACTATTGTAATTTGTAGACCATGGTGAGTTCATTTTTGCAATTATATGATAAATGACGTTGGGTAGTAAATCGTTCAGCATACTGAAGTTTTCAATTGTTCATAGTTTTATCTTGGATTACTTGTAAAATCTACAAATATCAGTCTCGTAGGTGATGTTATTCTTCTTTTTAACATAGCCAACTAAATTTCAAACGCACAAACGAACAATTCCACTTTTTTTCTTATACACTGAGTAACAAACTTAATTTTGTGGGCCGTTGAATTAATTGTCTGAAATGCTCTTGATTTTGTGGATAGTTCGATAGTTATTCATATATAAGTTCAAGATCAACAAAACAAATTAATGACAACAACGAAAAAAAAGAGAACGGATCTGGTAAGTTACCAAAGAGAAACCGTCACATGAACAGCGTCTTTTGGCATCATGCGGTGTTGGGAATGATCAATTAAAAAAATTGGGAATGGGGTTGTAGCAATGAATAAGACACCTCTCTTACCTTTTGTCTGGGCAGTGATCTCTACAAAATTCCAAATATTCAAAAGAACAAAAAAGTGTATATGTTTTTATATATTTTCCGCCTTCTACCTCGAATGGTGCAGGTGGTATGTACACACACACACACACACACACATATATATATATATATATATATATATATATATACATACATAGATATTTAGCAGCCAGCCGACCTGTCGGACCAACTTGAAAACTGGAGAAACCTATGCTGACAGTTTTGGTGACAGATCTGTTTGACGATTCCTAACAAGAATAACAACATTGAAAAAAGAGCAAATTACTTTTTTTCAGAGTTGCCCTAAAAATCTTTCGATAACACAAGACCTTTTGAGTCGTGGATATATATATATATATATATATATATATATATATATATATATATATATATATATATATATATATATATATATATATATATTTCTTTTATATATATATATATATATAAAAGAAAAAAAATTATGTACTTAGGGACCTTCAAATACTACCAAGCACCCCCCCTCACACTCGAGGAAAACTGAAGCTTTACGTGTGAAAAACATCCCAGTACTTTTTTTTTAATAGGAGACACTGAGTACACTGAATACTCTGTTGAAAACCGGTTTTTCGTTGGGAATTTCTGCACACACACACACACACACACACACACACACACACACACACACACACACACCCACACACACACACACACACATAACGTATGAGTTGATATAAAAAGCTTGCAAAGATGAGGACTTTGGTCCAGTATAATATGTGGGATACTAAATTCACATTGACTTCATTATGGTGGCTCCGGCAAAATTGTCCATTTGGTTCTTCAGAACCAAGGAAAATAACGTGTGTACTTGGAAATACGTACGACAGAAAAACACTCGACCAAACTCACTTTCTTCAGGTAATCCGATGATGATGATGATGATGATGATGATGATGATGATGATGATGACGACGACGACGACGATGATTATGATGATGATGATGATGATCATCATCATCATAATCATCATCCCTCTCCAGATCTGGGCGTCGCAGAGCCAATATTTTCTAAACTTGTCTTGTTTGTCTCTCCACCTAGAATTCTGGTGATCTATGTTGTGAGTCGTGATGTCCATAGGTTGTCTGCCATTCTTGAAACATTTGAGTTTTGTAATGGATTCTCTGATGTTTCGGACTGCCTTTTTTCTAACATTAATATATTGTACTCTCTGGTGATATTCCCATCCGATGTTGAGCATGCTTCTTTCATGAACACCTTGCATGATTCTCAATTTGAAGGCCAGTCTCTTGATCAGATTTCATGTTTCAGCTCCATAGATGAATATCAGGGAAATGCATTGGTTGTCGACCCTTCTTTTCAGGACTAATGTGATTTTCCTGTTCTTGAAGATTGAGTTTGCTCTACCGAAAGCTTGCCATCCTAGAGTGATTCTTCCTCTTTTGCGGATTTCATGGACATTCGTTGTCTTATGTAGACGTGATGGTCTTCCCTGGCCAGCTCTGCGTTTCCGATTTGACCGTTGTTCATTTCTGACGTGATTTATGTCCATAACTTGTTTTGCTGAAGTTCATGAGAAAGCAAACCTTGCTTTCTTTTTTTCTGTTCATCTAGCAATAGTTTTAGGTCTTGATGTTTTTTCTGCAAAAAGGACTGTGTCGTCTGCAAATCAGAGGTTGCTTAGGTATCCATCTTCTTTTCTGATTCCTTTGTGTTCCCAGGGTAGGTTTTCGAAGATCATTTCCAAGCAGGCAGTGAAGAGTTTGGGCGAGATGATATCATCTTGCAATACCCCTTTTTAGAGCTGAAAGGGCTTCGAGTCTTTATGCAGCCCGATAAAGGATGTGCTGTGACTGCATATAAGTTACAGTACTCTGACGTATACGGGGTCTATATCTTTTAGAGTGATAGCCTCAATAACCTTGGAAATTTCCACTGAGTTGAACGTCTTCTTGAAGTCGATAAACGCTACAACGAATAGCATTTTGCATTCTGCTGCTTTCTCTTTTACTTGATTTATCGAAAAGAGATGGTCCATGGTCAGGTATGTAAATATAAAGGTTACACTCCTAAATTAAAAATATTTGCTTGTTCGTACGCGTGTATAAGAGCTGATAGAGTATATGAGAGTATATGAATTATACTTGTACGATGAAAAACATGTATACAATGTAAATAGGGAGGTCAGGTAGTTTTTATCTATGAAAGTAGTGTTAATGAAAGTTATTAGAAAAGTTAAACAGTATTTTGCTTAGCACTAATTACTTCATTTCACCAAAATCTGCTCATTAGATCAAAAGTTATTGAAGTTTAAAGTTGCTATTTTTGCAAAAAAATTAGAAATTGATGTAATGGATTCAAACTTTTCCTCATGGTCTGAGAAAAAAAAAATGATGCACAAAGAATATCTTTCTACTTCGAAATTTGCTAACTTTCTTGGTTCAAATTGAGGGGGATTAAGTAAATCACTATGGGGAATTCATATTTCATACTTTTATTTTCATAAGACCCTTGTTTCCAAGGCAGTTGTTCCTATGGCTAAACTGTCAGATAGGTTTAGTTCAGCAGAACATAAGTTTTGAGCTGAGTTGTCAATTTAGCTCTTTTGGAACTAGGTTCAGCCTTTTTTTTGTTTAGCCACAAATTCCAAATCTTGCTTTTAGCTTCAAATCATACAATAATTAATATCTACATTTGCATGTTGGCGCTAGTCAAGTGTAATAGCAGTAGTAATATCATCTCAGGTCAAGTTAATGCTGATATTTACAGAAGCTCAGGCCGTCATACCTGAAAGAGCTGAATCCTGATCCAAAAATTTTTGAAATGGCATCAGTGGAATGGAACTCCCTGAACCATAATTCTCAAAAAAATTTATGATGATGCTTGAAATATGAATTTTCAATGCAATCGGTTACACAATTCTTTTCGTTCAAAGTATCATTAATTATTTAATTCGTGTAATATTATTGCCTTCGGGTGACAAAGTAAAATACAAAAGAGATAGATGCGAAACTCAAGGTAATTAAGAAAAAAGCACGAAGAATTCAGAATAAATATATATTGTCATAATCTTACCATGGAGGTTGTACAAGAACTGAACAGACCGAGACGTCGTAGTGGACCAATTCTGTACAGTGCGATTAGGTGATCTTAGGTCCTAGAACTTTCGTCAAAACAACATTATGAACCATACTTTTGAATTAAAAAAAACATATCAATCGACGAAGAATTAATCAAGAAACAAATTGTTTTTCCAAAAATGTGACGAAACGATATTTTACGTATGAAACATACAATAATAGAGCTTTAAGTTGCCTTCGTCAAATTTACGTGGATTTACTTTTGCAGCGATGCTCCAAAGGGTGTGTTATAATTTTTTGAATCAGGGAAATTGAAAGATTGGAATAAATTCTATGTCGTAGTGGATTGCCAACAACCCCTCTGGAAACCTAAAAAAAAAATTTATATTCATGGACATCTTTTTTGGCAAATACCGAAATCTCCATCGCTGTAAAAGAAAGGTCAAGAAAATCTGATTTTTTCCCTCGAAATTTCCAAATGCCAAAATTACTGTCAAATCTTGTTCGTGGTATTTTGACGATTTTGTATGGTTGGTATTCGGGTCGAATTATTAAATTGATTTTTTGTAGTGATCTTGCAGCATTCACGCTTGTTTTTGTAAAATTCAGGCATTTCTAGTGATCACTGCTCAAAGGAGGCGAAATAAGCCAGTAATTCATTTATCACCCTTTTTCCCAATTATTTTGAAAATTGATCACCCCAACATGCTGCCAAAAGAGGTTGATATATGACGGTTTCTAATGAGAGAATAACTAGACCTGTTAATATTAGAATTAAATTTGACCGATGATTACGTGTGTGGAGATAGATTGAATAAATTAGGGAAGAAAATATGTGTTTTTGTTCAGAATATTCAAGAAGTCTCCTGATAACAGATACAACACTATTCAAAGCAAGATTTAACAAACACCTATTTTATTGTCTCTCTTGGATATCTAAAGTATAAATGTCTTATTCAGAAACGGTTCTTCCCGACACGTCTTGTCTAAACAGAGATAGCAATGTTTGTCCAAAGAAAAAAAATGACCTACACGATTTTCTTTTACTTCCCAGAACTTTGCGTTGCAGGTGATAAAATCATTTTATCTACTTATTTAGAGTAACGCAGTTTGTTTAATACTGCGTATGTACCCTCGTTTATTAGTCAGTTGCAGTCAATATTGTAAACAACTTGTAACATTAAGGTTTCTAGGTTCAAGCTTGTGTGTCTGTATCTACCAGCGGGATATGGTGGTTTGTATCACGGATGTTCGTTGAGCAATACATGCATAAAACGCAAAAATGTTTTAATGCTTGTAAGAAAGCTCTGGACATTTTGTTAAATGTAGGGAAGATGGTCGCGATTGTAAATTGCAAAGTTTTACACCCTCGCTCATTCGATGTTACAAATGGCAGACAAATAAAAAGAAATAAGAGGATCAATGAAAAGTCTATTCTGACGAGTAATCCCCTGTCAAGAATGTCAGTCGAGAAGAGCGTTCAAGGATTTATTAAAAATAAAAACCAACAATTTTAGACCCCTTTTCTCCTGTTTTATATTTTATTATGCATCCGTTAACTCCAGAAAAAAACATTCTTATTTCTTATAATTTGTTCGCCGTTTAAATCATCAAATGGGCGTCAGTGTGAAACCATAATTTACAATCGGGATCACCTTCTCTACATTGTACCAATACTGTCCCTCGCTTATTACCGGCACTAAAGTATTTTCGAGTTTTTGTGCATCCGTAGCTCAGAGCACACCTGGAATACAAAGCACCATACGCCATTAGTATCTACTTCTTCACTCCAAATGCACTGGGCGGTCAGTTTGCTTTATTTATTCTCGATGGCCAAGTAGAGTCAATTTTAACATAAGGCGATGTTATTGCCCAACAATGGGGCTCCTGAGTGAGAAGATGGAAAGTATACTACCCTCTCATAAGCCATTGACAGTGAATTTTTCTTTTATTACTGCTGGTTGCCACACAAGTCTGGGCTTGTAGCTGAGTTGACCAAGTTCCACAAATGCAAGGATAAAATAACTTCCTCTCGAAAAAGGAGCCATACAGTAGAATTATTCGTTTTTCAAAAGGTTTACCTATCTTAAATATCGGTATTGTAAGTTCTATTCAGGCTCAGAAATAGACCTTTTCGCCAATGAAAAATACATAGTAACTCCAACCAGATGTCTGATCTATGTGATTAATGGGAAAGCTTGGGATTAAGTGGGTTGGAAAGTAGGGGTGTTTGGTTGAAATATAAATATTTATAAAAAAATATATGTTTTTTCATCAGTAGGGTACAGACAGAATAGTAAATGTACACACGCATATATATATATATATATATATATATATATATATATATATATATATATATATATATATATATATATATATATGTATATATATATATATATATATATATATATATATTATAAATTGCGTTCGATTATATTGTAACAGTTTTTGAGATGATCTTCCTTTATTACACGGTGAATGAATCATTTAGGCTAGACAACGTAAATAGAGTGAACAATTAAGAAAAATGGGGCTGCTGTAGGAATTGAACTTGCAACCGATGGGGTAGCCTTTTAAACGTAGCTTTGCTCTTACCATTGAGTTAAACAGCAGCTGGTAACGCAAACCCGAAATAAAAAAATAATATCGAACAATTTATAATTATATTCGTCGGATTATATATATATCTTAATGATATAATTGTCCACGTTGAAAGAAACAAATACAGCAGACAGAGACAGTGGATGAAAAAAATGAGATTTTGGAGTGAAAGCAGTTTTTGGGCCTTTGCATTACCGGTGGCTGTTTTAGCTCAATGGTTAGAGCAACGCTACATTGAAGCAGCTACCTTATCGGTCGCAGGTTTGATTCCTGCAACAGCCCCGTTTACTTTAATTGCCCATCTTTTTTTCACCGTGTAGGCCAAATGATACAATCACCAGGAGATCCTTATATATATATATATATATATATATATATATATATATATATATACATAAATAGAATTAAGCAATATATATATATATATATATATATATATATATATATATATATAAATAAATTCTTTAATTATGAATTACATTATATCATTTTGAAAATATACATATCTCAAGAGTACTTGCAATGCTTATCAGGCCAGTTTTAAAAATCATTTGTATGCTCAACGCTAGGTGCTCCTAAAATCTGGCCTTGTACCAAGTTCTACAAATAAATGCAAATTATGGCCCACGTTGTTTAAGTATTGGCTTAGTTAAGATGCATGCAGAAGAAGGAAGCCTTACACGGAGTTAAGTGTTAGCTCTTTGCATTACACTATACTGAATCTGTAAACAAACCACAGAATTTATGGTATCCCTCTTTTCTGTTAAAGAAATAAAGAAATCGAAAACGCATTTACATAACCAATTTTTTTGTACCTCGAAGTCTTCAGGGACTCGGGAAGAAGTGTTAAAGAATCTTCAACACGAAGTCAAGGCACTGAATCAACTTCAAGCTCCGTGGACTGCACAATACCTCTCTTTTTCTTTCTCAGTACATTGATTTTGTAAACAAACCGAATAATTTATGGTGTTGTTGTATTCCAATTTATTATTTTTCTGTTTAAGAAATAGAGAATCCACATCAAGGTCTGCATTGATACCTATTTTCGAAAACAGTCAAACGAAACTGTCACCTAGATTGTCAACATTGGTTCCTTCAATTTCCAAGTTGGCTCGACTGGTTTGCTATATACTAGCGGCACCACTGGAGCTAGAGAGCTGAATTTACGAGTTATTATGTGCAGAAAAATCGTTTATTCCCTTTTGAAAATCACCACATGATACAGTTTTGTGGCTAATTTGCAAAGTAAGTTTATGTTAAATTAATCCCTTTGTCTCTTTGCCTAGCAACATTCACGTTTGTTTCTTTGAAAATCTAGGCTTTTCTTAGTGATCACTGCCCAATAAAAGGCAATAGAAGAAAATTTGTTAATGGTCCCTTTTTTCGATTTTTGGATTGATCATCCTCAACACGGCAGGCTGCCAAGAGACGTTGGTCACATGACTGTTTCTATTGAGCGACTATTCAGACCCATCTTTTTTCTTTGAAATCCCCAGGGGACCAGGTCTGCAAAAGTGACGGCCGATTGCCTACAGGGAATCTAGTTAATAACCCTTGCTTATCCACACAAAGATACCTCCAGACTCTCAGCTTTCTGTAACCCTCAGAACCGCTTCCCGTTTCTTGTACAGCTGTCTCATAAACAAGCTGGGAGTTTGATGTCATTGAAAATTCCATTACTTTCAACGTAAATATGAAGGAATCACACAGCTTCGTCGAACTCCCCACCAAGTTGACTTTATTTTTCCAAGTCTAACAACAATGATGAGTTCAAACTTCCGGTTGAGACTGAAAAGTTCTAAAGGATGGATAAAGAGAGAAAAGAGAAAGAGAGTGACGGATATCTATCCCTACGTCAACACAAAGAAGAAAGAAGGAGATAAATAGGGAAAGACAGAGAGAAAGAAAGATGGATAAAGAGAGGACAGAAGAAAAAGAGAACCAAAAAAAGAGAGAAAGAAACAGTAAAAGAGAAAGGAAGAGAAAATGGGAAGCCAAGGACGCTAGACTGTCGCTAAACATTAAATTTCTTCAATTAGAATTCATTACTTTTCCTTCCCTTTTTGAAATCCTCACTATAATCATTTCCCTTTCTTCTCTACTCTTCTCAACCCTGACCGTTCATAGTAGAAACCTAAAATTTAGAATGTACGCTCTCTTCAATGAGTAAGGGAAACATTTTTTTTTGGGGGGGGGGATTCGGTTTAGTGGCTGAAATAGTTGCATTCAGAATAGAATTTAACCCTTAAGCAGGTATCTTTGTTATATCATTTGTTAAAATACTTAGTTTCTAGTCCTAGGAATTTAAAGAAATAAAAACAATTAACAATTAACATCAGACGCAAACTCATATCATTTGTTTACAAATGTTTTGTCGAATGATTTTATATATACCAATAGTTCATGTATTCTAATGCTCATGTATTTCGCTATACCACACAATATTTCTCTCTAAAAATACGTCAAAACTTTCACCCGCTTTAATGATTGCATGTATAGTAACACAGCAAATATAAAAAAAAGCATTCATAGAAATTCATTAGAATTTTGTTTCTTATATAGTGTTGATAGCTTTGATATGGTGGTGGTGATGGGCTCCCCAGCATCAAATGAATGTCGACTGCACACAGTGGTCGTTTATGGACGTGTATCTAGGTATTCATTGTGCGAACCATGATACTGAAACATGGAACCTAACCCAGAGACAGACCCACAAACTGAGAAGCATGCAGCGTGCACATAAGAAAATCATGCTCAACCTCACATGGAGAGATCACAAGACAGCACAGTATATTAGGAAGAAGACAGGAGTCAGAGACATCGTAGAAACTATTAGAAAACTTGAATGGCAATAGGCAGGCCATGTTGCAAGAATGAAAGACAACCAATGAA
Source organism: Thysanoteuthis rhombus (assembly GCA_963457665.1). Classification (NCBI taxonomy): domain Eukaryota; kingdom Metazoa; phylum Mollusca; class Cephalopoda; order Oegopsida; family Thysanoteuthidae; genus Thysanoteuthis; species Thysanoteuthis major. The sequence continues at coordinate 36,799,562 of OY735228.1, read as the reverse complement.
CATCACGTCTTACAACATGGATCCCCAGGGATCACATGTGAAACTGAGGCTGCCAGAGTACAAGATGGAGAGATGAACTGGACAAATTTAGAAAAAACTGGCTCCGCGACGCTCACGATAGAGAAGTGTGGCGAATCCTGGGAAAGGTCTATGTCCAACGACGGACGTTAAAAAAATGATGATGATGATGATGATCTAGGTATTAATGGTTTGTCTCGGATCTGCTCAAGGAATTTTCCCGGGGAAATCTTGAAGTCTTATTATGTATTACAATTATTTATTCAATCAATACTCCCAAATCTTCGTTCATTCAAATGAAAAAGGTATTCATAGAAATTCATCGGAAATTATTTAATATATTTTAGAGGTATGCATTAGAAGTGCTTATCAAACGAAAACGCTCGAACTTTAATTCAATCTAATCTATGAAGTAACAAACATAGAAAATCTGCTAACTATTGACGATCCTTCCCTGGTGTTTGTAAAAACTGCGTTGGAATAAATATTATTCTATCAGCCTCGAGGCATGAGGGAATTTACTGTAAAGGAGATTCCCAAACGACTCGACCTTCCCTCTTAAAATCCTGAACCGTAAGCTCTTTGTTCTTCAGAGTGAAGTGGATCTGGGAAACATTCAAATCGTACAATGAAGTCGCTTCTCTGTAATCTTTGCCTCTTCAAGTCTCAGCAGTGGCCTCTGGCAATCTGTCATCTCTGTTTTGGCACTCAGAGTCTCTTCATTGAATCTACAAACAACGTCTTCGTTGTGCCCATTCGTGTTATTTTAGAGACGGCGAGGCGGGGCTTGTTTTAGAACGAGGCACTCATACACATGATGTACTTGTATAAATCAACATCATGTCGGGAGATTACAAGCATTGACAGATGTGATACACTAAAAGATCTCCACAAAATCTTTGTTTTGAGTTTTTAGAAAAAAGAACAAGAAATGAGGATTGTTTTGAATATTTAAGATTTCGCAATAGATTTAAGATCTAAGTATACTTTGAGAGATTCTATTCATTTTTGCAGGTTCGAATTCAAATTTCAATGGTCACTATGCACTGATCGGCCGAGCAGTGCATAGTGATTAACCAAACTTATATCAGCAAGATCATTCTGATTTGCCAGACGTAGATGAAATGTTTTTGGCATTGGTATGTGCAGTATGGACCAGTGGGGTTAGGGCTCGCTCTAAGATCAAATCAAACGCTCATATGTTCCTAGGAAAATTTTTGAGGAACTTCCTACCTCGCGCATTTGCGTGTGAAGTTTCGTACGTTAAACCGACCTTCTGTTGTATCCTGTTCTCATGAAGATTCGGGTTAATAAGATCAGTGCATCGTGAATTCTTACGAATGACATGTTTTTACCCTTACAGTATTTACGTGCAGACGTTTGGGTACATAGCAGAACAGTGCACAGCCTATCATTACTTGTCCTGGCTACAGTCTTATTGATGTACCTAATTATGAAAAAAAATCATTAATTTTATTCGACAAATTTTAATTTTCAACGTTTTGTATTTTGTGGTAAAAGCATAAAAAACCCTCATAGTCAAACTTGTTCCATAAAAAACGAATTTTCAATATGTCACCTATGGCATTAATTACACAATAGCTGCCAGTGACAACTGTTTTCATGTCAATTTTCCTATCGATGATGGATATATGATGATGAGGATAGTTGAATTTGCTTACCATAAATTGGTTTGGGAAACTGCCATCTCGAAAACGCATACACGTCGTTGAAAATTCAAAATGACCGCTATGACTGGCATTGGAACTTGTAATTGTAGACAAGTTACATAAACTGATTTAATCTGGACTATATCAGTGGCAAATCATACATTTTTATGATAACAGATTCCAAATTTTGGACTTTACAATTACCCAGAAACTTCTTTCTATCTCAAGATATACATTATGTCCATTATGTGTTGGGTCAAATGCAAGCGTCAACATCGCAACTACCCTCAGTTTATGGATGGGGCTGATGATAATCATGATGGTAGTGGTAGAATCGGTAATGATGGTTGTTGAGGGTTGTTGTGATGATGATGGAGATGACGGTGGTGGTGTTGGTGATGAAGATGGTAGTGATGATAGTGTTGGTAGTTGCGATGGTGGTGATGATAGTGATGGTAATAATGGTTATGATGGCGGTGATGATAGTGATGGTGGTGGTGACGATGGTCATTATGGTGATCACCACCACCACCACCACCACCACCACCACCAGTACCATGATCAGTATCTGTGACAATAAGCACCATGATCAGTATAGCAATCAAAATTTTCAGACCAGTCATGGGGGGCATATTGAATGTTCAACTACTTGCTGGTATTATCAAAAATCATTTATGGTAAATAAATTCGACTAATTATGTCCTCAATATCATATATCTATTCCTGATAGGAAAATTGATCTGAAAACAGTTATTGCTGGTAACTATTTTGAAATGGCTGCCATAGGTGATATATTGGAATTCAAGATAGCTCAATATCCAAATTGTTTTGGAATGCTTTTGGCAATAAGTGTGCCATATGTTATGCTTTATCTCAGAATGCTTGATTATATGGCTAAGCGGCACCACCAGTGTGGTACAAAGCTGCTTATCACTGCAAAATAGAATCTGCCTAACCCAGTTAAGAATTTCGGCTAAAGCCGCTCTTGTTCAGTTTGTATCAGCAATTCTTGGAAAGACATGAATCCACAGCCCTGAATATGTCTTATCACAAAACATATGGACGAAATATTTTTGATACTGTTATGCCAAAATATAAGATAGTGAGTGTTTGGAGTAACCAAACCCTCTTAACTACGGTATTTGTGACACTTAACTCCGTACTATGTGTAACTTTTGTAAATATTACTCTATTTCCGTGAAAATAATTTTATCTTGGTCTTTAAAGTAGTACATGTACGTAAGTTACGACAGCCTCCAAAGGGAGACAGACATTGCATCATTCAGGATCACTTTCCCCACTGATACTTGAAATCAGAAATCAGAAATTAAATTCCACTACTCAAAGGACCAAAATGAAATTGAAAAATGTTAAGTTCTAATAATAATAATAAATTCTAATACCAACCCAGTGCCCAGACAGTAAAAGCAAAATAACAGTTACTCCCATTGTCAACCTTGACAGCACCTAGTTATATACCAGGAAGAAAACTCAATATATTGGTTTATTCCAGTTTTATTGTGTAGTAAAATGAAATGATTTTGACTGGTCTTGACTGCTTTGTCTTCTTCTCTGTTACCTATGACATCTGTCTACTAAATTGTGAGCCAGAAAATGACTTTTTTTAGTGATTGTTAAATCTATGAAAATGGTTTTCTGGGTGTTGAAATTTTATACTTCAGATTCGCCGTCAGGGCTCTTGTCATTATATTTGATAATGGAACAACCAAATTACATTTCAAGACTTGGGAAAAAGTCTTGGACAAAAAGAACAAAAAAAAAAAGAGGCGAAACATGGTGGCAAGAGGAGAAGGGGGAAGACGAACAGAAAAGGCGGTGAAGCATTTGAAAGAGGAGGAGGAGGAAGATGAGTAAGACAAAAGTGAAACTTAAGCATTGAAATGATATGGATCATGAGAAGAAGAAGAAGAAGAAGAAGAAGAAGAAGAAGAAGAAGAAGAAGAAGAAGAAGAAGAAGAAGAAGAAGAAGAAGAAGAAGAAGAAGAAGAAGAAGAAGAAATACATGGAGACCGGAAAAAGAAGACGAAAAGAAGAGAAGTAGGAACATCGAAAAGGAAGAAGAGAAAAGACGCATCCAAAGAAAACGAAGTAATGGGAGGCAAAGGAGATTGGGAGAAGAAGAAGACGAAAAGAAAAGAGGGAGAAATAGAGGGAGAAGAAAGAAGAGGACAGGGTAGCACTGAAAAAGACAAAAACGAAAAAGAGACAGACAGGGACGTTGCCCTTGAGAAAGGCACAAATATACCAGTTATGAATAAAGAGCAAAGTTCATCTGTCCAGTCCTAAGCACCAAAAAGAGATTTCATCATCATAACCTCGTCATCATCCTTTTATCATTCGTCGTTAGACATAGGCCTTTCCCAAGATTTGCTGTCGGTCATGAACATCTTGGAGCCACCACATCGTCACCACCACCATCACCGCTTTCTGGAATTGTCTAAATCGTCACATCTTATTCTTTGTCAGCCACAATTTTGCTTATGATCTCTGGGAGCACACCTCGTGAGTCTTGATGTTCAACTGTTATCTGATAATCTCGCAACAGGGCTTGCCCATTGCGATTCAAGTTTTCTAAAGGATTTCCAGATATCTCTGTGATATCTAATAATCTTTCCATGTGATGTTGCGTGGTTCTTCGAGAGCTAGTCTTTTGGAGAGTGTCTAAGTTTCAGCGCCAAGGGTGACTATTTGGAGCAATTTTGTCAACTCAAACAATATTTCCAGCTAGTTTGACAGCTGAAAAGCGTTAAAAGGAACTAAGAGAGGCTAAAAGAGACTAAAAGGAGCTAAATTTGAAAGAATAGCAGAGAAAACCAAAAACACCCTATAAATGGCCAAATCACACCAACAAGATGCTAAACAATAGTCAACATCACCCCCTCCCAAATAGTCAAAATGTTTATACACGGCCACACTAACTTTGCACTTCAAAAACAAGAAACGTGCTGACTTTAGCGCAAAACGTGCTAAATTGGCAACATTGAATTCGGGAGGATTCATTGGTTTTAGGCAGTTCGTTGTTTGATCACATTGATTACATTAAACTAATTAGTTGCATTTTATGTACTGAATAAAGATTGAATTTCCAAAGGTTGTGCTAAATTAAACCCAGAATAGAGAAAAGATAGGAATCTGAGAAATAATATAAACAGTTGGAAAATAGAATAGCAATCAGCAGGATATGTAGCAAAAATATCAGACAACTGTTGGACGTCACGTCTCACAACGTGGATTTTCAACGATCATATGAGAAATAGTGGCCGACAGTAAGTAACGTGGCGTGACGAGCTAGATAAATTCAGAAAGTACTTTGTCCTCGATGCCCATGATACAGTGGTTGGGCAAATCTTGGGGAAGGTTTATGTCCAGGATTCCTCTCATATCCTGTATTTACATGGAAATATTTTGTCTATTGTTCAGCAGTAGGTCGTTTACGTTGATTGGTTGTATGAAATAGATTTCTTCAGGTCCTTTAACAGGCATATGATAACAGCTATACGAATGAATACGTATATTTAGAAACGGAATTACCTGAAAATTTTAAGCGTGGTCATTATTACCATTGTCCGAAAATGAATTAAGATTGTCTAATCTTATTCCTGAAAGAGGCTTTCGTGTAATTTTATGCTTGGTCACCGAAGGAAGTGAAGCCAAATATAGTGGTAAGGATTCAATTATGGCAAGGAAACCTATGTTGTAGCGGTTACAGGTGCTGAGAAATGAGGTAATCCTTGGCAAAAAAATCATGGCGGTAAAAATAAGTGAAATTAAGTCTAGTTCGTCACTCAATGGGAACCGTCACGAGATGTATTAATCTTTTGGCAGCGCGCTATGCAGGGGTGATCAATTAATAGAAAACCGTCACGAGACCAAATCTTTTGGCGCACAGGCTATGTCAGGTGTGATCAATCAAAAGAAATCGTCACATGACCGAATCTTCCAGCTGCAGGCTATGCTCGGGGTGATCAATTAAAAAAATATAGATACGAAGAATACCTCTCTCACCTTTTGTTGGTTAGTGATCACTAACAAAGTCTGAGTTTTAAAGAAAAACCCAACAAAACAAGCAGACACTGTCTGAGGAATCATTTTAGCATGAGCTTAAATTGTAAATTGAACCCTACCTCGCCCACAGAAAAAGAAAAAAAACTTTTTAGGGAGAGAATTAAAAAAAGACAAAACCAACATTTGTTTCTTGATATGGTAAGGAGTAATTGTTGAAAATTTCAGACGTTTAGATCTATTGGCATGGTATAAATTATACAGATACCGACATAGCCAGTCAGTCACACTGACTTGGAAAATGTAGAAACCAATGTTGATAGTGATGGTGACAAAATTGGTTGACAGTTTCTAATTGTTTGCTGTTTGGAAATACGTGACTTTATCATAAAGCGAAAATATCGTGAGATTTGGAAGAGAGGGACAATGGCTGGATTTGATTAGAAAAAAAGAAGAAGGAAAAGGGGAGGAAGAAAAGAAAAAAAAGGATAAAAGGAAGAAGGTAAGAAAGAAATGTGCAGTGAAGAAGTAGAACGGAACTGAGAAAAAAAAATAGTGAAAGAAGACAAGAAGGAAGAAAAAGAGAGAAGACAAAGAATATATTGAAAAGGAGAGGTGGATCTCCAGATTGGAAGAAAGAGAAGAAAGTCGAGTGAGAAGAGAATGCGAGGAAAAAGAAAGAAAGAAAAACTTTACAAGAAGACCATGATTTATACCAGAAATATTCGAACTGTGTTCCGCAAAACTCTTTGGGTTCGGAGCAACCTTTCCATAGGTTTCACAAATCGAAGAGACATTTTAACAATATTTCTAACAATTCATCATCTAATACAAAATTACTCCACATCTTTATTTTATTTCTTTTACACTAACATTACAAAAAAAAAACAAACAAAACAATATACTGTCTTTTTAATTGAAGACATCGTATTCATTGATATGATATTGACTCTGTTCAGTCAATAATCGTTCTTATGTCTCTTCTTCAGTAAGATTCGTTCTCAAATTTCCGTTCAAGTGTGTATTTCCTATTTGGGTTTATATACATATTCCCTTGAATATTCAATTATTGAGAAGGGTTTCCCGTGTAGCTGAAGTTATGAAAAGGGGTGGGAACTTCAGAGAAGAAGAAGAAGAAGAAGAAGAAGAAGAAGAAGAAGAAGAAGAAGAAGAATTGGAAAGAGAAATGTGGAAGGAAGGACAGAAGGAGAAAGGGTACTTGTAGTAAAAGAATAAAATGAAAACAGAAGAGAAGAAAAAGAAAAGGGAGAACAAAAAGAAGAGTACAGATAGTAATAGAAGAAGAAGAAGAAGAAAAAGAAGAAGAAGAAAAAGAAGAAGAAAAAGAAGAAGAAGAAAAAGAAGAAGAAGAAGAATTAAAACAACAACAACAGCAACAACACCAATATGGTTGAAGGCTGATATTGTGTTATTGTACCTGGAGATATGCAATTCGCGTGGCTGTCAATTACCGACTGATTGTCACGCAGTGAAGTTGTGCCTGTAGGTCCAATGTTCATTCCAAGTTGGTCAGAACAAAGGTTCAGAATCGGTTGTCTCGAATGAGATCACGAGAGCATTATTTCCCAGTTGACCGCCGGGTCACAGTAAGTCGATTTTATTGTTTACATTTATCAAGCGTCGAAAAAAAAAACGCAACGTCTTGAGGTTACTTTTATTTTGGCATTGAATTAAGAAACAACCTTTCCCATACAATACAATGCAACAATTACAGGTCAGTGTAATGTTCATCTAAGAAATCACTCCAAGTTGGTAAGCTGACATAGACCTTCCCTGAAATTCACCAGCGAATACTTCCTGAACTAGCTATCTCATTGCCGGGCACAGTTTTGCATGCGATATCTGGGTATCCATATTGAGAATCTGACATTCTCGCATCGTAACCAACCCATTTCTTTTTGAGTTTTTCTTTTAATGTGGATTATGAAGTGAAAGATATTCAAATAAAAACACGGTAATCGTGAGGCTGATGTTGGTAATGGTAATGATTGTATAAAAAAATGATGATGATTGTATCATATAGGATGCTGATAATATCAAATAGAATTTAAAAATATTATCACCTTGGGCCTCACGCACTAGACATGGTAATTGGAATTTAATTTTGAAATTGGAGACCGTATCGAGAAAATTTACTACAATGATAAGTGGCAGGAGAGATCTAAGTTATAAAGATAGACTAGAAAAGTTCGGTATGGCTATATTGTTCCAGAGGAGGGCAAGAGGAGATTGAATCGAAACTTTTAAGACAAATAATGACTTCACAAATTATTGAATTCTAATGCTCGATAAGTATGGTACGGCGGGAAATTTATTAGTTAGGTATATAACAGTGTCACAAAAAAAATTGGTTTTTCTCCAAAAGAATTTTGAAATCCAGAGATAACTTACCATCTTAAGAAACAGTATAAAGAGTATAAATGACTCAAAGAATAACTTTGACCAATTTAGATCATTTGGGATGAGAAATAGATTTTTGGGGTAATCTTTTGAGTCATCAGTTGGAAAATATAGAAGAATCTAGAAAATAAATGAAGAAATAACATGTGCCTGATAAATATTTCTCTGTACTGGTAAGCTTGTAATTTTTTCGATTCAGTTACTTAATTCTTTAAAAACATGAATTGATATATATTTCTTATGTAAGTTGTTTACGAAGATGTCCATAGAGACATCTTTATTTATTAAGATAAAACAAATACTTATAATAATGGTAAAATAGATAACATACATTCGAAAACATTCACACGTATTTTTTAAAATTTCATGCGACGTAGCAGAAATGCCCAATGTCAACACATATAATAGTTTGCAATATGCAGATGTCTTCTGCCTCACTAAGGTACGAAACTGGCGTGGCAAAATAGAATTTATTCCGTTTCCTAATGAAGTGGTTGAAAAAATTACATTCATGTTCTAAAATGAAATAATATTATAAGAAACGGCTGTATTGATTTATGGAAAAACGATTTACTGCATGAACAATTTTCTTGGAATCTTCCAGCTCGGCAATTGTATGGTCTGAAAATACTTGACAGCTTTTTGAACGCATGTGAACAAAAGAAGGAATAATACCAGTTTTAGAATATGTCATTTGGCTCTTACTTACGGACAATCCTGCCTGATCCTGCAGTAATTATCGAGAACTTCTTACTACAGACGACAGACATTGACATGCGTGGAAGAGCCATGTGGTCTCACGCAGTTCGCCACAACGTTGAGTGGCTTGGCAATCAATTCGACGGAAGTAAATGCAGAAATAGAAAGAAGTAATAAAAACAAAATCAAATGATTATAAAAATATGTTTGTGGTCAACAGAACGCTATTCTCCAAACTCCCTGCAATTCAAATATCTATTATCTACATATATAAAATGCAATGTATATAGAAGGGTACTCTGCAAGCTCACTGTGATGCAAATCTCTATTATCTACGTATATAAAATGCAATGAGTATAGAAGGCTATTCTCCAAGCTTACTGCAATGCAAATCTCTATCATCTTGATATATATATATATAAAATGCGAATAAGTATATATATTTGTTTTCTTTTCTATTACGGTGAACGTACTACCTTATTCAAATTTTCCAATGGTGATATCCCAGCCCTGCAGGTCAAAGCTATTTTTGAACTAAACTAGGAACACTATAAATTATTTATTATACTAAAATATTCCCGTTCAAAATGATGGGGTTGAATAAATGTATGGATTGGAACTAAAGAACCTAAAACTATTTTATTAGGTAATTTATTTTTAGTAATTCAAGTATCTTAATGATAATTCTTTCCAGGTTTCGACCCATCTGTTTTAATGATTGATCAGAGACGAAGTTTCAAAAGTTTTTACGACGTAATTTCTATTAGGAAGGAAACACGACCCATGAGATCACCCTATTTGAGCGCAAACAAACAGACAATAAATTTGCTCATTAGCTCATTATATAGTTAGATTTTATCATAATTCTATTATTACCATGCTGATAAGGATGTCATCAGAACAGTTAATGTTTAATTCATGCCGTGATTTTTGACGGCATTGTAAGCTAGTGAGGATAAAAACGATCACAATAAGGGAAAAATGATGTTAGAGAAAAGTGAGGGTCACGCAACAGCTGGGAATAACGTTCACGACTTGAACTCTGAAAATCAATTAAGATTTTACGAAAAAAAAAAAAACAGTTTCAAGATAGAAGGATTCTCTCACGAGTTTTTCGGTAATCAGTTATAACGCCATTTTGGGGTTTCTTTTCTGTCTTTATTTCTCCTTCCTTTCGTTTCTTATTTCTTTCTTTTTGTGACTTGTTTGCTTATTCTATCTTTTCTCCTTCCTCCCTTCTTTTTTTTTCAATCTTAATCCCCTGTTCGATTAAAAAAAGAAGAAAATTCCATACACAAAACATTATCTAATATTGATAAATTTTTCGTTCAATAATTATTACTTATCAATCTTAGCTCATCATTTATTGAAACTTTACTTATATGTTTGCCTTCGTATTTGCGTTCTGAGAACGAACGCGGCTATTTGGCAGAGGTGCTTCGCACTCAGCAGGATTTATCAACTGAACGCCCGAATTCCAATATTTGTTTGAATTTTAATCTTCGTATTAAAGATTAAACGGGTATTAAGGAGTGATCGAAAGGAATTATTCCGTAGGGGTATTGGAAATGTTCCTTAAATATTCAAACGGATTGGGAAAAAGGAATTGAAAGGAGAACGATGGATTCACGTATATAAAAAGGCAATATATGCATATATATGTGTATACATATCTGCATATATATAAATATATATATATATATATATATATATATATATATATATGTGTGTGTGTGTGTGTGTGTGTGCGTGTGTGCGTGTGTATGTGTGTGTATGTGTGCGTTTCAAATGTGTGTGTGCCATACTTTCCAATGAGCACACAGATACTACACTTCAGTCATAGGTAGGAGTACCGATCTGTACGTAAATAATAGCGTCATTTTTTTTCGGAACTATATCATATGCTACACATAAACGCGACTGCACACGCGCACACACGCATATATATATATATATATATATATATATATATATATATATATATATATATATATATATACTTTGAAACTCACGTTATTACACAGTGAATGCGTCATTTGGCCAAGCCAGCGTAAATGGAACGAAAAATTAAAGAAAATGGGCTGGTGCAGCATGAAGAAATAGAATGTATTTATAATACACACGCACACATACAAACATACACGCACACACACACATACACACACACACACACACACACACACACACACATATATATATATATATATATATATATAAATGTAGATTCTATCTGCAAAGACACACGTTCACGTACACAAACATACATTCATATATTTATGTATATATTTAGAGGGAGAGTCTCCTTAGTGTCAGAGGTAATAGTAGAACCTGAAACTTTGTGAATACATGTATTTATACACCTCTCTGTGTTTGAGATACCACAGATTTCCATGTATACAGTCAGTTATTTGTCAGTTAATTACGGAGCTCAACTGAATCGAGCATAAAGCCACAGGTATGGAGCTGAGCTTAGCACAGCACAAGATCAAATATTTATATACTAGTTTGGAACAAGACTACATTGGTGGCGTGAATCGATATCACTACTCTGGCAAAGTGCTCTACGAACCGAACATGCTAATCATCGCGTCACATTTGGTGCCCCTTGACAATTGTTGGTCTCCACATGGACTTCAGCGGAACAAATATCATGTACAACAAACATGGCGGGCACCAAAAGATTGACCCTCAAACTGAGAATCATGCAACGTGCACATGAAAGAATCATGCCCAATCTCTCATGGAGAGATCATTTACAGCACTATATTAGAGAAAAGACAGGAATCCAAGATTTCATAGATATATTTACAACATATCAAATCGCAATGGGCTGGACATGTTGCAAGAATGGCAGACAACTGCTACACATCATTTCTCACAATGTTGATCCTCAATGATCATATGCGAAATTCTGGCCGACAGAAAGTAAGATGGCGTAACGAGCTAGATAAGTTCAGAAAGTACTAGCTCTGCTACCCCCATGATAGAGATATCTGTCGAATCTTGAGGGAGATGTGTTTCCAACGACGTCTGTTAAAAGGCTACTGATATTTATAAGGTATAACTGGGTTGGAATAAAGCCATAGATATGACGGTTGAACTTGCCACAGTAGTAATGGTAAGCTAGACGAATTTTGTATCTGTCGTGCCAAGGCAAGACGTATACCTCAGTTTAGTCTGACACAAGGTCAACATATCAGGGCACAGGGGACAAACTTGTTATCCTTTACATCAAACACCCAATTATAGATCTCTTTTTCTCTGTCTGCCTCTTTGTGTCTCTCTATATATTACTTTCTCTCACTCCACACTCAGTGCTGAATAAGTCAAGATTTGTGGGAAATTTAGTCCGTCAAAGACCCCCCCCCCAAAAAAGAAATCTAAGAATAAAAAAGATTTTTTCACAGATACACTCCTGTTTATTTCGACCTGTAAGTACTCAAAAGGGCATAGAACTCCATAGCCAGCTCCACATCAACCAACTACAGATATTTAACCCCTGTGGTCCAACAGAGCCAAGCCCTCATGTCGGAATACTCTCGCTACGGGGCGGAAGATCTCTATAGCAAGCGCACATCTGCCAGGAGAATGACACTCGTATCAAACCAATTGCCATGGAATCTTGTTCCTATCCATGTTACATTAATAGACCATAAGATGCCAACCCTTGGTTTAAAGGGTGGGGTTCAATCTCGGCAAGCTAGCCTTATCTTGAAAATCTATTGCTCAGGCTGGAGGAAAAAATCTGCATATAGCCCCCGTCCCGTTTATGGTCCAAATGCTTTCGTAATCTTTCTTAACCATCTCCGTTCGCGAAGCCAAGTCATTCATACACACACATATATATATATATATATATATATATATATATATATATATATATATATATATATATATATATATATATATATATATATATCAATACTTGAGGTTTTATGAACAGTAATCAGATAGCAAATTAACTGTATATCCTCCTTTAGCACTTACCATGAATTAAAGGATAATATCTGGTGTTTGAGTACTGCTGATGCACCCCTTATTTTGGAACCTGTGTACGTATTGATATGTATTTGTGATCATCCACTGTAATCCAGCTTGAGTGAATTGAAACACATATTCAGGGTGTTGCAATTTTATCATCCGCCAGTGTATTGTATTCATTTGAAAACAAATAGTTAATGTTGAAGTCCGTTCTTCTTTTTTTTCCATCTCAAACATATTACGTCTATCTCACTGAGCTGAATCAGTGTATTCTTTCTGCTGCAAAAAGCATCCTCTGTCTTACTAAAGCAAAACCAAGCTAGACTGACCAACCAACTTTGAAGTATAATAGTACAACTACTGTTTGTAGTTATGTTACACAACGGATACCGTGGGAACATTAAATCAGAAGAAAAAAATCAAACTTGAAGGATAATGTTTCAGGGTCTCTCAGCATTCCCCCCATCGTCCCGTTTGGTTATTTTCTAAAAGTATAAAGCACAACTGTCGTCCCCTTGGGGCAGTGAGCTGCACTACATAATAATACTTCAGCCAAATAAATATTCATATCATGTAGCTTGACTCTACATTTTTCAAAAGGATACAATGCTATTTATTATCTAATGGCTTTTAGTTGGCGAAGAAAAATTCGTAATAAATTGTTTACATTGTATATTTGGAACTTTACGTCGACATGAACGATCTTGCATAATGAAAGAAAAAAAGAGGCGATTACGGAAACTAGAATTAATAATTAAAACAAGTCTTCTCTAATGTCAACAGGAAAGACATGTATCCATTTTTTTACTCCTGCTTGTCTCATTGCCTGATATCTTGGCAAAATATCTCGTCACTGACGAACCACGATCGCTGAAGGAGAAAAAATTGGACATTTTGCCAACCGTTAGCTAACTTACATGCAGTGGTAGTTGAAAACTGTCACCCAATCCCCGTAATCAACCTACACATGGTCCAGTAAAACATACAATCTAATCCATTCTGGTTGTACACACTTTTAAGCAATCTTGTATTGCAGAAAAATCACTGTGGGTGTGTGATACATGAAATTTGTCGACTAGTAACCTTATTATAGATAATTACGAAAACAGTGAGAAGCTTCCACGGCCATAATCATGATACCATGAAGACAGTTTGCTTGCGTGCAACCGTGGTAGTGCAAATGACAGCTTTTCCAAGGGCGACCATTGGATAGCCTCGTTTCAGTCTAATTTCGTCTCCGTTTCGCCTCCGCTTTTCCGACTGACACAAAGTAGGAACTGTCCTCTAGAAAGACAAGGGAGAACGACACGAGAAGGAATTGGAGGGAAAAAAGCCGAAAGAATAAAGGATCACAGAAGAAGAAGAAGAAGAAGAAGAAGAAGAAGAAGAAGAAGAAGAAGAAGAAGAGAACGAGAGAACAAATTAGAGGGGGAAAAACCAAAAAGAGCAGAGGGAAAGAGAAGAAGGGGAAGAGGAAGAAAGAGCAGGAGTTCGTTGGAGGAGAATAAGGGAAGGGGAGAATAAGTTATAGCTACAGAAAGATAAGAAAACCACCAGAGAGAGAGAGAGAGAGAGAGAGAGAGAGAGAGAGAGAGAGAGAGAGAGAGAGAGAGAAAGAGAGAGAGAGAGAGAGAGAGAGAGTTGAAGAGAAAAAGGAGGAAAAGAAAAAGAAGGAAAAGAAAAAGAAGGAAAAGAAAAAGAAGAAAAAGTTGGGAGGTGAAGAGAGGGGAAAAAAAGATGAAAACGATAACAATAAATCAATATTATTATCAGTATCATTATTATTATCAACAACAACAACAACAATAATAATAATGATAATAATAATGATAATAATAATGAGAAGAAGAAGAAGAAGAAGAATAAGAAGAAGAAGAAGAAGAAAAGGAAGAAGAAGAAGAAAAGGAAGAAGAAGATGGGAGCAGAAGGAGAGATGCAAGGAAAGAGGAGAGAAAAAAGAAAACAATGGTTGCAAATAAATTCGGCGCAACTAAGTGGTGACCGCTGTCTCAATGAATGGTCAATATCAGCTCAGGTCCGTGCTCCGGCCAAACTGCTTCCGGCCATATACCACAGTCTCGTGTTGACGAATGTCATGCATTAACAGTGGCCATGAGGGGTAGGGTAGAGCGGCTGACGCATAAAAGTGTGTCGGAGACCTGTCAACCGTTTCTGCTTTTACCACTCACGGAACCATCTTTACAAAGACAGGTCTGGGTAGTGACTCAAAAGAAACCGTCATCTGACCAACGCCTTTTGGATAGTGTGCCATGGTAGGGGTGATTAATTGAAAGATTCGAAAAAGTAATGATCAATGAATACGTTAATTGTCTTGCCTTTTGTTTGGGTAGTGATAACAAAGAAAGTCTGAATTTTCTAAAGAATTTGCATGAATGATGGCAAAAACTGGGGATCATTTTAGCATAAAACTTTCACTGTAAATTGAGCCCTCAGTAAAACCTTGTTTGGGGGCTTAAAAAAAAGAAAAAAACACAACATTTTTTATACACATTATAAGGAATAAATGTTGAATATTCCAGCCCTCTAGCTAATTTGGCGCGTGATATACACATACACACATGAATATACATCGCCAACCAGCCGGACCAAATTGAAAACTGAAGAAACCTATTTTAACAGTTCTGGTGACAGTTCTGGTTGACTGTTTCTAATGTAGGCGATGGGGATGAAAATGGCTCGAAAGGCCAGTTCTACCGAGGCGGTCGGGAGATACGTTTACTCAATGGACAATGGGCACTAGGCGGAAAGCGCCTGTGCTCAACGGATGGAATTCGTGAGCCTAATTAACTTGTCAGTTGATCTCTGTTGCAACAGCGAACCGACTCGCTTTTCCCCCGCGCCTCTCCGTCACGTCTCCGACCCCACATTCCCCACCCCCACCCTCGATGGCCCATTGCGCTCATTCTTGGCCCAGCGCCTCGTATCTGTTTCTTGGTGCGTGCCACACGAAGAGAATTTTCCTTGGCGTTTAGAGAGCTCAAAAATCGACTGTCATGTAAGCTAAGAATGAGCTCGGAATGACAGTTTCTTTTTTTTTCGCTTCGTTCTCAACCAAACAAAAGCTTTTAAAGCACATACAACTCATTACCCGATGAGATTATTTGATTGAGCCGACCCCAATACATGAACCATCATCATCATCATCATCATTATCATCATCATCAACCTTTTTTCAAAATCATCATCATCATCATCATCATTGGCGAACTTTTAGCGTCCGTCGTTGGACACAGACCTCTCCCAAGATTCGTCAGAACTCTCTATTATGGACTTAGAGGGGCCAATATTTTCTGAACTTGTCTAATTCGGCACACCATCTAATTTTAACCGGCCATAGATTCGTATATGATCTTTGGGGATCTACGTTTTGCGTCATGATATCCGGCACTCGTCTGATATTTTCCCATCTTAGCCCGACCGTTGCCATTTTAACTTTCCAATTGATTCTATGTATCTGATTCCTATTTTTTTCTATAATATACTGCACTATCTCGTGATCTCGCCATGGGATGTTCATCATGATTCTATCTTGTGTTCGTCGCCGGGTTCTCAGTTCAAAAGTGATTCTTTTGATAGGGTTCCACGTTTCAGCTCCATGGGTGACTATTGGGAGGATGCATTCTTCATATACCATTCTTTGTAATACTACTAGTAGGATTTCCTTGTTCTTGAAGGTTGAGCAAACGTTTGCAAACCTTGAGTGATTCATTGTCTGATTTCTTCTTTTGAGGATTTCAGGATTTAGATTATTGAATTATCTTTATTACTGAAACATTATTTTCTCAAACCTTCTTCCTGTAATTATTATTCTCTGTTTGTTTGTTTTTTGAATTGTTGTCCCCATATTATAACAACGTCCTGGTCGTTATATCCTTCGGCCTTCTTCAGGAGCCAGTAGGAACTCTCTAAGGGATATCTTTTTAGAAACTGTCAAACAAATCTTATCACCAAAACTGCCAAGATAGTTTTATTTAGTTTTTAAGCTAGTCTGGCTGGTTATGTATGTTATCTTAACCACCCCCGAATATCTTTTTTTGTTGGGAGTTCAGTTTACAATGTAAATTTATGGTAAATCGATCCCTTATTGTGTCTAGCAGTTCATGCTTATTTCTTGAGAATTCAATCTTCTCTAGTGATTATTCATTGATCATCTCCTTTTCTTGTTTTTATTAGTCATCCCCAACATGATATGCCATTAACAAGGATTGGCCACGTGACAATTTCCACAGATATATAGTTTATTTCTCTTTGGTAATTCCTCCTTGGGATACTGTCTGTGCTTGTTCCACTGGACCAGAATATATGGAAATCAATGTCTGACCGCCAGGCGATACTCAACCAACGCTTATATCCTCCAGGGCGGAGAGTACGACGGCCTAAACGTTGTGACTACTACAACCAAGATGAGGACGACAGTTCGAATGAATAACTGCATATTAATGTTAATTCTTGATCTCAAAAATTTAGACGTTCCCCAGACGCATCCATGTTTATTCAAATTTCAACCAGTTCTCGACTTTACTCAGTGTAAGATATTTCCTTCAATGAAAAAAAAAAAACCCAGAAAACTATCTTCTAAAAGACCATCTGAAAATATTTGGTTGATGATTTACGAATATTACGTTATGGTTCGAATCAGTCATTTTTCGACGCCACACACACACACACACACACACACACACACACACATATATATATATATATATATATATATATATATATATATATTCCAAATGAATTCTAATTTGAATTTTAAATTGTAAATCTGAAATATATAAATGTGTAAAGTATCTGAAAATAGCATGTCGGAAAAACACTCAACACACAAATCAGGGGGATAAGAATGGAAATTACAGTTGCATCATCATCATCATCATCATCATCATCATCATCATCACTCTTTTAACGTCCGTTGTTGGACATAGACCTTCCCCAGGATTCACCACACTCCTCTACCATGGGCGATGCGAAGCCAGTACTTTCCGAATTTGTCTTGTTCACCTCTCCATTTTGTATTCTGTCGGCCTCGGTTTCACATGTGATCTGTGGGAATCCATGTTCTGAGTCGTGATGTCCATCAGTTGTCTGTTATTCTTGCAATATGGCCTTAAATTTAAGTTTTCTAGCATGATTCTCTCGTGTGTGCGTTGTATGCTTCTCAGTTGGCGGGTCTGTCTCTGGGTTCCATGCTTCAGATCAATGTTTCGTACAATGAATATCTGGATACACGTCCATAAACGACCGCAGCATCGGTTGTCTGTCATTCTTGCAACATAGCCTGCTCATTGCCATTTAATTTTTCTAATAGATCCCATGATGCCTCAGATCCCTGTTTTCATCCTTATATACTGTGCTGTTTTGTAATCTTTCTATGTATGGTTGGGCATGATTCTCTCATGTGCGCGTTATATGTTTCTCGGTTTGCAAGACTGCCTCGTGGTCAAGTTCCATGTGTCACCTCCCTGAGTGACTTTCGGGAGGATGCATTGGTTTTGCATTGGTTGTATACTCTTCTGACTATCGGGAGTATTACATTCGCATCATTAACCGATCCCAAAGAATCCATTCTTTGCAGGCAGAGTTACACCGGCCTGGAACAGCCTTAGTCAGCAAACTGCAAAAGCACAATCAATGAATGCTTTCAAAATGAAGCAAGCGGAGGATACGAAAAATAAGGTTTTGCTGTACAGCTACTACTTCTGATACTGCGTACTAAAACAATTAGTCAAGGGTCTGATTAGCTTTATCGGGTGAAAAAGGATCTACACCAAAGATAGCAAGCAAAGATAGCAAAACCCAAATAGACTTTACTATGCCTAAGCATGCTCTGAACCCAACTCTTCCATAAATGTAAACCCTTTCCTCCTACTCAGCTTCAAAATCGAAGCTAATGTTTCACCGTGAATATCCTGTCTTCTAAATGCATTGAACATGTTTTGATTGTATTTGTTCATAATTATTGATGTGACATTCATTGCATCTACATTAGTTTGTCCACGTCACTAAATATCCATATATCTTATAAAATGACGGTTCTTATTCTTATTCTTTCCAATGGCAAACCAAACATTCAATTTCGTCCAAGGAAATATCCCACGGAGAAAACACCTTCACGGGGCCCCAAAAACCGTTTAGGAATACCAGACCAAACATTCACTTTAACAGATTTGTAATTTCATAACAACTGGTATTTAGAAAAATCTTTCAAAAAACCGCATGAAAATTGTCAGGAGATAGGAGTTAATTTTTTTCCATGTTTTTGTCACGCTTCTTTGAAAGATGTTTCGTTATCAAATAGAATCTTGATTCACTGTTTCATAACACACTATCGGTGAAATGATTATAAATTGCTATATATTATATCTAAAACTCTATTTGAAATGACCTCCCGTTATTAAACGGTTGAATGTATCATTTGGCTAAGGCAACGTAAATAGAATAAACAATCTAAGAAAATGGGTCTGTTGTAGGAATCGAACCCGTGACCAAAGGCTAACTGCATCAAGGTAGCATTGCTCTAACTATTCAACTGGAACGTCATATCGTTTTCTGCTGCAGCACAACTTCCTTTGATTGATTATTCTGTTTACGTTGTCTACGCCAAATGATTCCTCGATTGTGAAATGACAACAACTCTCTGGGTCTGAACCGAAGGTTTCGATCCTACCTCGTGGTACTGGATGGGATAATGGATAGTCTATGGCCACATCGAAAGTTATAATACAACGAAACAGCTGTTTGTTAATGACTCAATAATTAATCATCATTATATATATATATATGTGTGTGTGTGTGTGTGTGTGTGTACCGTGATTATTGCAGTTATTTCGTTCAAGAATTTTCCGTACAATTCGAAATCGTACTTTTCAAAGTTTTCACATTGCATGGATGCGTTTTCTTTCATTGTTGATAGCATCTTTAATCTTTCCAACGTGCCTTAGAAAAAAATTCCTAGCTTTCTTCTACACGTCTTTCATGTTATTAGATTAAATAGATGTGTGAGCAGATAAGCATTTGCATTTGTGATTCGTAATTGATATCGTTTAGCTTACTTTTGGCTCAAGGCCAACAGTATAAAGAACCAAGTTAGGATCGAGCTCACTGCTCAATCGTAATTATCAGCAAGACTACCTTCATAATCATTCACCTACGGCAGGGCACCATATGTGTAAATGCATAAGATTGACGAAGATACTTCCATAGATATAAATAGAAAGATAAATAGCTATAAACGTAGCTAAATAAAACAATTCTATTTTTTGACAAAAAAGAAACTTAACTTCACTGTACGAGGTGAAATCCCTTGAAATTCCGATTGGGACCCCTTTATTTGAAGTCATGGAACCCAATCAGATGACCGCTCTCCCAATGATCAGAATGTATACAAATATTGCCTTCAATTTATGGTACATCGAAGCGAGCATTACTGTCTCTTTAAATTCTCGTAACGTGCTTTCTCCAGCCGGACATCAATGACCACTATGGCCATTTCATCGGACCACTCCCATGAAAATGATCGAGGTGGTGGGGAAGATGTCTATAAAATGCTGTCACTGAAGACAAATGGCGGAAGATAAAACGAGTCTCCCGGCGACGGTCACTCCTCGAAGCAGTTTGGCCAAAGCTTTGAAAAGCGTTCCTATGGAAACACACACACACACGTCCTTTTGAGTGGGCGTGTCTCCTGTAGACTTCGTTTCGTATTCTGGCTCAACTTTTGTAGGTATTGATATGGCTCGTATGATAAGAACGTTGTTTTTTTTTTTTTGTTGCTCCCCTCGATATTTGCACTAATTCAGTATCGTAGATTTTACAAGCATATTAAGCCTCTGTCTGTGCGTCTTTATATTTGACTGTGCTTATTATCAAACTCTTATTGAGTTTTGACCCTTTTTTCCCCAAGTAAGAACATTGACAATCTCCGTTTAAGACTAAAGAGTGAAAAGTTTAAAATGACGAATAGAGAGAGGAGGGGAAAAAGAGAGACAGATTCCATTCCTACGTCATCAGTGAACAAAAGAAAGATATGAAATAGAGCGAAAGAGAGAGAGAGAGAGAGAGAGAGAGAGAGAGACAGACAGACAGACAGACAGACAGACAGACAGAGAGAGACAGAGACAGAGACAGAGAAAGAGACAGGGACACAGAGAGAGACAGACAGACAGACAGAAATGAGGAAGGACTAAGAAAATGGACACCGGCTTTCAGGTAATATCACTAATTGACTTAAATTTTATCTAGAATTATCTAAATTTTCATGCTTTTCCCCCAGAATGATATCTAGATACTATTATATTAAAAAAAAAAAATTCTCAGTAAAAAGATGTTTTAATAAAAGCCAAAATATTTTTTAAAAAAATTAAAAGGGTTTTTCGGCATGGAGTTTGAGATTGAAGCAGACATTCTTGTTCTAGCAATATACAAATTCTTCTCCTGATCATATTTTGGGGGCATAAGCACACCACTTGGCACCATCTCCCAAGATTTTTTTCGAAGTGCTTTTTGGGGTACCTATGGTAATTTTGGACCAACAATACGCAAACCTAGTTCTGGTATTTTTTTTAAAGATAATTTTGTATACTATTTTTCTGATAATGTTGCAGATAATGAGTTCTGGTGCACGCATGGGCAACATTGATTCATTTATGCACAGTACATATATATATATATATATATATATATATATATATATATATATATATACATATATGTGTGTGTGTGCATGTGAATATGTTTTGTGTTAGCGATCATGTTTGTGTGAGTATGAGACAAAAAGAACAGTTGATCCAATCTTTTACCTCCGATCAAAAACTTTCTGCCAAGAGAATAGACATGTAGCCATTTCTCAGCCACACAGCAGTCTCCAATATATATATATATATATATATAT
This sequence comes from Thysanoteuthis rhombus, assembly GCA_963457665.1. Taxonomy (NCBI): domain Eukaryota; kingdom Metazoa; phylum Mollusca; class Cephalopoda; order Oegopsida; family Thysanoteuthidae; genus Thysanoteuthis; species Thysanoteuthis major. Next base: position 36,777,839 of record OY735228.1, on the reverse strand, counting down.
ATATATATATATATATATACAATACTGTCATCATCATAAGCCATTAAAAGTCAACTGCTGGAAAGAAGCCTTCCTCTTATCCTTCCCTGACGAACTACCATGTCTAAGCGGAAAACGTTCCTCTAACCCATCCTTCCACATGGAATCTTTTCTCACCGCATTTACTGTCGCATTGGCAGTTAGCTTACTGCTCCATCTGTTATCATCCTTTTTTTGCGTGCTCCACCCGTCTCCATTTCACTTTAATTCTTCGTACAATATCCTTCATCGTAGTGTTTTTCCTGATCCATATCGATCTTTTTCTATCTGTTAAAAGTTATTCCAGACATTGCTCTTTCCATGGATCTCTTTGCAGTTCCAAGTTGGTTTTCGGCTCGTTTATTTAGCTTTTGCATCGGTGAGGCATAGCTTGTATCCTGCATTCAGTTGTGTTCTTTACGATTTAAGCACATTGGTGCTCTTGAATATGTCTCTATTGATACCAAATGATTTCCGGTCGTGCGTTTTATTTCGCTTCCATTCACTTTATCATCCGTCCTGGGTAAATGCATACGTCAACCTCAATTAGACCCTCACCCTCTATTCATACAGTCTTTTGGGGATATCAGCATTGAACATTACTTTTGTCTTTGTCCTGTTCGTCTTTAAGCATACATTTTAATTTCCATATCTAGACCACTTGAGATTAGCTGATGACGTTTCCATGACGTCAGAAGCCTTACGAGAATTAAAAAAACACGTCGACCATATACGTGTATATGTGTGTGTTTGTTTGTGAATACGTATTTTATGTATATGTGTACGCGTACGTATGTGTTCTCGTGCAAGTTTTTATGTGTATGTGTGTGCATGTATAGAGCAGTTGATTGGCTACGTTACCTCCAAGCAGAAAAAAATATCTTCCTCAAATCAGGACAGAAAAAAAGATCTTTTTAAAATGAGAGTCACGTCTCGTTTGTGTACAAGATTTATAAATTGATTACGCTAAAAGTCTGTGTTTCTCTCGCAGACATAAGACTAATTAAATCGAACCTCGGATATGTAGAGTAAAAAAAAAAAAATTCCCAGGGGTAGCGTGTGCTTCGATTTTGATTATGATGGCCACTCAGCCTTCGCGCTGAGTTGAGCAAAAACATCTCTCTCTCTTCCCGTAGCAAGGTCGGCAAATGAAATTTTCGATGGCAAAGGCCGGACCTAATCGAATGATAAAACAAATGAGGTCGGTGTCGTTTGCTACTTCTGTTTCAATTCCAATTCACGAAGTCAATACTTAGCAAAGTAAACCAATGAATTCAAATACACAGCCAACTGAACCGGGCAGTTTGCTTATCGCTCTCTTGGCTTAAGGTTGTTAGCCTCCTTTTAAAGGGACCGGCATGCAATGAGAAAACTGTTGCATCGAATTCCATTTATTACATACATTTTAATATGTGCGTGTGTCTGTGTATTCCAGTGCTCCTGGCCGTACTCATTTGTCTACAAACTTGAACATTGACATCAGTCCTTCACTAAAGCTCTTTTAAAAAGTTGTTACTGATTGAAAAAAAAGAAGCTTTTTGTATTTTTTTGTTTTTTTAGAGGCCTCAGAGGTAGTAACGATGGAGCTGGACGACTGAACATTTAAAAATGTGCTTCTGTATATCTCCTAAAAACATTTTGTCTTCTTTGAATATTTCCCACCTCTAAATAGGTTTTTTAGTGGGGGTTCAGTTTACAATGAAGGTTCGTGCTGAATTGATCCCTTAGTTTGTGTCTGCCTGTTTTGAAAAAAAAGTATGATTTTTTTTTAATGAATAACAAAAGGTGAGGGATTTAATTTTTTCTTTGATCACTACTTTCTCCATGTTTAAAAAAAGTAATCACTCCTAAGACAGCATAGTGCCAAAAGTCGTTTGACACGGGGTGGTTTCTGTAAAGTGACTTCTTTTGTATTATATACTTTTGTTTTGTGCTCATATTGGTTGGTTTTTATAAGGTTTTGGTCGGCTATTCTTGTCATGCTACGACCCAAACTCACACACACACACACACACACACACACACACACACACACACACACACACACATATATATATATATATATATATATATATATGTACAAATGTATCATAATCCTTTGAAACTCTATTTGAAATGAGTCTCCCCCATTGTTACATGGCGAATTTTTGATTTTGTCTCTATAAATCCAGTTGATGAGACTAAGCTAGGGCTGTAAAAACTGAAATGATGTACATTAATTTCTTACATTCATTTATATTCATTGTTATGAATTCGTCATGTCATCAAATTTATAATGAACTACTTTATATAAAAAATCAGTTCGGAATTCATATGAATTTTAAATTCCTTCCAAAAATAATGTTCGGGACCTACTGATTTTGATAACAATAATTGTTGGATAACATAGCAAATTACTCTAATAAAAGGTTTCCTCTGTATTTGGGAAGCTTTAAAGTTGCTTCATATATATATATATATATATATATATATATATATATATATATATATATATATATATACATACATATATAGATATATACATATATATATATATATATATATATATATATATATATATATATATATATATATACGTAAATTAGAATTCTGACATTCGAGCTGAAAAGGTCACCTTGGCTAATAAATTATTACCGAACAAGGCACTATAAGAATTCTAATATTTGAGATTTGATTGTTATTTCTTGTTGGAAGTTTAATCCATAGTGGCTGGAAAGTGTAAGACTGGAAAGTCAGCAACTCATTGTGACTATAACATTAAGTGCAAGACTGCTACGGTTCACTGACGACATCCGGGATTTACGGGAAGCTGTCTCGCGTCTTAGCAAGTGTTATGTCCGTCCACGTGACGTTTTTGGCTGGTTCTATGACCACCTGATTGATAGATCCAAATGAATGATCAGCGTTCGGGCAAGTATATTTCATTAGGATTGACAGCTCCAGCAATCCAGCTCGACCCCTTGATCTCTCTTGGTTTAATCGTCACGACTCCAGAAGGAAGGAGAATAGACGGCGAATATAAAGTGAAGGAAGTAATCATGATAAAAGTAGATGCTGTTGCTATTGCTTTTATCTCGTAGCGATTATGGCAGAGAGAAAAGTACGAACGTAGGTTCACATAAACCGAGGAGTTTGTACAGCATAGTTAATAGAGAAGTAGTTATCCCTTAAAATTCGCGGTTTTTTTTCATTCGCGGTTTCTATAATAGGTGGTTCAATATTGAATAATCTCATAGGGTACGTTCACATGAACAGTGGAGTTTATACAGCTTAGTTGGGAGGGATATAGTTATCTATAGTTATCCCTTATCATTCGCAGGTTTTCCATTCGCTGGTATTCCATTCGCGGTTTTGATGATGGGTGATTCAGTCTCGAATAATCGAATGGGTTAGTTTCACATAAACGGAAGAATTTATACAGTGTGGTGAGTAGAGATAGAGTTATCCCTTACCATTGATAATAGGTGATTCAGTCTTGAATAATCTAATAGGGTAGGTTCACATAAACAGTGGAGTTTATACAGCTTAGTTAGTCAGGATATAGTTATCCCTTACCATTCGTGGGTTTTCCATTTGTGGGTATTCCATTCGTGGTTTTGATCATAAGTGGTTCAGTCTTTAATAATCTAATGGAGTAGGTTCACATAAACGGCGGAGTTTATACAGCGTAGATATTAGGGATATAGTTATCCCTTACCATTCGTGGGTTTTCCATTTGTGGGTATTCCATTCGTGGTTTTGATCATAAGTGGTTCAGTCTTTAATAATCTAATGGAGTAGGTTCACATAAACGGCGGAGTTTATACAGCGTAGATATTAGGGATATAGTTATCCCTTACCATTCGTGGGTTTTCCATTTGTGGGTATTCCATTCGTGGTTTTGATCATAAGTGGTTCAGTCTTTAATAATCTAATGGAGTAGGTTCACATAAACGGCGGAGTTTATACAGCGTAGATATTAGGGATATAGTTATCCCTTACCATTTGCAGGTTTTCCATTTGTGGGTTTGATAATAAGTGGTTCAGTACTGAATAATCTTATGGGAGTATTTTTAGATAACCTGCATTATAAATAATTTGCTCTACAGGAAAAAAAAACGTAAAAAAAGTTTAGGAAATCATAAATGCATATATATTTATCATATAAGTACTACGCACTTTTGACGAAGGTGTCACATGCCGATAAAAATGTGTGGGACGTGTAATCTATCAATTGCATCGTAAAAGTTTTCGTGTTATTAATGATCAGAAAAATGTAGGTAAACTATCAACTAAAAAGTATTTATGTTTATGGCTATATCACTTGTTTACATTCACGGACTGGTTTGTCGAACGGTGTTTCAGACAATAGTTTTTTTCTCCAATTTACTGTACTGAATGAAATTCATGGCTTTCGTCCAATAACAGTACTGTCATATTAAATGCTTTATCATATTCATGTATTCATTTGGAAATTTACAAATTTGGATTGGTGAATTTTTTCTTTAATGCTTAAAGGTTCATGGTACAAAATGTGTGTTTTGGGGGGGATCAAAAAAGTTTGGGTACAGGAGAGGAGTTAACAAAAATTATTTGTAGATATATTATGCATCATAACCCCTGGGGCTCCTTGCCCTATCCCTGAGAATGACAAGCGATAACTGTATTTCTGTTTGCAGCTTTCTTGATACCGAGGAGATTCTATTGGCTTGTTGAGAAAGATAGATGTTTGATTCTACCAGGAGAAACAGAAGAGATCCAGGTAACCGAATCAACTGGAAACAATGACAAAAAATGGGAAGTTTTTTATGGTTCGATCCTAATCAATGGTACCGTACAATAATTAAGAACTAACTGAACCTATGGGAAGACCACAGGTCTTGCTACTAAGATATCATTATTTCTACAAATGTATTTCTGAAATTAAAGTACAGAATTTCGAGCAATTTACTACGTATAGAATGTTTCCATATTAACTATAATAACATAGAAGGGACAATGAAACTAATATATTATGATTATTGATTACTCCAGACCTATGAGTATGTAGTGATGAATGATTGACAGTCGTAGTGAAGGTCGTGTCCCTTTGACCCCTATTCAGACACTCTCTCTCATCCTAATCTTCGTTTATTACATTACCAGGGACAAGAAAGCGTATCAACTATACATATAGATACGCAGAATATAATTAGGAATGTTGAATATTATATGTTTACATTTGTAACCCTGGTCTTGACGGAATATATATCCCTTAAAAATAATGAAGATCGATTTTCTTTCAGCATAATTTTAATCAGTGAAAATCGGAATTTTCTCTACGGTAAAAAGAATCAGGTCTGGTTAGTCACTCAATAGAAACTGTCAGACAACCAACATCTTCTGACAGAATGTTGTGTTTGGGGTAATCAATTAGAAAAATTAGAAAAGTCAGAAAAGGGTTGACCAGAGAATGAGTTATTCTGTCAATTTTTACTGGGCAATGATCCTTAAATAATTCAGAATTTTTAGAAAACAAGCGGACGCAAAAGAATCGACAATTTAGCATAGACTTACATTGCAAGGTGACTCCCCACTAAAAATCTATTTTTGGGCGAATTCAAGTTTATCTAAACATAATAAGGAGTTAATGTTTGAATGTTCAGCTCTCAAGCTCGATTGGTGTGACCCGTACACGTGAGGAGTATAAGCAGACACAAATGAGGGATCAACTCAGCACGAAGTTGTATTGTAAATCAATCCCCCCCCCTATTATCGAGGGGAGAAAAAAAGAAACTTTAGTGACATAATCAAGAGTAAATGTTGCAAACTTCAGACCTCCAGATACGCGTGATACATACATACATACATACATAGTTAGTCAGCGAACCAGATAACCTTGAAAACTGGGAGAAACCTATTTTGGCAGTTTTGGTGACAGTTTTAGTTGACAGTTTCTAATAATGGTTTCAATCAATTTCTGCATGCCATCGTATATCGAGAGTCTACCAATAAGTACGTCGGATATTTCTCGCGTGTTTCCTTTTCTTAATAATTATCTCAAGTCAATTGAATGCAAGCAAACGGCGCCAAATTGACTGGTGACGGCAAAGCGCGCGAAAAATAGACCATCAATTCTGACTGATCAAAGTTTTGTTATGCCGGAAGTTAAAGAAGAAAAGCTTCTTTTGTGTCGCCATTGGCGTTAGGGAAACTGGAAATGAATAGTTCTGTCAAACGAAAGAGAGAAAAAGGTGGAAGGGAGAGAAATATGGAGAAATTGGGGTTTTATCTATCTTAACTGATAGAAGATAAATCGGAAACACTCTGCATATGTGTTTCAAGATACTCGAGACTGAACGTACAGGTTGTATTGACAGTATTACCGCGAATGATCACTTATAGAGGTCAGTACGTACGAGGGATCCCCAATAATGAATATATCAGGAGTACTAAGTGTTGTGTTATGAACTACTGAAGAAATAGACGCAGCAGCTTAAAGGTAGGATATGAGATTTGCATGTTCGCAGTCAAGGCGAAAAGTTATAAAAAAAGAAAAAGAAGAAAAAGAACATGGCGTATTTACAATTTACGGTCTTGTTTATTTCTCGTTTTCTCAACCTCAGGGCCCTGCAGCGTAAGAATGATGTCAGAAAAGGAAGCTGTAGATGCAAGGTACACAGCGAGGAAAAACTGACAGAGGGCGGGTAAAGTAGGGTAGGGTGCGAGAGAAAAGTGGACCCTTCCTCTCAGTTCGGTCGAAGGGTTAAGGCAACAGTAGTTACTATGACTCTGTGTTCTCTCTTGTCCCCAGTCTCTGTACGGCCTTTTATGAGGAAAGGTCCCTGGATAAGGTGTAGATAACGTACGTCGTATGATCAAGTCAATTAAGCCATGGACATGAACAATTGTTGTTTCTGGCGAGGAACATCACTCTTGGACAATCGTTTCGTCAGAAAAGATTTGTGGGTCAGCAAAAACCCTGATCATTTTCTCAAGTACCCGTCTTCATAACCCAGATTGTTCTCCGGCGACAGACAACACTTGAATTCTGCGAAAACGTTTATCATTCCATAAGGACCTGTCATCGTTGACCACTGTGAATCCGTGCAATGCTCAGCTGCATTCTCCAATATCTGCCAACCCTTTTTTTCAAAAATATATGTCAACATATTTATTTTCCCCCTGTTAACACCTTTGCATCTGTATAAATAAGTCCCCCGTTGCATCCGATATTTACATAGCGGATTACCGTAGTAATCCCAAGCTACAACTGAATTTACATTTTAGAGACAGTAATAAACATGCAGTAGTTGTGGAAATAGTTAAACTTAATTAACAGCCAAATCAGTCCGACTTTTCAGTTTCAACAGCATTTCTTAAAGAAATCAATTTTTCTTCCATTGGGAAATATGAATGTTCATTCCCAAGATAGAAAAATCGAAACCGGAAGGTAGAAAATGGAACTTGGTCGGTGGCAGAAGTCTTTGAAAATGTCTGTCTATGCACACCAAAATCAGTGTACAAGCAGCATGAATCATACACACTGTTTTGGGACAAATTCACAGTTCATCTCTGAAGAAGAAATTCGAGAGGTGTGAAGAGATCGTTTATATCTTTTTCAAATTCAGAATATCTGTGTGTAAAGAAAAAGCCTCAAAATAATCGCATGGAAAGAGGCATGGTCCATACATGCCCTTTCCCGGGAGCAGAAGCTACCCCTTCTCCGATAGTTCTTGGGTGCAAAGTAAATTTTTATCTCTTCCCTCTGGCCGTCAATCATGATCTCAACTGTTCAGTTGACACATTTAATCGGCAACATAAGTGCACCCTTATTTTCATTTACGTGCGCTGGTTCCAAACTAAAGGATGTATCAACAGTACTAAGTCTCTACATTAATACACTTTATATCCTTCCTGAACGTTAAGACAGATTTGTGCTCTGGAGCTCAGATGCAGAAAATGCAATGGTGGGAATGTCACTACGTCATAAAATGACTGAAGAGCTTGAAAAATTTCTCAGAATATCAGCAGGCCTCGAGCATGCTCATACTTTACCCAGATCGAATACGACATCATTCTACAGGGTGTTGCAATTCTATTTCCAGTCAGTGAATACATGTATCTAGCTAGCTGACTTTTGTGGATTATGAGAAAGTATTCGACTCCGTGAACCGAGGATCGAACTCATCATACTGGTCAACAGTACACGAAGAGAGCTCGCTGAATCTCATTCGATAATACGTGCTAGAGAGAGAGAGAGAGAGATAGATAGAGAGAGAGAGAGAGAGAGAGAGAGAGAGAGAGAGGGGGGTAGAGTAGTGAACCAAAATAGCGTACTGAAACAACTAGAAAAACAACAGGAATTGTATAAATTACGACAGTGTGTATTATCTCTTTCCTCCTCCCAACAACCACCAATCACATTTGCGTGCCAATCCATTGGAGGAGAATGAAGACTGGCCTGTCTTGCTCAGGCGTCAGTCCATTATTTACGAACTGCCCCATATTTCAAGTTTAAGCATTTGCCCAATCAACAATACAAAACAATATACGAACACGAACGGAGTCTCTCCCTCTATCCCCTTCACCTATAAATACATGAACATGTCTGCACACATTAATACGAATACTGTTATATATATATATATATATATATATATATATATATATATATATATATATATATATATATATATATGAAAGGATGAATTGCTTGGCTTTGCTGGTGTAGACAGAGATAAAACCTAGATAACGTGGATTAAAAGAAATGAATTAAAATAGATGAATAAATAGATCAAGAAAAACAGAGATGAAAATGAATAGATAGATAGATATGAACAAACAAAAATGCGACTTTGATGGAGTTAAGAACAACCAAGAAGTCGTATAATAGGATTTGACAAAAACATCATTCACCTGTTTTTTTTTAAAATTTGGGCTTCGTCAGATTTCCAGCGTTTAATATTCAGGTCAATTATTCCTCTTTTTAGATTTCATGTTCCTTTATTTATTCACCTGTAGACAGCATAGCTGTGTGGTATTTATCTATGATGAAATCACTACGAATTAAGTTCAAAATTACGACGCAACATGACCCCATAAAAAGAAACCCTGTTTCGACACTAAAAAGTCCCGGATTTTCCCCAAATTCTTCTTGCATCAACCTGTATGTATATTCATACTATTTTACTATACACACATTCTCCAACACTTACACCCACGAACATGTACAGACACCTTGAATGCTTAAATGAAATCGATTCCTTCAAAATACGGTTTTTGGTTATGTTTTATCAACATTCTCACAGTCACCAAGTCTCATTTGCACGGTATCCCCAGATTATCATGTGGTATCAAAATAAATGGCCATACACTTCCTCCTTCAATGATGGCCTATTCTAAACAATATGTTTATCACGTGACCAAATCATTGAATAAAAATCGGTTCATTGTCTTTGACAAGGCAAGAAGTGTCAAGTTGATACTTTAGAGTTGAGCCTACCATATCCGCAAAATGTATGCATAAATTTCATTGTCACTTCAAACAAAAGCGAATAATTGAGAAACTTGGTTTATCAACTTAAATATCCTTTAAGGAAACTGCTATTCTGTGATGGCATCTGCAACAGATATGGACGGTGACGTGGAAAGTCAATCAATCGATTGATTCCAGTAAAATCCAAGGACATTTTAGTGTAGAAAGTCTGATGGATACGCTTTATGACAGGGGCAGCAGGTAGAAGAAGAAATTTTATGAGTCAACCCCACCGAACGACCGGCTCTCAGACAAAGGAATATAAGAGAAAAACCGTAATCCAGAATGAAGCCTTCGATCCATATTTCAATCATATCATTATATACATATATATTGAAAATATATGCAACAATTTTATCTTCATTGTCTCTTGTCAAACCATATTTCCACACTTCTGATATATATATATATATATATATATATATATATATATATATATATATATATATGGAGAGAAAGGGAGACAGCGCGGGAGAAAGATATTCTCAGTTTTATCGTCACTGATAAGTTTCACACCATTGCAATCGAAGAGCATCTTTTTTTCTGTTTCTTTTTTGACTTTATATGTATTGCTCTGTTTTTTTTTTGTTGTTTTTGTTATCATGGGGGTATTTTTCTCATTTTTTGCACTTGCCTTCTCTCCCCCTTCCTCTGTGTGAATGTAGACCCTTTGTTCAGGTTGATGCTTAATTGGTCTGTGCTGTTTTCTTGATGGATATATATTTTTTGTTGAATGCAATCTTGGAGACTGTTGTTAGGTTCTGTTATTTTAAGGACGTGGACGACGGAGGTGATTTTCGGTTGGTATTTTGAGTTTGAGTGAACTTTCGGGGGGGGGGGGGGGGTTGAGTTTACGTTAATGATGTGGAATACTTTTTTAATGTCCCCTTTCTTCTTCTTCTTCTTCTTCTTCTTCTTCTTCTTCTTCTTCTTCTTCTTCTTCTTCTTCTTTATTCCCATGATTTTCCGTTTGATACAATAATTTTCAAAGCCTTTCACCTGAGACCTAGAGTGAGCGAAGGTTTTTCTTTGGTTATTGAGCATCGTTTCCTTTTTCCTCACCCCCTTTTTAAAAATTCCTCAATCCCCCTTTCCTTATATTTCTTTTCTCTTTTTCATTCGTTTTCCTCCTACCCAGTGAGTGCAAACAAGTATATAGATTTGAAAACGATAAAAAAAAGTCGATTGAAACAAATACGAAATTCAAGAAACACTAGATCTGGTGAGCTGGGTAAAAGGTTTAGGCAGGAGATAATTGAATTGAGAGAGGTTTTTTTTCTAAATTATAAGAGCAGTGCTCATCAGCATGATCTTTTGTATATCAGATGAAGATGGATTTCTTGGTATTTTTTTTAAGGTGCACATCAGTGTTTTCCTTATTTATTCCTAGGGATTTTATCACTATTGGGGGAGTTGCTGTGTTTGAATGCTACATTCTTACAATTTCTATTTCATTTCTTTTTATTCTGCTATTATTATTATTATTATTATTATTATTATTATTATTATTATTATTATTTGGAATCTCACACCGGTTGCCTGGTGGTAACCGCTGGAGTTTGAGTGACAGCAAGTCTCCTCAAGTCTCCAGCCCTCCTCCCCCCCAGTACTCATAGGTCGCAGTAATTCTACGATTTACAGTTTCACACCGGTTGCCCAGTGGTTATCGCTGAAGGCTGAGAGACAATAAGTCTCTTCAGGTCTTCAGCTAACGTCTCCTCTCTCTTTCGCATATCATGACAGAGCTACAATTGGTTGCAGTACTTATATCTCTAGCACCTTCCTCAGTATCCGTGCAGTTCCCAGTAGCGCTGTGGTCTGTACGGTCTCTATCCTCCCCCTAATCCCGATCTCCTCCAGTCTCTCCCTCAGCGTTTTGGGGACAGTTCCTAGTGCGCCCACTATGACCGGTACTACCCTGGTTTTCATGTTCCACATTATTATTATTATTATTATTATTATTATTATTATTATTATTATTATTATTATTATTATTATATTGATGCAGCTATTGTTATTTCATGAATGTCTTCATTGTTATTTTGGTACGTAATTTAAATTAGGTATTTGTTCTACATTGAATTATACATTAATTCAAGTATATATATATATATGTATGAATGAACATGTGATCGTAAAAATTGTATGATTCTGATCCAGTTCGTCGCTGTATGCACGAATAGTCTTCATCTTTCACTCTCTGTCACTGTTTCTGTCTTTCTCTCCGAGTATGTGCTCGTCCTATCTCACTCTATACCTTTCTCTCTCGCTCTCTCTCTCTCTCTCTCTCTCCAGAAGTTTCATAAAAATAACTTCGCTGATTTTCAAAACAAAAGCTTTTATCTAACAATCTGAAAATGCCAAAATGTTTTTTTTTCTGCGAAAAATGGAATTTTCAAAAAAAGAAAAAAAAAACAAAAACAAAAAAAAAGTGTTTATCTCACAATCTAAAAAGTGCAAAAATATTCCACTATGAAAATCGAAATTTGGTGGATCTGCCATTACCAGACTTTGAAGTTTTTTTTTACTCTTTTTCCAACATGAAATTTATCTGATTCGCAATTTTTTCTTTTGGGATATTTGGCGAGTGCGAATCAAAATAATTTTTTCTCTCACATTTTTCGTATTCATTTCATGATTTAAGATGACCCAGACACGTCCATTAACATCCGTGTCAGGACACTAACTTATCATTGATGTCAGAAGATGTCAGAGCCTCTTAATACCTTTCAGGACTTCGGCATCTTCCATGAAAGTACTGTCATTGTCTGAATAACTATAATTGGTTATTCCTGGAAATGAGTAAGTAATTGTGTGAATCTCCCCCAGCATCAGATACCTTAAACGGCAACATTACATATTAGTGAGTGAGCCATAACTGAGAATTAACCATGTTCGATAATATGATGCAAGCAGTTCAAATAAAATCTTTAGCTAAGCGATCTCCAGATTCATGGTCGTCTGTTTAAAAAATAACAAAAAAAAAACCCGGATCAAATTATATAATTTATATGATATATCTATATATAATCCTGAAAAAGAAAAAAGAGACCGGTTTTAATACTCCCGAAACAGGGCTACAGTGAAACAACGGATGAACCCTGAAATAGGGAATAAAATCACATATACAATCATATATCTAAATTACATGCACGGGGATCCTAAATTTATTTAGAAATACCTTAAAAAACACGTCGTACCCAATAATCCTAAAAAGAAGAGTATACAACCAATGCATTCTCCCGATAGTCACTTATGGAGCTGAAACATGGAACCTAACCAAGGAACAGACCTGCAAACTGAGAAGTATACAACGTGCACATGAGAGAATCATGCTCAACCTTACATGGAGAGACCACAAGACAGCACAGTATATAAGGAAGAAAACGGGTGTCTGTGACATCATAGAAAATATTAAAAAACTCAAATGGCAATCACAGAGATCACATAGGAAACTGTGGCCGATAGAATACAAGATAGAGAGATGAACTGGACAAATTTAGAAAACACTGGCACTGCAACGCCCACGATAGAGAAGTGTGATGAATCCTTGGGAAGGTCTATGTCCAACGACAGACATTAAAAGACTAATGATGAAATAACAGTGATTGAATAAAAGACAACTAGCATCACACACACACACACACACAGACACATATATATAGGGTATTTAGAGGGAACCCTTTCGTTTAAACAAGTTTTATTGGACATTATGGACATTTTTGTGAGTTTATTTTTCTAGTAAGTTTTGTCAAGTTTTCTGATGTTGGTATTTGTAGCCAATCCAAAGAAGTATATATATATATATATATATATATATATATATATATATATATATGAATTAATGTATACATATACATTTAAAACTATATATATATATATATATATATATATGCGTGTGTGTGTGTCTATGAATGTATGTATTTTGAAATATACCAATTTTGTGCATGCAAATTCATGTACAAATACAATATTGATATCATGCACACAAACACGCAACTTAAGACAAATGTACCTACCACTATCACACGTATATGCATTGCCAAGGAAACACATTCATGTACACAGGCGTGTCTATTAAACTGAGATGAATGCTCCTCAGAGAAGGAAATCGTCCCTGCTTTGACTTGTCATGAAAAGAAAGAAGAGATGGAGAAACATTGCCGTTAAGTAAAAGTGGGTTACCGGAAGTAGGTCTTGTGAAACGGAAAGGCCGGTCTCTGAGCTCTCGAAAATTTTCAGGCCAATAGATCTGTTGACTCCTCAGAAGGAGTTTGAGAGAAATTTATGACGTCAATCATGTGATATGATATGGAATTCAGGTCTCTTACCTTGAGCTCATAAATCTTTTTTCTTCTTCTTCTTCTTCTTCTTCTTCTTCTTCTTCTTCTTCTTCTTCTTCTTTATATTTCCTCATTCTTTCTCTTTTTCTCGGAAGATTTGTTTTGTTTTGTTTCGTAATGTCGGACTTCAATTCTATTACCTTTTTTTCCTATTCTTTAGTCTCTTTTTCACCTCTCATTGCTTCTTCTTCTCCTTCTACTTCTCCATCTGAACATCTTTCCTCATTATTTATTTTCTTGCTCCCCTTTTTTTTTTTCTTCTTCTTCTTCTTTTTCTTCTTCTTCTTCTTCTTCTTCTTCTTTTTCTTCTTCTTCTTTTTCTTCTTCTTCTTCTTCTTCTTCTTCTTCTTCTTCTTCTTCTTCTTCTTCGAAACTGTCAACTAAAACGGTCTGTAAAACTTTCCACACAAGTTTTTTTCAGTTTTCAGATTAGTCTGGATGGTATTTTACGTATGACTCGTACATGCAGCACAAGAAGAGCTAGAGAGCTGAAATTTTGAACATTTACTCCACTTTATGTCTCATTTCTTCTCAACTTTCCCTCCTAATATTTCTGTTCAGAGAGAGTTCAGTTAGCAATGTAAGTTCAATCTAAAAAAAATTGTTTCAGCTTATCTTTAAAAAAAAAAATCGGACTCTTTTGGAGATCACTATCCAACGAAAGACGAGAGGAGTACTCTATTCATCGATCACATACTTCTACGATTTTTCTAGTTGATTAACCAAAACACGACATGCTGCCAAGAGATGTTGGTTGCTTGGTGTTTTTATGGAGAGACTAACCAGCCAATCCCGATAGTCACCTATGGAGCTGAGACATGGAACCTAACCAAGAGATAGAACCAAAAAATAGAGAACCATGCGAGGTTCACATGAAAAAAATTATGCTCAACCTCATGTGGAGAGAACATAAGACAGTATAATATACCCGGGAGAAGACAGGAGTCAGGGACATCATAGAATCCATTAAACGAACCACATGGCAATGGGCTGGCCATATAGCTAAAATTGCAAACAACTGATGGACATTGTGACTAACGACATGGATCACTAGAGATCACATGCGTAACCAAAGCCGACGGAGTATTAGATGGAGAGAAGACTTAGACAAATTCAGAAAGTATTGGCTCTGCAACGCCCACGATAGAGAAGTGTGGCGAATCCTGGAGAGGTGTATGTCCAACAACGGTATTTTTTTTGCACCAGCTCGTGTCTGATACCCCGCCTAGAATCGCGTCTTGGCTTTATTAGACTTGCACATAGCAACCAAATAATATATAAAAGATGAACTATACACAGAATGATGATTTTGGAAGACAGTTATTGAAAAGAGAATCTTTTTTTGGCCATGGTCACGTAGTTTCGAGTGTATTTTACAATTAAAACCCTCATAATTAGGAATTCACGTTTCCAACTACTGATCACGTCATATGAACGGACTAATGACCAAATACATCGCGGTTAAAATGATAGTGGACTGGTCTGAGACCTCAAAAATAGTTATCTGCTTAGCAGGTTCAAGAAAATTGAAGAGAAAGGAGATTATGTTGAAAAATGAACATTTATTTTTTAAAGTACATGATTTTCTCATCATTACGCTATGAAATTATTGATGTACTTACGTATATGTATATCAGTAAATTGAACAGTTTATATCCGACAGGATGTGATAATCATAAAGACATTTTCAGCGGGAACTATATCGTGTTCAGCACGTTGTTACCAAGTAGCAAATCGAACAGCACCATATTATGCAAATGAATAAAGAAATGAAAGTCGTGCAGAATTATAACCTACGTCCTCAAGGATGCAACCTAAACGCGGCTCTGCTCTTGACATCTTTTTTTTCTATAATTTGTTCAATAATTATCAAAGTTCAAAGTATAAGTATGAATTTGATTCATAGCGTATTCTAGGGAAAAATTGACTTTCGTCATTCCTGAGACAGAAAAATACACACTTGATCTCCAGACACAAAAAACTAAATAAAAGTCAACTCAACAAATATATATATATATATATATATATATATATATATATATATATATATATATATATATATATATATATATATATATATACTGAAGAAAATCACATGAATTATATTAACAGATACTGTGAAATAATTGATTAAATTGACATTTTGAATAATCCATTTTAATGTATTTAATGTTTAAAGCTGTAAAGCTCTATACACTGTATACACACAGAGTGTATATATATATATATATATATATATATATATATATATAGAGAGAGAGAGAGAGAGAGAGAGAGAAGAGAAAGAGAGAGAGAAATATATAGATTGATGAATAGATGGATTTAGATATAGATACTTTCTGCTATAAACCGGTTTTCCTTCTGTTTTTTGGCGCAACTCTCCAACCTCATTTCTTCCCAACCACCCTTTCTTGTTCTCTTCACCTATACTCACTCACTAATTACCGAGCCTCCCTCCATTAAGCTGAATCAGCATGTAGGTACATGTGTGAATTTGGTGACATACTTCAATGATGAAATCCAGATCGCACGGATTGGGAGAGAAGAATGATTTCAATGCAAGGTGTGACACTAACCTTCTTCCCCCCCATTTCATAAAGCCTCTTCCTCTTCGTCTTTTGCCCATAGCCATAACCATGATGAAAAAAATAACGTGAGGAGGAATCGACGACATCGTGGTTAAATGCAACGGAAATCAAACATTCCGCTAAAAGGGAAAAATTAGTAAAGGTAAAATAAAACAGGTCTGGTTAGTCACCCAATAGAAACTCTCCTACAAACAACGTCTTTTGGTAGCAAACTGCGTTAGGGTGATCAATTAGAAAAAAATGGATGATCAATTAAATATCAATGAGTTATTTCGCTCAATGTTTTGTTGGGCAGTGATCACTAGAAATATCTGAATTTTTGAAAATTGAACGGGCATAAAATAATGAGCAATTTAGCAGAGACTTACATTGCAAACTGACCCCCCACTAAAAAATAAATTCAATTTATTCAATAGATTAAAATTTTTCTAAAGTTAAGGAGTAAATGTTTAAATGTTCGACTCTCTAGATCGATTGGTGTGACCTGGACGCATAATGCATACACACATAGTCAGCCAGCCAGCCAGAAAACTGAAGAAACCCATGTTGACAGTTTGTTGAGAGTCGTGGTTGACGGTTTCCAATTAAAAAAAAATGAAATAGCAAAGCAAAGTTCTGTGTCAGCATCAGCAAGCATTCTGAATACCAGGGATTTTCTGAATTTTTGCAACATTGGGGGAGGCTCGGAAATATCAAAATTCAGCAGAATGCAGAAAAGGAAAAAAATGATCAATTAAAAGATTTGAAATGATGGAACGCGAATTCAAAGAAAATGAGTTCTGGTGGAGACAAGTCAGAATCTAGAAAAACAATGGACAAACGCAAAATAATCTCGCCATGGTACCACAGCGTACAATGGAAGAACTGTAGTGTCGAAAAGTCATGTAAATAAATTCCTTTCAAGAATAAATATGGTCAGAATGAATTCTATTTATGACATCATTGGCGTTTAAAATATCGAAAAATCTGTAAAAGACATCTAGAAATATGTGGATCCTGGAGGATCTTTATGCAATTATTTTAATGACAATGAAACCCCCGAAAGGTCAAAAAGCCTATTTAAAAAAAAAAAGAATTAGGAAGGGATTTAGAGAAATAGTGATGCCATTTTTCAAGTCTGTAGACAAAATAGTATGGCCTGAAGTTCTGGAGCAAACAAACAAACACAAACTGACACATGCACATACAAAAAAAAGATAGAGTTCTCAGCCAACTGTGATGGCTACGATTGTTCAACTTGCAATCAGTCAAAGAACACATATCTCTGCCAACGTCACACACTGAGTAAAAGTGAATTAAATTCTTTTCATATATAGCTACAGATGATATTTGGGACTATCTTCTTTATATATGAAAAAGTTTATTTCAATCTAAAACAAATAGTTTGATCAGACCCCAAATGTAATCAATTCTTGCTTAGCCCCTGGCTCACTAGTCAACATGGCTCTATTGAAATTCATGGATAATCTTTGGAGATATTGGGTGAACAGACAGACAGACAGACATGAATAGATACTTTTACCATTTCTAAGCTCGTTGGCAGAGGTAAAGAACGCATCGAAATTCACATGAAGGTAGATAACGAGTCAGAAGAAGAGGAAGTGTCATGCAGAGAGATTTACGAAACTTTGTTTAGTCTTATAAAGTGGTCTCCAAACAGTTACTACTTGAAAAAGCCTTTTAAGATTTTGTAGGGATAAAACAACCTCCCCTTCTGCGTATATCTAAATATGTATTTGACAACTGGATTTTGGCCATGTGAATGGTTTTATCTGAAGGTGTATATACCCAAATAGAAAATACACACTCAAATGCAGAATTAGGAATGAAGCTTATTAAAAGAAAATAGACTTATGAACGACTACTGATAGAACAGCAACCGTGTCCCGTAAATAATCGTAAATAGTAATTTTTTTTTAATTAAAAAGGCCGTATGTTGGTAATTCTTTTTTCATGAAAGATAGTGTGGTTAAAGAAATGAAATGAAGACATCAAAATGCTGCGAAAAAATCGTTCATGAAATAAACAACTATTATGTATAATGCAAATATGTCACTTTGTTTCGCCTGACCCTTGGATAGGTCACGCAGATCCCTGGTGTTCCGTGGAACAAGGTTTGAATAGCAATAATTTCGAATCAAAATTCAATTGATAACTGCGTGTAAGGGTGCAGACTTATTGGTTCATCTCGTTATAAACACACACACACACACACACATATATATACACACACACACACACATATATATACACACACACACACACACACACACACACATATATATATATATATATATATATATATATATATATATATATATATATATATAAACATGATACTTAACCTATCGGATAAATTACAGTCGCCACTGTATTCTCACATGCATTCATTCGGATGCGCACTGTAAAGTTATGCATACATCTGTTTATATATTTAAACCTGAATAATAAATGCTATCAGAGTACAGAAGTTAGATAAAACGATTGGGTAGATATGAATGGACGTAGATTCTCGTTAAGATTTATAGATTTTATGAGATAGGTTGATAATAGATACGAACCAACAGGCAGATATACTGTTATATAAATATTAGTATGTACAACGTAAACTGACAGATTGCCAATTCGTGATTTGTTGCTATCAAGATAGATTTCAGCAAGCGTGGTGTATTAGAAACCGTCAACCAGAACTGTCAACACAGTTTTCTTCAGTATATGAGTTGGCCTGTCTATTTGAGTGTCTGGCTGGTTATTTATGTATGTATGGGTCACGCGCGCTGGCTGCACCAGTAGAGCTTTTACGTGTTTTGAAAACTGAATGATTTTTTTCGGAGGGGGGGGGGCAATTTGCACTGTTAGATCATGCTAAATTGGTCTCTTATTTTGTGCTCGGCTTGTCTTTTTTTAAATTTTTATTGTGGACCTGTATCAGTATGTTGCAAAAGACAATGCATCCTCCCAATAGTCGCTTATGGAGCTGAAACATGGAACTTAACCAAGAGACAGATCCGCATATTGAGAAGTATGCAACGTGCACATGAGAAAAATCGTGCTGGGCCTCACATGGAGAGACCACAAGACAGTACAGTACATCCGAGAAAAGACAAGAGTCAGGAACATTATAGAATCCATTAAAAAGCTCAAATGGCAGTGGGCTGGCCATGTTGCACGATGGACATTGCAACTCATGACATGGATCCCCCAAGATCACATGCGGGATTGAGGCCGGAAGAATATTAGATGGAGAGACGAGCTAGACAAATTCAGACAGTGCTTACTCTGCAACGCCCATGATAGAGAAGTGTGACGAATCCTGGGGAAGGTCTATGTCTAACGACGGACGTTGAAAGATTGATGATGATGATGATGATTCTGTAGAAGACATTGACCGCCTGATGGTTTCCGTTGAGTGATCAACATTAATTTGTTATATCATATGGCATTCCACAGTTGTGCTTATCCTTTCCAATGGTCAATCAATCTTGTTTTTCACTCTTTGAAATATGTTGTCAATGGAGCCAGCGAGACTACCCCCTTTTTGTGAGTTCCAAATCGACTCAACAACAGAGAGAATTGCCAACAGGTCTAGTTAGTCATTTCATAGAAATCGTCACGTGACCAATATCTTTTGGTAACATTCTATGTTGGGGTGATCAATTAAAAAAATTCGGAAAACATGTGATCAATGAATGAGGTACTCCTGTTGTCTTTTGTTGGGTCACTAAGAACGCAGCTTGGACAGACTAGGGACCAACTTTGCATATACTTACACTGCAGAATGAACCCGTCCCCCACACACTGAAAACTGATTTAGGGTGGAGGGGTTTATAAAGCCGAAGAAAGCAAAAAAAAAACAAAACGTTTTAGTAGATATGATAAAGTGTAAATATGCAAATTTGCAGTACATACATAGATAGCCAGCCAGCCAGCCAGCCAGCCAGCCAGAACTACTTGAAAACTGAAGAAATCTATGTCGACTGTTTTGGTTGACGGTTTCTGATCTAGTATTAGGAGAAGAAATTACTGTCGAATGTAAAATGTCATGATGGTTTTAGAAAATTTGCTCCAAAAGAAAAATATTTGATATGAATCTCGAGGAAAATACACACGCATCTTCAACGATGACCACTTAATGGTTGAGAGTCATTTTCAATGTTATACTTTTTCTCTATGTTTTTCTCTTATGTTGCAGCGCCCCCCACCGTCCAAGTTTTGGGAAGTTAATGTACAGTATTTTGTTCGACGATCATTACCTAGAGTTTTGCATTTTTTTTCATTCAATTAAAAAGAACGTGTCAGAATTTTCTTCAAAGTTCCATCGTGTGAAAGAGAAGAAGTTCTGAAAGCGTAGGACGGAGTTAGTCCGTGAAGAATGTATCACAAAACTATCAGAGAAAGTTACTTTAGAAACAGATGTGTCGTTGAATTTAAATTTCAAATATTAAAGTTGAATGAAATCCAATTTGATATTAGATTTAGATTTAAATCCTGACAGGTTAAGTAGATCCATCTTAATTTTTTGTTCAAAAAACCACTTTTCATTCCGATCGTAGTCATGTTTGTTTATATTCTAGCAGTTGAAGTATCAAATACTTTTCCATCTTTTGATTATTGAACTTTCGTATTGGATTAAGAGTCATAAGGAAACGCTGTTTACTCCCCGCCGGAGGGTAATCAGCTTGAGTAGAAGTATGATGGAGGCAAAAAGTAGTCATGAGAATTTAAAAATGATGATGACTCGCCATTACAGTCAATAATTGAACAACGGTAGCGTCAAAATTTGAAGTTATGTGAAAAAAAATTCCATAGAACCATAAATATCCAGAATGAATTCTATCCATCACTCAACTGAGTAGCATAAAAAAATATCTAGAAATTAAATCAGTGAAAAAAAAGCCACAAAATGTCAAAAACTGTTCCCCCCCGCCAAATCTGGAAACATGTTTCTCGAAATGCTGATGTGGAGTACTGATGCCAATTTTTCAAGTCTGTAGACAAATCAGTACGGCCAAGAGTGTTTGGACGAACAGACATTCAAACAAATGTACGGATAGAAAAAGATAGAACCCTCTGCCACGCTTGGTGGCTACAGTTGTTCAATTTACAATACTTCATCTGATAAAAATAAAAAAAGATCGGGAAAATATATCGTTAACCGTCACGAAACTGTCAAAAAAAATGAAACTTTTAAGATAATCGCAAACATATGTGTTCAATAAAAGAATGTTTACTTTTTGTTTTCAAAACGACCATCGTGGATGGTTATAAATAAAATATATATAAAAACATGTAGACAAAATCACATCAAAATTATACCATGCACTTCATGATATTTCTCGGTACAATGGAGGTTTTCCTCTTTGAAAAAGAATGTAGTGGTTTGTACTGGCTTTGCACAGAGCATTGTTGAGATCTTTTCGGGTGAAACGGACGCGGGTCTGCAGTCAATGGGATTTCACTGCATGTGGCAGAGCAATGCTCTGTGAATTCAAGTCCAGCGCTCTTATGTACTTGCAACAATAGTTGCAAGGAATTTTGGGAGTTTCTACCCACATGATTGCGTGTGTGGTATCCCAACATTAACCCGACCTTGTATCAGATCATCTCCTCGTAGTGGGGTCAGGGTAATTTCTTTTTCTCGTATGTTGAGCTTGGCTTCTCAAAAACTTGTTTCTTCTTGATTTCTTCTACGTGCTGTCAACCGTTAAGTCAGTTCCGCAGGTAATCGTGAGAGAATTATTATGATGGATTGATAGGTCTTGTTAGTCACTCAATAGGAACCATCACATGATCAACATGTTTTGGCAGCATGCCGTTTCGGGGGGATCAATGAAAAAATGGATTATGGGTTGATCAATAAGAAAGTTACTTTTGTTGGATGATTGGAAAATTTAAATTCTCGAAAAACAAGTGGGCTCAAACTGCTGGCCAATTACGCATGTATTGTAAATTGAACATGCACGCATACAACGGATCTTGATTAAAGGGAGATTTAAAAAATGAAAAGAGCTTTCATTAAATATGATAAAGAATAGATGTGGAACATTTAAGCCTTCTAGCTCCATTGGTGTGGCATGCGCAGAGAGATGAGTGACATAAGCGGTCTCAAAATTGAATGGTAACTGGTTGAACAATATATGGGTAAGTATGATTGAGAGAGAGAGAGAGAGAGAGAGAGAGAGAGAGAGAGAGAGAGAGAGACACAGAGAGAGAGAGAGAGAGAGAGAGAGAGAGAGAGAGAGAGAGAGAGAGAGAGAGAGAGAGAGAGAGTATGGGGTTAGGCTTGATTAAAAAATGAAAGTAAACAAAAATACCCCCGCCAAAAAGTTTCTGCTAAATTGGTCACTAGATTGTGCTTGCTTGTTTATTGAAAATTCAAACCGTTTTGCCATCCAACAAAAGGTGAGAAATATAACTAATCTATTGATCACCCCTTATTCCAATTTTTTGATTGCTCACTCCCAAAACAGGATATTGCCGAACGACGTTGGTCATATGACAGTTTCTACTAAGTGACTTACCAGACCTGTCAATTTCCTCGGTTTAACAAAAATTATAACATCGAAAAATATAGAAATACCAAAAGCCACATTGTTCATGTGCATAAAAAACTGAAAGTTCGGGAGAAAAACCAAAGGGATTCTCCTTTCTTTAAATACTAGAATAATTGTAATTTTTTTCTTCTATTTCAATAAGTATTATTGTTACTGCAATCATTTCTATTTCTATAAATCATGTTATTACGAATGCTCATACTATTTTGCTGTGAATGTTCACGTGAATATCATTATTACTATAATCATAACAATTTCTATTTTTTTTACATCGACCAACATAGTTGAAATTGGTACATGTATTAATTCATATGTGCCTGTTTGTCGTCACAATATCTCCAATAGTTATCAATAAATTAAACGACATTTCATGGAAATGTGGGATATTGGGGGCGGGTCCATATTTCATTTCGATTGAGAAATGTTTTTTTAATATATTGAGACGATTGTCCGAAGTGTGGGAAATCAAAGCTTACAGAATTACCTCCCCTGCAACTTAGCTATACATGAAGTGGTTGTCGTTGATGAAAACATTTCAGCGGAGGAATTTGAAAAATCTTTCACAATATAAAGATTTTGAAATAGAAATGGCAAGAATGTGGCAAATAAAACACAGCCACTATTCTAGTAGTAAGAGGAGCGTTAGGAATGATCAAGAAAAATACTGATGCATAACTTGAAAATCGTAAGAAATCTATCTTCATTAGAAATATAATATATCGGGCACTGCTCTCAAAGAAAAACTCTCTCAAGATAACCGCCCCCTGCCCAAGCCTATTTTGTGTGAATGTCTTCTATTTTTCCTCCATGATTATACTAAGTGTGAACCCTCCCTACGATTTTTCTGGCGTCTGGTCCTAATGAGATATCAAAACTATGTTCTCATGTTCACCTCAATGTTGTAGCACTGGCTACAATGTGCAATTCTGGATACTTGAAGATCATATACAAATAAATGTTATCACTATTAATTCGGTGGATATTTGAAATGAACTAAATTCAACTTAGTGACATATGCCACTAAATAGATGATTAGGTTGAAAGAATTGTATTATACTGAACTTGGGCAGTTGAGATGAACTTGCAAAACAACCATTACACATTTTGGTGTAACTTGACTTCAAATACCAATTACGGGGGTCACAATATACAACACAGATATGTAGTGGGTTAATGTTAATTAATAAGATGGATACCCGCCATACGGACCGATGATTAGGCTAGTATACATGATATACGATGTCATTCCTTTCTGTTCGTTTCTTTATACATGAATTAGGGTCTTCCCATAGTTTTGGTTACATATCCATACATGAAGATCATAAGTAATAAACATATTGAATTTATATAATGTGCATCGTTCCTATTTTGGTATATGTACTGCAGTCAAATTGTTTAAGCATCATCATTGGTAATAAATAGCTACATATACGTGAGCGACATCTTGCCCGGGGTAGCTCATTTTTATATATTCTTTATAAAATGTAGGATAATTAAATTACTGTTCATAAACACAATGATTAAATATGATTCCTCATCAAGTAGACTATAATGAACTATCTTTTTTAAAAAACTAAAACCTGTTACCCTGTTTAACTCATTAAAAAAATATTGACAGAGAAATAGTCGTTGATTTTACGACGAAGCACAAAGCCCAGAAAGATGGAAGAGTAATAATGAAATTGAATTAAGATTCTGTGCATCGTTTCAACTTTCGTGTATGAACTGATATACATTAACACCAACGAAAACAAGGATAACAACAACAACAACAACAACAATGATAATAATAATAATAATAATAATAATGATAATAATAATAATAATAATGATGAGAAATTTAATGATCATGACAAGAGTCAAAACACAATAATTGTGATTGTCAGATTGAGGTTACGGGAGAACACAAAAAAAAAGAGAAGGAAGATGAGAAGATTTAGGAGAAGTCGGAGGTGAAGATATTGAAGGATAAGGTGTACACCATAACAATTTCCTCGCAGACACGTGCATAAATACACGCACACACACATTGGAACGAACACATGCACACACATTTATAAACACACCAACACATACATAAACACACACTCATGAAAACAAACATAAATGTACACATCCCCACGCACAAATGAACATACGCAAATAAACACACACACTTACACAGACATACAGATACACACACACGCACACGAACACGCACACACACACACAAATAAACACTCACGTGCAAATAAAAAAAACCTATGAAAACACATGATTAAACGCACGCAAATACACGATTGAACACGCACCCATACTCAAATAAACAAACGCACACACGCAGAGACACATATACAAACACACACACACACACACACACACACACACACACAATCTTGCCAGTAACATTATTAAAATTGATAGTATTATTTCTGACGAGGGAAATGAAGTTGTGAAGGCTTAGAGGGAGAGGGGAGTGGAAAAAGTGATGGAGATGGGTGAAATGGCTTGAAAAACTCAAAATAATTAATTTGGTTTCCCTCCCGAGGCGTTTTTGTAAATCAGATTCGGGTCTGGGCTTTTCGCTTTGTTTAGAAGTTTCTCCATTGTCCGTCAAAACAATTTGCACAACCGGGTGAGACTCTTGTTTGACATTAGACAACGACAAAGGGTTAAAACAACGGAATGAAATATTTCCAAGTAGCAACCCCTTACGAAAAATGCATATCGGGTACACTTTTGAAAAAAAAAACAAAACAAAACAAAAAAACAAAAAAAACGAAAGCAAATCAACAATGAATAAACAAGTCTGGTTAGTCACTCAATAGAAACCATCACGTGACCAACGGCACCGTGCGATATTGGGGGTGATCAACTAAAATATAGATAAAAATCGAAAATTGGTAATCAGTGAATAAGTTACCTCTCTCGCATTTTGTTGAGCTGTGATCACCAAAAAAATCTGAATTCACCAAAAAAAAGTATGAATGTTGCTGGAAATCAATTTATGATAAACTTGCAAATTGAACATCCTCATATAACTTACTTGGGGGAAAATTTTCCAAGAACGAAAAATAGTAATTATCCAAATTTTCCGCCCTCTAGTTCTATTGTTCCAGCCTTTACGCATGATGCATACATACATAGCTTGCTAGCCTGGCATATTGGAAACTTGAGAAACCTCCGTTGACAATTTTGGTGACAGTTTTGGTTAACGTTTTCTAATAAAAGTAAAAAAAAAAATCTATCAACTTTTCAAGAAGAGATTTAGCAAAAGGGAATGTAATCATATTAGCGTGAAGGATTTCATTTCCGGATTACCATCAGCTGCCTCATCTTGTTCTCATTAATCTCGTCCATGGTCTGAAAAAACTACCTTTCACCGTTGAATTCGGCTTTAAGAAAAGCTGAAAGTTGCATGAAGCTAAATCTGAACTATAAGCAATGTTATGGTTCGGATCTAACTAGAGTGAAAATATTTCTAATAAGGCAAGCAGTTACGCCAATTCATATATATATATATATATATATATATATATATATATATATATATATATATATATATTTATAAAGAAATGGACATATGATCCGACAGAATGATTTTAAATTATGTTATATGATGAAGAAACTCTATTTGAAATTATATCCCGTCATTACACGCTAAATGTATCACTTGACTTAGACAACGTGAATAGAATACGCAATTAAAGGAAATGAGGCTGCTGCAGGAATCGAACCTGCGACCGATAAGGTAGCTACTTCAGCATAGCGTTCATTTTCGGTCTATATCAGTTCTATTAATTGTTTATTCCATTTAGGTTGTCCAGGCAAAGGGATATATCAATCGTGTAATGACGGGAGATCATTTCAAATACGTATTTCTGAATAATATAACGTAATTCATAATCATTCCATCTGATCATATATGCATTTCTTTATGTATATTTGTGTATATTCTGGCCACGAAAATTCGTATAAATATCGCGACACGACTCTTTATTGAACGATGTTTTATCGGAACGAAATACTCATGTAATTTTGAAAAAAAAACAAAAACAATTTTTCAAAGTTCTTCCCCTAGGTCTACTAAGTATGCTTACTAATTTGGTTGAGCTGCACCAATGTTAAAGTGGGAGAGACACAGAGGCAGACCGAGGGGAACAATTTGTTCTATACAAGTGGATTATGAAATTAAAACTTCGAAGTATTACGTATATTTAAGGACATTGCACAAATTTGATAGTATTGCAAAGATGGCGCTCATCACTAAAAAATATGAAGATAAAAATAATGGTCATATGTATCCGTTCCTTGTATAAATGAATCACCTCAAGTCGCGCATGTGCCAGAACTGATTATCAAAAAAATTATCTAAATAAGACAGATTTATTCATCCAGAATTATCTAAGAAATACAAACATTAGGTTTGGGCATTGTTGGCCCCATAATGACCATACAGAACCCAGAAAGCACTTGAAAAAAAACAACCCAAAAAACAACAAAAATAATACAACCACAACAACAACAACAAAAGGTTTTAGATTGTGTCTTACGGTATATTACGCAAACCTTCCATTTTGTGACCCCCCCAAAATGAACAGGGGTGCCCAGACACACATAAGCACACACACGCACACTCTTATGCATAGATAGATAGACAAAGAAGTGCAAAGAGAGAAGAATCTGTAGCCCACTTGGCTGGTTAGCCGGGCAGGCCATTTGTGGGGTTACGGTGATTCGGTAAAGGGGATGAATTCAATATCGTTGATTACTTTAAGCAATCAAAAAACTCTTAGGAAATAACTATTGAAATAAAAGCAGGAAAATTGTAGTTGTGATACAAAAGAAAATGAGGGGGAATTAAGGAAAAAAAAAAGAAAAAAAAAAGAACGACAACAAAAGCGGAAGGAGAAGGGGGTAATGGCTTTTGAAAAAAAACCCACTCAAGTCCTTAATCAAACCAACATCTGAAAATTTAAAATTTAAAATCTAAAACAAATTGAAATTTAAAAAAGAATAAAATTAAAAAAAAATTCTAAATTAAAATTTGAAATAAATGAAATTTAGAAAAAATATCTAAAATGAGTAAATAAATGAAATAGAGTGCCGTCTGTCCTTTCAAGAGTTCACCTTGGGCGTCCGATTAATCCGTCGGGTCGTCTCAATTTCGCAACTCTGGAAACAGAGGACGGCCTTGAGTGATTTGGCTATCGGACAAGGATGGTATAGAGAAGGCCTTTCAGATTTGGTGCATTAAGCCGGGGAGATTTAGAAGAAAGTTGAAATGAAAGTCGAAGGATGATTTCTGATGTGGGAGGGGTCACTCAGGCAAATTTGAGGCCACCCTTTCGATGCCTTCCTTACCACACACACACATACACACACACGTACACACGCATACACACGTTTTCCCTTCTTGTCTCCAAGCTGTGCCTAAAATCATCGCTATTCAACGAAGAGAATAAATGAATGTTTGCGATGGTTGTATGGGGGTAAAAGAGATTCTGTTGAAGAGTTATCATCCGGAAGTCACTATTTTTTTTTTAATTGTGAAGGAAAGCAAAACAGACGAGAGGAAGCAAATTCACCCGCAAACAGGAAAAAAACAACTAAAATAAATAAAGTAGATTAAAAATTGAGACGAACAGAAAAGATTGAACCCCCCAGAACGAAACATGGAATGCATTGCAGCCTTGTGGAAAAGAAAGAAAATTACAATATTAACACTTGCAAAAAATGACGGTATTAAAGAAAATTGAAATCGAAAGAACTCAGAGAGCACATACCTCAGTAAACACTGTTTTCAGGGGTTAATTTTGCATGGATCCTCCTCAAAGTATGATCAGTTCTTCAGCAGTCTATCGTCTACACTTCTACAAAATATCATTGTAATTGATTGAGAACTTATGGAAATATCGTGAAGATAGACATGAAGATATGGCAATATTATGAGGTTTATATTACGACGTATAATTATCACGTGGTGGTGGGGTAATTGTGCATGGATCCCCTCAAAAATTTTCCCGTAGTCTATTGTCCACCTCTACACCGATTCATTTATAAATTTTGGTGATATCACGTGGAAAGTCATGAACGTATACATGATTGTAATTGAAAAAAAACAACAAAAACAAAAACAAAGAAAGACAAAATGGAAATATATATCTCGATTGAAATATGATTCCTGGATTCAAAATTTTTCCACCCTTTTCGTACATCATTGCCTGCCCTTCCAAAAAATATCATTTGGACTCAATGAGTACTTTCAGAGATATCGTGCGGTAGGACGAACTGACGCGACACATATACTTCGTTGACAGAAGTAAATGAGAAAATGATGACAATCAGCGATAAAAAAAAATAAAAGAGAAAAGGGATTCGTCAGCATTTAAGACTGTGTTGGTATTTCAATCAAGGACAGGCAATTTACTCGGCTTATTGCGAAAACAAAGTAGCTAAAAACGAATTGATTTTTTCCCCATAGAATTTTGAAATGCTGGGATAGTTTACCAACCTATGTAATAAATGATACAAAGAATAACTCCGGCTATTTCAGATCATTTGGGGTGGAAAATAAATCGACGGGTCAATTTTTGGAGCTATCAGATGAAAAAATAAAACGTGTCTAGTTAATGTTTCTCTGAAGTAATAAACTTGTAATCTATCAAATTTCATACATTTTTATTCGAATTGATGCATATTTTAATGTTGAATTTATATCTTTGATGTGATTTGTTTACAGAGATGTCCATAGAGCATTATCATTTGATCATCGGAACGATGCAAAGATTCACTTACAGAAACTATTTTGCTAGGGGGGGGGGCTACACCATTCGGAGTTCCTTCCGAAACAGTTGCCACATAGATTGAAATTTGGTTCAGGAGACCTCTGGACAAAAGTGAAACTATTACATACATCGAACTATGGAAAGCGCCTTTATGCTGACCACATTAAAATTATGTATTCAAGAGTTCCTGATACTCAAGGCCTAACTACCAACAACCTCTTGTAGCATCTAAGTGTGACAATAATAATAATATACACAAACGAACACCACGGAGCGGTTGCGATAGGTGGGAAAGAGCTCAGAGAGGATGGCTGAAGACCTGAGGAGACTTACTGTCACTCAGCTTTTAGTGACAACCATCGGGCAACTGGTGTGAAACTATAAACCATAGTATTGCTGTGGACTATGAGAGTGTGGAGAGGAGGGCTGGAGATCTGTGGAGACTTGCTGTCACTCAGTCTCCAGCTGTGACCATCAGGCAACTTGAGTGAAAAATAATAATAATAATAATAATGATAATGATAACAATGATGATAATAATCCGCTGCGCACATCATTCGAACATTTTTATCAATGTGAATATAGGTACCACTCCCAGCATCGCTTTACGTATATGCAGAAGTATTTATATAAAAGTGTTGTATAGTATGTTTATTTAAAGACCTATCCCCTTTCTTTTGATTTACACTGTTATAACTTACAAGGTTGCCAGCCTTAGGTCTCTGGTTGAGACCTAGCTGATGACTGAAATCAAAGCAACAATAACAATAGCAGCAACTACAACAACAAAATAATAATAATAATAATAATAATAATAATAATAATAATAATAATAATAATAATAATAATAATATGTAGAAAAGCGAAGGAGGAAGAAAACTTGTTAGAATGGAGGATTTTGTGGAATCCTGCAATAAAAGGACTAAAAGATTACAAAGGATAGAATAAAAAGAATATCTATTACACCAGCCAGAGATATCAATGGAACTAAACATGAACACCAGAAATCAGGTAAAGCAGAACAAGAATCTAAATATGGGAAGAGAAACACATTTCAGAAGATAAACACACGGAATTGTAGACCAATCGCTACGCAGAGGAGACGTATTTAGAGAAAATGAATAATTCCTGGAAGCGCCTCGGAGCCAACTATAAAAAGAGTAAGAGACAAAAAAAAAAAACGATATAGACTATGCAGAGATAAAGATGAAACAATCAACCGGGTTGTCAGCGAGTGCTGCAAATTAGCTCGGAAGGGGCACAAGACTGGGTGGCAAGGATGACCCACTGGGATCTGGGCAAGCTGTGCATTCAAACCAAACAAATTGTTCATGCACAGACTAGAATCTGGCATTGAAAATGAAATTCATACCATCCTCGAGGATTTTGAGATTCAAATAGTTCACCCAATTCAGGCCAATATTGGTAAACAAGGGCGAAGAGAAAATGTCTGATTATGGGTTTCACTGTTCTTGCAGATCACAGGTCGGAGTTGGAAAAGGCGTAACGCTGGAAAAATATCTGGACCTAACTAGGGGTTTGAAGAAGTTGTGGAACATCGCGATAGTGCCCCAAGTGATCAGAGCCCTGGTAGCAGTCTTAGAGAACCCGGCAAAGATGTTGGAGGAACTAAGAATCCGGGGGAGAGCATCGACTATCCAGACAACAGCATTGCTGAAGTCGGCTAGTATATTAGAATACTGAAAAGATTTGCAGTCACGTGATATCCAGTCACTCCTGGTGTGAAAACCCAACGAGTACAAATAATGATAATAATAGCCGCGACGGTATGAACATAAATAGAGAAAAGGATGAAAAATAAATAGTTGATAAGAATGTAGATTTATCCAATCCTTTTAAGAGTAAAATCTCAGCTTTGCACATTGCCATAGCTTAGGCGAATAAATAGATATGTAAATAAATGAAATAAATTAGCCAACGAGAAAACATTTGGGAGATTCCTGTTTATACTTGTTTTGAATTTAAAAAAAAATATGGATGGACAAGAGTGCTAAGAGACGAGCAGAAAAATCCAGAATAAACGAGAGAGGAAGTATTCAGACTGATATTTAAATGCATATATACACACACACACACATTCACATGCACGCATACACACATACAAACATACAGACCTGCACGCATACATAAAAAATAACACAAATTACACACCACATACCAACGATTCACAGGGAAGAATTTTAAGAAAGGCTTCTACGCTGAAATCAATGGGAAACTTAAGGGAGGCATAGTAAAAAAAAGGTTATTAGCAAATGCATGAATAAAAATGAAGAAGACGTAAGAGAAAAATACTATGCCTTTTTCTTCAGTTTTCTCTATCTCTTCTTATTTTTCTGAATTAAGAGACACGACAAAATGAAATAACCAACTAAAAAGGCACACAAAAATTAACAGCATCCAATATAAAAGGAAAAAAAAAAGACCATGAAAACAAAGAAACAAATTCATAAATTCCTAATACTGTAATGGAAACAAAGTCAGTGCTCAACCCTCTTGGCTAATTAATAGGCCCTGCTCATCCAATGAACGAAAGAGTGTGCCATGTGTGCCTGGAAAGATGGGAGAAAAAAAAATTATAGCTAGCCACGGGCGTTGTCTGAACCTGTCATCTCGTGGCGGTACCATTGTTTGGAAAATTGGTAACGAAACATCGAGGGATGATATATGGTGCCACGTGACGAGGGAAAATGACTCACGAGACGACATGCAACTAATTTTGAAGAATTTGTCAATTTCATTTTTATTGCTGCCTTTTTTTTGGTCCCAGACAGCAGTGTAGTAAAGAATTAAAAGGATATAAACGAATAAGACAAATTGACAGAAAATACACAGGTATTAAGTTGGTCCAAAAATAATTGCAGTTTCAACTTTAAAGCAGCATGCATATCTCAGCTTAAGATAGAAGTTAATTATCGAAATAAAAATCTGCAAAATCTGATCATTTCTTGTCAACAAGCAACAGGTCTCATTATTCCCGAAGCATGAAATTCTGGATTGTTTGAACAAATGAATTCTTTAGAGGCAATTTGATACTCTGCTTGAGGACTTTCCCTTGTAGAAAGTGATCGAAATGTTTGGAAAAGCAGTAGTCGGTCGGATGAGGGTCCGGTGAATAAACTTGGTAAGGTAGAGTTTAGTAGCCTAGTTTATTCAATTTCTGCAGGGTCATTCGTGCAAAATGTGTTCGGGCGCTGTCATGTAGAAAAAATTGGTCATTTCCGATTGACCAACATTGGACATATGCCATGCAGATCTTGTTGATTGTATTTTGTTTAATTCCTGGCAATACTTTTTTTTGCTATGATGATTCCGTCAGGATTCAAGAGGTTTTGATGGACTTGCCGACCATCAATCTGTGACTTATTTTTTTCTGATGCAGGTTTAATTTTGAGAAGTATCTTGACACTTTCTTCTGTCGATCCCCTGCTCGGGAAGCTGTCAATTGTTTTACACAATCCAAGCAAACAAGAAATTGACCGTTTTTGCTGCACAAAAAATGGGCAGAGCAGCACCAATTTTGTTACATAAGCCTGAAACTTCAAGGTATTCAAAATGGAAGATAAGATACAGATTTATGAGAATATGGACACATTTTTATTTAGTATAGTTCCAAGTGGCGTCTGGAGAGCGGATAGAGAGAGTTGTGCTCAGGACAACGGATGGGCATAACCGAATAATAGCCCTCAATTCGCTGCCGTCAATCACTGAAAGACACCCTTATCTTTAAGGCTTCTGTCTCCTTTTCAGAATTTTAACATTCATCTGATCAAATACTTAGTTGATATTGTGCGCAGTTTCCACTGATTTGCGTCTCATTTTGAGCCAGTTCAACTATTTGCTTGATTTTGCCTTTTTTTCCATCAGTGATTTGACTGACTAAATTAACCAGAATAAATATTGAAAAAAAAAAACAAAACAAAAAACGTTCAGCTTAAACCTAATATTCACTGAGCCTTGATCAGTTCGGCACAATATATACATTACATATGATATTCTCTTTATCAGTTCTAACTGATGTTGTTTTGTCCTTCAGTGACATTCCGCAGGAGATCAGTGGACTTCTTCTTCCATGCACTAGCTGAGATGATAGGGTTAAAAGTTTGTCGGTTCTAGAAAAGGTCTTTTCTTCCTTTTGGTACCTATTATTTGCTTGGGAGTATTATCTTTCATCGAACCCAAACCCACCGTTTATTTCGTTTCATTTAGAGATTCGATATATATATATATATATATATATATATATATATATATATATATATATATATATATATATATATATATATATATATGACAAGGAACGGGTGTATAATCCGACAGAAATAATTATAGATGCGTATTATTAATTTGAAACTTCAATGATCTCTCGTTACCACACGGAGACTGTATCAATTTAGCATGGGGAGCGTAAATACAATAGACAATTAAGGAAAATGGGGCTACGGCAAGAATCGAAGAATTTGGAGTTAAAGCAGTTACTTGGGCCTCTGTATTATCGGCAGCTGTTTCGCTCTATGGTAAGAGCAACGGCTACCCTATCAGTCATCGGTTCGATTCCTAAAGCAGCTCCATTTTCTTAAATTGTTTATTCTAAGTATATTATCCACCGTGTTATACCAGGATATAATTTTTGATAGAGTAATAAAACACATTCATATATATATATATATATATATATATATATATATATATATATATATATATATGTATATATACATATATATATATATGCATATTGTGTCATTCACAGACAGCTGTTTCAATGTATTACATCTCTTCAGTGTGGCTATAGACTTTATCCCATCCAGTATCGCGAGGCAGAATTGAAACCCTCACATCGGACCCGGAGGCCGATATCCTACCTATTACGGAACTGGGTGGTCAGTAAGCCTGAATTTAAGCGATATATTCATTTCTGTAGAAACTCCTCATCCACCAGAGTGCTCTGTTGCTGTGGAAGCATATATATATATATATATATATATATATATATATATATATATATTGAACGTTTTATATCCGAGAGAATGTGGTAATTGTAGAAAAATTTGGTCGCCGGTGTCAACTAAATAGGGAATCGAACAGCTCATCACGTTAAAGACATGGACGCTGAATGCTATCGGCAAAATGGGGACCCAGGTACACACATACACACACATATACATACACTCACACACACAAACATGTGCGCAGAAACATGTTTAAATATTTATGCCTACGACCACATAGTGGAGAAACGAGCAATTTAAGCGCGCTATTCTAGTTTTTTGCTTGCTTTAGCTCAATCAGTAGGGCAGAGTCACGTTGGGACTGTTTCCTGCAGGGGCGTCAGTTTGCATCCCTCACAGTGCTAATTCGTTTAATCATTTACGTGGTCGGCTGTTTGGTGTGGTACTTAGTTATCACCGGTGACGGACGAAATACGTTTCCCCTATAAAATGTCTTTACAATTATATCCCCTTATATCGCACACACACACACACACAAACACACACTCACACACCCACCCATACACACATCGACATATATATATATATATATATAAGTATATATACATGTATATATATATATATATGCATGTATGTAAACGAAATAAACTTTAGAAAATTTAAAATGAAATCTAATAGGATTGAATAACCAAAGCAAAAGTAAAACCGACAAACACATTTGCAATTAGCAAGGCATTGACGAGCATTGAGCTTGGCCGAAAATAGTAGCGTATTTCAAGTCAGTCTCAGAGGTCAGGGTTCAAGCAGAGGTGAAAACTAGGACTTCGGAAGCTGATTTGGAAGTAGATAAGCTTTGGTAATTTTCTTGCATTTTGGTTTTGTGTCGCACGAAGTGTTTTTGTGTGAGCATGTGTGTGTGAAAGCAATAGAGAGAGACAGAAAAACAGCTTTCCGTACGAATACAAACGCATGCATAAACACACGCACTATATATATACGTGAGTGTCATTCTTATTAGGAACTTCTTTGATTGTTTGTTTTTTTTTTACGCTGTCTGGGTCGACAGGCATATTCTCCATGTAAAGTAGGATGTCACTTCCTAATAAAAATAACGTATTTATTTTGTCAGATTGAATATTAAAAAATGCATATATATGTAGAGAGAGAGAGAGAGAGAGAGAGAGAGAGAGAGAGAGAGAGAGAGAGAGAGATGAGAACAACAATAATAAAATATACAACTAGCATGTGTATGCATTTATGTATATAGTAGATCTTAGTTAAAAGTGCTCAATACCATCAGTAGAGCAGTTACGAAATGAGTAAAGATGTTTCCAATGGTTCATTACAGATTGTACATTCTTTTTCATTAAAGAAAAATACCAAATTCATTTGAAAATCTCTTTTAAGTGAAGCAGAATGTAAGATTTATTATGAACCATTGGAAAAACCTTAATCATTATATATATATATATATATATACATATGTGTGTGAGTGTGTGCGTTTGTGCGAGTGTGTGTGCTAAAAATAGGCATAGATATTGAGAGAGAAATAAATTAGATAGGGAGGCAGTGAAAAAAAAACAGGGAGACACTGAGGGTGATGCAGATAAAAGAGAAGGCATGATTGGAATGAATCTCAACTATCGGGAGAAAAGGTTAGAGATAGACTAAGCGGGAAAAGAAGATATAGACAGAGAGAGAGAGACAGAGATAGAGACAGAGACAGAGAGACAGACAGATAGACAGACAGACAGACAGACAGAAGGGAGAGAGATATATTGAGAAATAGTAATTGTACATATCTAGTAAGATTGCAAAAGACTCTAAAAGAGACGTAGATTACACTAATACCATTATTGTCGACAAAATAAGACAATTGGTTTGGCATACATAATTAACAAACTAAGATTAGTGTTATCTCATGGGAATGAGGTAAGGCAGAAAAATGCCTTGATAGTATTTTACAAACTAGAAAGTTGGAGAGTTCCATAACAATGTTTCAAGCAATAGGAATCAAGATGTCAAGTAGAGTGAGAAATGCCAAAACATTTGGCGTTATCGTAATACAAATATCAAAACAATAACCCAGAAAATAGAAGCAAATCGATTTGATGCTGGCATGCTGATTATCACCAGAGAAAACATGATGGGCAGTGGGGCCAACATTAAAACAACAAACCGAAAAAATATCATATGAGACCGATTTATAAATATCGTAAGCGACCATTTTGTAGGTCAGGTAACACGTTTTAGAGATGATTCATTCCTTCGTCTGCATGCCAAAATTCGAACCATAACCAATTTAAAAATAGATTGACTCTCAAAGGCTTAGTTTAGTGGGGATGTGATTTATTGCTTTTTGTTTGTATCTTCAATATAAGCCAGATACATAGATGGCTCCGTAGCGGTTGACCAAAGCCCTCTGCAGAGCGAGCTAGTATCACTAATATTTCAACCCAAGAGTATTTGGCCCTCGGCCCTCGTACGTCGTAATTCCTGCGCTGGCATGCAGTGGATTTGTGAGAGGGGTCAATTGTTCTGTCTCTGCGTGTGAAAACGTAAATCACTCTCATCGCACCTGCAAAACAGAGAGAGAGAGAGAGGGGGGCAGAGAGGAGCAGAGAGGGAAGAATCTTTAGCCCACTTTACCGGTTAGCCGGGCTGGCCATCGGTCGGATTACGGTGATTCCAACTTTATATCAATGCAGCTAGGGGAAGAAAAGAAAACTCCCTATAAGAAGGTTATATGGACTGGAAACAGCCACTACGGTAAAAAAAGGACAGGAAGTGACTTTTATTGACAATATTTCAGGGGACGGAAAGATACCTTTTTTTCCAGGAAGGAGTGAAAAAAAAAAAGAAAAAAAGAGAACGATAGTAATTGAGCACTTGACTATGTAAGTGATAGATCAAGTATCCCCTCCAAATCACTGCATGCGTACATCGAATTAGCTTGCTTGTCCCAATGTTTTAACAAGCAGTCACACATATAAGAAACGTCAAGAAATGTCTACCTGCCTCTATGCTGAAAAAAAAACTGTTTGTACTGTGAACATTAAAAAAAAGTAGAATCGGAAAAGAAAATATGTCTGTGTTTATTTCATTTTTAGTCTTATTTAGAACTACACAGGTCACAAAGTGCAATCAGCTTAGAACAATTATGAGAACTATCATTTGATCATCACAGACGATCAATTAGAACTGTTCAAACAAGGCAGTTTGGTCAAGAAAAACTGTGCAACACTGTATTAGTAGTACTGGCAAAATAGAAGAAATGGGTCGTAGATATTGTATGTCAATTTTCTAAAGGGGTACGGCTTTATTGCCTTGAAAATCAAGATTAAAAATGTCTTTGAGATTGGCGGTAATTACCTCAGCCACAAGGCAGAAGTATTAGAAATCGTTTATCAAAACTGTCAGCAAAGTTTTCTTCAGTTTTCAAGTTGGTCTGCCTGGCTGGCTGACTATTCATCACGCATACAGGCGGCACACATGGGGCTGGAAAACTGAAAATTTAAGGGGTTTTGTGGGGGGTCAATTTACAACGTAGATTTATGCTAAATTGATCACTAGTTTGTCTCAAGCAGCATTTTAGCTTGGCTCTTAACAAAAATCAGACATAAAAAATGAGATCACTGTCCAGCAAGAGGCAAGAGAATAATCTCATCCAATGATTACCCTTTCTTCCAATTTTTAATTCACCCCTAACACGGCATGCAGCCAAAAGACGTTGCTTAAGAGACAGTTTTTATCTAGTGACTAACTAGGTCTGTTATATATATTTATAATTTTTTTTCATCATTAATCTGATTTAAATGTAGGGTACCATGTAAGAATCGAAGTCACTGCGTAGAAAGAGGATCACACAGATATGAAGTGAATCTACCCAACTGCTAAAATGAACGCAGTCACACAGGGGTTCATATTGGGTCGCAGAACAACCAAAAAACTCATGAGAAAATAACTATTCGTCCAAGTGCATAATAATTGTCTTAAAATCTGTCACCAAGCGATGTCTTGCATAGGAACGTCATTGCAAATCTCTTGTTTAATCTTCTAATCTATATATTTCCATACTGCATACCTCCAGTCATTTGACTGATGTAGGAACCCAGAGAAACCCTTGAAGAAAACGTGTGAAAGCAGACAGGAATGAGATGATTGAGAGACCGAGAAACGCGCATGCGCACATCACAAATGCATCAAAGACGTCAGTTTTTCTCTTTTTTGCTTTTCCGCAGTTACCAGTTGTGAGTGTGTCCTATAATTTGTGACCGGTACTCCTTTACAGGCTGCGGGATGGTGAGGGTACGAAACAGCTTGAACCCGTCTCTTGTTGTTAATAATCTACGCCACCCACTTGGCAGCGTTTTATTACTCCGGGTGTTAGGTGGGGGTCAGGAAGAGAAAAGAATCTTTTCTTCGTTAGAATATAGCAGTGTCAGGTTGCATATTTTGTACTGAATGGCCCCATATAGGAGTCCTTAAGAGAAAGGAAACGGTTTACGACAAACCGAACCTGGAGAATTTTGGCACTTGGCGTAGCCAAATAGTTCTAAGGATTAATGTCTTTGAGCAACTTTTTGCCTTGTAAATAAGAAGACACACACACATATATATATACATGTTACATTATTTATATTTATATATAGATGTCATCTATATCATCTTTCATCACCATCATCATCATCAGCAGCAGCATCAGCATCAGCATTTTGGCTTGGCTTCACGAACGGAGTTTTTAGGAGGGATTTCCTCTCTTGCCTCCAACCTAGTCAATATGTTTCTTTTTTCTTCTTTCCACACTATCTATTTCTTATATATGTATATATATATATATATATATATATATATATATATATATAGAGAGAGAGAGAGAGAGAGAGAGATAATTGCTCAATTTTTTTTTTCTACGTGTATTATCTCAACCATTTCTGTCTTCCAGACATCGTTATTAATAATATTGGTCCAACTGGCTTGCTATGTACACAAGTATCACGAGTGCAATCCTCAGCAATGGAGCTAGAGGGCTGAAAATTTAAACTTTTACTCTTTATTATGTCTGGGAAAACGCCGTTTTTCACGATTCCCATATAGATACATTTTTTAGTTTTAGTTCATTTTGCAATGTAAATATATGCTTGATTAATCCCTCATTTTATGTCCGCTTGTTATTTCTAAAATTCAGACTAATGATAAACACCTCCCAAAAGGCGAAGGGAGTAACTTATCCATTGATTCCTCTTTTCTCCAATTTTTCTAATTGATTGCCCCCAACACGGCAAGCTACCAAAAAGACATTCCTTTTGAGTGACCGACTAGACCTGTTATTCTTCATAATTATCAGGCTTTTATCATTCGTCGTTGGGCATAGACCTCTCCAACAATTCGCCAAATCTCTCCCTCATGGGTGTCGCGAAGCCAGCACGCTCTGAACTTGTCTCCCCATCTTGTATTCTTGCCATTTGAGTTTTCTAATGGATTCTATGATATCTCAGACTCATGTTTCCCCAATTTATTGTGCTGTCTTGTGATCTTTGCATGTGAGGTCGAGCATGATTCTTTCATGTACACATTGCATGGTTCTCAGTTTGAAGGTTAGTCTTTTGGTTAGATCTCATATTTCAGCTCCATAGGTGACTATCAGGATGATGCATAGGTTGTATGCTCTTCTTTTTAGGACTAATAGGATGTTCTTGTTATTCTTAATCCATGCTAATTAGAAAACTTCGATTACACCTCGTTGTCATTTCTGTTTCTTTTAATCTGTTTGAAAAATCTTCCTTTTGTTTTTTCCCTTTTTTCTTCGTCTGTTTTCCTTCTTTCGCGTCAGTGTTTTCAGATTTCACTGGGAAATCTAGAATAAAAAATCAAGTAGTTTAACCAGGGCTATCTTCAAAAGGGACGAGATTTTTTAATTAGCGTTAAAATGCATTTTAGTTACCCAGTACCAACCGTTACCATCCTGTCTGCTTGATGAATTCCTCCGAAGTCCACCAAAAGGTAGTAACTTCATTGTTAAGATTCGATGTCCACCAAAGAGAATTGACTCAATCGCTGTGATTCGATGTCAACTAAAGAGAATTGACTCAATTGCTGTGATTTCAATGTCAACTAAAGAGAATTGACTTAATAGTTGTGATTCGATGTCCACCGAAGAGAATTGACTTAATAGTTGTGATTCGATGTCCACAAAAGAAAATTGACTTAATCGCTGTGATTCGGTGTCCACTAAACAGAATTAACTTATTTGCTGTCATTCAATATCCACCGAAGAGAATTGACTTAATTTTTGTCATTCGATGTCAACTAAGGAGAATTGACTTCATTTCTATGATTCTAACAAAAGGACACATCTTCGAAGGGAGACGAAATGCATACAAAAAGCTCCATTTTTCGGTTTTTCTCTTAAGCTTTTTGTTTACAATTTTCACCGAGTAGTTTTTTTGTGCTTCGAATTTCCAGCCATGTGTCTGTTTATTTCTGCCTTGTTTTAGTTTCTGCATATCTATTCATCTATTTATTCATTAGATAAAAATGGCCTCTATGGACATCGCTGTAAACAATCTACATTGGAAATACGTATTCAACATTAATATATACATCAATTCAAGTAATAAAATGTATGAAACGTAGTAAAGAAAATACAAGTCTATCGGTACACAGAAACATTTACCTGGTACATTTTATTTGTACTGAGTGGCCCCGTATAGATGTCTTTAGGAGAAAGGAAGCCTATATCGTATTTCTCTGCTGGACTATTTCTTTTTTTCCTTCCTTTCTTTCCTTCTTTCTTTCCGTTCAAAGATATTGATTGTTGATTTTCCTTCTTGCAATTCTTTCGCATTGTTTTTCTTTCTGATTGTTGTTGTTAATTTTCTTCTTTTTTTTCTTTCCATAAACTTTTAAAAAAATGTTATGTTCCTCTTTTTTTATCTTATGTTCTTTCTTTCATTTTTACGTCTCTTCGTCTTTTTCTTTCTTTTTTTTCCTTTTTTTTTATATTGCTGTCTTTCTTACTTTTTGTGACTGTTTCTTTCTTTCCTTTCTTTGACTTTACTTCTTTCTTTCTCCCTTCCTTTCCTTTCCTTCTTTATTTCCCTCCCTGCTTCTTTTCCCAATAAAACTCGGTTTATGTCACGTCTCAACATTCTTCCTCACGCCACACGAACACTGATCTCATTCAGCGTATCCCATTCAGTGATGCCAATTTAGTGCCTCTTGCGCTAAAAGTAGCACGTTTCTTGCTTTGGCAGTGCAAGTATCTCTAAATGAGCGCAGGCATTTTGGCCATTTTATTCAACCATTTTCGTCATCTTTTGAGCCATTTTTTTGGCCATTTTTGTTTTTATCGTATTCAGCGGTCAAACTTACCTCAATATATATTTTGAGTTGGCAACACTGTTGGCAACATTCTCTGCTCATACCCATGCATTCATGTGTACGTGTGTTTGTGTGTGTGTGTGTGTGTGTGTGTGAATATGACGATAGCTGACAATATATGTTAAATTCCTTCTCACACCACACATACACCAATCTCATTCAACATTTCAAGTTTGCACTAAGAACCGCAGTCTCACCTTTTTCTCCTTTTTTTTTTAGCATTTTTCTTCTGTGCTCTTCGTGAGAACATTTTGAATGAAATAATAACAACAACAACAACCACAGCTACAAAACCAGAATTCCAAACTAAAAAAAGAAAATAGGTCTGGTTAGTCATAAAATAGAAACCATCACGTGGCCAAAGTCTTTGGTAGCATGTCGCGTTTAAGGTGATCAATTAAAAAACTGGAAAGAGGGATGATCAATGAATAAGTTACTTCTCTCCACCTTTTGTTGGGCAGTGACCACTGAAAAGATTGAACATCCACCCCTCACCAAAAAACAAAAAACAAAAAACAAAAAAAAACAAAACTCATGAATGCTGTCGGATACAAACTAAGTGATCAATCGAGGATAGATTTACATTGGAAATTGAACACTCACCAAAAACCTATTCAGGGGGATAATTTTTCAAAAGTCAAGAACATTTTTTGTAGACTTAATGCAAAGAAATGTTTAGTACTCTGGCTCCTTGGTGCGGCCTGTACGCTTGGTTCGTACGTAGCTAGCCAGTCAGCTGGACCAGCTTAGAAACTGAAGAAACCTATACCGACAGTTTAGGTGACAGTTTTAGTTGACAATATCTAACCCTTACAGAGACACACGCACACACAGATACACACGCATATCTACACACACACACACACACACACATATATATATATATATACATATACATATAAATATATATATATATATATATATATATATATACACACACATATATATATGTACATATTCGTACACACAAATACACATATACACACACATACACACACACACACACACACACATATATATATACATATATATACATACATATATATATATATATATATGTATATATATATATATATATATATATATATATAACATACACGGATAAACGCAGTGAAGATTCTGTTAAAATCTGGGACATATCAATAATATGACTCATCAACAAAATTCCAACTCTTAAAAGTAGGTTAATACCGAAATAAAATTTTACAAAAATAAACATTCCAAATAGAAAGAGAAAGAATTAAAAAAAAAAAGGAGAAAATGTAATCTGTGATTAAATTTAAGGAGTAAACATGCGATTTTTAAAAAAAATGTTATCTTTTTTTCTAATAAAAGACATGAAATCGCGAGTATTCGTGTGAGTTTTTTGTTTTTGCGAACTGCTAATCCGATATAAGAAGAAGAAGATAGGCGAAAGAGAAAAGGGGAGAAAAGGAGATAATTTTTCGAATTTCACGTAAGAAGAAGGGAAAAGATAAGAATTCACTGGAATATATATATACATATATATATATATATATATAT
>OY735228.1:36681699-36731699 GCA_963457665.1 Thysanoteuthis rhombus | reverse complement strand
ATTATCTCGAGGCAGGCTGTGAAGAGTTTTGGTGAGCTGGTATCACCTTGTCTTACTCTTTTTTTTGAGCTGGAAGGGTTCAGAGTCTTTATGTACCGTGATGAAGATGTAAACCATACTTTAAATCTGAAATTGAATCTGAAAATAAATTTGGTATTTTTTCATCTTAGTGCCCATTTAGTATCGGTGGGAAAAACTAATAATCTCGAAGTGGAAATAATTTTACAGCGAAAAGAATTGCAAGTGTGTCCATTCAAGTAGGTTTTTCAATTAAAATGCAACATTATATTGTTTTATAAAACTGCATTATCAAATGCTAATCTATCAAAGTCTGTGTATCTGCCTGATTTAAAAACTTGGACATAGCTTATGGGATGACCTCATGGTTAAATCGAGATTATATGTGGGGATAGAGAGTTCCAAGATAGATGAGAACAGGGTGAGATACAAACAGGTTTACAGAGACACCAACTGAGAGACACAGAGAGAGATACATTGATATAAACGGAAAAGGAAGAAGGGATGATACAGGAAAAGCTATATAGAAAGAGAGAACGAAAAATGAAGCGATACAACGAGAAGCAAAAGTATCTATCTCTACATAAATAACGGGGGAAGAGAGAGAGAGAGGCAGAGAGAGAGAGAGAGAGAGAAAGAGAGAGAGAGAGAGAGAGAGAGAGATTTATAGAGGAATCAAACATAGTCTAATCCCCATTTCTTTCCGAACATCAAACGTTTACATTACTTATGTATTACTTATATGAACAGGATATCATCTATATTTTCGAAAAAAAAATCCTTTAATATCAAGTAAATCTGTCTTAATCTGGATGGTGCAGTAATCCTAAAAGAAGTGAATATCTAAATAGGTCTGGTTGAAAATCCAACGGA
The DNA here is from genome assembly GCA_963457665.1 of Thysanoteuthis rhombus. Taxonomy (NCBI): domain Eukaryota; kingdom Metazoa; phylum Mollusca; class Cephalopoda; order Oegopsida; family Thysanoteuthidae; genus Thysanoteuthis; species Thysanoteuthis major. The sequence continues at coordinate 36,730,808 of OY735228.1, read as the reverse complement.
GAGCGTCACACAGCTGATTTCCTTTGGCAGCATGCCTTCTTGGAGGTGATCAATTAAAAATTGGGGGAAAATGATCAATGAATAAGTTACTTCTCTCGATCTTTGTTGAGCCGTGATCACTAAAAAACTCCGAATTAAAACACGAAGATGGCATTAACACTATCAGCACAATCTAAGGAACCAATTTATCATAGACTTGCATTGTAAACTGACACGCCCCCAAGCTATCACAGGTGGGGGTAGAAACCAAAACCATTTTTTCTAGATATAATAAGGAGTAAATGTTTAAATTTTCAGTCTTCTATCTCCACTGGGACAGCTTCTACGCGTGATACATGCATACATATATACATAGCAAGCCAGCAAGCTTAATTAAAACCGAAGAAACCAACATTGAAATCGGAAATAATGATGTCAGCAGTTTCGATTGACAGATTCTAATACTAATGATTACTTTCCCTCAAGACCATATCTTTCTCGAGGCCTGTCTTTTGGCTGAGATTGTGGCGAATTACCCATTGGTGTCAGTGATGGCTGTTCGAACTCAGGTAAAAGCCACACATTTGAATGTTGATTTACAAGGCCAGCATCTTACTGCATTTTATAGTGAATTGAAACTATCAATTCTTCATACACATCAACGATTAGGAGAGATCGGTGGCAACAAATGGGGTTGCAATTTAAGCTATTTCGGAGCTAAATATGGAGTTTTTTATGGCTATTACAAAAACCAAAAAAGTGTCCTCCATTGGCTAGTGAAGAATTAAGAGATATTGTATGACTAAATATTTATAATTATTGGACGAATAAATCATATCTGACATTGACGATGAGAAAAACACAAATTGGTTGAGCAGGTATTTATTGATGGACGTTTCACAGGAAATGGCCCCACAAGCCTATCTCTCATCTTACTATATGTCATGATGACAAACGAACCCCTATCCTAACAAAATTAAACCATCCAGAGACAACCTCTAAGACAGTCTCATCCAACTCACTAACAACATAGATAACTCCAGATCTGGACGGCTCTCTCCATTTTCCCCATCTTACTGATACTGTGGTGTCATTCCCTACGAAACCTGTGTTTTCCTTATTGTCTATAAAAACTTTTTCATTATATATATTCATGCTACAGCATTTTAGCTTTACACTCTTGTATTCTGGTAAATTATGAAGGATTTTTCTGTGCATTTTCAGTATCTTTAAAGGCTGTGCGTGTTTATATGCTTATGACGAAAATATTTTGACGATTCCAATCGGTTGGTTTCGAGAGTTAAAAACAGGAAAATCACGCAAGAAAACTAAAAATTCATTGCAATCAATACAACAAGGTATGGATTTAGTCATGTCTGCGGTTATGAACGGAAAATCTCTAGAAAATGTTTTTAAATAGAATTGAAATGTTGAATAAAGAATAAACACTATTTCTTTTTTATTCTTACAAAACCTTGCTTAAAATTGGTTATTGAGATTGGATAGGTGAACTCACATTGCTTCGGAGGAGTTGCCAGACTTGCAAGTTCATTAGGATACCCTTCCTCACTATCTTTAATGGCCCCGGCAATATCAGGCGATAAAAATTGATTTTGAGCTCATTCAAATACTTATGAGCAATACTTTTTTTTCATATAAACAATATTTTTTTCATATAAAAAGTAAATTCATCTTTTATCATCAATTTAATTATAGTTTTCCTTCAAAAAAAACAAACTTGTCCAATTTTGCCTTCCTACATGGTTTTCAAAAAAGGTATTTAGAGAACCAACGTGAAAGAATCAGAGGAAATGAAATTAATTTCTGTTTTAGCAAATAAGATTATTTTAACGGCATCATAATGGTGAAAGAGAAAAATCAAAATATCTTAAAATCATCAGAAGTTCTCATCCAACGATCACTTAATTCAAAACTATTTTAGACGGAAGATGAAATATTAACGAAATGATGATTAAACAAAGGAAAATAGGCTTTTAGTCTTTCAGGCGTATTATGTCTACACCATATGTTATCATAGAACCGACTTCTGGTTCTATACCTTTTGCGCGATTCAAACTCAGTAATTGAAGAAGAAGAAAAAGGAGGAGGAGGAGGAGGAAAGGAAGAAGAAGAAGAAGAAGAAGAAGAAGAAGAAGAAGAAGAAGAAGAAGAAGAAGAAGAAGAAGAAGAAGAAGAAGAAGAAGAAGAAGACGGATCAGGCCTTTATGTTTCTTTCCCTGGAAAAATAGTCCGCCTTCCGTTTACCTTATCGACTGAAACATCCTTTCTTCTCGTACTTCTATCTATGCCCTCAAAAGAGGGTGTCACAAAAACAACGTCTTCTTTTAGTTCAGATGTATTTTATTTATTCAGACGATCTAACAGCATGGAAGGACCATAAACGTAACAAAATAATATAAAATGCGAGAATACTAATATTTGAAGAAAGGTGTAACTTCTGCTGTTCCATATAAATAGTAATAAGAATAAAGATGTTCCTGCTTTGACTTCAGAATATATTCATGCCATATCCATTGAAGAAGGTAAACAGTCACACACCAACACCTGCCCTGCGATTAGTGCGCAAGAGGTTTTAATAGATATCCTTATTCATCAAGCTCGATTCAATATGGTGTTCACAGTACCCCTTCCTCTTTTTCTGTTTGCTTTAGCATGACTTGCGATTTTAACAATCAACTATTGTTTTACTGATGTCTAACGATACAGAATCCGTTGTCACTTTGTTGATTTTCTGTCTTACTAAAGTGAAGAAAAAGTGAAATAAGCGTAGTGAGAACACGCAAGCATAAATTTGACCGTTGCTGGTAGGCAAAGCTCGGCTCTGTTGCTGGTTATATCTCTACTACTACTGTTACTGGGGCCTCGATTTCATTTTCATCCAAATTTGTTTCATTCTTTTTAATGATTGAAAAAACAGAAATGCAAATAAATTCAGTAAAACTGGAGGAAAAATGTGTTCGATGTATGCATTATCTGTTTGCAATGAATATATATATATATATATATATATATATATATATATATATATATATATATATTGTTGTGTCATCTACAGACAGCTGTTTCGTTGTATTACAACTCTTCAGTGTGGCTATAGACTCTCCGTTATCCCATCCAGTACCACAAGGCAGGATTACAACCTTCACTTCAGACACGGAGGCCGATATCCTACCTCTTCCCCATATCCCTATCTGCACTAGGGAACTGGACGATCAGTAAGGCTGAATTTAAGCAATATATTTATTTAGCTTAAATTTCCCATCCACCAGAGTGCTCTATTCCTATTGAATATATATATATATACATATATATATATATATATATATATATATATATATATATATACTACAAAATATACAAGTATAATTTAACAATACGTACACAATTCCATCATTACTAGAATAGTGCATTCATATTTCTATTTGAGCCGTTGCTTGATGTTCAACAAGTTTATTTCATGCTTTATCAAAATGCATTCTGAGGAGTCTGTATGTGCGCGCGTGCGTGTATGTAACTCGACAATCGGCCATCGGACGAAGTTGATATTCGTCATATTTATTCGTCTGCACAGAGGGCATAGCAGTGTCGAAATTAAAGTTGTTCTGATCCACAGAGAAATTAAATAAAGTAAACAAAAAACAACAGATTATAAATCTCTCATCAAAAATTATAGATATGAATTTATACGTGTTGTATAAAATATCTAAATTGGAAATAGATCTAAATTTAGATGTAAAATATTTAAATATAAGTGAGATGTAGTTACAAACAACAAACGGATAATTATTTCAAATGACAATTAAGGCAGGTTGCTCCACACTGCATAAAGTCAGACCCCTTCAAAATATGCACCTTTGGAACGGACATTGCCCTTGTTTAATCAGATTGGTAATAGTTACGTTTTTTTTTCAAAAATTATTTCAAGTGCTTGTAAAATCTGCAACTCACTAGAAGTATTGATAACTGTTTGCATGGTCCTGTTAAATTAAAAAAAACAAAAACAAACTTTCTTGTGAAATCCAACAGGCCGATTCTGGATAATAGTAATCCTTAAGCTTAGTTGATCCAAGCAGAATTTAAGAATGAAAAAAAAAAAAGTTAAAATTGGATTTTTCATGTACGAAAAAATATCATAGACAGCGTTAAAAATGATCTTATTGAAATTGGAGGCAAACAAAAGAAGATAGACAAAACAAAAACTGGGAATAAAAATGTCAAACGAAAAGAAACGTGCCAGGAAAGATATTTAGAAAGTTTTTCTTTTCTGGATTCGTTTTTTTTTTGTTGTTCCGGTCACCTGCTGATTTCCAGGAAAACTTTATATTCCACTAGCAAACATTCCTGGAGCGAGAAACACAGCAGGGGGGTAACAACAGCGAATGGAATAGCTAGAACAGCGAAAATAATAACAGGGAGACGGAGCATTGAAAAAACAAAACAAAACAAAACAAAACAAAAACAAAAACAAACTACAAAACTAAATGGACAAAAATGAAAAAAAAATGCTGATAACAGTAACAAAAACAGCAACAAAATAAAGAAACTGTTGTAGTTATAAAAATCTTGTAAATTTATCGCATCGAAAGAGAAAATTTTTTTTCTCTTTTGCAAAATAACGACTTCAAGTAAAAAAAAAAAGAGAAAGGAAGGAAGTTTTGAAAAGAAAAAGTCAGAATTCAAATGTTGCTCCTATGGTTGATAGAAAGGAGAGGTTCTTGAAATAACAACCACCATTTCGTCGAAAGCCTGAAGGGGTTTAGAGGTAGATAGATAGGGAGAGAGAAAGAGAGGGGAAAGGGGAAGAAAGAGGAAAACAGAGGAGAGAGAAAAAGAGAGAGGAAGAATGAGAGAGAGAGAGAGAGAGAGAGAGAGATGGGTAGAGGGAAAGGGAAAAGAACAGGAATTCGAAAGGGAAATAATGTAAAGATCGAAAGCAGTGAGTTCGATCCTTACAAAAAGCTTGGCAATCTTGATCTCGTACCATTGCAATATTGTGAATATACCAGGATATATATATATATATATATATATATATATATATATATATATATATATATATATAATTGAACAGACGTATAGATTTTTATGAATGGACTGGGACATACATACATACATACATACATATATATATTATATAATATAATCATTTCATCATTATCCTAATTAACGCTCCCTTATTCAGGGTTGAGCACTCTTCAAGTGAGGTAACTCGTTCATAATGAGTTTATGCAATGCTCTTCCAACTCTGGTGGATGCGTAGGGCAGACGTAAGATGCAAGGCTCAATTGACACAGTGACACAATCATTCAAATATATATATATACATATATATATATATATATATATATATATATATGTATATGTATATGTATATGTATATAGATAGATAGATAAATAGATTTGAATAGACTGTAATAGATAGATATGTACATATGTGCAGGCTGAGATCGATTGATTGATTGATAGACACACACATATATATACATATAAAAGTGATATTATTGTCGAACCCTACAATCGAGTTTTAACTATATTTTTGTTTATAACAAATATGACAATGACCACACCAAAAACCAGTGACGTCATGACGGCATGGATAAAAATTGTGTACGCAAAAACTGATAACGAATTCACTTCCCCAACTCAGGTCAACTCCTTTTTATTACTGGAACTACTTCGGCACGTAGTTTCGGAATAATATTGTATGGAGAAATGAATTATGTTTTTTCAAAATCTTTTTAGATTAGAATGGGGGAAGGGATTTTAACCCTAGTACAACCAAGCTTGTACTAAAAAGAAATTGGTAAGAAGAAAGATTTTAAAAAAAATGAAAATGTCAATAAATAGATTTGAACGAACATTAATGCTTGTAAGGAGACAACCTTGAAAAATCATGAAATTCATAAAAAAACTTCCTTTAAAAACAGAGTTTTCACTGAAAACAACAAAAAAAGCAACACTTTTCTGTCTGAGTAAGATGTAAAATAAAAACAAAACCTCCCTCCACGATTGGCGAATGAACAAAAATGGCGTCAAAATTTGAAGTGATTTATAATTTTCCACCAAAGAATTAGTACAGTCCAAATAAATTCTATTTATGACACCATGGTCGTTTTCTACCGGAAAACATATGAAATAGAGAAAAAAAAACATGTAGAAACAACTAAATTCTGGAGGATTTAAATGTTATTGGAGAAACTGTTAAAATGAGACCCCAAAAGATCAAAAAAAGCTTTTCTCCAAAAATTGATTTTTTTCATCATCATCATCATCATCATCATCATCATCATCATCATCATCATCATCATCATCATCATCATCATCATCATCATCATCATCATCATCATCATCATCATCATCAGTCTTTTAGCGTCCGTCGTTGGACATAGACCTTCCCTAGGATTTGCCACACTTCTCTATCATGGGCGTCGCGGAGCCAATACTTCCTGAACTTATCTAGCTCGTCTCTCCATCTAACATTTTGCCGGCCTCGGTTGCGCATGTGGTCTCGGGGAATCCATGTTGTGAGTCGTGATGTCCATCGATTGTCAGCCATTCTTGCAACATGGCCGGCCCACCGCCATTTGAGATTTTTTATGGATTCTATGATGTCTCTAACTCTTGTCTTTTCCCAGATGTACTGTGCTGTTTTGTGGTCTCTCCATGTGAGGCCCAGCATAATTATTTCATGTGCACGTTGCATGGTTCTCAGCTTACGGGTCTGTCTCTTGGTTAAGTTTCATGTTTCAGCTCCATAAGTGACTATTGGGAGAATGCATTGGTTATACACCCTTCTCTTTAGGATTAATGGGATCTTATTATTTTTGAAGGTTGAGCTAGCTCTGCCAAAGGCTTGCCATCCTAGTGTGATTCTTCACTTGATTTCTTCTTCTTTTGAGGGTCTCATGGAGATTCGTTGCCCTAGGTAGATGTAGTGGTCTACTTTCTCGAGTTCTGTGTCCTCGATTTCGATCTTAGTGTTTTTATCTCCAATGTGGTTGTTGCACATGATCTTCGTCTTGCTGAAGTTCATGTGTAGGCCGACTTTCTTGCTCTCTTCATTTAGTTCATCTATCATTAGTTGGAGGTCGTGTAGGTTCTCTGCGAAAAGGGGTATGTCGTCTGCGAATCTGAGGTTGCTCAGATACTCGCCGTCTTTTTTAATTCCTTTACTCTCCCAGTCTAGTCTTCTGAAGATCATCTCGAGGCAGGCTGTGAAGAGTTTAGGTGAACTGGTATCACCTTGTCTTACTCCTTTCTGGAGCTGGAAGGGGTCCGAGTCTTTATGTAGCCTGATAAATGAGCTGTCGTGATTGTATATATCTTTCAACAGTTCTGGTACCAATTGTCAAATCTGTAGACCAATTAATGGCCATGAGAGCTGGAACACGCAAAACATACGCATTTATGAAAAAGGACAGGGCCATTCGTAAACTTGTGGTCTCGGTTGTTCAATTCTGAAAGGAACTGAGAAGGCAGGGAAAGAGAAATCATCATCATCATCATCATCATCATCATCAGTCTTTTAACGTCCGTCGTTTGACAAAGACCTTCCCCAGGATTCACCACACTTCTCTATCATGGGAGTCACTGAACCAGTATTTCCTGAATCTGTCTAGTTCATCTCTCTGTCGTGTTCTGTTAGCGTCGGTTTCTTATGTGATCTCTGGGGATCCATGTTGTGATGTCCATCGGTTGTCTTTCATTCTTGCAACATGGCCTGCCCATTGCCATTTGAGTTTTTTGATAGTTTCTATGATGTCACGGACACCTGTTTCCTTCCTTATATACTGTGCTGTCTTGTGATCTCTCCATGTAAGGTTGAGCATGATTCTCTCATGCACACGTTGCATGCTTCTCAGTTCGTAGGCTTGTCTCTTGGTTAGGTTCCATGTTTCAGCTCAATAAGTGACTATCGGGAGAATGCATTGGTTGTATACTCTTCTTTTTAGGATTATTGGGATCATCTGGTTTTTGAAAGTTGAGCTTGCTCTGCCGAAGGCTTGCCATCCTAGAGTGATTCTTCGCTTGATTTCCTCCTATTTTGAGGGCCACCAAAGAGTAAATTCAAAAGATAAAAAGATGCAGACGAACCAGGAGAAAGTTCTTGGTAGATAGATAGTGTGAGCAGTTCTTACAAAAAACCTGATGGACTCGTAAAGTTTTCCACGACTTTAATGGTTTCTATAAAGCCTTAAAACTTCCTATTTGCACCAACAACACCTGAAATAAAATAGGATTGAATTTTTCTTGAAAAAGACTAAAAAGAAGGGTCGAAGAAATAATAGGATGAAGGAAATAAAGAGAACTCTGTAAAAACAATTAGAGAACGAAAAAAAAGGAAAAAAATATCCACACAGATAACCCTAGTTATGAATAGGCCCTCACTAGACTGCATCAACATTGTGACCCAAAATTTCCATAGCACTTGATCGAGGTTAGTAAAAACAAATCCAAAATACAGGCTTTGCCGCGTAGAAATAGAGGTATACGGTATAGATTTAGTGAGAAAGCAATTTTGAAAAATAATCATCTATATTTGAATAACCAGTTACTGTAAGTATTTCAATGTCTATTAAGTTATTCTTTGTGACTCTTTGGAGGAAGTTTTTTTCATTATCATTAGTTTATTACTAATTTAACTTGATCTCATTATTGTGGCTTATTAAACGCAGGTTAAGATAGTTGATAGAAAAGAGAACAGGCCAGTGAAGATGAGTCAATATCCAACATTGAGTTCGAAAAAAAATCTCCAAATATTCAGTAATTGCAGAAAATTATCTGAAGGGTTATCGAGCATTTTAATGAAAAATATCACAAAATATCTAGACGTTCCAGGAAATTATCTAAAAATTTTTTTCATCAATTTACTGCATGCTATATCGAAATTAAAAAAAAAGATACACTAAGTACTACATTGAATAATTATATGAGTAGAATATTTGAAAAAAAATCGAGTTTTTTATAAAATGTCTAAAAATGTTGAGATTTTGCCAAATAGATCTAAAAATATCTGAGCCTGATTAAGAAAATATCTAAACTGATATCCGATATCCGATATCCGAAAACAATTACTTATATCTGAACACAACAGAAATATCTAAATCTAGATCGATTTTGGCAACGATGCAAATTCATACGAGGGAGGGTTAGCAGATCTTCATTGTTGGAATAATTAATAAGCAGGGTGGGGGTATGATAGCAGGAATGGAATTATATATATATATATATATATATATATATATATATATATATATATATGGCACTGATCAGGCTAGCAGTATAGCATAATATAATAATTGTGTAGCGAATCAACATTCTACTATATATATATATATATATATATATATATATATATATATATATATATATATATATATATATATATATATATGTATATATAGCACTGATCAGGCTAGCAGTATAGCATAATATAATAATTGTGTAGCGAATCAACATTCTACTATATATATATATATATATATATATATATATATATATATATATATATACCATATGTATATGTATCATATACATATGTGTATTATATATATATATATATATATATATATATATATATATATATATATATATATATGGTACAGATTAGGTTAGCAATATAGCATAATATAAGGCAACGTCTGATATACAATGGATTTATTTCATAGAGTGCTCGATACATTCAACTTCGAAAGTCAAGTTGTTGTAGAGTAGAACTGGAAATAAATAAATATATAATAAGATGTGGATTTGCTACACAAACTATTTCATGTTTCTACCCTCTCTAGGCACCAGCATTCGCCTGATGAGGCCCAGAGAGGGCAGAAACATGAACTAGTTTGTGTAGTGAATCCACATCTTATTATTCATATATATATATATATATATATATATATATATATATATATATATGTATATATATATATATATGTATATATATATATACATATATATATATATATATACATATATATATATACATATATATATATATATATATATATATATATATATATTGCAGAACATATAGTAAAAACTAAACAAGTATTCGCATCTCAATAGATGTATTGCTGATAAAAATGCATAGAACTGCCTCAACATACAAAAACAAGTTCAATTCACATAAGCCAAACATGAACACGTCTACTGATGATCCCACCGAGGAGAAACCAAACTTTGAAAAAAGAAATTTCTCTGCAAACAAATGTGTCCCTTAAATACAAAAGGGTGAAGTAGTCGAACGAGAAAATATTGAAAAAAAAAAAAAAAAAAATAGAAGAAAAACAGGTCAGGTTAGTTACTCAATAGGTACCGTCATACATCCAACGTCTTTCAGAAGCATGATTTGTTGGGGATGATCGATTTTAGAAGTGTAAAAAAAGGGATGAAAATAGTTACTTCTATTGACTTCCGTTCAGACTTCTCGTGTCAGAATTATCAAAGAAACAAGCGGGCCCGAACTTCAATTTTGAGCTGACGCATCTCCCACCAGAAAGCCTGCTAGGGCTGGAATTGAAGAAAAAAAGAAAAAAAAAGTTTTTTGTGGACGTGAATAAATGTTTAATTTTTCAGCCCTTTAGCTTCATTGGTACGGTCTGTACGCGTGATACACGCATAATCAGTCACCCAATCAACTGGACAAACTTAAAAACTGAAAGAAACCTATGATGACAGTTTTGATGACAGTTTTTCTCGACGGTTCCCAATTGAAAAACAAGAAGAATAAAAACAGCTTCTTTTTTTCCTTCCATCTTCAACCTCGCTTTCGAGGTTGTTTACTCCGGAATTTGAAGAGCCGAAAACAACATCGGAACAGTTCCTGTTACGAATGTTATGTCTTTGGGGAGAAACAAGAAACAAGACGCATTTTCTCCTTGTTGTGGCCGACTAATTACATGCGAAAAGAAATATGTGGACGTCTTTTTCGCACGCCCCTTTCTGTTCCATCGAATATGTGAATTTTACGAGTATATTACACCAGTTCCTGCGCCACAAAAATTTGACAGATTTTTGTGCGTATGTAGAAAACCAGTCAACATGGGAAAGTGAAATACGAAACAAGCGGGCAATGTTTTGAATTCCATACCTTTTCCCGAGCAAATTAAAGAGTGAGTCAAGCAAATTGAAAAACACGGTATGCAAATTTGCTGGCTTCCTGTATTTTTTGATTTAATTGCTTTACTTTCTTATTTGCTTGGGAAAAGTTGTGCGTATATATATAAGAAATATAAGGATATATACTCGGTGAATGTCAACATTTTGTTCCTAATGCACTTTTCATCAACCAGCAATATATTTTATTCTTTATTTGTAATTATGAAAGTACTTCCATAACTGAAAAGTGAGACACGATAATTGGAAGATATGGTATGCAAATTTTCTGGCTTGTTGTATTTTTCAATTGACTTCTAATTTGCTCAGGATATATATATATACACACATATATATATATATATATTATATATATATATATATATATATATATATATATATATATATATATATATGCATACTTATATATATAGATAAATTAATAGGATATATACTTGATGAATGTCAGCATTTTGTGACTAACATTCTTCTCAGCAATCAGCAATAAGTTTTGTGTTTTGAAAGTGCTTCCATAATTACAAGGACAAAACACATTGCCAGTTGCTGAAGTGCATTAGACACGAAAAGCTGACGCTTACCGGATATATGCCATTGTAATTCTCATTTTTATATATCAATAGCTCTGTTTACTTTGTTAAAATGAAAATATATTCTGAAATACACACCACACGCATAATAACCTGACACCCACATCTATCCCCCTCAGATACATTCAATACTGGGAACTTCAAAGTCACTCAGACCCATAGCAAAATCTACCTTAGCCAGTCATAGCACTTGTTCAAAACATAGCCAACATATTTTGGATCACTCGTAAGGTTTAAACCTATGTAGTTCCTTAACCTCATCCCCCCATCCATTTACACTATTACCCACAAAATCTAACTCCACATCACTCCTCTTCTACTCTGACACATTTTGCCCTCTCCAAGATCAACTGCAACTACTTAACCATAGACTTCATCACTGGCTGGACTTTCTCTCACACAGCAGGATGCCTCCAGCAGCCTGGATACATTTTTTTACTCTCAAGGCAAAGCTCCTGATGGTGGACTCATGTTCCATATAAAACCTTTAACCCCTAAAAGCACATACTCACACAGCACGCACCACTGAAGATGGGAATACATCCCGAAATATGTCTTGACCATTAACAACAACAAAAAACGTCTACGGACGAATAAAACTTACTTCAAAACACTTTACTCCTGAGTTTGTCTTAATCTTTACAGTTCATATCCTCTATCTCTCTCTCTCTCTCTCTCTCTCTCTATATATATATATATATATCAGCTGAAAACAACATTTTATTTATGGATGGATATACATATGTTTGTATGAGTACTAATGAACCCAGAGATATTTTATTGGTTAATTAATTTATATATATTTAAGTATTCTAATTCCAAGTTTTTAGAAAGTCTGAAGTCAATACAAATCGTTAGATTGTGTGATCACAGCTTTTATTAATATGGAAAGTTTTTTTTTTCGATGATAAAGCACTAAGCAGTTACTACTTAAAATTTAGCTTGAAATCTCAAACATTTTTTTGTTCTTCTTTATTAGTTCAATCCATTTATGTTATGCAAAGATGTACAATGAGATTCATTGTTTACGAAGGATCGGATCTTTTGGTAATATAAGTGAAATATTCGATTAGGGATCATCTGTTGTTACTTACCATTGAACTGTTTCGGGGATTTCAAACAAAACATTTATTCTACCATAGCTCCCAAGAAGTGCCGACCAATCATCCCTACCTCTCAAGCTAAGTTTATTCTTGACTTGTTATTTAGTTTTCGTTGTAATCTGACGATATGGAAGATGTTGTCTGCATTTTAGAGAAAAATCATTATCATAATGATAAAAAGAGGAATGCGCACACGGACAGACAAACATACTAATCACACTCAGAGACACACATACAAACACACGAATATACACCGATCTGTTTGGGGAGAAGACACGCAAACGCAAACTGTCATTCTGAACACATACACTGATACTTTGAGAAGAAAACACACAACGACAGACAAACATACTAGTCACAGACAAAAAAGAAGAAACATACACAGACTGACAAGTATACTAATCAGACATACAAACTCCATCCACAACCCACCCATCCAGGAACCAAAAATATGAAGAGATCATACTTACCTTCCTAAGGGACAAAGCACAGGCTTGTCATCTACTCCATCTAACCTTTCACTGTGTACAGAGAAAAATCCCAGCTGACCCCCTCCGACCCATATCACTGACAACCCCATCAGCTTCTTCTTCTGCAACAGCCAACACTGATTTGCTTTTCGACCAGTTCAGTATATTATCCAAAGGTCTTACTGCATTGCAAAAGTGCTCCTGAAGACACCGATGGAATACGGCAAAATGCATCGAGCCTTATAAGCCTTATTTTTTTTATGATAATGAGTTTTTTTTAGATGGAATGCAAAATTTTCTCTTTCACTTCCATATTGTCGAATTGCTATAACCATTCTGTCGGATGATCCCACATCTTATTGGCCTTAGCGACGAGCCGTCGTTCGGGAATAGGTTGTGTGGGATAGGCAAAGGAATTTCTCGTCATTTGATATTCACTAGGCCTATCTTAATACGATACAGTAGACAAACAAACAATATATATATAGTTAGCTTTGATAGGAATAAATCATAGTGCTATGTATATTTGCCTGTGGCTAGTAAAAAGTAATGCTTATAATTCTATGGAGCAAAGAGGGATCGTGTCCTGAGAGTTTCAATTCGAAAAAATGACGGAAGAATAAGATAAAAGAAGGTTATGAACATCAACAATTTGAGGAGGTGAAGGGGGAAAGAAAGAAAAGAAATAGAAAGAGGAAAAAAGATGGAAGGAAGGATACTCAAGACGAACAGGAAGAAAAAAAAAGACCTTTTTTAAATATACATTTGTGCGCATGGGTAGGTACGACCTACTGTGAGACATGTCGGTTAGTTGGTCATTTTGTTGGCCTGAGCGATGAGCCGTCCTTTTGGAAGAGGTTGTGTGGGATAGGCGAGGGAATTTCTTGTCCATTAATATCCATCAGGCATATCTTAATACGACACAAGGCCTCTCAGATGTGAGAGAGAATGATGTATCAGAAACCGTCAGGCAAAACTGTCGAAATAGGTTTCTTCAGTTTTCATGTTGGTCCTGCTAGCAGACAATGTATATATGTATGTATTACGAGTGCAGTCCGAACCAATGGAGCTAGAGGCCTGAAATTTTAATCATACACTCTTTATATATAAAGTAAAGATAGTTGTTTATAAGATTTACCCCCCAATTAAGCTATTAGTTGGGGTTTCAATTAGCAAAGTGAGTTTACGCTAAATTAGTCCTTAGTTTGTACCCATTCCTTCTGTTGTTGAAAATCCAGACTTTTTAGTGACCCAACAAAAGGTGGGAGAAGTAACTGATTCATTGATCACCTCTTTTCCCAATTTTTTGATTGATCACCCCCAACACGACGTGTTGTTGGTCATGTGATGGTTTTTATCGTAGGACAAACCAGACCTGTCTCAATACGGCAGAAGGCCAACTTGGACACGACAGAGGATATATTTTACTCTAATCATTCTAGTAGTATGTGATTTGTGACCTGTCTAAGATTTTTTTCTTTGTTATAAAGTAAAATATTCTGTATACCAAGCTTTAGTTATCCCAGCGTCGCTGTAAGGCACTTAGCAGGGATTGAACTCACTTGGCAAGCGTTCAGTGAAAGACTGACTTGCTAATCTGTTCTCTATTACAGGGGCCCATTTTGAAGGGAAACTGTCATGGAACCTAACCAAGAGACAGATCCACAAATTGAGAAGATCCTGGGAAAAGACAAGAGTAAGAGACATCATAGAATCCATTAAAAACTCAAATGGCAGTGGGCTGGCCATGTTGCAAGAATGGTGGACAATCGATGGACATCACAACTCACGACATTGATCCCCCGAGATCACATGAGAAACCGAGGCTGGCAGAATATTAGATGGAGAGACGAG
This sequence comes from Thysanoteuthis rhombus, assembly GCA_963457665.1. Taxonomy (NCBI): domain Eukaryota; kingdom Metazoa; phylum Mollusca; class Cephalopoda; order Oegopsida; family Thysanoteuthidae; genus Thysanoteuthis; species Thysanoteuthis major. Next base: position 36,715,682 of record OY735228.1, on the reverse strand, counting down.
CCAGACAGATTCAGAAAGTACTGGCTCTGCGACGCCCATGATAGAGAAGTGTGGCGAATCCTGGGGAAGGTGTATGTCCAACGACAGACGTTAAAAGATTGATGATGATGATGATGATGATGATGATGATGATAAGTGTTCAATGAAAGACTGACTTGCTAATCTGTTCTTTGCGACAGGGGCCCATTTTAAAGGGAAACCATCAGCGAGTGAGAGCAAAACGAGAAGAAAGAGATGAAGACTGTGAGACAGAGAGAGAGAGAGAGAGAGAGAGAGGGAGGGAGGGAGAGGGATAGAGAGTGAAGGTGTTGGTGTGTAATATACTGTTTCTGTTGTAAAGTAGTTCTCAAGTTGCATGAAAGCCACGCTATTGGAGCTAAAGGGCTGAGAGTTTAAACATTCACTCCTTATTATATCGTCAAGAAAGTTTTTAAAAAAATGTAAATTATCACCCTGAATATATCTTCTGCTGGGGGTTCAGTTCAAAAGCAAACTTGTGCTGAATTGGTCCCTAGTTTATATCCGCTATTTTCTTAAAAAAAGTTGATCTATTTAGTGGTGCAAGAGAAGGACTTATTCATTGATCACCTCTTTTTTGCAATTTTCAATTTATCACCCCTAACGCGACGTATTGCCGAAAGTCGTTAGTCACATTACGGTGTCTATTGAAAGACTAACCAGTCCTGTTGTTATTATACTTAGCCTACTGTTGTGTGCAACAACATTTACTAAAACACACACATACACACACACAATAAAAGCGAAACTCCAGTGGTTTATTTGGCAGTTGTCCGTTCATCGCAGTGACTGCGTGAAACTGGTCAGTAACAACAGGAACTGTAACTCTCTCTCTTTCTTTCTCTCTGTCTCTCTTTCTATACATACATATATATATATATATATATATATATATATATATATATATATATATATATGTGTGTGTGTGTGTGTGTGTACAGACACGGTAAGAGAGAACTCGAAAGGAAATGAAGTAAGTGCCCTTACGCCGGCCAGGGCAACAGACCTCGCTGCCTGGGCTTCACATATCTGTCACTTCACCATACGTTATTTTACTTATAGCTGGGGGAGGGGAGATTCGGTTACATGCCTCTCCCGTGGGCATTAGTGCTAGTATCATTATCAGTCAGTTTGAACTCGGCTCGACCAGTCCATTTCCGCACTGTTAACCGATCGGCCATTGGCACTTCCGAGTAGAGATCAAAGACTAATAAATAAAACAAATAAAACACATATATTCAAAGAAAACAAATAATGCAAAGAAATGACCAAGAATTGGCTGATTTGCGCGTGCGTGTCAAGCACTCGACACCGGACATTGAACTATTATACGTTGTCCACTCACCGCTTGACCGATTCTGTCCCTTTCTTCTTTCTTTATCCCTTTCTACAAGAATTCTTCAATTTTTCTATCTATTACCTGATATTCTTTGCCTTTCTCTTTTTCTATTCTTTCTTTCTTTCTTTCCGTCTTTCTTTCGTTCGTTCTTTTTTTTCTTTCTTTCTTTCTTTCTTTCTTTCTTTCTTTCTTTCTTCCCACTCAAACTTCAACTAGACCATTTCATCATCTCGGGCCGTACTTCGAAGTCACATCTGGGCATATATATTGGCAAATTTCGACGCACGGGTAACGCCACATTGAGTCCGGGGTTAACCACTGGAACTCCGATCTCCGTAATAATTTCGTATCACTCACGACTCTGTGACTATTGAACGTGATTTTCATCGATCGAAATCACAACCGAAAGAAAGAAACTAACCAGAAAAAAAAAACAAAAACAAAAACAAAACAAACAACCAATCAACCAAACAAATAAACAAACAAATAAACAAAAAACAAAAACAAAAACATGACGGAGAAAAACGAAGTCCATGAATTATTCAGGCTTGTGGTTCGGTCATGATGCACTTGAACAAGTGTATCCTAATACACACATTCGCATATAATGTAACGTTGCCTGTTCAGTACAAAATGGCTCTTGAGGAAGGAATAATTTTGTACTGAAGATCATCGTTCGGTGGAACTTGTTCAGAACATATTTTATGTATTTATTCAGACTGTTACACTTCTTTTCGGGGCATATTTAATCTACAAAGCAATAGTTCTGTCTACTTGGTTTACGTTGTACAATGCAAATGCCCCCACGTCTTGAATTCGCATCGATATGAAATTAATTCAGAGTTTTCTCTTTTCCATTCACCAGGAAAACAGGGCATAGACTTACATTTCTTTTCTATAAAATGTTTCCTACTGTTTCGTGAAACAATTAGACATTGAAGACTTTAACAAACATCGCAATGTAAACAAGGACGTATGTAAGACTGTAGATGTATCGATGTCAAGTCATCAGGCATTTTAGAACCGATTTTGTATTAAATAAATCATGCATAACATAAGATAAAAGCCATGTTTGTCTCACTTATATTATCAGTTGCAACCAGTGGGTGTATGAAATGTTCAAGTTTCGAACAGTGCACTGCAGCTATAATGGCAAAATGTGTTGACAAAAAATGAACAGGAAGACCTCTTTTCTTTAATATAAGGAATTGATCATTCTTCATCGAAACAAGTTTGCAAAATTTTATCTTCTTGACATGTTTGCATCTGTTCAGCAAATACATCATTATAATTAGAAGGAAGGAACTACACCAGATATTGATTGAAATGAGAGAAAATATTTGCTGGCAACTGCCCAAAGCAATATTGATACAAAAGTTCATCAGAGAAATAGTTACAGTCATCCAGCACCTAGAAAACCAAAAATGTCAAGAGCTTAGTATAGCAAGATCGCCTTTGCATCTGGGTCTTTTGGAGTTTATCTAAATCAAAACCCAAAGGCTTGTATTGAGCAGACAAAAAGAATTCGTTTTTTTTTGTTGATAAAACTATTAAGTGACTCTGAAGCACGTTTTAAAACAACAATCAAAGTTGCTATGCTGCAAGACAATGCCATGACATGATAACAAATCTTTTTGACGATACTATCTTTTAAAATCTGGATTACTCTCTGACAATTCATCCTCTAAAGAGTGTCAGACGGAAAGACTTTTAAACAATTTTATGTAGTCTCTCTCTCTCTCCCCCCTCTCTCTCTACCTCCCTCTCTCTCTCTCTATCTCTCTACATATATATATATATATATATATATATATATATATATATATATGTATACGTATATGTATAAAAAGCAACATATATATATATATATATATATATATATATATATATATATGTGTGTTGCTTTTTTATTTTTGTTATATTCTTTACCCTAATCCTCACTATGAAGTTATATATATGCACATATATATCGTAGACGCTCGGATATGTTTATATATCAATAGAGAGTGGTCAGTATAATATTCATCAATACAAAGAGATCGAACTTTGATTCATTTTGCTCCAGTGCCGTTCAGGAAGACATGAATCTAATTTTCCCTGAAATCCATCATTCCAAATTTTTTCTCATATATTTGTAATATTTTAATCTCTAGCTAGCCCATTAGTATTTGTATTCCAATATATTCTATGATATATATATATATGTATTATAGGATGATATGATTACATGTAGCTATTTATATTCAATATGTATCTCGGAATTTGGAAGAATAATTTCCGTCTGGAGACGAAACTTTTGCTAGGAAGTATGGGTCTACAGCAATTACCACGGACACCCTTTTTCGTACCGAAATGACGCGTATTCAAAGTTGTTTTACTCTTTTGTGAGATATCAGATCCCGGTTAGCGCTGGAAGCGTGCAAAAAAATGATTTGAAAACTTTTTATCTTCGACTCAGAAAACTTCATTTTAGAGAAAAAAAAAATCAATCGTTTATCTTACCGGTAGCCGGAGCAGCTATCATCATGATTGTTATGATCATGAACATGATAAAGATGATGATGATCATCCTCATTCTTCCAGCGTCCGTCATTGGACATAGACCTTCCTCAATATTCTCCCGGTCTTTCTATCATGGTCATTGCAGAGCCTGTACTTTCTGAACTTGTCTAGTCCGTCATATTTTCTACCGGCTGCAATTTCGCATATGATCTTTTGGGATCCACACTGTGTGTTGTGATGTTCAGCGATTATCTGACATACTCGCAACGTGGCTAGCCCATTGTTATTTGTTTTCTAATATATTCTATGATATCTTTGATTCTTGTTTTTATTACTTATATACAGTGTTGCCTTGTGATCTCTCCATGTGATGTGGGGCATTATTCTCTCCTGTGCACGTTCTCAGTTTAAGGGTCAATCTTTTGGTTAGGTTCCATGTTTCAGCTCCATAAGTGACTATCGGGGGAATGCATTGACTGTATACCCTCCTCTTTAGGACAAATGAGATTTTCTTAAACTTGGAGGTTGAGCTCGCTCTACCAAACACTTGCCAATCTGAAGTGATTCTTCGTTTGATATCATGGAGCATACGCAGGACCGATTATCAGTTGAATGCGTCAAGTTCATAATTGATCAATTGTACAGGTAGGTGTACATACATAAATCGAAAGCCGTGCATATTCTTTTGGTACATAAAGGTGTAAATAAACTCGTTTTTGTATAAGATATATGATTTAATGAATCATAAACGTAATTTTACAATTTTCAAGAACATTGATATTTGACAGAGATTAAGATATTACAAATATAAGAGAAAAAACTTGGAATGACGAATTTCAGGGAAAATTAGATCCATGTCTTCCTGAACGGCACTGGAGCAAAATGAACCCAATTCCGATCTCTTTGCACTGATAAATATTACGCTGACCACACTCGATTGATATATAAACATATCCGTATTTACAATATATATGTACTTATATATTAGTTCATAGTGAGGGCTAGGGTAGAGAATATAACACAAAAAAATAAGCAACAAAAATGGAGGCTGGCTGGACACCGAGCAAGTAGAAATGACAATAGATGGAGCAAAAGGCTAACCGATCGGTGCTCAAGGAACAGTAAACGCAGTAGGAAAAGACCTGATCGAGACCAAAGATGCACAGCGCTGCGAAAAAGTCATATCTGGAATTAACATAATCGTAGTCGTCATTGAAGATTAGAAAGCATTTTGTCCAGCTGTGGACTTATATTGGCTATTAATGATGATGGTACACACTAACACACATACACATACATACACTTACGCACACACATATATGTTTATATCTATCTATCTATCTATCTATCTGTAGCGTTATATTTGATCAAATCCTACAGTTTTTATATAATGTAGCACAACATAATCAGTTCTGTCGGATCTTAAATCCGTTTCCTGACAATGTATACATTGTGGTAAGGGGCTACCCTGTTGGTTGTAGGTTCAATCCCTACAGAAGCTCCACTTCATTAGTTTATTTATTTTTTTCCGTTGTCTAGTTCAAACAATACATTCACCGGGGGATGATTTCAAATAAGAGTTCAATTATGATGTATAACACAATTCATAATCATTGTGCCAGATCATATATCCATTTCTTAATAACACATACACACACACACACATATACATATAAACATACATTGATAAAAATATCAGATAAACTTTGATTATTTTTTTTAAATTAATTTTTGTAGTTTGCGTATAAACAAATATATGATAATCAAAGAGTAATGAATGCTACTTCTCATTATTAATTTTATTTTATAAGAGTAGTCTTTTTTAATTAGTGCGATCATGAGAAAGTCTGTTTAAATCCGAAACTAATGCAAAGCACTGACGATGTCACCAGTGTCGATTTTTAACGATATCCTATGGTTGATTGGCTGTTTTGCTTTCACCAGAAGAGCCTCCATTACTTGAAGTTTATTACCGGAGTTAGTATTGTAAACAATTATTTTTAGTTATTTACAAGAAGCTGACACATATTGACTGAGAGGCTGTGTGTGTGTATGTGTGTTTGAAGAAATGACGGGGTTATTTATTCATGGATCAGCATTGAGAAGCCCAAGAAGTCTCAACTCATCTCAATCTGTTTCAATTTGTGATGATCAGATATGGAGTCTTAAGGATTTCTATGACGTAAATTGCATCATGCCCTAATTGGAAGGTAAATCAACCAATGAGATAATCCCATTTGTCTTAAACAAAATAAACAAATAAATAAATGAACAGAAAACCCTGCATTGAAGCTCATTATATGGTTTCATATATATATATATATATATATATATATATATATATATATATATATATATATATATGTACATATATATATATGTATATATATATATATATATATATATATATATATGAAACCATATATATATATATATATATATATATATATATATATGCGTGTGTGTGTATGTGTGAATGTCATAGGTCTGTAGCCTAATGATGAAAAACCATTTGTTTTTTGGCAACAAATTTTCATTTTTAGCATCATCTGAATCCTTGCCAATGGATTTAAACCAATGCTCCCTCAAACATACAAATATATGCCGTATGAGTCTTTGAAATGTGCTGATAGATGGCGCTATCCACATTTATTAGTTAGCTTCGGTTAAAGGCTAATTACTGATTCTACCTGATCCCCTCTCTGGAGATTCGAACCCATAAGCAGCGGCAGGGTAAGCTCACAAACTAACCACTTATCTCCAGCAGCTGCTCTGCAGGTGTAAATGTGGATGTAATTCTTTTTTTTTTCTTTTGCCAAATACCTAAGCGTGTGTGTTATTTTTACTGCATGAAAGAGTCTGAAACGTAACTAAGCAATTTACATGTCTGGTGCGATTACTTGTGTTTGATCTTCATGTGTGTGGTCTGCAAGCGTAATTAGTCACGCTTACTCTGTGAACAAGGAGATGGGGCTGGCCTAGCAGGAAATAGCACGGAGAATGGATCTTGGCGAGACGAGTTCAAACTCAGTCTAAGACAATTAAGGGCCATCAACCAAAACTATGGCCAAAACTGTAAACATAGGTTTCTTTCCGTTTTCCAATAAATCTGGCTGAATCTGAGTGAACGTATCATGCGTACAGGCCGCCCTAATGGAACTAGAGGGCTGAAAATTTAAACATTTGCTTATTATTTCTGGGAAAATGTTTTTGTTTATTCAGCTTTCAGAAGGAGGTTCAGTTTGCAATGGAAGTTCATGCTAAATTGACCCTGTAGTTCTGACTGGTCGGTTTTTTTTTTAAATTCGGAGTTTTTTTTAGAGATCACTGTCCAACAAAATTCGGGATAAATAACTTATTAATCACGCCTCTTTTCTAATATTTGATTGATCACCCCCACGTGACGGCTTTTATTGAGTGATTAAACAGGCTTGTTTGTGTTCACTTCTCATCAATGCCCCTTGGAAAGGTATACGTTTATCTATCCCCATAGGTATGAGTAAAATAGTATCAGGTCAAGAGAGTGACACCACTCCGGGTACTTGTAACCCCTACGTCTATTCCATAATGCAAACTTGCAGAGTACGTAGTTATGTGATATTTGGGGCTTGAACGACTGAGGCCGTAGCCAGCACCAGGCCACTACTTCTGTTTATAGATATTCACTAAACTCTAATTGACTTGGTAGTGGGTCACAATAAAGGGCCACCCGGTAAGGATCACGCTCACTGCACTAACAAATATTTCGCAAACGTAGCATGGTAACCATCGCTCTACAGCAGGCACCTTCTTCCCGTGTGCAAGCCAAGGTCTGGTTGGTCACTCAATAGAAATTGTCACGTGACAATCAGCATATTGTGTAGGCGGTGATCAATCAAAAAATTGAGAAAACGTTGATCAGTAGATAAGTTAATAACGCCTTTTGTTGGATCATTAAAATGCCTGAAACATATAGCGACCACTTTAGTAAAAACTTATATTGCAAATTGAACTCCCACTAAAAAATCTATTCTGAGGTGGAGATATGCCAGTTATAACATGTTTGAATGTTGAAATTTTCAGCCCTCGAGCTCCATCAGGATGGCTTGTACGCGAGACACACTCATACATACAGACATAGACAACCAGACCAACTTGAAAACTGAAGAGACCTATTTTTCCAAATTTGTTTTGGCTGAGGGTTTACAATATCTATTATGCTTGATCACGTTTGAGAAATCTGCCATATCAGGGTAACTACCAAGGATTAGACAAACAAATGGTTTGTGAGATTTTTTTGTTTCTTGGTAGAGATGTGTGTGTGTGTGTTCGTGCTCCTATGCGTGTGTAGGGAGGGTGAGTATACATATATTCATATAGGTATCAACTCAACTGAGTCTGGTAACAGTCGACAGAGATGGTGCTCCCAGTGATGATCGAACTCTGTACGGTAGCAAAAGATCAACGAAAATTATCTTACTCTAATATACTCCATGACAACGCAAATATTTCCATGTTTTGAGGAAGCGTTGGATTAAATTCATTGGCTCGGAATCAAATTATGTTGAAAATGAACGTTTGTTGCGTAAGAGCACTTTTTTTCCATTAGGCTACATACCTATGATGTACCCGTGTGTATATATATATATATATATATATATATATATATATATATATATATATATATATAGTGTAGAAACCTTTACAGCATTGAACACTAAATATTAAAAAAAACATTTTGAAAATGTTTTTGTTTCTCTTCAGTCAATTATTTCCCAATATCTGTCAATGCAATTCATGTCATTTTCTCCAATGTTTTTCCCGTTTCATGAATTAGATTTCTCTTGCTTTTATCGCCAGCTGTTTACCATGTCACCGTTTCGGGGATTTTAGAAACAAAACAGTTATATCAACGTGGCAACCCAGCAGTGCTAATCAAACACCACCTCCTTTTCTAAACTTATAGCTTTTATCATACATGTAGTTTGTCATTTTATATAGAGCATAATATGTATTGTATATTGATATTATTTTATACGGCATATATATTTTTTTGAAACAGCTTACTACTAAGGCGGTTTTTTTTGACGAGGAGGGATTAGTATGTATAACAACGGACGTGACTCGCTATTCGTGTCATTTCTGTTGAATGTTCACTAACGTGAATATCAAATCCGTTGTGTCGGTTTTAATCTCAGACTGCATGCAAACTAACAGATGATATCACCTTTGAGAATATTAATTGCATAGAAAAAAACTTCTTCCAGTTGATTCTCTACCAACATATTCAACCATAGAATTTGACAAAATTTCAACTAACCCTAAAGTTAATTTTTCCACGTCGTATACCATTAGGCGTTAATCAATTGTTTTTTTTTTGAAGACTTTCTATTATCAAATACAGTATAATTATATACATGGTTGAGACGAAACAAAACCACTTTATAGCGGGTAACCATGATATCAAAGTGTGTGCAAAACATAAACCCAATCAAAAAAAAGAATTACCTAGATTACATTAAATGATATTATGAAATGAGTGACTGATTTTTCAATGCGTTTAGTGTTTAAAGCTGTAAAACTATGTAGACGATACATATTAGTTGCCATATACATATTTGAAGTAATATACGTTGATTACAGGATTATATAAGCAAATCATATGATTATATACATACGGGTATACGTATGAATATATACATTGATTGAGTATATACATATATACACATACGCACACACATATATATACATATATATACGTACACACACACACACATATATATATATACATATACATAGTACATATAGTACAAATCAGGTTGGCAATATAGCATAATATGATATACTATGATATAATGTAAAGCAATGTCTGAAATGTGATGGATTTATTTTGCAGAGTGCTCGATACATTCAACTCTAAACTCCGAATGCTAAGGCGGTTTAGAGTAGAATTGGATATATAATAGAAAGGAGTTTCGTTACACAAAGAGGGCAGAAACATAAACGTGTCTGCAAATCTACTCATTACTTTATATAAATATATATACAAATATGTATATATATATGTGTGTGTGTATGTGTGTGTGTGCGTATGTGTGTGTATAAGTTTTCGAGTTCATGTGTGTTAGAGAGTGCATTAATGCATATGCATGTGTATGCATGTACTTTTATACGTTTTACTAAATTCATCAGTGCATGTGAATGAAAATAAAAGACTCTCCCGAGTGCTCCTTCCCCCCACCTACACACACTTCCCCTGTACATGCGCGTTAAAGCAAAATGTTTACTTCTCTGCATGATTGCCTGTGAGCGGTCGCATTTTCGGCAACTCTGATCGGCTCAGAAGATGGCATGTGAATCAGATAACGACGCCGATTCCCGAAATTCTCCGTTCCGCCTATCAGATGAAGCTTCTTCTCTTTGATTGGCATCGAGAAAAAGAGAATTCCTAATCGTTGTTACACTCCGAAGAGAAAACCGGCACTTCTAAACAGAAGACCTCCATTCGTTCAGCTTTTTTGCTGATCTCACCCCCACCCCCCCTGTCACCAGATACACCTTCTCCCCTTCCACATACGAATACACGTGACATCCCCAGCGTACGCATACCTACAAGATTTTACACACGTATAAACGTATATTGATTCACAATTGCAATTATTTGGAACCGTTAACCAGAACTGTCAACAAAACTATCAATATAGGTTTCTTCAGTTTTCAAGATCTTCTTGCTATGTATGAATGTATGATTGCACCATGCATATAGGCAGGAAGGATATTTAAACATTTGTTATTTTTTTCAACCCTCTGCCTTTCAGGCGAAATTGATCATTTACTTAGCGTGTCCGATTTTTCCGAAAAATCACAATTTTTTCAGTGATCACTATCCAACAAACGACGACAGGAGCAACTTATTTATTGATCAACTTTTGGTCCAAATTTCCAATCGATGATCTCCGACCCGGCATGCCACTAAAAGATGTTGGTCGCGTGGCAGTTTCTATTGAGTGACTAACCAGACCTGTAATTCTTTAAATATGTGTGTGTCTATTTGTTAAAGTGTGGGCATGTATGTGTGTGTGCATGTGTGTGTATTTGTGAATGTTTGTGAATATATATATATATATATATATATATATATATATATATATATATATATATATATATATACATATAAATATATATATGTGTATGTGTGTGTGTCTTTGAGTGTGTATAGTTTTTCTCTTCTGTGTCATGCACGGTTACTAAAGGTGATTTTGCAGTTTGAGAGCATTTGTTAAAAAAACGGCGAGACTGGGGAAGGAGTTACTAAGGCTGAAAAGGTTGAGATACGAAAGCATCCGCAGCAAATGAGCTTCAACTCTTCATAGTATTCAGGTTACTAGACAGAGGAAACTAAGTACAAGTGGGTTGTGTCACCATTTACGGCCAGTGCCCAGTTTGTTCTTGATTCTCCACGAGAGGACTTCATTGATTTGAAGAACCGCTTGGCTCTCGAACCAGTGTTTGAACCTTCAAAGTATTAGGACTATCTGTTAAAGATATTCAGCGATTCGAAGTTTCGAGCCCTTACGTTGCAAGCAGTGAAGAGTCTACTTCGATTCGCGATACGATATTACTGTGAAGCTGGATTTTCAGCTTTAATGCTAATGAAAGCCAAGCAGCTAATATACTTAATGCGGAATGGAACACAAGACTGGCAAGAGGACAGTTAGTTGCATCAGAAATGAAAAAAACAAGTGAAAAAATAAAATAATCTCACAAACGAGCAAACAAACAACAGTCCATTCTATTTTGTTTTCCCAAGAGTTTTTGTAAGATTTCAGTTCATCAAAATAAATGTCTTGTTAGAATACGGCTTCTAAATGTCCAAGTTGGAGGTCTGGGGCCAAGGTCTTGTCCTAGGTCGTGAAGTGGCCACCGATAAAAAGAACCAGGGCTATGATGGGCGTAAATATATATTTGTAAATACGTATATATGATTATATTTTCGCGTGTTGGAACATAAGTATACATACGTCAATTTCCGGAAAGGCAGAGTGCACAGATACTCTAATTCTGAACAGAAGTGTCGATACCTATGTAAATAAGCCCGTGCATTTTTGGTGACTACTATGCTAGTATATATAGAACTATCTTACATAATTATAGCGACAGAAATGATTCTTTTTCTTCATAATCGTATTTACCAACCGTTGCATTTTTAGCCAAATTGACAGGTGCTGATAGCTCTATGTTTGCTACTGTTTTTGCTATAAGTAATATTGAATCGTCTTGTTGTTCATGAGGACTGACAGGTGTCGTTTCTGACACCTTGCATGTTTGAGGTAGAACTTTCTGATCTAATAAAATGCATATATGTTCTCTTTGTAAAAAAAACAAAAACAAAAAAATACGCACACGCACAAAGAGAACTCATATCATAAAGTAACATGTAATAAAATGCGAAACTTCATTAATGGTTCTGAGAATATTCAGGAACTACTCTACCAATGTTGTCAAAGATTGATGGCTGCATCTAACTAATTTTGCAATTGCAGAGAACTTAAAAATATCATCAAAAAACAAAAAAAACAAAAACAAAACAAAAACAAAACAGAGACAGGTCTGGTTAGTCATTCAATAGAAACCATGACATGACCAACATGAGAGCACACCGTGCAGTGTGTGTGCGTGGGGGGATGAAAACAAATTAAAAGGGTTGATCATTGAATAAGTTATGTATCTCATCTTTTGTCTGGGTAGTAATCACTAAAAAGTATAAATTCCCCACCCCGCCAAAAAAGGGGAATGAAAGTGAGAGCAATTTAGCATAAATTCACATTGTAAATTGAACCTCTTCCCCACCAAAAAATCTATTTGGCACAGGGAGAAAAGCGTTTTTATAGACATAATAAGAAGTAAATGTTGGAGTTGTCAGAACTCTAGCTCAATTGGTGCAGTCTATACGCGCGATACATGCATACGTTCACACATGCATAACCAAACAACCAGGCAACTGAACCAGCTTAAAAACTGTAGACACTTATGTTGACAGTTTTGGTGAGAGTTCTATTTGACTGTTCATAACATTATGCTGCTCAGCATCCTCTTGTTTTTTGATCAACTAGAATGAACATAGACTTACATTTTTGTGAAAAGAAGGGAGGCTACTTTACAAGTAGCATTTATTAGTAGTCTCACTTTACAGATGTCACAGGCAGAAAATATTGTCCACTTGGCCTATTGTAGCATTACCATATGTATTTATATTTAGAAGTGCACGGTTAAGTCTGCCAGGTATCAATCCTGCTGACTAAGTAGAGAAGATGTGGAACAAGTTTTAAAAAAGCAACAATTCTTTAGAGCACCAACGTGCATTTTTGCTCTCCTTACACCTGTGACCTGTGAGATAATTACACTCATTCACATGCCGAAAGAGCACAGACAGAAGTTGTCGTATGTCGTGTTGGTTTACTATGTCATTCATAGACATCTTCGTAACAGAAACCTACTTATGTGAATACATTATTGTTGGGGTTTGCAGTTGCAAAAGGTTATTGCTGTATATCTAAGATCTTCAAAATGGCCTCCTTTCACGCTGTTACCGCCAATAAAGCTTACACTCGCTATTTCACCTTGCTTGGGTACTGTCAAGTAGGTTTCTGGAGTGAAAATATGAGGCCATCCGGTTTACCGCAGACGTCAGCCGTGCCATTGATAGAAGTGAATTATCAATAATTACCAATTAATCCATTAACGAAAGGAAATATTCCAAGCAACGTGACTTAACATTTTGCTGGAACAGAACGAGATTTTCTCAAATCATGGATGTAACAATTACAGCGAAGCAACAAAAATCTAAAAAAATTAACATTGAACTGGTAATGACTTGTAGGCATGATGGTAATCTTCATAAATTACACTGATAGTCCTTTTTACTCTTAAATACATTTATCTTCAGTTGGATCTTGACCGTACACACACACATGTATTTAGGTCTGGTTGGTCACCACTAGAATCAGTCATGCGGTCAAAGTATTTGGCAGTATGCAGAGTTGGTAGTGATCAGTTGAAAAATTAAAGAAAGGCTTGATCAATGAACAAATCGCCTTTATTTGATCATTAAAAATTTTGTATTTTCAAAAATCAAGCATGAACAGAACTGGAAACAGAGTAAGCATGAACAGAACTGGGGCCAATCTAACATAAACTTAAACGGTAAATCTGAATCTCCCACTGAAAACTAACAAACTGTTTTCGTAGACAAAAGGATTGACGTTTAAATATTCGGTTCTGTAGCTTCATTGTTGCAACCGGTGTGAACGACACATAGATACATAGCCAGTCAGCCGGACAGACTTGAAAACTGAAGAAATCGTGGATGGTTTGGGGGATATCTTTCTAATATATATATATATATATATATTCTTACATAAGTATGGTGACATGAGTATGGTGACTAAGCATTGTAGCAATATTCAAAGGCTGCGTCAATGATTATTCTCCTCTCGAGTGCATTTGCCAATCGCTGGATTATTAAGAGGATTGAACGATGGTAGCTGCTGTATGTTGGTTACAGTTCCAACTCTAAGTAATATTTGATCATCCATTCTGAAGGAGAAGTGATGGGTGTAGTTTCTGACACCTCAACTGTTTGAAGTAGAAACCCTTATGTATTGAATTGCTAACATTCCTCTGATTAGAGAAAAAACACAACATTTGTGTGAATATCAGGAAAAAAAAGCTTTGACAGTGAAAGTCAATTTTTGCTTTTGAAATAAAAAAGAAAAGAAAAGATAATCCTTTATTGGTGAGCAGTAACGGGTGTCGTTTGTGACACCCAGGCTGTTCCAGTATTAATATAAGACCGAATTGCAAGATTCTGACATGATTATACGGTTAGACGATATTCATCCCGTTATTTTTTTTTTACTTTGCAGTTAACGGACAAATCACAGATATGGCATAGAACGATTTTATTTTAATGAATTGATATTCTGGTTCGATGAAATATATTACTAAAGATCAAAATTTTCTAATTATCGGCATATTCTTTCCAGAACTTAGGAGGGGGGGGCAATTATGGAACCATTTAATGCTGAAGAAAAAATATGGAATCACTTTGTAATTTGTATTTTTAAAACTAATACCAGCTCAGCTAAATAATAATAGTCTGCTAAAAGAGAGTACTTTCAGATGTTAAAGAACCGTTGAACTTATGATAGAAATTGATGGGTAACATGGCTCCAACAAGAGAGCGCTCAATTGACACATTGGAATGGATTATAAAACTCCTTCAAGAATACAACTCAACGTAGAATACTCTTCTCAGTCAGCTGTATCTGGAATTTTGTCCAAGTATAAGCAGAAGGGAAGAGTTATAGAGTAGAACATATATGTAGACTTCAGAGAACGTCATGGCATCAAGATTAATCATAAAAAAATATGTGTTCAAAACGGAAAATACACAAAAGGTGAATGGGTAGAACCAGCAGTGTGTGTTTAGGACAGAACTGTGAGAAATCGGATGAATGAAATGGAATTTACGTACAGAGAAGCAAAACGAAAACCAGTATTAACACCTGAACAGAGGATAACAAGGTTTCAACGGGTTAGAGATAAGAAATTACGAAGTGTGGATGATTGGATGTAAGTGATATTCAGTGATGAATCAGGAAGCTAGATTGGCGAAGGCGATGCTGCTGCAATTTTTGCCCAGTGCTATTCCCATGAAACATCTGAAATAAATACTTGAAAAAAACATGCGAATACCCCTGACTCATTCATGATATGAGGTTGCATGTCAGATAAAGGACCGGGGAGATTAAGAATAAGCAGGCACAAATAAGATATCAATTCAGCATAAATTTACATTGTAAATTAAATTCTAGACTAGGAACCGACTAAGGGGGAATATTTTGAAAGAGAAAATATTTTTATGGACATAATAAGGAATGATTGCTTAAATTGTCAACTGTCTAGCCCCATTGGTATGGCCTATGCACGAAATACATACATACATAACTAACCAAGCAGCCAGCCAGCTGCCCAGCTGTTTTGACAATTTGAAGAATCCTAGGTTGTCAGCTTTGGCAACAGTTTGAGTTGACGGTTTCCAACAATGTTTTGAACGATGCCACGACAGTAGGGAACAAGGTCGAAATGACCGATACCTCCACCCCAAAGTTGTGACCGGGGATGAATTTATAAATCTTGGTATTTTAAGGTACTCCCTCATAAAGTGACCACGCATCAAAGCAATCTTTATACGCTGCAATGGTGATTTTTGATTCTCCTTTGATGTATTTACCACCATCTGGACTTTTATCAGAATTGGTGGATGGTGGCCGTTATATATTTGTTTCAATCTATATCATAAGTAACAAAAACATGTTTTTGACGAGGAGAGACAGGTGTTATTTCCGACGCTTTTGCTGTTTAAAGCAGAACTTTATTACATAACACTTGATAAAAACAGTCAGACAAGCAACATCTTTTTGGCAGCATACTGTGTTGGGGATAATCAATTAGAACAATTGGAAAAGAAAGTGAACAATGAATGATTAACTTCTCTAGTCGTTTGATCTGCAATAACCGCTAAAATCACTAAGTGATCAATTTAGCTTGGATTGCAAACTGAACCTCCTTTTCAAACTCTTATTCAGGGAGGGGGATATTAAAAAAAATCCAAAAGGAATTTTTTTTTTTACATAATGAGTAGATGTTCAAATTCACAGCCCTTTAGCTCCGCTGATGCTGCCTATACGTGTGGTACATTCGTACATACATACATACATACATACATAGCAAGCCAGGCCAACCTGAAAACTGAAAGAAACCTATGTTGACAGTTTTGTTTGACAGTTTTTAATAAGGTGCAGGTGTCATCTATGCTGGAAATCACATTAGTGTTTACAACAGGAAAAATGATAATTATCTCAAGGTCTCACTGATCCATGTAAAGACATTACGTAGAGAATAATAAAAATGCAGTAAACAGTTATGAAGATGTCTATTTCGAGACTTCGGTGGTTCCAGTTTCAAGACATGTTCAGTAGAATAGAATGAGTTCGTTTTTAGATTTTTGCCAATCATAATCTTGAAAAGTGCAATTCTTAACATCTTGATCACTAAAATTCATAATTCCGAAAGTTGAAACCTCGAAAGTCGAAATCCTTAGAGTCGAAATCCTGCAAGTCGAAACCTCGAAAGTCGAAACCTTGAGAGTCGAAATCCCCAAAGTCAAAATCCAGAAAGTCTGAATCTCGAAAGTCGGTATCTCGAAAGTCGAACTTCCAAAAGTCGAAATCCCGAAAGTCAAAATCCCGAAAGTCGAAATTCTGAAAGTCGAAATCTCGAAAGCCAAAATCCCAGAAGTCGAAATCTCAGGAGTTGAAATTCCGAAAGTTGGAATCTCAAAAACCACTATTCTCATTGAAACTAGGAAGCACCCAGGAAGCGCATACCTCTGTCAACTCCATGGTCAGGGAAGTGATTGTGCATACAGGAGATTTGTTCTTCTTTAGTCTATTGTCCACGCTTTCATAAAACATCACTGGGGTTCATTGAGAAATCTTGGAAATATCGACATTAAATTCTAGCGTTTTTTTGGTTTGGATATATAACTCCAGCATAAGAGAAGGGGCAATTTTGCATGGATTAACTTCCAAATCTAATCAATTCTATAGCCCTTATAGATATCATTGAAATTCATTCGCTATCTTCAGATTATTATGTGGACAGACAAACAAACAAACGAACAAACAGACGAATTAACGCAATCGAATTCATACACCCCATTTCAACTTCGTTGACAAGGGTAAAAAAGCTTGGAAGTAGGTAGTTGATTTTATTGTTTATAGGAATCATTCTTTGGTTGTATACGGAGGGTTTTTCAAAACATTCTTTTTTTACTCTCTTCCTTACAACATGATGTAATTTACCATTGTTTTACTGTATTCCCTAAGGAGCAGGGTTAGAAGTTAGACTTTAAGGTTAGGGTATTAGCTTGGGGATAATGTTATGGCTGTCCCCCCCCCCTGTGTTTGTATTTGTTCCTCAAATATATCCTCAATGGTGACCATAGCCTATCGTTACATATATATATATATATATATATATATATATATATATATATATATACATATATATATATATATATTGATGTCATATGAATAGTCCAATAGGTAGAATTACATTCACGTGTTTATGCAACCTATGCATACATTGACCGACGTATGAAATAAAGGAAATCCTTGTAAGTTGTTTAATCCTACTCCATTTAAACCCAAATCAGAAAGAATCAAGGATTTCATGCTTAACTAGGAAATCTGCATAGGGCCACCCTCATCCTCTCTTTATGTACCACATCCTCCTTTGCCAGGGACAAAGTAAGGTCGAAATAACTGGTTGCAGAACCAAGGGAGATCGGATTATGAATATTTGAACTATGTTAATCTCAGGCAAATATCTACGTTCTTCAAAATTATAAGATAACTTTTACAATTCATTGAATCGTATACAACGCATATTTTCAACGTGAAACAACAAGTTTATTCACACCCCCATATATCGAAATAATATGCATGGCTTTCAACTTATGCATATTCATTAATGAACTGATAATCTATCCTGTGTATGCTCCATGAAATCAAACGAAGAATCACTCCAAGTTGGCAATCCTCTGGTAGAGCAAGCTCAACCTCCAAGAACAAGAAAATCCCATCAGTTCTAAAGAGAAGGGTATATAATATCTCCTGATAGTCACCTATGGAGCTGAAACATTGAACCTAACCAGAAGATTGACCCTCAAACTGAGAACTTTTTAGAAGTCAGCACAAGACAGCACAATATGTTGGTACCCCCTTGGCACTTTTGAATCGAACCCTTGATTCAGTTCACGGGGATAAGTTTTTCTCATTCTCGTATCAGTAGATACAACCTACTTAATTCGTCCTCGTGATGTTGCTTCTTCCTCTTACACTAGAGTAGAGTATATGACTTTTTGGCTCACTCGACCTATGCATAGAACTCATGATCTCTAGGCAGGTTACTAAATACGCTAGATCGAGGCTTTTATCCACAAGGACACGCACCAGTGGAGCACATGGCCTAGTGGATAAATATTAATAATTCCTCACTCAAAATTCAGACTAAGATGATTTTCCCATATTCAATTGTATCAATATTTTTTCACCGTATTTCCAGCACAGAGCTTTTCAAACTGTGTGCCGCGGCAATTTAGTGTGTCGCCGATAATCTCTTGGTGTGTCACGAAATAAAGTATAATTTTGTATATCCTCCAATGGATACTTTTCCTGAACCAGTTCAACTCCTTGGAAGGCATAATGTATTTGGTTTGATTAACAAAACTGAAGTAATGTGTCGCAAAAATAAGAAGTTTTTACAAAGTGGGTCGCTAATGGAAAAAGTTTGGAAAGCTCTGTACGGTAGCATATTTTCCCTTTAAAACACACACACACACACTAATACATTCACACACGCACACAAAACAACTCTGCCTGTAGAGGAGTTATGTCAAAATTCATCACTCCTCACGCTTGAGCACAGGGGAACGAGCATAAACCAACACATGCGTCTGAATTCATCCGGCAAAATCTCTTGATAGTATCCCACAATTCCCTGCCCTGCTCCTATTGCAATCTCCGGGGGATTTATCCTGAGTTGCGCAGTCACCTCTGTTAGAATGAAAATTTCGACTGAATGTGATGCACAACAAAGGAAGATGAGCTTGGTATCAATCAGAATGGGGGAAAGGTTCGGAAGGAGAGAATTGAAAATGCTGTTCAAAATAGAGGAGGAAAAAAAGATGAAAAAGAATGAAGAGAAAAAAAAGGAGATAATAATAATAATAATAATGATAATAATAATAATGATGATGATGATGATGATGATGATGATGATGATGATGATGATGATGATGATGATGATGATGATGATGATGATGAGAAAGAAGACGAAGAAAAAGGAGGAGAAAAAGAAGAAGAAGAAGAAGAAGAAGAAGAAGAAGAAGAAGAAGAAGAAGAAGAAGAAGAAGAAGAAGAAGAAGAAGAAGAAGAAAAACATATGATGTGGAAGTGGAGAGAACATGCATATTAAAGAAATGTTAAAAAAAATCAGCTCAATAAAGAAGAGAGGGGATGAAATATTATTATTGTTGGTATTATCATGTACTCTTTATTTGAGAACCCCCCTCCTATCTTCCTTTTTTTTTGTCTCCATATTATCCACTGCCATCTCACAGAACGCAGGTGCCTGCTCTTTTCATGACAAAATATCTTTGAACTATGGATATTCCTTCGAGTCCCTGACTGAAATCAACACAAACACGCAAACTCAATGAAATACATACAATATATATATATATATACATATATATATATACATACATACATATATATATATATATATATATATATATATATATATATATATATATATATATATATATATATATATATATATATATATATATATATATTGCTGTCTGTGGATGACATAATTATTTAATTATATATATATATATAAATATATGAAAAATGAAATATGGATTCGTTGAAAAACATGTTTTAAGTTTCTGCCCTGTTTCAGCTTCTTTATTCGCCTGAATAAGCCACAAGAGTGCAGAAACATAAACATGTTTGTGTCGCAAATCCTCACTTCATTATTTTTTAAGCTCAGCTCTAGATCAATTTAATGTTTAATGTTGAATGTATCGAGCACTTTATCAAATGAACCTCACACATCGGATATCATATTATATTACATTGTATTATATTACATTGTATTACTGATGTGTATTATATATATATATATATATATATATATATATATATATATATATATATATATATATATATATATATATATATGTAAGTATGGTGTTCCTAAATTCCTTGGGCACATTTGAGCAATAATAACTAGTATTATACTAATGTAAAATCTGGCGGTAAATAGCATGTGAAGTCCAAACAAATTCAGATTTTAATGAAGTAGTTTCATAAATATTGCTTTAATCAAGTCTTTTGTTCTGCAGATTCTTTTAGAGATAAAAAATGGCAACAGTCGGAGAAAAGGTTAATGGCGTGCCGTCGAAGGCAGAATTGAAATCGGCAACAGCTATGAGAAGAAAGTTCGTTGCTCATTATAGAAAAGATGCACCTCATATAAACTCAGTAAATAATACTAAAATCGGATCCGGGATTACAAATGCAATTCAAACAATCAAAGACCAGCATTTAAATGATTTTTTTCCAGAAAGTTGGCAAATCAGTTTGAACGATGTAATGAATGTAAGGAATGATGACGATCATGTTGAAGATTGAGGATTAAACTCACTTTTGACCAAACTTTGAAACTCAACATTTCATGTGTAATATACTATATAATTCTGTTTATTGTATGCATAGAGTCATACATTTTTCAAAGCGCACATAATTTTCTAGGACACCTAGTATATACAATCAGTTTTTGAGTAAGACTTATACGACAAGTTGATATAAGAAATGCCAATGTGGAAAGAAACTAAAATCGTTTTAATGATGAACAATTTATCCCATTAACATGTTCCGCCTTGGAAAGGAAGCACCATAATGTTTGAAATACAAAATGAATAAGATTATAATGGGGAATTGATCGAATTAAGATGTTATCAGTCGGTGGGAGGCCATTAATCTTGAGGTTGCCTTAACCCCGGTTAATGTTTGAGGATGCAATAAAATCTGTCAACTGAACACATCCCTGCCTGTGTTTGGTGTTATCTTATATGTCTGTGTTTTGGTCGGCCAAATGTATGTGCATGTGGCTTAGGTGTTGGAAGGGTTCTCAGTGATATATTTAATTAGTCGGTCTCCAGTTGGTTTGCATCATATCATTTTGTAATGTTTAGATATTGACTAAGCCGAGTAAGGGGATATACTGAAGTATCCGGGGCGCTGTTGAATAGTATTTCTTTCCTAGATCAATGCAGATTCTATGCATTTCCATTTATTTTTGTTGCACTTTTTCTTGACGTTTCAAGCCTTTCTCAGATCGAAATTACGACTCATTTCATTGTGTCGATTAACATAAGCATTTAGGTTATTATCTAATTTTAAGGCCCTCCGATGTTCGTACACTCTGTTTTTTGTGAGGTCTTGAGGTTTCACCGATGTATTAATCATGTCAGTCCTTACCTGGTATTTCATAAATCCTTGCTTCGGAGATACTCTCTTCGGGTTGTTTTTTTCATCATATTTATTATTTTATTTTGGAAGTGTTGATGATGATTTATATAGCCAGACTTTGTAGATTATATCAGTGGTTAATGAGCCTTTCCCCTTTGATATCGTTTTCTTGTTATTCTCTTTGCTGGTTCTGCACTTTTCAAGTAGCGTTGTAAATAAATTGAAAAGGACAGTAAAGCTCTTGAAGGGGGTTACTCAATATATTCCTTATTCTTCATTAAGATATTAGAGGCAACACGAACTTAGGGCTCTCTCATAGAAACCTATCACTGTACTTATTTTTCTTTTGTGGATTTGTGGTATCCGCCTAATTGTAAATCGGGGTTCTCTGGAATAGGATATGGAGAGAAGGTTTTGGTAATTTCTACTTCTAGTGTGGATTCTATGTGTAGTTCTATTTCGTTGCAGTTTTGCAACGAACCTCCTCTTACAACCGGCCTCGTCTCCGACCATTGCAAACCTTCCCAAGGAACGAATGGAATTTCCAGTCTTTATGAGTCGATATTTTGCCGGTATTGTGTCGCTTCATTCATTGGGTGCGAGGAATGTAGACTCCCATCCCCAACCCTGACGACCAGGCGGGCTTTGACAATAGAACCACGTGCGTACGCATTTATGCATATGATCAATGAGCCCGTCTTCATGTCTGCGCATGTGCCAGAATTTTTTTCGGGGGGTGTGTGCATGGTAAGGGATTAATAACTTATTTATTATTTGCCTTTCTCAGATATATGTCCATGAGCTGACTAACTGGTATGCTCAGTCAATCTAATAGAAACTGTCTATTTAGCAGTCTTTTTGGCAGTGTGAGGGGTGATCAATTGAAATCCTGAAAAAAAAGGTGATCAGTGAATAAGTTACCTCCGTATCCTTTCTTAGGATCAAGTGTCTGGATCCCCCCGCCAAAAAAAATGCATGATCACAGCCTGGAAAAAACGAGGGGCCAATTTAGCATAAGCCTACTTTGCAAGTTGAATTAGGTAAACTAAATTTTATTTATGGGGTGGATTTAAAAGAAAGAACAAACCCGTATTTTTCTAAAGATGATAAGAAGTAAATGTTCAAATTATCAGTTTTCTTGCTCCGTTCTGTGTTTGTGATTATCCTGGATAATCATAAAATAGAGGCAGACGGACAGAATGACAGACACAGAGATATAGAGAAAGGGATAGAGAGAGACATAGGGGCAGAGGAAGAGAACAGGGAAGAGAACAGTCCAATATGATGACAAGTGAAGAAGATGAGGAGAAAAGGAAATAAAGTAGATAAATGGAAATGCATAGAATCTGCATCAATCTCGAGAAGCAATACAAAAGAATAGCGCCCTGGATTCTGCAATATACACGCTTATTCAGTAAAGTCAATACTAAAACGATACATAATGATATGATCCAGATTGAATGCTAGCTAAATTAAAGTTTCTAGTATGAGCAGATTACGCAGGAGATTCATTTGTTAATCCTTGATAATATTCACGACACCAGAACTTTTTAGTGTCAGGTACCTATACACAAGTAATGGTTGCTTGATAGAGCGTTCTCAGAACTCCAATTGCCGCATATATCAGGATGTGACACTGACACTCCTTGCATCAGGTTTCGGTAGATTATAATTATCATTATTGGGTTTCATCCCTAAAGAGCTGAAAACCAAGGAAATTAGTGACTCTTTCATTTTGATTGTAATCAAAGGTGATCAGTACGAGTGTGCGCCGATAAATTCACAGTCTGATATGTTAGAATTAGTTGATTTTCCATTGGTTTTAATATACAATGTTTGATTTATAAGATCATTATTCACCATTGATTTACCTGCATTGGCAAGGAAGGATATAATGCTCAAAAGTAAATATTTCTTAGGTGGAATAAATGCTTTTTCAATCGTTGTGCAGCGAACTTGTTATTGTCTCTACATAGAAATGCAGCGTATGGAAATTCCATAGGGTGTCAGCAACATTCAAGAATGAGTTATAATCATACAAATTCAGAAAAACGTCAACCGAAACAGTAAACATAGGTCTCTTGAGTTTTTAAGTTTATCTGGCTGACTATGTATGTATCACGTGTACAGGAGCCAGAGAGCTGAAATTTACAACATCTATTCATTATTATACGTACAAAATTTAAAAAGAAAATTCCCCTGAATATGGCTTTAGTGGGGGATCAATTTCAGGTGTGAGCTTACGCTAAATTGATCCTTAGTTACTGCTTGCATACGTGTCTGTATTCAAAATTCAGACTTTCTTGGTGATCACTCTCCAACGAAAGACGAGGGAAGTATCCTATCCATTGCTCAGCAACTTTTTTCAAATTTTCAGTCGATGACCTCAAATACCAGAAGACATTGGTCACATGACAGTTTCTATGGAACGAGTAAAAAAATGGTTCTATATTTGACTTAGATCATTAATTACAATTTCTATCAACATGCTTGTCAGTGATGAAAAGCCTTTTTTCCCCTTGATTTTAAGAAGGTTCTCTTCTGTCTCGTTTTTCTTCTCGACTCAAATATTTCAAGTTTACCCGTTTGCATTGTTCTAGATGTGAGATAACACTTTGCAGTTGTCAGTGGCTGAATACTGGTCCTGATAATTTTTGCTATTTTCGTTGATTTCAGCAAACTTTAACATTAGGATACAAGGCCCAATTCATTACGTACCAATTAAGAAACAAATTAATTCCAATATATATCATATATATCCACACACACACACACACACACACACACATATATATATATATATATAGATAGATAGATATATATAGATATATATAGATATATATAGATATATGTTTGCGTGTATGTATACTATTTATACAACTGAGTTCAAGTCTCATCGGGTGCTCCTTTTTTGTGACATCGTGCCGTGCTATGCTAAGCTTAAGCTTATTAGATATTGGCTAATAGTTAAGTGACGCTGAAAGCATCTATTTTCATCTGATCATCGTAGTTAAGCTGCGTCGAACCCGATTAGTACTTTAATGGGTGACCAATTAGAAACACCAGATACTGTTAGCAGCTTGAAACATTCTAAAATAGGAAGGAAGTAAGGATGAATGAAAAAAAGGGAAGGAAAAATAGGAAAGAAGAATAAGAACGAGAGGAAAAGAAAGGAAAAAAACATGAAATTGGAAAAGTGAAGAACGGATTAAAAGAAGGAAGAAAGGGAAGGAATGAATGATATGCAGTAAGAAAACAGACAGGAAGAAAGAAGTCTTGTAGAGAGAGCGGATTAGAGGAAGAGAGGAAGAGAAAAAGAAAAGAGGGTGCAAAAGGAAAGAAGGAAAAATTAGTAAACAAACTAAGCTGTGCTATGGCCAAACTCACCTTGTCATTATTTTTTGTGCATGACGTCACTGGTTTTTGGTCAGGTCATCATCATCATCATCAGTGATTTCTGTTACTTACAAAAATAGAGTCAAAACTCAATAATAGGATTTTGACAATGAAGTGTTCTCAGACAAAGCTTCCCTCTCTTGTATAAGGCTATGTCTTTTCAGGCGATGACTCGTACATCCTATTGTGGTAGATTTATGACATTGTTGTGTTTGACCCGCGTTCACTCGTATTAAGCCAATAAGAGAATTAATGAGGTTGAACCTTGTCACGCTAACTTAACTAAAACGGGCACAGTTGGAGGTCGCCACTTAGTCTCTTTCTAAACATACATGGTTGCTGAATTGGCTAACCGATCTCATTATAGAGATCAGTATAGATTAGAAAAAAAAAGATGAGAGAGAGAGAGAGAGAGAGAGAGAGGGAGAGAGAGATGGGGTAGGCAATTCCTCAGTATATTAATGTTTATGCCTATCTTATGTAGTCAAATGTGTTGTTGTCGGACTGTTTGTCCACAGAACAATCCTAAAATTATAAGGTTGAAAGTAACTCCGGAATCATGCTTATAAACGACCATCATCCAATTAACTATCACGAGATACTGTTGATTTTTAATCCAATCACATTTTCATATTTGTCGAAAAATGACTATCTGCAAGCATATTTTTCTGAGTTACTTTAAACAAACACACACACACACACACACACATATGTATTTATATAAAACGTAGATAATTATGAATACCTTATATTATTGGAAACTCTATTTGAAATGACCTCCCGGTATTACTCGGAGAATGAATCCCTTAGCCAAGACAGCATAAGTAAAACAAACAATTGAAGTAAGTGGGGCTACTCAAGGAATTGTTTAGCTCAATGAGAGAGAGCGACACTACGATGAAGCAGGTTCGATCCTCCGAGTAATAATCGAAAGTCATTTCAAGTAGTGTTTCAAAAAATATAACGCATTCATAGATATTCTGTTGAATCATATACATACATTTTTCAATGATGTAAAACGTAAAATATATAATCAATACATAATAACTCGAAAACTCATAAAACCACTCAAAACAAATTCAGAAAAGCTTTGAGGGTAATGGAGAGAGTAATGTTGGGAATAACTCTTATCGATAAAAAGAGATCAGCTTGGCTCTGAGAAAGGATCAGGTTAAAGCTTACCGTACAAGTTATTACCTACAAAAATGGAGATGGGTAGGGCACATAGCGAGAAGAATAGATTACAAATGGAGAAAAAAACTAACCGATTGGTGCTCGTGAGACAACAAATGCAGTGGGAAAAGACCCGAAAACAATAATATAGAGAAATCATATAGAAAAGGTAAAACGTGGCAAAGATTAACACGATCATGCTCGTCAGGGAAGGAGATGGTTTAGGCCTTTTTTCGAGCAGTGAACTTATAACAACTGATATAGATATATACAGAATTTGAATTCAAATCAAGATCAAGGTACAAATGACCTGGATTTAACGCCCTCTACGGGACAGTAATGATCAGAAACAGAATCACATCAGCTTTCTGAAGAGATGTAAGAAACCGGTTAAAGCTTATTGGAAATTATCATACCTTAAAACCATAACTAAAAAGTTTGGCTTTCTTTTTTCTACAAATTTATTCAACCCTAATTACGGAATTTTCATACGTATGTTCCAATATATATTCATATAAACTACCTCAGATAAAAAAAAAAACTCAGATGAAATAGGTACCAACATCCCGAAATGCCCATGAGGCAATAATAGAATTCCATTTGGATAACAATTCAAATAGAACAACAAACAAATACTAACTGAAAGGACGTTACCAACACGAGATTACATATATACCATTACCGATAGAAAAATAGCAACGTTGAAACCAAACTTGAAAAAGATCAGTTGAAAGATGGTTAGAAGGAATCAGGATAAAGATTATATAGACAATGTAACATGGATTTGGGGATTGTGATTGCGATGTTCCAATCCTCAACAACCAATGCATCCTATTGATAGTCATCTATGGAGCTGGACATGGAATCCAACCAAAAGATTGCCCCTCAAACTGAAAACCATGCAACGTGCAAAGGAAGTAATCATGCTCAACATCAAATTGGGAGAGCATCGGACAGCACAGTACATTAGAAAGAAGA
Organism: Thysanoteuthis rhombus; assembly: GCA_963457665.1. Classification (NCBI taxonomy): domain Eukaryota; kingdom Metazoa; phylum Mollusca; class Cephalopoda; order Oegopsida; family Thysanoteuthidae; genus Thysanoteuthis; species Thysanoteuthis major. The sequence continues at coordinate 36,688,127 of OY735228.1, read as the reverse complement.
CAGGAATCTGAAATATCATAGAAACCATAAGAAAACTCAAAAAGCAATGAGCTGGTCATGTTGCGACGATGTCAGTCAACTGCAAGACTCATAGAGATCATATGCGTAATTGTGGCCGACAGAAAGTAAGATTGTGTGATGAGCTTCAAATTAAATTCAGAAAGTATTGGCCCTGCTTTGCCAATAATGGAGAGGTCTTGCAAATCTTGGGGAAGGTCTATGTCCAAAGATGGACGCTGAACGACTGTTGCTGCTGCTGATGTTGATAATGAATTTAGGAATATTCTCACACCAATTTGAACCGATTATGAGAAACATCGGAAAACCCGAAAAACTTACTAGAGAAATGAAAAGACAAAAATGTCTATACTTTTCAATAACGATTGTTTAAACGCGGGGATGCAACCTAATTACTCAATATACGTAGATTTAGATGTAGATGTCAATATATGATAGATGTAATTGTTGGTATTTATCAAGTCACTAAAGTTTGTCCCAGGGGAGAGAAATACATTGCATTGCACCAATATTTTAAGTGTGAAGGTTTTGCCTTTAAAACGAGCTTTCCACATTATGTAGTCTTGAACACTGTTCGTGTTAGTGAGATATATTCAACTATTTCAGCGACCAAAGAGGCAGGGTTGGATGTATTGGCAAGCACTTATGTTTCAGTTGTTCGAAGAGTATATCAACGTCTGCAATGGTATGTTGGTGGGTCACGTTATCAAAAATACATCTGTGGTGCATGTGTTGTATATAACGCATGAATATAGTAATTAGTAGGATAGAATTCTAGAAGAAAAACACATTACTTTCAACATAACGAGAGGAAGGAAGTAAGGCTGAAAAGTAAGGAGAGAAAGGTAGATATAGAGGAAAGGGTGGGAAAAAAGGGAAATAAAAGAAAGGAAAGAAGGTCGGATGAAAAGGAGGGAAGAAGACAGTGGAGGGAGTAATGAAGAATAAAAACATAGTAGGAGAGGGAACGAGAAGGAACAGAGGTAGAAAGGAAGTGAGAAAAGGAAAAGGAGAAAAAGTTAGTCTCTCAATAGAAACCGTAACAAAACCTACGTTTTTTTTTCTAGCAGCAAGCTTTGTTGGGGTTGAACAATTAAAAATTTAGAAAAAAGGGGTGATTGATGAATTACTTACCTATCTCACCATGCTCTACCTCACATAGAGAGACCATAAGGCGGCACAGTACATCAGGAAAAAGACTGGAGTCAGGGACATCATAGAATCCATTGAAAATCTCAAATGGCAGTGGGCTGGCCATCCATGTTGCAAGAATGGCGGACAACCGATTGATATCGTAACTGACGACATGGATCCCCCAAAATCACACGCACAACCGAGGCAGGCAGAATATTTGATCGAGAGACGTGCTACACGAATTCAGAGAGTACTGGCCCCGCGACCCCCATGATAGAGAAGTGTGGTAAATCCTGTGGAAAGTCTTGATCCAACGACAGACGTTGAAAGACTGATGATGATTATGATGATGATCATTAAAAAGTCTGAATTTAAAAAAAAAAGAAAAAGAAAAAGAAAAGTGGATGCCACTTGACTAAAAATTGGGTTAAATTGAACATAGGCCTACACTAAAAAATTGACCCTCACTATGAATTTTTTTTTAGGGCAGGGGAGGTTTAAACACAAACTAAAAACGTTCTTTTTTCAGAAATAATGAGTGAATGTTGAAATTATCGGATCGATCGCTGAGACATATAAGCGTGATACATACATACATACAGAGCCAGACCAATTTGAAAACTGAAGAAATCTATTTCGACAGTTTTCGTGACAGTGTCGGTTGTCAGGTTCTAATAGAAGATTGATAGTGCAGTCGGAGAAAAGAAAGAAAAAGAATTGAGGGGACAGGGAGGAAGGCTATTACTAAGAGAGGAGGTAAATAAATGAGTTTGGGAGGGCCAGAAAGAAGAAATGGAAGTAGAAAGGTCGGAAGAGACGAAGGAGGGGAGAATCACAATATAATTTGTGAGCAATTCTGGAACATTCTACACACAATTAAGTCCATCTATCAACATTTGAATTTATATAAGTAATAAAATACGAATATGTATTTGTGATGGTGAACAACCAATAGCTGTTATCAAGAAGTCATAACTATTTGATTTTATGTATAAATGGTTTAATAGCAGACGGATGGCTAAAAAATGTCTATATTTCCCCTTAGATACCCGGCCGATGTGGCTCTTTAGCATCATAGACGATGAAAATTGAAAATTAGGATATCATAGGAGATTTCAATTAGATGAATGAATGAATAGATTTTGAAAGATGTAACATATATATATATATATATATATATATATATATATAGTGTGCACATCTACAAATTTCTTCTCTATTTGTTACTGACGCGTCTAATTGGTTAATTTACATTCTCACAATGACATAAAAAATACGTCATAGATTACATCATAGAAACTTAAGATTTCATATTTGATTATGTACTAAGACAACTTGTGTTGAGTTGAGATTTGAAAAAAAATTTAAGATTAGCGTACTCGAATTTTAACACAAAATTGCACAATAAATATCTTATGTTTCCTTAGTGTAGGTCAAGACATAGAGAACTGAGTAATTTTTGACGGGCATGGTCTAGTATATATATATATATATATATATATATATATATATATTGTTTTTTTCTGGAAAAAAATGGCTGACAACCATCGAAAAGTTTTTCACATAGATTTTTGTTCATCTTCCAATTGTGATTTTACCAATATTCTTCCAGGTCAATCCACATCTATACAACAAATCTTACCAATATATATATATATATATATATATGATTACATCATATAATCAATAGGAAACGATATATGGCCGGTTGCTGGCGAGTGTGAGAGGCACGATATGTTAACATTCCGCGGCTACATGTCCTTGTAATTATGACTTTTTAAAATTGAAATAATAGCTTCATCTCTGTGTTAGATATTGAGCACTTTGATTAAACATCTGCAATGGATAAAATCTGTTTTCATTTGTATTCTGTTTTTTTTTTACAAATTGTGAAAATGTTTAAATTATGAACCATATATATATATATATATATATATATATATATATATATATATATATATATATATATGTATATATGTATATGTGTGTGTGTATGTACATACATAAAAGTACGTGTGTATGTGTGTGTGTGTGTTTGTGTAAAAAAAACAAAGTTTTGAATTCTGATTGTCAAGAGTCTCAGACTTTCTCCAGTTAGAGGAATGGTGCAACAACAGCGTCCTTTCTCCCTATCTAGCCTGGTGCAGTACTAATGTAAATGTCATGAAAAGAACACAAACTGAAAGGAGAGGAAAAACAGAATCTCAAAAAGAATTTTTCTTCAAAATAGAAACATTCCTGAAATTCAGACCACACGTTGCTATTCGGACAGAACGTTCAAACGGTAGATAAAGTGCGACGATTTCAAAATCTAAAAATGCCTTTCTCCGTCATCTAACAACGTTTAACCACCACATCCGATCTTTGAATAAGTTTTCCCCATCCCCACTGAGTAGAGCAAGCCCCTCTGCAGTGTAAGTTTAAAATGTCGTTTCAGAGCGTCACCTCTTTGAGACATCTTATGAAAATAGCTCTTCTTTGCTAGGAGGAGTGAAAAGGTCGTATTGTAAAACAGTTTCTGCAGAGAAGGGTGCTTTTGTTTAAAATCAATAGACTGCTTCTGTTGGCTTGACGCATCGGGAAAAAAAAGACTCTTATCACGAGTGGGTCGTGAGAATGAAGTTGGTTTTTAGAAACATATTTACTCCGATGAAGTGAGGTGGTGGGTGAACGGATGTAGTTGTCCTTAAGGGGACTGTTTTATAAATACACATTGATACTAATCTGGAAGCGGGTTTGCGTCAGTATGTGAATATTTCCGTAATCCCTACATAACGTTTATTTTCAAAACGACAGAAAAATCATTGCACATATGTATGTGTTTTTTGTGTATTGATACTAATGTATTACAACATACGATTTCTGCATTGAGATAATTGATAATTTATTTACGCAGACCATGACTGCTGTAATGAGTTCGATCCTTGATGACCGCCTCAGACATGGACTTTTGACAGGTCAATGTAAGCTAAGTACGTACATAAATGCGAATATATGATCACTGTATTGGTGTGGATTATTGTAAATCTGACAATATGAAAGTGAAATGACGACGGTCGAAAGACTTGAGAACAAATGAGGGTTTATTTTGGACGTTTTGATCTCTAAACTTGAGATAGATCTATTGAGGATTGAGACGTTGAGAATTAAGAATCATTTTCTCAAGTCTTAAAATATTGCCATTTGATTTTCTTACGTACATATATATGCTTAGATATGTTACGGTTTAGTAGATATGCTGTCTCGTATGGATGTATTAGAATACCTTGCGATGTACTTCTTTTGCCGTGTAATAACGGTTGACAAACTAGTCTTGCAGACAATTACAACTAGTGATCCTTATCGAATGCAGAACATTTGTCGCCTAAATTTGTTCGAGGATGATCTTAGTAAATATCGATATACAGCTTTTTAAAAAAAATAATTCATAATTTTGAGACGAGTTAGAAATGTTCGAGTGTTGAATTTGTTCGGACAACTTAATCTATCCTTGCATCTTTGAAGAGAGTCGTAGAATGGATTGGTCGAAATGTCGTGTTGCTATCAACGATGGGAAAAAAGGATTGGATTGTCCGAAAAAAAAATACTGGTAGAAATGTCAACATAAACTATCACCAAATCTGTCATAAGAGGTTTTCTTTCAGTCTCCAGGTTGGTCTGGCTGTCTGCTTGGTTTGCTTCCTGTCTATGTATGTATGTATTCCTCATACAAGCCACATCATTGATATTTGAAGGTTGGATTTTTCACAACGTACTCTTTATTAAGTCTAAGAAAAAAATTCCCGTCTTGGATAGTTTTTTTTTCAGTGGGTTCAATTTACAATGTAAACTGATGCTAAATTTCTCCCTTAGTTTGTGCCCGTTTATATTTTGAAAATTCAGACTTTTTAGTGATCTCTATTCAAACAAAAGGCAAACGGGGTGAATTCATTCATCACAATTTTTTTCAATTATTTGGATTGATTGCGCTCAACAAAACGTTGACATTGGTTACTTGATGGTTTTTATTGTGTGAATAACCAGACCTATTTTTTTTTTATCTATTCGTAGATTTGCTGACTATATTTTCCTCTTTGCTAGGAGGTAAAGAAAATAGACCACCACATCTACCTATGACAACGAATCTCAATGAAATCCCCTAAATAAGAAGAAATAAATCAATGAATCACACTAGGTTGGCAAGGTTCTGGTAAAGCAAGCTCGACTTTCAAGAACGGGACAATCCCAATAGTACTAAAAAGAAAGGCATACAACCAATGTATCCTCTCGGTAGTCACCTATGGATTTGAAACATGGAACCCAACTAAAAGATTGACCCTCAAGCTGAGAAAAATCACACTAGGTTGGCAAGGTTCCGGTAAAGCAAGCTCGACTTTCAAGAACTGGATAATCCCACTAGTCTTAAAAATAAGGTTATACAACCAATGAATCCTCCCGATAGTCACCTATAGATTTGAAACATGAAACCTAACTAAAAAATTGACGCTCAAACTGAGAACCATGCAATGTATACAGGAAATAATCTTGCTCAACATCACATGGAGAGATCATGAGACAACAGAGTATATTATACAAAAAGCAGGAAATATCATAGAATCAATTGAAATAGTCAAATGGCAATGAGTTTGACATGTTGCAAGAATGTCAGACTCCGCTGGACATCATGACTTATGACACGGATCCCCAGATATCATGTACTAAATTAGATTTGAAGCCCTTCTCTGGATCATAGCGAAATTGCGTTTTGTTGTAGAATGCATTATACGAGATTAACATTTTCCCTTTTTTTTTCTCATTTCGAGAAATTTGAATATAATGCATTTTGTCAAGAAATATTCCAAACATATATATATATATATATATATATATATATAACAGCTGTCTGTGGATGCAACAACAATTATATATATATATATGTATACATATATAAAAGTGAACAGAAACTGGTTTCTATGAATACAGATAATTTCCTAGAGATAAAGCGTTTTCGGCAACACTTCTTGCCATTTTCCATATCAAAGTGGAGAGAATGACAGATAGTGATACCAAAATATATTGAAACAAAGATCTGTTTACCTGTATGAGAATGATAAAGGATTGCTGAAAGATTAAAACGATGCTCCTTGTCTGTCATTTTCAACGGAAGATGTATAAAAGAAATTGCTTCCATATATATTTTCTCATATATAGAGGTAATTCAGGCATTCAAATGATTCAATCATCTACAAAAAAAAAAAAATTGTGGAAAACTGATGATGATGCATGCACAAGTTTCA